>CAWUFW010009574.1:0-600000 GCA_963921515.1 Calotriton arnoldi | reverse complement strand
CAACCATACAGAACATCTGCCAGACTGGGGCTACGCATAAGCATAGAAGCTATCATAGACAGAGATTACCAGAAATATGCCTGAGAACTTTGTTAATCCCAGAAGACACAAAAACTATACAATTGATAGAGAAAATGTACAGTTCTTAGATTCAAGCATGTCTGTCATAATGTCCAAATATATTACGTGAGTGCTTTTTGATAAAACACACTGTCACTGATATGTTACGTACTTACATTTATTTTTTGGGAAACTGTTGGTTTTTGGGAAACATTACACATACACATTCCTCTTTGTAAAGAAATCCAAACCCAAACATTTCAATGTAAATCAATATGCATGGATAGGAACTTATGACAGATAATTATTCTACAGCTGTGTACCTTCTTAAAAATTGTGGCGTATAGAGTCATATTATGTAACAAAATAACTTACATCACAAAAGCTTTCTAGAAGGCAGATTTCTTGCAAATTTTCAAAATAATTTACACCACAAAGCCTTTCAGAATTCTATCATTCCTAAGATTGACCCAACTTCTTTTTTGCTGATAGGTGTCTCTAATGTACAATTTTGTTTTTTTTACAGAGTTTTTATATAGCACAAACTTAACCCGAATCGGGTATCAGAGCGCTTTACATAGCACCAGTTGCATTACATGAGGACACATTCATTTTTGTTAGGCACGGGGAGATTAAGTGATTTGCCCAGAATCACAGGATGTTCAGCGTCATTGCTGAGACTCAAACCCAGTTCCCCAGATTCGAGGTCGACCGCCCTAGCCGTTAGGCCAACTCCTCTCTCCAAATCACATCAACCATTTCTTTCAAAGGTTTAGCACCACTTGCAGAAATGGAATCACCCAAAAAAGACATTTATTCTCCATGAAATTAACATATATCCACCTTTAATGTCATACCATATTCCAATTATTTCAACATTTGATGCCTTCTAGTATTATGGTCTGTTCATGAGCTACCATATATTAAAATGTCAGCTTGGAAAGATTTAATTCCAAAAAGATCACCCAATGTATCACTCATTGCTCTTTGACTAACTGACGCCGCCAGCACTAAACCAAACTCCATTCTTACAAACTTACAAGACCCCACAAGGTTGATGATTTTGAGAGGATTCATGTAATCATACCTAATGGTATGCAGATGTCAAATCTAATGCTGTAAAGTACTTTGCATTGGAAACCGTATACAAGATTTTCACTATTTTGGGAATGGGAAATGTGTCTGCTACCACTCCTTTATTGACACTACTAAGGTCAATGCATAATCTAATATCCCCACTGGACTTACAAGCCATAACTACAGGAGCCACCCATTATGTTCCTTCTTTGGATATTATGATACCTTCAATACTCTTGTCACCACTGCCTACCGCCAGGGGACTCCAGCCTCCACAACCCACTGCGCCAGGAGGCGCCATCGCGAGACCGCAAATGCCCGGAGGCGCTTAAAACCAGCGCGGGTCTCCCGCTGCGCGGGAGCCCGCATACTCTTGTCACCACTGCCTGCTGCCAGGGGACTCCATCCCCCACAACCCACTGCGCCAGGAGGCGCCATCGCGAGACCGCAAGCGCCCGGAGGCACTTAAAACCAGCGCGGATCTCTCGCTGTGAGGGAGCCCGCATACTCTTGTTACCACTGCCTGCTGCCAGGGGACTCCAGCCCCCACAACCAACTGCGCCAGGAGGCGCCATTGCGAGACCGCAAGCGCTTAAAACCAGCGCAGGTCTCCCGCTGCGTGGGATGCACGCGGGAGTGCCCTGGCCGCGCCCGGGCCGCGCCCGGGCCAAGGGCGGGCCCGTCTGCGCTTCTCCGAGCCTGGAGGAGGCTGGGCTGTGCCCCCCACTCTTGGTTTCATCGGTCGACACTTGGGAAAAGGAGCCAATCCCCAGCCGGGAGGAGAGGAGTTACGGTAAAAAATAAGACTTTTCCTTTCTCTATGGATTTTAATTGTGTGCATATAAGTCTTTTCTAATTATGGGGAAAAGAAAAGTCACCCCTGCTGCTAAAAGCACTGACGCTACCCTGGATGGCTTCCTACAGAAAGCAGTGGGGGCTATTAATAAAGAAATTGAAATTGCTGAACGTAGACTTTCATTAGTTCCACTACCCCCACCTGCTGTTCTGACTGTTAAACCTGTCGCTACCACTGGGGTCCACAACGTAATTACATCTGCAACATCTTCTGACTCACTGGCACAACCCCCACCCCCACTTTCACCCACTGTCTTGAGCCAGGCTGTTCCAGGCGCAGTGCCAAAGGGAGTGGAAGCTGCTACACGCTCATGCATGCGAAACCCGGGGGTTTAAAGTACAGCCGGGGGAAAAAGGAAGCGCACTGATCTAGCCGGTATTGACCATCGAGCAAGGGGCCAATCCCCAAGGGTTAAGAGAACAAAGCAAAACCCACCAGGAACTGCTGGTAGATCCCGTAGTGGAGGAGGATACAATATGTCAAAGACTGAAATGGACACAGTGACTGACCAAATTAGTAAAGTGGTGTTAGAGTCTTTGGAACCTATCTTATCCCGCCTAGGTCATATAGAGGAGCAGCTTGATCGATTATGGCTGACTGCAGAGAAATCAGCAGCGCAAAAAAAGCAAAGTGGTGGGCCCATTTCAGCTAGTGGCACGTGTGAAAGGGGAGCCGATGCTTTTTCTAGTGTTTCTAAGGGCGGGTGGGCTATAAAATGTGGGCCAATAAATACATACATTGTGACAATATCACATGAATCCCCCTCGACCATGGATAACCGCTCCAATCAACTAACGGCACCGTTAGCTAGGGCATCTGGACATGATGGGATCCCCAACGGGGAGCAAGGGGTCACAACTCATTTAAGATCCGACCCCCATAGTGGGGAGAACCAGTTGAAAGAAAATACGCTCACAATTGGTTTTGTGCCAGGTCAGTTAAGCAGGCAGGGGGAGAACAACATCTTAAATTTACCCCCAGAGTGTACACCCTATACTCTGATCCTGACAGGGGTCCCGAATCTCCCACCTGGACAACAGGAAAGCTGCCAGAGCCTTATCAATAAATCAGCCTATTGGTGTACCAGCAAAATCTAGTCCCAGATAAATTGGCCCAAACACATTATCATGGCAAGGCGGGTGAGCTGGTTGGGCAAAACACCCAAAAATAAGAGAAGGGGATTGTGTAGTGCTGAATTTTAATGATAGGATGTGCACCGACTTGGCATTGAAACATCTTAGAGACTCCCCTATTGAGCAGATACAGGCCCGTCCCTTGGGTTTCTTCTACCCTCGACAACAGGGAATTTTTAAGAGCCAACAGTTCTGGCAGCCGCCAAAGAATAGATACCCCCACCCCCCGCTCCCCTCATGTATTCACCCAAACCGTTTTGAGGCACTTTCTGGTTTAACAGATATCGATTGACTACCCGCCCAACCGAGTAGATTAGATGAGACAGAACAAATAATAGTTGATCCTGGGAGAGACCCTAATGCAGCTGCTGGTATAACTGGGAATAGGTTGGCCAATAATTCTCTGGGCCCTTCTTTATATAGCACAATTATTATTCATAACGATACAAATTAAACCGAGACCAGTATCTACCAGCCTATTTCACCTTCCACACACAATCCAGGCGGGGTGGGGTTTGACTCGGTCACTACGCCTGCTAGGCTTGCCACTAATTGTAACAGGGTGGACACAGTGATTATGGACCATGTAATCTGTCCTTTTAGAATTATCTCCTGGAACATTGCAGGCATCTGCCCAAAATTATCGGACGAGGTTTGGTTAGAATATGTTATGGTCTTCGATATCATTTATATACAGGAAACATGGTACAAGGATGACGTTGTGTTGGACCGCTATTGTTCTTTTAACGCCCACGCAACCCCTTCACCGGCAGGGAAAGCAAAAGGAGGGCTGGTGACACTGATTGCAGTTAAATATGGGTCTATTCAGGCAAATGTTGTAATTGATTCTCCCTGGTATCAACTCATTTTGATCTCCAACCTGACTCAGGTTAAGCTACTACTGATCAACTGGTATTATAATATTTTTGACCAAAACAGTTGTGATGTTATCAACACTTTTAAGGCGGAAATCTACAAGATAGCCGGGAAGTGGCAGCCCCTGTGTATCTTTTGGGTGGGGGATTTTAATTGCACCTTTTGTTTGCATAGCTCAAATCGAGTGTGTGGGTTGCTGGACACAGAGGTTCAACCGTTGTCACATTTTATACATACACCTCAGGGTGAGGCTTTAAATGCCATTATTGTTGTAAATGATCGGTGCCCGGTCGATACCCTGGCCAGTAGCACCTCAACACAGTGCCCCACTTATGTTGGAGGAGGTAGGGAAAGTGTTATTAATTTTATGTTTATATCAAGTAAGTTTGCCTCCCTTGTTGGCAGTTATGAGGTGGAGCCAAACAACGCAAGTGACCATAATCCCTTCATTGCCTCTCTAAGGGTAATAGCCAAAGAAGGGAAAGGTGAAGGCCGCCCCATTCAGTATAACTCCAACCAAGGGGTGAGACTGAAATGGGGCAAAATAAATCCCATCCAAATTGAGGAGAATATTGTCAAGGCAAACTTAAGCTTTATCCTGAAATGCCTACAACATGACTCTTCCCCAGATAAGGTTATTGAGGGTTTCCAACTAATCTGCATGGATGTATCCAAAAGTTTAACGAAATCAGTGGGGAGAAGGGAAGTCCAGGAGACAAAATGGTTTAATGCTGAGTGTTCAAGAGCCCAAAAGGATCTCAAAAAGGCACTACACGCAATTCCGTCGTGATAAAATCTTAATTAAAAATGTGAGACAATCTTATAAAAATACAATCATTCAGAGGAAAGATGAACTGAGAAGGTTAGCCTGGGAAGACCTTGAGAGAGCCAGTGCGCTCAAAGACACCAAGACCTTTTGGGAGGTCATTAATCGCACCCTATTCTTGACAGACGCTAGGGGTATGGATTCAATGTTACAGGGAGAAGTTTGGGAATCCCATTACTCAAACATATTTAACCCAAATGGTATTTCACCCCAGGAGCAAAGAGAAGATGCACCAACAGACTCATTTTTGGCTCACCAACTTAGCTCTTCCCTTACAGTGATTGAGGTCGAGGTTGGCCTGGCGAAGGGAATCTGCTTGAAAGTCCCAGGCCCTGATGGGGTTCCTTTAGACCTGTTTAAAAGCAATCCTCACCTTTGGGCACCCCTGTTGACCAGCGTCTTCAGGGCAGCGATAATCGGTCCCATCCCAACATCCTGGAAGGAGGCCATAGTGGTACCAGTATACAAAAAGGGTAATAGGAACGACCCCGCTTGCTATAGGCCTATATCTCTAATTGATGCCACCGTAAAGGTGTTGGGGAGGGTTATTCTTGCACGCCTTGAGACCTTGTCAGGCAACTCTGGGATTATGTCCCAAACGCAATATGGTTTTAGGAAGGGGATGGGGACAAATGAACAGTGCCTCAATTTGTCCTTGATCATGGGTAAGTACATGAAGGCCAGGAAGGGGCCCATCCACCTGGCCTTCATGGACTTATCCAGTGCCTTTGATACGGTCAATCGGGAGAAATTGTGGGCACGGATGGAGAAAATGGGCATTGAAGAAGCTCTTATCACCCTCCTGTGTAGGTTGCATGCGTCCACTACTGTTGCCATAAGATACGGCCCAAGGGGGGAGAAGACCAAGCCCATCGTCTCCACAGAAGGTGTTCGGCAGGGGTGTATCCTGGCCCCATTTCTCTCTCTACTGTACACAAATGGTCTAGAGGCATTTCTAATGGAGAAGGCATTTGACTTCTCTAGAATAGGAGGCAACCCGGTCCCTTTATTGTCATACGCGGATGACACAGTCTTAATGGCTTTAACAGCCAATAGCCTCCAAAAATCATTGAATGTTTTTACTGATTTTATGTCAGCACTGGACCTAAAAGTACATTTTATTAAGTCTTATATCATGGTGTGTGGCCCCAATCAAACCAAAAAAAAGAAAATTCATTATAAAGGGTAAGACCATTGATAAGGTGTCTAATTTTACATATTTGGGGAATGTTTTTAACAACAAGTTGAATTGGGACCCTCTCGTCACAGCAAGGGCACAGCATACTAGCCGGGTAGCGGAGGGTCTATTTCGCTTCGCCTGTAAATTAGGTCACAAGCCGGTAACAGAATTGATTACTTTATACAAATTGAAATGCTTATCTGTTGCAACCTACGGGGCAGGAGTGTGGGGACATCATAAAAGTACCCAGTTACAAATTTTAGAAAACAAATTCATAAAAAGACTATTGATGACCCCAAAAAGTGCCCCAACAGTCTTTTGTCACTCTGAGGTAGGGTTGGATTTTATAGAGGACCGAATTAATATTGCCCCATTGGTTCTCTGGGCTAAAATCTAGACGACTGAGGACCTAACGTTCTCAAGGGAACTTGTCAAGGATTGTATTAACCTTGATAATGCCCTGGAGATCCCATGGTTCCGCTTTGCCAGAGAAAAATTTAACGCGATTGGCTTGGGGCACTATTATGATAACCCTGCTAGTATTCATATAAATATGAAAACGATTATAAAAGAAGCATACTATGCTGAGGCAAATACGCGTCGTCGGCATCTGGGAACGCAATGTCATTCAGATCTGTCCCCCACACAACAGCTATTTTATCTGTCCTTTACTATTAATGCACAAAATCGTTTTTTTATGACCAGATTTCGTCTTTGCACCTTGCACTTTTTAGTGGCCTCCCCTAAACAGTCAGGATGGAGTGATGAACTCACTGTTTGTGCTTGCGATAATTTAGCAGCTCAGAGCACCTTGCACTTTATGCTGTTTTGCACACTCTATAAAGAGCCAAGGACACGATTCCCAAACCCAATCTTGAGAGAAATCCGCCCTTGTACCTACCAGGATGGGTTTAATTCTTTACACTCTTTGTCTACCGTTTCTATTTGCACTGCTGTATCCAATTTTATCAGAATTGCTTTGTCAATAGGAAAACGTTATGAATTGCACTAGAGAATTTGGTGTTTTAATTGGGTTTTAAATTTTTAATATGTACTGATACAACGGAAGCTGATAGGAGGTACTAAAGCGAGCAGTTCAGAGCCTTGAGTATGAGGGAACAGGGCCCTGAGCTTGGAGGCTTAGTTTTCTATGTAAATTGCAAATTGCCCCAAATGTTTCTATTCTGAGCTTTTAGCTATTTTAATGACATTATTGTATAAATTGGACATGATAGTGTTTTCAGTTATATGTATGTATGCTAAATATTTATGGCCCGCTTGAACCGAATAAAGTTATTTTTGAATTTGATTTGATACCTTCCTGACATAACTTGTTCCGCTCATTCTTTACTGCTTTCTATACTTTTACTGGAATGCTTATTACTTTTGCAATAACAGGAAATATACCTTCTTTCAACTTTTTCTCATGAACATATTTTTTAAGCATACTAACTTTGAACAAAATACACTTGGATATTGCTCAATTAAATTTTTACATATGTCAGCAACTTTACAAACTCATACCTGATGCTCTATGGTAGCCTGGCCCTTTTTTCAGGTTTCTCCCCAAACTTTTTGCCTTTTGCCTACCATTTTCTGACCCTGTTTTTGTTGGCTATAGGATTCTGGGCACTTTACCACTGCTGAACAGTGCTAAAGTGCATATGTTCTCTGTGTAAATTGTGATTATGATTGGTTATCCATGATTGGCGTATTTGATTTACTGGTAAGTCCCTAGTAAATTGCACTGAGTGGTCCAGGGGCTGTAAATCTAGCTTCTACTGGTGGACTTGCAGCACTGGTTGTTCCACCCACATAAGTAGCCCTGTAAATGTATCCCAGACCTGCCACTGCAGTGACTGCACACACAGTTTTAAACTGCCATGTTGACCTGGTAAGTGCACCCACTTGCCAGGCCCTAACCTTCCCTTTTCTTACTAGTAAGGCACCCCTAAGGTAGGCCCATGGTACTCCCATGGGTAGGGTGCAGTGTATGTGAAAGGTAGGTAGGACATGCACTGGTGTGTTTTACACATCCTGATAGTGAAATAGTATGGATTTCGTTATTCACTATTGAAAGGCTGTCTGTTCCATAGGTTAACATGGGAGCTGCTTTGTAACATTTTACAATTGCAACTTTCAATTGAGACAAGATAGAGAAATGGAGTTGAGGCTCTCTGAACTCAGAATTTAATAACACACCTTTTAGTAAAGGTGATTTTTAATTTGTGCATTTGAAAATGCCACTTTTAGAAAGTGGGCATGTTCTTGCTTTACCATTCTGTATGCCTCTGACGGGTTGTGTACTCACCATCTGGTTTTGGGAGTGACAGGAGCTGGGGATGTGCATTCACTCTAGACAGTCACAAATGGGGTTGAGGTGTGTCCTGTCTTACCTGGGTGACTCATCGCTGGGCTGAATAGACTTGGTCTGCACAATGCTGTCTCCACTTTCTGTGGGCATGCTGGACCAGGGAGGACAGAACTGGTTTGGACTGAGCTCAGAGACTATTAAGCAAAGAGAACAATGACAAAAGGGGTTTAAGTATGATACCTTAAACCTCAAGACTTTAGATTACTTCTGGAAACAAGAGGACCCTGCCAAGAAGAAGAGATGAAGAGCTGTGTGAGGAGCGCTGCCTTTTGTGTGTGAGGGGTGGGTTGGCCTGCAGTTGCTGCTTTTGTCTGTGGTGGAGGAAAAGGACTGACTCTTTTTGCCCTGCTGTGATATCCTGCTTGTGAAGAATCACCAAGGACTTTTGTGTGCTTGCCTCCTGCTGGAAGCCTCAGGGAAATAAACGACTTCAGTGAAAGATCCTTGTTGGATTTAAAGAGAACCTACATGGGAGGAGTGCTGGAGAAGCTGTGTGAAGAGCGCTGCTCCTGAAGTGTGTGGGGTAGTGCGGCCTGCAGTGGCTGCCACTGCCTGGAGCAGGAGGACTGGACTGTTCTTCACCTTTTTAGAATGAAAACCTGTAAGAGCGCTTTATTTTTTCCTTCCTCTCAAAGTGTGTGTGGAGTGCTTTGCTTTCCATTTCAAACTAAGGAAGTGCTAAGGAAAAACCAACAACAACGAGCACGTGGTGAGCACTTTATTGCCTGGAATTACCTTGTGTTTCACATGTGGGGAAACTTTCGTGAGCACTTTGTTTTTAAAACTACAAATCCCTTGTGCTTTGCGGGGAGTTCTTATGCTTTTCTTGAAGCTCCCTCGATCTTTGTTGGTGGTGGATCCCTTATTCTTCCCCCTTCAACTAAGGCGATCAGCAACCGAAGTGCCAAGTGCCGTGCTGTGCTGTGAGGTCTCCGACCTCGAAGAAACCAGAGTGTGGCCGCTCCACAGCTGGGTGAGCACAGCAGGACCACCAAGCGTTGCCAGGCACCAACACAGCAGGAATCCTCTCACGGCGCCTGGCAACCCTTCTCAGCACCGTTCATCGACTAGTGGAGCCTCCGGGGGAGACCAGAGAAAGTAGTGTGCTGAGAGCGGCCGCGCCCGACTGCCAGTGGTGCCGGAGGTGCATTCCGGGCTGATATATGTCTATCAGGCCGGCCCCTTGCTTTTGCCACAGTGACAACCAGGCCAGCTTGTTGCCCCAGCCTACGCCGGTCTCTTGATGCGTTACTGTGCAGCAGCTGCCCCAGTGGGCAGAGCCTGTCATCTGACAACACACCAGCAAGTTTAGCAGCTGCGCCATAGCTTTGTGGCCGCTGCCTTGTTTTTGCCTCCCTTCCTGTGTGCACACCTACTTGGGGGGACAGCTCTTCCTTGGTTTTGGGGCCGTTGCAGGGTGAGCCTGGGATGGGGCCCCCAATCTGAAACTGGCTGCAGTGAGGGAAGATCTCTGCAAAGGCCATAGTAACCATAAGAGAAACGCAGGCGCTTCTGTGTCCTGCGTGGGGAGCTTCAACAATTGTATACAATGTAATAGGAGTGCAGGTCTGCTGTACCCTAAGTTCTTTTGGTGTTATTGGGCGATTTTTATGCACTTTAGCCCTAACCTAACTGCTGCATTTCATGCCCTAAAATTCTAATGTGTGTCTTTTGGATGCCTTGCATAGTCAGGACAGTGAGTACCATATAATGTGATGGTGGAATATGTGTTTGTGCAGTAATGGTGTTTTCATGACAGGTGCAACCTGTAAGTAGTTACCTTCTTGCACTAACTGTGATGTTATGCATAATGTTTTCATGATGGGTCTTATGACATGTGCAACTTATAAGTATTTACTTCATGCACTAACTGTTATGCTTATGACAATTGCCTAGTTGGCAAACTGAGGGTGATTTATGTGATTGTGGTCTATGTGTTTTATCTACACTATATGAGATATTTTTATATAACCTTGTGTGGAGGCTCTTTTGTGGTGTACCTAGTGTTTCACTGGTACGTGTGTGTGTTGCGCAAATGCTTTACAGATTGCCTCTGGGATAAGCCTGACTGTTCTGCCAAGCTACCAAGGGGGTGAGCAGGGGTTATCTTGGGTGTGTAACTCCCTTACCCTGACTAGAATGGTGGGTTCTACCTGGCTGAGGTGCATACCCTAGTCAACCAGAAACTCAATTTCTAAAAGTGTACATTAGTATCTAGAGACATACCCGCATTCATTAGGTGTTGTCACCCTAAAATATAGTCAACCTTGATTGTTGTATATATGTTTCAACTTTTATATTCTAGAAGGGCAGAAGAAATCAGTAATTTTAATAGCATGACCTTCATACCCACCAGGACGTATAGCCATTTTCTTTAAGGTGGCCCATCCATGATAATATTTCCAGAAATCACTTTAAGATATAATACACAAACAAGAACCTGATTCAAACAGTATTTCTAGTTTGAAGTCTTAACTTCTTACTTTATCAGGAGGACTACCCATGATTTGCCACTCACGTAGAGAACCACCTTTTCACCTATTTCTTTCAAACTCTCTTGCCCTTTGGCAACACCTTTGCAACATTTGGCGAAATGACCTTTGATATTACACTTATTGCAAACTACTTCAGAAGCAGGGCAATCCTTATTTTTCACCATGTGTCCATGTAACCCACAGCGAAAACAGTTGCCTTCAAATAAAAAGTACTTAAGAACTTTGACAGGTTCTTGCATACCCTCCACATTAACATTAGTTTTATCACTAGCTCTTACTTTTAGCTCCTCCACATAACTCAACATATGTTCTATATGCTTATCGGCAGCTATCACTTCACACAATGATAGCTCATCTTTAAGCATAACTCTTCTCTTTTGTTATCAGAACAAATGAATACATTATTCTCTTACTTCATTCAATGTGCCACATTTGCATGAAGCTGATAGCTTCCTTAACACAGTCACATGTTTCGCAACAGTTTCATTATCGTTTTGTATGTTCTTAGCAAAATGGTACCTTTCTAAGATTCTGCTAACTCTTAGTAGATAAGTTAATTCAAGATTTTTTTAAAAATCAATATCAGTTTCATTTAATCCTTGAATTTCTTCTAATTTCAAATGTGGTAAATTTTCTAGCACTTCTTGCCCTTGGCACCACAAACAAGTGTAATTTAAACTTTATGTTTTCATTTAGCCCCTCGCAATACAGGTTCAATAGGGAAAATGGTGGAGGTGCGACATTCTGAATAATAATACCCAGTTTATACTTTGTAGCTACAAATATTTACCACTGGACTATTTTCATGAAAGTCTCCCAAAAAGATCATTGAGTCAGGCTCTAATCTCAGTAAATAATGTTACTAAACTTTCTCAATGGCTGTAAAAGAATACATATTCTCGCATGAAATGGAGGCCAAACACGATATACAGTTGTTTTGATTACACATAAATCTCTTAATTATCAACATTTACATACCTCCACTAGTATATAAAAAATGCACAGCACCATTTTAATGCAGAAATTGCATGCAAATTGTATGCAATCCTTCAAGCCAACCTTTGATCCTCCAGAGATACATGACCACATATCTTTAATATGTGGATGGTAACTAGCAGGGCTGGCTTTAGCGCTGTTGGCACCCTGTGCGACAACCATTTTTGATGCCCCCTATCCCTCATGACCTCTTCTTCGGATTCCCTCACTACCGCCGGGGCAAAGTGCCCCTTTCTCGCATTCATTTCCGTTGTTTTAAAGCACTGATAAAGGCTGGCTTTACTAATAAGAATGTGTATCTGCCCAAACAAACCCTATTTTAGCAACATTGGGATAGATGATGAAAGACTGGAGAAAAAAGACATAACATCCTAACCTATTTAATGCAGTTTGCATGCAGCTCCTTGAAGACAGTTCAGTAATAGTCACTGTTCCATATTAGGGTTGTGTCTTATGAACTGCAGTAACAAAAGGATCTCTGTGATGAAAGCAGTCATCCACTCAGCTATCCACATAAAATACAGATCTGTGATCTGCAGGGTACACGTTCTTTGCAGCAGGAATATTCACCCTCTGTGCTATCATATGGTGAGCCAAATATGCCACTAGACAAAACTCTGATCTCTCTCTCTCTAGGAGGAATATTAATCACAAGAGTTATCTTGACATTTTAATTGCTGACTGAATGCTGAACGCACAAGGAACTCAGCAGCAGCTGTTTTTAAATCGTAAGTTACTGCTAATCACAGAGGCCCCCCTGAGGTCAGCGCCCCCCTCCCCAGGTCAGCACCCAGTGCGGCTGCACCGGTCGCACCACCCTAAAGCCGGCCCCGTAACTAGTGTTCCACCACTGTGACTTACACCTCTATCTCTGTCACATTACAAATACAGGGACTTTATATAGCGATAGTGCTATGTGGCAACCATCATTATGTGCAGCTTGAATATCCCATTCCACATATTTTATTGTTTTAATTCCCTGGGGTGCACAGCAGCTTGAACGCTACATTCTCAGACTTTAGGGTTTCACTTCGCTCAGATGCGCAACTCAAATGCTGCATTCCACTGTTGCGTCTGTCTAGCAGGGGGCACTAAGAGAACAAGTGTTCTATCTGATATGGAACTGCATGGCTGCCACGGACGTCACATTTGTTGGAGGCACCAAAAGATCCACTGATGTCACTTTCACACTGAGACGCATGGTTCTGCAGGCATGCCTCTCTTGTGCGTGACACCAGAATCTCTATATCACTGCAACCCACAGGGTGAATGTTGCGTTCCATACTCCTTAGTGAGGAATGCTAGTTGCTCACCAACAATACCCTTTCTGTACCGTTCACCACAACAAATAATGTCAAATTAAGTCCAGTTCACACAAATACACAATCACAATGGACTTGCCCTCATAGCTGCTCCTCACTTCAGAATAGGTAATAATGTTGGGGTGGTACGTCACTCAACTTCCGCTCATTACCATTATAATGCTTCAAATAATGAATCATCCATAGGTACTGGAAAGGGCAACACTTTATTACCACCTCATCCACCAACTCTGGTCTTCCCCCAAACACTTTGCCTAATCCCTTCCTATTTTTTGCTGAATTCATTTTTGTTGGCCTTAGGACTCTGTACACTTTACCACTACAAACCAGTGCTAAAGAGCTTGTGCTCACTCCCTAAAACATAGCAATATTGGCTTACACCTGATTGGCATATTAACTTACTTATATGTCCCTAGTACAGTGGTATTCCACAAACCCAGGGCTGTTAATCTAAATGCTACTAGTGAGCCTGCAGCACTCAATGTGCCACCCACTTAAGTAGCCCCTTAAAACATGTCTCAGGCCTGCCATTGCAGTCTCTATGCAGCTTTAAACTGTCAGTTTGACTTGGCAAAATAATCCCATTGCCAGGCTTTAAACTCCCTTTGTATTACAAAGAAGTCACCCCTAAGGTAGGTCCTAGAGAGCCGTTATGCCAAGGTGCATTGTATTTAAAAGGTTGAACATGTATTCTTAAGTTTTACATGTCCTGATAGTAAAAAACTCACATATTTGTTTTTCACTACTGTGAGGCCTACCTCTCCAATAGAATAACATTGGTCTACCCCATTACATTTTATAATTATACATTTTGTTTGGGAGCAGGTTGAAATGTAATGTTTGCTGTCTTGGGATTTGTAATTTAAAACACTATTTAATGGTAAAGTCAGAGTTTTTGTCACAATTCTGAAAATACCACTTTTAGAAAGTGATTTGTATATGGCTGTGTCCAAACTGGGGTGGCGTGGTGAGCAAAAGAACGATGGATTAAACCCAGATCTTTGTGACTGGGGGTAAATGTTTGCATTGTTCAGCATTCCGTCCATCATTTCTTCCTTTTGTTTTAACTTTTAGAAAGCTGACATTTTCTTCTCCCAACTATTTGATGCCTGCAGCCTGTATCCTAGGTCACATGACTATGTGTAGCTTGCAGTTGACCTTTGTGCATTACTCCCAGACGGTGAGACAAAGGTGGGGTAGGAGTTGACAGGATGGGCCATCTCTGACTTGATAGGGGAGGAGCTGTCCCCAACCACATTTACACATCAGAAAGGCTCTGCCTCAGCGCTCTCACAAAGGGTTTCACAATAGTCTTTTGTGCCCCCAGACAAGCTTTAACTAGTGCAGGGAGGAAAGAAACTCTAAACCCCTTTGGGGGTGGAATCCTCTAAAAACTTCCCCTATTTCAAGGCTGGCACCATGATAAACAGTGGACCTTCAGACCCAACTCTTTGGTACTCATCTGGACCTGTGGACGACTCAGAAGGACTGCTGTGCTGCTCTGTTGCAGGATGGACTGCTACTTTGCTGCCTTGCTGCCTGAGTGAAAAGGACTGGACCTGCATCTTGAACCCAAGACCACCAGAGTAATTCCAAGGGCTAGTTGTCTGCCACCTGATTAAAGCCTCAGGGACAGAAAAGGTTCTAAACACCTGGAACCCAGCACCTAGGCTATGTGTGCTGTGAGTCATGTCCCCCAAGTAATGCCACCCCAGTCCTGGACCCTTGGAAGAAGTGGGCCTGAA
Source organism: Calotriton arnoldi (assembly GCA_963921515.1). Taxonomy (NCBI): domain Eukaryota; kingdom Metazoa; phylum Chordata; class Amphibia; order Caudata; family Salamandridae; genus Calotriton; species Calotriton arnoldi. Next base: position 585,060 of record CAWUFW010009574.1, on the reverse strand, counting down.
GCAGTCTGCCAGCCCAGCCGTGGCCCAAGCAGAAATGAAGCAGCACGATGCATCCCCTCGCAGCTCCGCATCCGAACTGCCGCTGTGTGACTCATACTTGACATAGGACCCCGCAGCTCTTCAGAACTGCTGCTGCGCAATAACTACTCAATGCAGGACCTCGCATCGCAGCCCTGCAGCTCCCCAGAATCACCACTGCGTGAAGCAACCTCAAAGCAGGACCTAGCATTACAGTCCGCAGCGCATCAGAACTGCCGATCTGTGGCACATTATCCACGTGGGATCTCGCAATGCACCGCAACCAGGATTTAAGGTACTTTGTTCAGCAGGCCTAACCTTGTCCCTGTATCTGGCCCAGTCTCCAGCTTGAACTTGTGACTTTATCCCGGTCCATCACAACCAGATAGCCACAGTTGGCGCTTTGTGCTTTCAGGCACTATTTTCACTTAAATATTTAAAATTGCATATATCATGTTCTACAGATTGGATTTTTGTAATTTTAGTGTCAAATAATTTATTAAATGTTGCTGTATTTTTCTAAATTGGTGAGGGAGTTTTCTAGTGTTGTGTTTTCTTTCAACTTTCAAAACACTTTATTTCGACAACGAGTCATAAAAGTTGCTTGCAATATACCAATGGTACAGGAGTAATACCATAAAGTGCAAATCTTGATCAAAAACTGGGTATAAGCAAACATATGTACAACAATAGTATGACAGAATCTGCCATTTCTGCATTCACTCTTGGCGCTCTTGTAATCCATTCTGATTCTACATCACCTAATACAAATCGGCAAAATAAATAATATAAGTGTCTAAACTGTGACCCTTTGTAAAGTGTGCATCGTGCGATAAAATTATTTACAGTTAAATGCAGTCAGAAGTTGTTCGTGTTAGCTTTTTATCTCTACTGCCATCCGGTATTATACATTTTGCAAGATAAATATAGTTAGATACAAAATAAAAGGTAAAACCACAATAAAATGCATCAAGATATAAAATTCATCAAAAGTAATCAGATCTGCTTAAAGCAAAATAAAACATCAAATTCAAGAGATATAAAATTCATCTTAGACGTCCGCACAAAACATTTTCTTTGGAGATAAGGAAAACCAAGGCCTGACTGGTGTGGTTGTGGCTTCATTTTGTATTCACCCTCTGAGCCTTGCTTCTAATACCCCACATTTGGCCCAAGAATTTTGCCACTGCACAAGCAAACAATGGCCTGGGTTCAGACTTCAAGATCCTCAAAGCGGTTCTTTAGTTATCAGTTACCAGTATCTTGCAGATTGGAGCCAACACATTTTTCCTCTGGTCGCATATAATGAGCAGGCAAACATTGCTTGGGCTATGGACTCTTTATGATTTTTACGGCCAGGGCAACTGAGGGCAGCCTCGTTCCTACAATTCCATTTGCTGGTAAAATCGTTCAGGGGCAAAGTACCAAATCTAAATTGAATATACAGCTTTCTGTCCCCCGGGTGTTCTATAAAATCAGGGTAGCCTTCCAAGAAGCAATCTAATATGTGGGCCGTAAAAACTAGAGTGAGCTTACCCCAAGCCCTGCTACTTATTTCCTCCTGGGATACCCACCCCCAGTATGCATTCTTCATATCACATTTCCAGGGGAGCAGGGTGGGATCGTTGATCTCCCATAAATCACCCATCGCGATAGCTACAAGCAAGTTCTTAACACCTCTCAGCTAACTAATTTTATTGGCTGTATTCCTGGATTTTACATCCTCCAATGCACGAGCATATAAAAGTTCGGGTGTCATCTTGATCTTCAGTCAAAACAACAAAGGGCGCAATCTTGCTTTAGAAACAAAGGAATGTCTGCCCATGTCTAACATGAGCGGGAAAAAAGGGGTAGCATCCCTAGGCTTCTAAGAACTTTATGGTCAAGGCTACTTAGCTCCTCTACGTGTTCCAAGCCCCATAGTTCTATTCCATACATCACAGAGCTCAACACTTGTGCATCATATACCTGCAAGGCTGGCCCAATTGGTTTAGTATAAGATAATCGATGTTCCCTCCCTAGGACCCCAGACAACTGTTTGTGCTTCAGGACCATCTTATTAATGTGGGGTTTCCATGACAAATCATCTGGTAGCTTTAGGCCTAGGTTATTAAAAGCGATAATCCTCTCAAGTAGAACACCTCCAAGCCTTGGGCTGCCCCGATAGGATATGTGGGGGTTCAGGCCTATAAATTTGGTTTTAGATGTATTTATTATTAGACCTTTAGTATCGCAGAATTCATGAAACTGGTTTAGTAATCGTTGTAACCCTCTAGGTGTTGTGGATACTAGCAGGGTATCATCGGCAAAAAGCAGGGTAACAACTCCCCTCCCCCAGTGTAGGAGCATCAGTAGGTGTTTCACTAAGGAACTGTACCACATTGTTTATATATAAAGAAAAGAACGTTGGAGCCAAGACACAACCTTGACGAACACCCTTGTTGATGGAGATTGAATCAGAAAGCTGGCCTTCCAAGCCCCAGCGGTCCTTGGCAATATTTTCTTCATGCAGGCAAATGAGTAGAACTACAATTTCCTCCAGCAGCCCTAGATTTCTAAGAGTTTGCCACAAATTATGCCTTGGGACAAGATCAAATGCCGTCTTAAGGTCTATGAAGGCAACATACAAACTACCTTTCCCGACTAGCACTATTTTCCAACAGAGAAGTAAAAAACAGAACACTCGATTTATAGTCCCTGTTTTCTGTCTAAAGCCTGCTCGATAAGTGGACAACATTTCATTATTGTTGGCCCATTCCTGGATTTTTCCCCAGGAGAACCCTGCTAAAGACCTTCTGGATTGCTTCAATGAGGCTGATAGGCCTATAAATACCAGGAGAGGACTTGTCGCCTTTTTTGAATACTGGGACAAGTTCTGCTTCCCTCCAAGAATCTGGGATAGGGACACCATTGGCTATAGCATTAAATAATGCATGCATATAATTCGTCCTGCCGGGAATATCACAGAGGAAAAGATCACCTGGTATCCCATCCGGGCCCGGTGCTTTAGATGGAACAATTTTTTATCAAAACAAGCTCCTAACCGCTGACTTAGTGAGGCTGTTTATTAATTAAACAGACTTAGACCATTTATTGATTCAATTGGTCTGACGTATTTTATTTACTTCTATTTACTTTTTTTTAAACATGATCAAACATTATTAAAGCATGTCCTTCAAAAAAGTCAGACTACCTACAACATTTAACATATATGTACAGTGCTCAACATTAAGTTAAACAAACATTATAAACAAAAAATTTAACATTGACAAATTTACATACGAACAACACCCAGTCAATATTCAACATAACAGCCTTATTTGATAGTTGTTTCTACACCATTAGTTTATGGGGTTATGAAGGCTGTGACCTACTGGGTACAGATTTGTAAAGGTTTAATAGGGAAAAATAACTTCTCACAAATTGCTCCACATAGACAAGTATTGATCTAAAATGTGCTATCCCAGGAGGAATTAACGCCGATTCATTTCGAGCCCCTTAAACAGTTTTCGGGGTTCTCTTCAGGGCATGTGACTGGATGAAATCTGTGTGATTTCTTAGTGAAAACGAGTGTCCTTTATGAATTTGGAGTTAAAAAAATGTGTGGGTAGACTGCAGATCTAGCTTGATCATTTTATGACGCTTTCTATCCGTATTTATTCAGCTCAGTAGACCGTGACTGCTTGGTGGTGTTTGGGCACTTTTGTACCGTTTTCCAATCGTGCTACAAGCCGGGATACTTTAGTGCGGGGCTACACAATCTTTCAATGCTTTGGTCTGGAAAAACGTGAGCTGTTGCTACTTGTCTATTTCTCGTGCTATTTCTTTCAGGCGCCCAGCACTGACAAAACGTGCTTGGTCGAAGCGATGTTACGCATTATTATTTTTGTGGCTCCTCTCAGACGCGATGTGCTTGATTCTCCTGCACTGGCAATATTTTCTTCATGCAGGTGAATGAGTAGAACTACAATTTCCTCCAGCAGCCCTAGATCTCTAAGAGTTTACCACAAATTATGCGGTGGGGCAACATCAGCCTTCATCCCATTCCCTCTTGGCTTTCCACAGTTCTAGCTTGTAGGCCTTCCTAGCATTCCTTGTCCCCTCCAGATCTCTAGCTTTAACAGTTTGTAGTAATAACGACCTGGAGTGTCTACAAGCCTTATTATACCATGTGTGTGTTCTACTCTTATTTGGTCTCAAAGGCTTGGTGTGCTTTGCAACTACAAAGTATTGGGCCACTAGTTTAAAGAAGCGGCAATGAATGTATGTTGCTTCCAGCCTCCCTTATTTCGTTGCCTTCTGTGCCAAGACTTCAGCTCTGAGGGTCGCCAGATCACTCTGTTTGCCCCTTAGTTTGTCCTGACCAGTGGCTAGTTTATACCATTTAAGACGGTGCCTATCAGTAGTAGGACAGACTTCTTTAGTTGTCAGCCCCTGGATCACTGGATGAACAGTTCTGATGCCCTGCAGTTGTACCATTGATAAGCAAAGTGGATTGTGGTCGCTATCTATCATTTCACCAACCACCATATCTTTTACCATACACCATAGCCTTAGGTCAAGCAAGATATAGTCGATACGACTTTGGTATCCCAATCTGTTAAAGGTGTTAGCCCCAAATTTATCCGAATTGGTCCTACCGTTAGCTGCCCTAAGACCGAATTCCAGGGTCACATCTTTGATTTGCAGTACTATTTGAGTCCACCTTTTAACCGGTACCAGATCAAGGGGAGGGACCAACCACTTCATCTCTTTGTCAAGAGCTTCTAGACTCTCGTCCTCATCTAGCGGTTCAAAGGTTGTGTTGAAATCCCCTGCTATTATTGGGGGGGGGGAGATTTCTCTTACTCAATAGATCCTCCAAAGTTGTAATGGTCAACGAGGGTCTACCCCCTTTGGTGCCTCTTACATAAACATTATAAATGTCAATAGAGGTAGACATGCGTCCCTTAAGGTGGATTCCCATAAAATCTGGGGCATTCACCAGTAGTTGTGTTATGTTATTACATAGGCCTAGCTTGACCCATATTAATAAACCCCCACACAGGGCGACCAATTTTGTTTTTGATTGCTGGTACAAAAAAACTAGCAAAGCCTGCCTTATATCCTGGAGTAATACTCCAGGTCTCTTGAAATAGGCATACATCGAAGTTCTCTATCAGCTCATTCCAGTGCGGGAGTGATAGCTTGCTCTTAATACCAGCCACATTTCACGAGATCATAGAGAACTATGTGGATGCTTCCTTGCTCAGTTGGTTATATGAGCTCGGGATCGCATTTGTTGCTGTGCTCCTGCCTACGGGAATCAAGTTTTCATTCAATGTATTGCAATATGGGGTTACTGGAATGCTGCAGGGTAGACCCAGAAGCACCTCCTGTTTCCTGTTACCCGAGGAAGAGCTGACCGCTGTAGTGGGCTCTATAGGATTTGAGGTGGCCAATAGTGGCGTAGGAGATTCGCGCAATACAACATGACTGACACTGGAAGAGAGGCCGTCATTCCAACCACTTTGTCCAGATAGTCAGTCAGTCTCCCTCAATGGTGACTCAGATGGCAGTCCTTTCTTATGGCTAGTGGCCATCCGTAGCTGATCTGCAGGTAGAGGACTGCGTCTAAACTGTATAGCCGAAGGTGGTGGTGAGCTTATTCTGTACTCTAAGGCTATTAGATTCTCAGCTTATCTTTCATTAACCAATGCCAGCTCTAGGCAGTCAGTACGGGAATGTGGAATTTCATGCCTTCTTACCCATACAATATCTTCCCTAATTAGGGACCTACAACCTCTTACATGCCTTATCCAATGAGTCACCTTATTTTTCGGGGATTCGTCACCCTCAAGCCTTCTTTGTGGAGATCATTTTTGGACGTTAGTCATGAACACTTTGCAGGGATTATCAGTTGTTGAGCGCCAAGTAAGAAAAGTTCTTTAATCAGCGACCCATCAAACCCGACCATCCTAGGTCTGATGAAGAGTTCCCGCCCTGTTCCTGCTCTCCCCATCTATGCTAAGTGGAGAGACCTTTTCCCTGGTTCTATATGTTGTGCTTTTTCCCTCCAATGCACCCTTCTGGTTTGATGTAAAAGGCAAAGCAGCCTGACTGTTACCCCCGATGTTTCATGGTTTTTGCTAATAGCAGGTCGATTAGGCAGGTTGACCTGAGCCTCGAGGCACGAAGATGTCAGTTTATTTAGGGCCAATAATGCTTTCATCATCTCCATGAGATCACCAATCATGGATTTCAGGGTGGTTACCTCAGCTTTTAACTCATTGACGCTATTGAGGATGCTGGGAATAGAGGCTGGGATGCTATTGGTACGAGTTGAGGAGCACTTCTCAATTCAACTTTCTCTGGTTTTAATGGGGCACTGCAAAGGGGCGAAGCGATTACTACATACAATAGGCAAGCCTACAGTATTGTTAAGATGTGTATCTGGATATATGTCCGTATGAATTGTAGCTACTGTTTCTAGGTATGTGTTTTACCACTTTGTAGTAGGTGCAAGAACCTCTTTACTCTTTGGCCTCGAAAACATCTTTGGGATAATTTGGGTACTACCATGGTTTGAGCTATTAGAACAGCTTGCACTCACCTCAGCCCCAGATACATCTAGAATGCCCTCACATTCAACCAAGAGGCTGTCTATTCGATCTAAGACACAATTACTCCTGGGGTGCTTACCTCATTTCTTAACTTTCTTGGCTTTCTCTAAGCAAGACCCGCCCCCTCCCTCCATCGCCTTCCTTTTAGCCATTGCATTTGGGAAAGGGCTGTCGCAGTAGAAGTCTTATAAATGACTGCTGGACCGATAGGACAATCTTAAATTGGTATACGTTGGTTAGTCTTAGCGGACTCCCGGTGACTAGTTCATTAGTTTTAAAATACATTTCAGATATCAGTACCTCGTGGTCCAAAAGGAAGCTGTTCGAGGGGTGGCCCAGCCTCTTCCGGGCTCTGATGGGCTCAGTCGGGCTCGCTCTTGGCCAGGGCATGCCCTGCGTGCATTCCGTTCAGCGGGGGCCCGAGCCGGTAAAAATGCGTGCCTCTGGGTGCACAGGCTATATTGTAAAAGACAAGGGAACCCAATTTAGGATCGGTCAGGGACCTTGGGAACTTAACTTATTATAAGAAACAGTGGTCCCTGGGCAAAGAGACAATAGAGAGAGGGAATAAATATAGTCTCAATCGGTGCTATATTTTCGCTGCTATCCAGCCGGATAAGGGCAATTTAATATGCAAATAAAAGAGATAAACAAAACATGTGAATAAATTACAGTGGGACACAAGCCTGCATCCAAGAACTCACATATCATGGAAAAACAAAGAAGGCTCAGGCAGCATGTGGTTGTCTGTATGAAGAGATCATAGTATAACAAACAACATTAGAGAAAGGTCACCTTTACACAAAATGTATCTTAAAAATGACAGTGTATAAGGTAGACAGCATGTCAACGGCGTTTCGATCCTTTACAGAAAGATATAGGGTCATCTTCAGGACTTTATGAATATGATGCCTGAAAACATTTGCCTGTAATGACTAGTTGAGGGAGGGAAAAATTTACACAATTTGGGAAAAAGAAATGGGGGGGGAAAATAAATGACAGGAAGTGAATATGGGCCATAATCAGTTGAAACACATTGTTTATAGTCAGTATGACATTTACATTGTAGGTAGGTCAAAGCCTATGGGAGGGCCATTTACTTTTTACGCAGAGACGCAGTGCCGGAAAACTTTAAAATACTGAGAGACTGGGTGTGAGAACTGTACCCGTGAGGTGCTTGGGCAGTGCTGTGAGAAGGGTCAATAAACGGAATAAATCGCGCTTGATAGACGTGGCGCGTAGAGCAGAGGCTATCAACAGTGAGTGATAGATGGCCCATTGACTAATATAGGTGATAGTGAAGATATCGGATAACGTAGGAGGACGGAATACCTCATGTCAAGCCGGAAAGCACTGGAGTTTTACGAAGTGGTACAATCACCACGAGCAACAATCGATGGACCTGGCAATGAAAGGGAGTGGGTTAAAGGACAATTATGGGCTCCTGTGGTGTAGACGCGGCGAAATGTAGCCGGGTTGCTTACCTATTGAGGGACACTTGGATAAGGTGCGTGGAGAATGGGTATCTCCTTTGGGATGATTTAGGTGAATTGCGGGCGCCGCGGAGCGGTCGTTGTGATATCCGATCACGGGGAGTTAAAGAATGCGGGGCAGTCTTTAGGACGGTCCAAGCAAGGTGGTCGATTACAGAGAGCCGTGTCCGCGGTCCAATTGCTCCAAGGTGACAGAGTTCTAAGAAAAGGGGGAATCCACAAGCCTGTGAGCGATGTTGTGGAGTAGTGTGAAAGCGGTATTGAGCTCGTCTGTGAGCAATGAATGGTGACTCACCCGTGAGCTGCCAGATAGCAGTAGAATGACTCTGACTTCTCCGGGAAAGGAAGTACAGCAGGCGGGCGGGGCCAGGGAATAAGTAATGTAGAGCGCGGTCATGTGACCGGAAGGAGGTGTGAATGGGGCGGCCATTTAGAAATGGTGAATGGTGTAAGAATAAGTGAGATATACGCTTGAGCTAAGCTGGAAAATTAGAAATGATGCAGTAGATCATGATAATCACACAATATAACAGCAAAAACGGTAAAAGAAAGTAAAGCAAAAAATAGTTTACGTTTTATAATGAGTGGGAGAATGGCATAAAAACATACATTGTATAGTTCAGAACTTGGAGGGTCATAAACCTTTTGTAACCCATTATATTAATGTTGTCCAGTCCTCAAGGCGATTTAGGCCTGTGTGGATGCTGCCGGTACGCAGGATCCATTTCAGTTCTTCTTTATTTAGGAGTTGTGAAAGATCTGCACCACGTGGTGGCAGTTTGATGACGCTAATGATTGTCCAGCGTATATCATCTTCAGTATGGCCCATGGTTTGGAAATGTTCAACCAAAGAGGCATTGGGTGTGTTGCAGCGTAACCTACTTCGGTGCTGACAAATCCTGATACGTGCCTTTTGTGTGGTCTGGCCGATGTAGATCTTTTTGTTGCAGGGGCATAGGATTGCATAAATTACATTGCAGGTATTGCAATTAGAAAATTCTTTAATTTCAATTTTGACTTTACCAAACAAAAATTCTTTGCATTCAATGGTGAATTTACAAACAGTACAATTTCCACATTTGGCATGCCCTGTCAGTGGCGTCATACCCCAATGGTCATGAAGTGTACCTGCGCTTGTGGGGCTAGGTAACGCCGCTCTAACTAGGTGGGCCTTAATATTTTTGTTTTTCTTAAATGCAAAAAGCGGACGTTCCAAGTTCTATACACCAGCGTTGATAACATTCCAATGTCTTAGGATGCTCTTGCGTATGCTGTGCGAGGCTGGGGAAAAAGTAGTTACGCATACTATTCGGTTCTGTGGCTGTTTGGTTTTAGGTCAAGGAGGCAATCTCTTGGGCAGTACCAACCTCTTTTCAGAGCATTGCGGACTAGCCTGCGTGGGTAGCCCCTGGCTGTCAGTTCTGGGTGCACAGGCAGCAAACGTGGTGCGCGGCGACAGCCGCGGGCAGTGCTGGGGCTTGTGGTCCTTGCCCCCTCTCTCCTGTCTCACTTTATTACTGTTTGATGGACTGCATAAATACTTTATACATTGCCTCTAATTTAAGCATGACTGAGTTTTTGCCAAGCTACCAGACTGATAAGCAAAGGTTAATTTGAGATCAGTCCAGCTGAGGGCCCTACTTGCTCATCAGTGACATTTCCACAGCCGATACAATGTCCCGGAGGGGCTCTGCCTCAATGTGATGGTCCAGCAGAAGACACCAGCTCCCAACGCCAACCGGTCCATCAGTATGGACTCAGGCCGAACCCAGCGTCTAGTCAGAGGCTTCGTGACTTTGCGTGTGCCCAGCTGAGAATGTCACAGCGCATCTAAAGTTGGATAGGATGTAGTGAGTCACTCGGGATCACCATCCCAGGTAGTGATGTCAGCATGCAACTGTTTGGCCGGGTGCGGCGGAACAGATAAATAAAGGAGGCTGGACCGCTCATGATCAGTCCTGTAGCATTAATAGTGGTGTATGCCTCGTTATTGTATTGGCTCCACATAATAGTCCCATGCTCCATAATCCCATAGTGTTACCCCTCCTCACCCACCACACCGGGCTTCTGACCGGGCCTAATTCAGCCAAATGTCAGGATTAGATCATGGCAGCATTCCCCACTGGTTACATCTTGGAGTCTTTCCAAACTTGAATTCTTTCAATTGGTTTATTGGACTGCAACTATATACCTAAATAAAGAAACTGTCTGAGCAGCTCCTTCTGAGGAACACCTCGGAGACTTTAACATCATGAAAAAGAAACTGGCAAATTGGTATAAGTACTTTTGTGAGCAGCGGAGGAAGAGACGTCATCAGCTGAACAAGCCTAGGCCGCATGCTTGCCTACACCGCTGGAATTCCAACTTAATTTGCAAGACTTAGTGAGTATTATATGCAAAAGCTGTTTGGCCCAGTGCACTACGAACCACTTCTTCACACTCAACAGGATCTATTGGACACCTGGGAAAACTCTAAATTTCAGAAGGGTACGGCCACTGAATGCCCTATGTATAAAAGCGGAGGAGCCAACGATACCTAACTGTTTCTAACATGTCAACAGTCAACTGCATTCTGTCAGAATGTGAGTAACCTTATGTCTAAGAATCTGGGCCAAGATTTCAAGGTAAGCATATCTCTTGCATTTTTGGTTCGCTGGTAATAAAGTTTACACATTTACTAGTAGACTGAACAGTTGCTCTTTTATAAGATTCTGTTGGCAAGACAAGTTTTTGTGTAAAAAGTGGATAACAGAAGATCCACTACTTATTGAGGAATGGGCGAGAGGAGTGAAAACTGTGCACCATAAGACGTAAATGCTGGAAGCTGGAAGATGTCAGTGTTCTGGGCTGCTTTCTTAAAAAGTTTCTGAGAAGTGACGCAAGTCATTTTCGATAAATGTTCAATTTCATTATGATTTACGGTCAAACATCAAGTGACCTTTTGGCAAACTTTTGTAATGTAGTGTCACTTCTGTTTTCCTAATATTTCAGAGAAGTGACCAAAGTGCGTCATGTTCTGCGGTCAAAGCACCTGCTAATGTCGTGATTCTGTGGTCAATAGTTCTTCATTAAAAGAGTATAAAAGAGCTGCCCTCAGTCCATTCAACAGACTACCTCACACAAATGAACCCTTGGGTCATGACGCGTGTGTGTGCCCCATCTTCTCTAGCATCTTTGGTTGAGGCTCTAATGCTTATTGTATTTTGAAATTTTCTCTGTCTCTCATCCCCTCCCTTTCCTTGCATTGACGTAATCTTAAAACTTATAATATTGCATGGTTCAGCTTATTATCTGAGATGTGACTCTTTGACACTTATTATCTACTAAGATTGCACGAAGTTATTTGTTGATTGAGAATGTGTTTTTGACATTTATTGTTTAAACTTGTTCTTCGAATAAAGTGACACTCTGAGTCAGTTCCTGCATTTCACACATGTGTCTTATTATTATAGATAGCACATTTATAGGGTTAAAAGATCACCCTGCAACAGCTGGCGACCACGAACAAGGCTGTGCAGACTTTCCAGGCTGTGAGGACTTGGGACACGCCAGACACTGCCATCGGTGTGTCTTCCTGACTGACAGCAGCACATGCCCGGGTAAGTCAAAGAATTTTTGTTTTTCTCTTTGCCTTGCTCCGGTGTAGGTGTTTGGCTGTGGTGGGGCGAGCACTGACAGGTACAGTTCTGCTCAAAGTCACTGTTCCTTGCAGACTACTATCTTGCCACAAAACAGAAACCCTTTTTAATTTGACACTTGTGTGTGTAGGCACTGACCTGCGCATTCTTGTTCCGTTTTATACGTTTCACAGTTGTGGTTTGTGAGCTTCTTTTGTACGTTTTGGAGATAGCGGAGGGTGCGTCTGGTAGCTCTCCGGAAATAGCATAGTTCAGGGTGCAAGACCCTGGAAATAGTATAGTTCAGGGTGCAAGACCCTGGAGAGAGCACAGTTCAGGGTGAAAGACCCTGGAATATTGAAACTGTCTTTATATTGTGACAGGTGCAGGAGAGTGCGTCTGGCAGCTCTCAGCTTTTGCAGGTTCTGCGAAACTAACTAATGTTAATATGACATCGTCAGTATATGTTTTGACTGGCAAGGGAATTTATAGTGCTAAGAAAAGTATTACAAATGTCCAGCTTCTGCAAGTAAGTGATCGTCAGTAGTGACTGACAAGGGAATTTATAGGGCTAAGAAAAGTATTACAAATGTCCAGCTTCTGCAAGTAAGTGATCGTCAGCAGTGTCTGGCAAGGGAGTTTCTTTAGTGTTAAACAGCATTACAAATATCCAGCTTCTGAATGAAAAAGTCAACGGCTGATAGAAAAGAATAAATAAGCTTTGAAAAATTATTGCATTACATGAGAAAGTGGTTTTAAAACTGCTTAGCTAAGGAAAGGGGAAGTATGTCTCTTTCAAAGTAAGCTTCCTTTTGTGGCTTCCTGTTCTCCCCGGTTGCAAGAAAAAAAAGAAAAAAAAAGAAGACTTTTTTTTTTAGCATTTCTTATCTCGAACGAATACATTTTTCTCTATTTACCTTTAGGCAAACTTGTGCGATTTTGCCTTTTAATTGATTGTAAATAAATAGTTGACTTGTTTAAAAGATGTTGCATATTTACATGACCAGCTCGTGTTTATTCTGTCTCCATAGCTCCTATTGATTCTGTTGTGGTTTCTTCAAAAGACCTGTGCCTGGTGCATCGATTGAAAAATGTGTTCCTTTATTTAGCGAGAAAAATAACTAGGTGTACAAATGTATTTGTTGTATGCATGTTGATTGTCTCTGTGTTCCCCGTTAATACTCCTGTTACATTGAGCACACCCTGCCACCTCCCGTCCCCTGCCCATGTCTTATTAGTACTAGTCTTTAAATTGTGCATTGTCACATTATTTTTCAAATAGATGCCTTCACAACACTTAATTACGACTTTTGAGAACAATTTTCAATAGGCCCCCCTATTTAACTCATTACACCCTGAATAAAGTACATTCAGTTCCTTGACCATCACACCTCACGCTTCTCACCTCACCTTTCCTGCGTGCTTGGGCCCATAGTAATGGATCCTCCCACTTGACTATTCAGTCAAGTGGCAGATAGAGGAGGAGGAGGGATTTCGCAGGCATTTATTGACCACAACACACAGCCAACTTTTTATGTTTCTGGTCACTATTACGCCCTAGACTTGGCCCCAACTTCAAATGATAGGCCAGCCATTGGTTCCCCTCCAATACCAGATGACCTTCTCCTTCCATCCCCTCCCCCAATGAACAATGACATAATAAATTCAGGTCAAACACTTCAATGTCTTACTGGCCCCCGCTCAATGATAGAAGATGTAGTTCCAGGGCTGCCAGGTCAAATAGACCCACAATTCACACTGAAGCATACACCAGCACAAAATAGTGCAGCACCAAGCAACTAAGCCCCAAATAATTTACTCCTACCTGCGTCCAATTCAACAACAGCCCAAGCAGTAAAGAGTGCCACCCCTCCAGGCAGTAGCAGTAGCCCGAATGCAAGCACCGATCCAGGAGGTACAGCCACAGAGCACACATAGTTAGCTAATAGAAATGAGAATTTTGGAATTGTGGCTCATGAACAAGGAAGTTAGTGGCACTGGACTAAGAGCAACGTAAATATCGGAGCTGATGGTGATCATTAGACAGAAGAAAGGAATTAGCGAAGTAAGACTGTTCTTCTCTCCCGATTTCATGTGCACAGAACTAAGGAGACAAGAGGGGAGACAAATTGATGGAATGGAATGCACATTAACTACACCCAATTTTCGTCTTGGATCAAAATATAGGTCCAATAGATTATTATAGGTTCTTAGGAGCAAAAGACTAGAAAATACGGCGTATTACACAACATGCATGACACATAACGCACCTCAGTTGGGTCTGTGGTGGCCTGTGTTTGACTTCATGGTCACAGGTTCAAATGCTACCAGGTCTACTGAGCCCTTCATCATTCTGAGGTGGATAGATGCGGGGTCTCTTCAGCCCTTCATCATTTTGAGGTGGATAAAATGAGTACCATTGAGTTGGGGAACAATAAAGATCTGCTATTTAGCGCCAAAATACCCTTCTGAGTGAACGTGCGCTTTACAAAAAACACATGTTATGTTAAAATAGGCTCTATTTAGCATAACAAACAATTGAACACAACACATGGTTTTTTTTAGATTATGAGGTGCTACCGTTAAATTAACGCTCCTGGCTGGCCACAGAGTCTGGGCGTTGAGCCAGGCAAGAAAGACATAATGCAATTGATTTTCTGTGGTTACAAAAGGAACAGGAAATTTGAAAATAAACATATATATATGTATACAGTTGGCAGAACACAAAGAGCTGTGTGAATGAATTAGCAGTATTGAGAAAAAAAATAGGTTTAGTGTATAAGTTTCCTGTCCCGTACAACAGATTATGTCAAGAGCGTTGAGAAATATTATTGTTGTTTCAAGGAATAGTTTTAAAGAATGAATTTGGAGAGACTGATTCTTTTCCCCACCGTGGCAGACATGCCTATATTGAACAAAGCTAGAAAAGGAGAACAAGAGAAATAAAATGCCTAGGATCACACAATTTGGTAAAGGGGGGAAACCGAGATTAAATACAGGGTTTCAGGTTTCACGTTATGCAGTTTAGTGACTTGGTATGTATATATCTATATATATATATATATATATATTCACTGAAAAAACCATAGGTTTCACCCGGATTGATGTTTACCGCTTCATAAGAAAACTAAAGCTCAGAAAACATCATGCCTTATCAAAAGAAAAACTAAAAGAGAAAGATAAGGCATTGGAGGAGGAAAATGGTCAGACTGAGGTTCCAAAAGGATTAACAAATAGCGGAGATTCCACCCTACTAAATACGCTAATGGAATTACGAATGGAATCCATTTCACCAAGGGCCAATAACACCAGTTTGGAACATAATTCCCAAAAAATCAGGGAGACAACACGAGCAGCAAATATACTAGCTGAGGAGGATATACCCACAAGAAAAACCACACCATTCAAAAGTAAATCAACATTTAATCCAATAATGCCTAGAGATAGCATTGACATCTTTAATGAACAGGTGATCAATGGAATCAAGAAACTAAATTACAAGATTCAACATACCAAACAAAAATGGAATTCAAAAGACAGGCAATATAAACAACTGATTGCCAAACTACAAAGTAACAAAAACATCATTGTGAGAAATGCGGACAAGGGTGGTAATATTGTCTTATGGGACAGAAAGAAATATATGGAAGAAGCAGCAGGGCAATTAAATGACAGATCATGTTATAAAATCAGCAATGTGTGGACATTAAAATCAATACAGGATGACTTTCATGGGAAACTCCTAGCATGGAAAAGCGCTGGAGTTTTAACGGCGGATGAATATAAATTCATAAAAAAGGATAATCCCACCATCCCAAATATATACTTCATCCCAAAAATACACAAGGATGCAAAAATCCCCCAGGCCGTCCTATTATCTCGGCACAGAACAGCCTGTTAGAAAATGCAAGCCGATATATAGACTATTTTTTACAAGAATTGGTGCATTCCTTGCCATCATATATCAGAGACACGAGTGATTTTTTAGCAAAATTGCAAAATTTCGAATGGAAGGAGTGTTACAAATTAATGACTTTGGATGTAGTGTCCCTTTATACCAGTATTAGACACATAGATGGTATAAGGGCATTGGAATACTTTCTGGGAAAAAGAAAAACAAGACTGTCTACCCATAATGTAATGCTTAGCAATCTGACCCAATTTTGTTTAAACAATAATGTATTTCTATTTGATAAGTGTGTCTATCAGCAGATGCGTGGTGTTGCAATGGGGGCCAGCTTCTCCCCTAGCTACGCCTGTTTACACATGGGGTGGTGGGAGGAGCTGGTCCTTGGTGTAACACACAGGCACTTTATGGAAAATCATATAAAAATGTTTCTTAGATTTATAGATGACATTTTTATTGTTTGGGATGGCTCTATAACACAAGCAAATGAATTTGTAAATAATATCAATGATAATGGCATTAATTTAAAGTTTACATCAACCATCAGTACCCAGTCAATCAATTTCCTTGATGTAGAAATTTTTATCAAGCATAATAAATTGGAAACAAAATTATTCAGAAAGGAAACTGCGGGAAATTCAGTTTTGCATTCAACAAGTTTTCACCCACGACAGCTGATTAATAGCATCCCCTATGGTGAAATGTTGAGAATTAAAAGAATATGCAGCAATCCTAAGGATTTACAAAAAATGCAGCTAGAATGCAAAAACAGATTTCTAGCAAGGGGATATAAATGCAGAACAATAGACGCAGCTATCAAGAAAACCAGCAGTTTAGAGAGGGATTCCTTGTTAAAACCTAAATCTGTAGATAAAGAAAAGGAAAAAGAATCTTTTCAATTGCGGCTTATTACAACTTACAATAAGCAAAATAAAACCATCAAAAATATTGTACAACGCAATTGGCCTATAGTACTAAATGACCCTATTATAGGCAGTACTTTACCTAAATCCCTGGGTATAACCTACAGAAGGGCTCCTTCCATGAGTGGAAGTCTAGTAAAGAGTAGTCCGGAGGTTGTTGAACCAATAAATTGGCTCACGCAACGAAAGGGGTTCACAAAATGTTCAAACTGCAAGGCTTGCAAGCATGGCATAAACAAAAAAACATATAAAACCCCATTCTGTGATAAGGAGGTAGAGATCACACGTGCTCTGCATTGTAAAACAGATTACGCCATATATATCTTAGAATGCCCATGCAATCTAAGATATGTAGGGAGTACAAAACTCCCTGCAAATAAAAGAATTTTACAACATCTAAGGGCAATAACAAATCAAGATCCAACTTACCCTGTGGCTAGGCACTTCCAGGAAACCCACAATAATGACCCCAAATATCTCCTATATTACCTCATAGACTCGGTACCAAAAAACAGAAGAGGAGGAGATAGAGAAGGAATACTGCGAAAACTAGAAACTAGATATATTCTAAATCTCGACAGTAAATTCCCGGGAGGCCTTAACACTACAGAAGATCTCTACACATGTATATAGGAATCCCTTTTATAAGTCAGTAAGGGGGATTTTTAAGATTCTAAAGTTACATCATTTTTAAATCAAATCTTTTTTAGCTCATGATTTTAGGAGGGATTTGATCCTATGAACATCAATACTATTAGTCATTGGAGCTGCGACCTACATATATAAGGGGATTAAAAAGGAGGATATCCAATATCAATGGAAAGTATAAATAAAAAGATACTGAGGCTGCCACCTGACCTTAACCAGAAAAATAATGGTTTTTTAATTATTTGCTATTTGCACATTTAGGGTTATATTAACTTTTTAGAAGGTCACTTTTAAGGTCCATATCCGCATTGTTGAGGAAGCGGAACACATCATGCACAGGCACTTTACACTTTATTTTTATATAAACATTCTTTTAATGATAGTTAGTAGATAGCACAGGACAGGATGAGGAAAATCACAGACAATACTAAGTTGAAACATTAATCATAATAATACAAATTGCATTTAAGCAAATATGATAAAAATGGTTTTTATGGGGTTTTTTGATTATAAAAAATATCTTTACATTCCGTTTATTTACATAGGACTGACTAAAACAATTTCAATTAGGAATTGATTAAGAATAAATTTTAGCCTTTATTTATTAACATATATTATAATGTATGAAAATAAGTTGCTATGGTATTTATTATATGCTTATTTATGGTTATCTCTATTCCCACCCACGATTAATAGGCAATGTTCGACAATGTAATATGATATTGGAAATACACAAAACAAGTATATTAATTGTGGAGGAGAGGGAGAAATATAGAAAAAATGGAAATGTATCAAAATTGTAATACCTTAAAACCGCAATATGTCTTCCATGTCCATGGTCAAATCACCGGAACTTTGCACTAATCACTGTCACTTTAAAAGGGGAGAAAATGGTAATGAGCGTTGTCATGTGATCAAGGTCCAGGAGGGACCGAAACGCGTCATGGCCGACTAAGAATAAACATTTCCTGCACAGAAACGTGGTCCGTGTCTGCTTTCCGTTTCCAGGACTGGTGAAAGCATTTGGAAGCAGTACGAGAGGATATATATATATATATATATATATATATATTCACTGAAAAAACCATAGGTTTCAGGGACGTTATAGTTACAAATTAGCATTTAAAAACCTTTGAAATTCACTGAAAAAACCATAGGTTTTAGGGACAGTTATAGTTAGTTGGACATTGCACTCGTACAAAACCCGTGAAATTCCCCGTTATAGTTAGTCCAGCTAACTATAACTCGCGCCCGCAATGCACTGCTGATGACGTCACATATTACATCACTCATGACATGGTCAGTGACATCACTGATGACATCACTGATGACATCTCAAATGACATCACTGATGACATCACTGATGACATCATCCAGTGACTGTGTGTTTCTGTAAAGTTTAAATATTTTTAATATATATAGGAAAAGACGTATTGAAGAATGAGTGGGTGTGTAAGTGTCTGTATGGATGATTTAGTAGGTGCGTGACTGACTCTATAAGTGAGTGATTTAACGTATCTTACTGAATGCATGGGTTAGTGACTAAACTGGGTGAATGTCTGTATCCGTCTGTCTGTTGCTGTGTAAGTGGCTGCATGTGTTTGTGAATAGCTACATGAGTGTCTATATGAGTTATTGAATGCTTGTCTGAGTATCTGTATGGGTGCCTGAGTGTTTGTGTGGGAGGGGTGTGTGCAACTCTGTGCATAGATGTGTGAGTGGGTGATTCACTGGGTGGATGGTTTCAAGAGTGCAACTGTGATAGACTGTATGGGTGGGTAAGTGTGTGTAAGAGTGTGTTAGTGAGTGAATGTATGTCCCAGTGGTACATGTGTGAGTAACTACATATGTGAAAGGCAGTATATATGTGTGTTGGAGTATATAAATAGCTATAAGCGAGAGTGAGTGATTGTGATAGTGGCTGTATGGATGAGTGTGTGCTTGTATCAGTGATTGTATAAGAGCGTAAGAATGTGCTACTATTTGTATGAGTAAGTGAGCTGGTGTGTGTATAACTGTATAGGTGAGTAAATGGTAGTGTGTTTAATTATTTGCATGACTGACTAGGTGTGTGAGTACCTCTATGGATGAGTGGCGGTGTTTGAGTGTCTATATAGGAGTATGAGTGCATATGATAGTCCTGTACTGAGTGACCGTAAGTATGAGTGACTGTACGGGTGAGTGAGTGGATGTGTGCGTAGACCTAAGAATCAGTGAGTGGGTATGTAGTTATTGGTGTTGGAGTGTCTATGGTTTTGCGAATGGCAGTCTGTAATTTAGAGTGGGTGTATCAAAGGTTATATTAGAGTGTGAGGAGGTGCATCAGATTATCACGTGGATGATGTCATCAGTGATGTCATTTGAGATGTCATCAGTGATGTCATCAGTGATGTCACTGACCATGTCATGAGTGATGTAATATGTGACGTCATCAGCAGTGCATTGCGGGCGCGAGTTATAGTTAGCTGGACTAACTATAACGGGGAATTTCACGGGTTTTGTACGAGTGCAATGTCCAACTAACTATAACTGTCCCTAAAACCTATGGTTTTTTCAGTGAATTTCAAAGGTTTTTTAAATGCTAATTTGTAACTATAACGTCCCTGAAACCTATGGTTTTTTCAGTGAATTTCAAAGGTTTTTTAAATGCTAATTTGTAACTATAACATGTCTGAAACCTACAGTTTTTTCAGTGAATTTCAAAGGTTTTGTAAATGACAATTTTTAAATGTATTAATTGTTATATAAATTTTTTTCATACTGATTTCCAAATTTTTTAGAAACATTTTTTTTTACATATTTTATTTTTTAAATTACATTGTAATTACATTATACATTACATTACAAAAAATACTTTCTCAGAATGAATTACTTTAGTTTAATTACTTTGCACATAGGCAATAGACTTTTAAGTACAGTAGTTACAGTTGTTGCAATGGGCAACACATTTTCAAACACAATGCAACATTCAGCTCAATGTGAATTTCTAGTTAAATGCAATTAGTTACTTTATGGATTACTTTTCTAACCACATTACTGGATCCTAGATTCAGTCCTGGGACATCTCCTGTAAACAGTTGAGTAAAAGCGTTTTGGTTACAGTCGTGATTTTTAAGGAATATTATTGTACTTTAAAAGTTCACACTTAGAAACTTTTTCTCATAGAATCACCAATGTTATCCTATGGAAGGAAATTCACTTAGAAGTTAAAAACTGTTATCGTTACTTTTTCTTACTCAGTGTTGGATCCTGGATCCAGCACTGGTGCATCTCCTGTAAACAGTTGAAAGAATGCGTTTAAGTCATACAGGCGATTTTTTAGGAATATTTGTAGTTTGTGAAAATCGACACTTTGAAACTTTTCTGCTGAAAACCAGACAATGGATTCCTATGGAAGGAAATTCAAGTTACTGGTAAGTACGGTTAAAATTACTTTTGAGGATCAGTACTGGGCTGAAAGATGCAGCACTGAGGTCTCTCCTGATAACAGGTGAGTAAATCGGAATTCGTATTTCGGCTGATTTTAGAGGAATATTTTAAAGTTCCAAAACTCCACACTTAGAAGAATTTCCAAGTGAAACCAGTCAATGTTAGCCTATGAAGGAAATTCAAGTTACCGGTAAGTACGGTTAAAATTACTTTTCAGGACCAGTACTGGGCTGAAAGATGCAGCACTGAGGTCTCTCCTGATAACAGGTGAGTAAATCAGAATTCGGATTTCAGCTGATTTTAGAGGAATATTTGTATGTTTCAAAAATCAACACTTAGAAACTTTTTCAGCAAAAAGCAGGCAATGATATCCTATGGAAGGAAATTCAAGTTACTGGTAAGTACGGTTAAAATTACTTTTGAGGATCAGTACTGGGCTGAAAGATGCAGCACTGAGGTCTCTCCTGATAACAGGTGAGTAAATCGAAATTCGTATTTCGGCTGATTTTAGAGGAATATTTTAAAGTTCCAAAACTCCACACTTAGAAGAATTTCCAAGTGAAACCAGTCAATGTTAGCCTATGAAGGAAATTCAAGTTACCGGTAAGTACGGTTAAAATTACTTTTCAGGACCAGTACTGGGCTGAAAGATGCAGCACTGAGGTCTCTCCTGATAACAGGTGAGTAAATCAGAATTCGGATTTCGGCTGATTTTAGAGGAATATTTGTATGTTTCAAAAATCAACACTTTGAAACTTTTTCAGCAAAAAGCAGGCAATGATATCCTATGGAAGGAAATTCAAGTTACTGGTAAGTACGGTTAAAATTACTTTTGAGGATCAGTACTGGGCTGAAAGATGCAGCACTGAGGTCTCTCCTGATAACAGGTGAGTAAATCGGAATTCGTATTTCGGCTGATTTTAGAGGAATATTTTAAAGTTCCAAAACTCCACACTTAGAAACTTTTTCAGCAAAAAGCAGGCAATGATATCCTATGGAAGGAAATTCAAGTTACTGGTAAGTACGGTTAAAATTACTTTTGAGGATCAGTACTGGGCTGAAAGATGCAGCACTGAGGTCTCTCCTGATAACAGGTGAGTAAATCGGAATTCGTATTTCGGCTGATTTTAGAGGAATATTTTAAAGTTCCAAAACTCCACACTTAGAAGAATTTCCAAGTGAAACCAGTCAATGTTAGCCTATGAAGGAAATTCAAGTTACCGGTAAGTACGGTTAAAATTACTTTTCAGGACCAGTACTGGGCTGAAAGATGCAGCACTGAGGTCTCTCCTGATAACAGGTGAGTAAATCAGAATTCGGATTTCAGCTGATTTTAGATGAATATTTGTATGTTTCAAAAATCAACACTTAGAAACTTTTTCAGCAAAAAGCAGGCAATGATATCCTATGGAAGGAAATTCAAGTTACTGGTAAGTACGGTTAAAATTACTTTTGAGGATCAGTACTGGGCTGAAAGATGCAGCACTGAGGTCTCTCCTGATAACAGGTGAGTAAATCGAAATTCGTATTTCGGCTGATTTTAGAGGAATATTTTAAAGTTCCAAAACTCCACACTTAGAAGAATTTCCAAGTGAAACCAGTCAATGTTAGCCTATGAAGGAAATTCAAGTTACCGGTAAGTACGGTTAAAATTACTTTTCAGGACCAGTACTGGGCTGAAAGATGCAGCACTGAGGTCTCTCCTGATAACAGGTGAGTAAATCAGAATTCGGATTTCAGCTGATTTTAGAGGAATATTTGTATGTTTCAAAAATCAACACTTTGAAACTTTTTCAGCAAAAAGCAGGCAATGATATCCTATGGAAGGAAATTCAAGTTACTGGTAAGTACGGTTAAAATTACTTTTGAGGATCAGTACTGGGCTGAAAGATGCAGCACTGAGGTCTCTCCTGATAACAGGTGAGTAAATCGAAATTCGTATTTCGGCTGATTTTAGAGGAATATTTTAAAGTTCCAAAACTCCACACTTAGAAGAATTTCCAAGTGAAACCAGTCAATGTTAGCCTATGAAGGAAATTCAAGTTACCGGTAAGTACGGTTAAAATTACTTTTCAGGACCAGTACTGGGCTGAAAGATGCAGCACTGAGGTCTCTCCTGATAACAGGTGAGTAAATCAGAATTCGGATTTCGGCTGATTTTAGAGGAATATTTTAAAGTTCCAAAACTCCACACTTAGAAGAATTTCCAAGTGAAACCAGTCAATGTTAGCCTATGAAGGAAATTCAAGTTACCGGTAAGTACGGTTAAAATTACTTTTGAGGATCAGTACTGGGCTGAAAGATGCAGCACTGAGGTCTCTCCTGATAACAGGTGAGTAAATCGGAATTCGTATTTCGGCTGATTTTAGAGGAATATTTGCACAATGGTGAAGGGAGGGGCGGGGCCTGAGGTGACATCTGTGCAAACGCGCCCCGTGGCGCGTTTTAAGTTGGGGGATTAAGTCCCCTTGAATCATGAGGGTCCCTACGGGCCAACTAGCCCACCAGGAACCTCCAGTATGCGCCAGGGTGCTGCGTTGCAGAGACATGTACAGAGGCCACACCCCTTTTTACACCTCTCTGCAACGCAGCTCTGTGGCGCTTTCTGGACGTACCTGTTGGGCTAGTGGGCCCCCAGGGACCCTCAGGATTGAAGAGGATTTAATTCCCCATCTTAAAACGCGCCACGGGGCCTGTTTGCACACATGTCACCTGAAGCCCCGCCCCCTCCCTTCACCACTGTGCAAACGCGCCCCGTGGCGCGTTTTAAGTCGGGGGATTAACTCCCCTTGAATCCTGAGGGTCCCTGGAGTCCAACTAGCCCACCATGTTCCTCCAAAAAGCGCCACAGAGCTGCGCTGCAGAGAGGTGTAAAAAGGGGCGTGGCCTCTGTACACCTCTCTGCAAGGCAGCCCCTGGCGCATACTGGAGGTTCCTGGTGGGCTAGTTGGCCCCCAGGGACCCCCAGTATTCAAGGGAATTGTTCCCCCTCTGCAAACGCGCCAGGGGCGCGTTTGCAGAGTGGTGAAGGAAGGGGCGGGGCCTGCGGGCCCGATCGTTTTTTTGTTGTTGTTTTTTTTCCCCCCTGAAGGGGGGCCGTGTGGCCCCCCTTCCTTTTTCCTATGTTTAGGCCCTGGGGACCCCATCCCCCAGGGCCTTACCCCTTTTTTTTAAATTAAAATAAAAAAAAAACGGGAAGGGTGCCGTGTGGCCCCCTTCCCTGGGCCTGTATTGGCCCCGGGGACCCCATCCCCCGGGGCATGGCCTCTTTTTGTTTTTATTTGGAGGGGGCTGCGTGGCCCCCCTCCTCAGGCCATTTAAGGCCCCGGGGACCCCATCCCCGGGGCCGGCCTTGCACTTTTTTTTTTTTTTTTTAACTTTTTGTTACTTTGGGGAGGGGGCTGCGTGGCCCCCTCCGTGGCCACTTATGGCCCCGGGGACCCCATCCCCCAGGGCCTGGCCTCTCGTTGGGGACTGTGGGGGTCCCCAATCCCCCACAGTCCCGCCGGCTCCCCGTGTCCTACGGGAGCCGGCACTGCTTTACACATGGGGAGCTGCTAAGATGCAGCTCCCCATGTGGAAAGCAATCGGCTTTGGATATTGGAAGAGAGCAGGTTTCCTGCTCTCTCTTCCAATATCCAAAGCAAGTTTGCAATGACAGGACGGGAGCCGCGAGGCTCCCGTCCTGTCATTGCAAACAGCAGTGTCCCGGGGGTAGGCACCCCGGGACACTGCAGGAGCCGGCCCCTGGGGGTGGCGGTCCCCAGGGCCACCACAGGCTCCAGGAGGGGGCCGCGCGGCCCCCCTCCCTACATCGAGAAAGCCCCGGGGAGGTGGTGGTCCCCGGGGCTTGGGGTCCAAAACGGACCCCCATTTTCATTTTTCTTAGTGCCCCGGGAGGTGGTGGTCCCGGGGCGTGTGGGGGCTGGAGCCCCCTCACACAGGTTTTTCAAATATAAAAAAGAAGCCCCGGGGAGGTGGTGGTCCTCGGGGCTGCGGGAGGGCTCAGAGCCCTCCCGCACCATTATCCATAAAGCCCCGGGGGTGGTGGTCCCCGGGGCTTGGGGGGCCCTTAGAGGCCCCCACACATAAAATGAACCCCCCAGCATGCCCCCGGGACTTAGCCCACCCAGGGGCCAATTAACATCGAAGCGCGGGAGACCGCGCTTCGATTTTTTTTTTTTCGGCAGGGTTCGCGCTTTCTGAGCGCATCCTGCCGATTTTTAAAAAAAATATATTTTTTTTTGCCCAGGGGGTCCTTGTGGGACCCCCTGAGCAGACCTAGGGGGTTAGGGTGTTTCTACCCTGCCCCCTTTGTGCGCTTTGCGCACTTGTTTCTGTCCCTCGGTTCTACCGAGGGACAAAATGGCTGCCAACACTTCCTGGTTTGGAGTGTTGACAGCCAATTAAGATAAAGCTCATGCTCTGGAGGATCCGCGGCCCTAGATATACCTATCTTTTTTTCTTTTGATTTTCTCAGCAACTACTGAACGGATTTACACCATTTAACAAAAAGGGTTCTTTCTGAACCAAGAACTACCTCTTTGCCAAATTTGGTGTAATTCCGTTCAGCAGTTCGGGCTGTAGCCGTGTCTAAAGTTTCCTATGGAAAATTGCATGGGGAAAACGCGTTTTGGGACCCCCTTTTTCTCGGCCCCCGCTTGACGAATCCCCCGTGACTTTCAGGGTAGGAGCGGACCGGAGCGGGCCACAAAGTTTGAAAATTTTGCGAAGATACGTCAACCGGCAAGAGAGTTATTTCAAATAGAATGTCGCGGATTTCCTATGGATAATAGGTTGTAACTATAACTATCTACTGGCGACCGCCAGTAGATAATATATATATGCTTCGCTCCCCTATGACCACTGTACTAAAGACACACTACTGACCAACAACATCTTTGCCTGCCATCAATTAAATGAATTGTGCTGGGTTAAAGTGGTAATGAAGAAAATTGTGGGTTTTTGGCGGCAGCAGGAAAGTCAAATACATTTTTTATCACTACGTGCATCACCACTGCTTGAAATAAAGTCAGCTAAGTGTACATGGATATATAAATATACGCATGTCCTTCAGTGACACATTTTGCAGACTAAAACACCAAAAGGTGGCAAAATACGGCATGTCAGGAACTTGTCCAATGAAAGCGATGGGGACATCTCTTAATTAATTCACTGTTGTTCTAAATTGTGACTTTAGAGGCCATCCTAACTTAGGGGCACTATGAGTGTAGCTGTGTGGCAGGAGGGAAGGAATAAGTTGTGGGATATGTGCAGCTCTGTGCAGCATATAAAATATGAGACAACGACCAGAGATCCGTAGGAATAGATTACCATAGATAGCTACCACACCAACTTCCTCCACACACGCCCCATTGCTAGGAAATACAAAAAATAAATAATACGTGCTGATATAAAGTATATTTTAATGCTAAAGGACAGTATACATTAAGCAGCGATGCTTAGTATTGCAATATTGTCAGAATGAAATATGTGTAGAATTAAAAAGGCCTTTTAAATGGCAGTTGCAGAGTTTAGAGGTGGCTGCAAATATTTTGCAGTACGACCACTATGAGTTTTTATTTCCCAATTGTGTTACTGGGACAGAGATTATTAAGATGTTCCTATCTCTTGGGAACAATTATAGTACAATGTTTTGGTTATTTTTTCGGAGTTAATTAATGTTTCGAGGTTTTGCACACTGCAGACCTCATTATTTTTGGGTTCTTCCCTATGTCCCTAAGAAGTGTACTAGGTTTCCTGTTTTCGGGATGTTTGCATACATATGCTCAATATTCATGTTTCCACCACCTCATGTCTAGTTAGAAATAAAAAAAAAGAGGCAGGCTGTAACAGGAAAACATGTCATACCACAGGCTCTACTACAAGTTTCCCACACATTTGGATCAAAGATGGACTACGTGTCCCCTGAGATATTAAAGCAGCTACCAATTTCAGCAATGTCTGAATGTCTGCTTAAAAATAACATAAGCAAGATAAGTGCCACAATTGAGCAAAATTGCCTACAAATTACCCTGTTTTCACTCAGACATATTCCAAGTTCTGACCATCACCTAACGCCCTATATGCTTGTCACTGAACAATTAATAAATGTATCAGTACCAGCAACTAGACTTAAAATTCATACTGGAAGCTGTTCTGAAATTGTGAAAGCTGAAATGTTTGAGTATCTGTGTAAATTAACAAGCGCTGCGAAGTTCCTTTCTACCTAGATATCCATGTGGAAGGAGAAGGGCCCCGTCGAACATGATCTCCCACATATCCGTCCGGGAACACAGATTTTTGTCCGGAAAAATGTCAGACGGTGATCCAAAATTTGAAGGACATTTTAAAGTCATAGACTCTTCCCCCACAGCTGTTCGCATTGCAAAGAGGAAAGGATTAACGGAACAGACTTCAGGGTCGACCCTGCACCCCCTCAACACTGAACGACGAACTAGAGGAGGGTAACTTGTTCCCATTGACTGTCTCAGAAGAAGAAGACGATAATCGTTTGGTGGTCTATGGACTCAGCGGCCGCCACACATAAGTGTCCTATGCGAAGTTATGTATTTGTATTATAATATTTTACATTATTGTTGGAGTGGCACTAGGACTGTTTAGTTGGTTCGCTGTTATTTCTCATTGTATTGATAAAAAGGCTTGTATTCCTCAAAATGTTGAAGTTGCCAATA
The DNA here is from genome assembly GCA_963921515.1 of Calotriton arnoldi. Lineage (NCBI taxonomy): Eukaryota > Metazoa > Chordata > Amphibia > Caudata > Salamandridae > Calotriton > Calotriton arnoldi. The sequence goes on along the minus strand of CAWUFW010009574.1, from coordinate 557,728 downwards.
CCACTGTGCACCCCATGTCACCTCCCAATTTACCTGCTAGCACATGTACTGGAAATGGTCCCCGTAGTAATGCAAAAGGTTCAACATCCTCTGCCAGTACTGTCAGCACACCAAATACTTATGCGCACCCTGTGTCCTCATCCCCTTCCCCTGTTGGAAGTAATAATGCAATAATGTAAATACTGCCCAAGCAGTTAGACAGCATGCTGCTCATGACTCCCTTCACGACAACATGTTGTACAGTGTGATGGCCACAATAGGGAGACAGGAAAATAATTAATTCTGTTATGTGGCTCATACATTCCCCATGCAGTTGGCGCAGATAGACTGATTTTCCTAAGGGAAATACTACCACACACTGTAGAATATCTCCTACACCTGTTCCTCTACAGAATACAGGGGCAAGTTCAGATTATTGAGGCCAACATCTCTGAAGTGTTGGTAAATAGAACAGTATGAGACCACACCCCAATGATGCATGAGGTTATCACTGACAATTCCAGAATAGAGGGGGAGGTAACAAAGATATTTTAGATAGGAGTTCCTGATGTCGACTTTAGTGTTGCTTTTGGTAGGAACAATGGGTTTATGATAACAGGATCACTATCGGACTGTAATGGCTCTTTGCCCCACACCCTACATTGCCCGTGCCAAAATAGAACTGCTTTATGCTTATTTGCTTAAATTTACGTCCATCACAAATGGAGTGCCCCAGGTTACTTGAGGTATAGAGCAGCGTCCTTAGGGCCACATAGGGTAGACTAAGATTATGAAGATGGGATAGACTGGAAGTCTACTTGGGGTGGGGAGAAAATGTCCAAAATTATAAAAAGATTACAAATTAAAGTTACAGTCAGTCAGTCAAAGAAAGCTTTATTTCGGCCATAGGCCATAAAAGAATAAAAGACAGTGCAAAACATTTTAACAAAATACAGTATAGTATAATATTTCATCATAAAAACTATATACATTGTTTCTGTAGTTTATGATTGCAACATTTCAAGTAAGCAAGCTTTGACTTCTTTCTCAAGTTAGCACCCCCGTGCCTGCTGGAGGTACTTTAGCAGGATATAGTACAATGCTAAATAGAATATATAATTTCCACATTAGGCGTAATACAATATTATTGCAGGATAAAGTGCAATGTGCAATAAAAAAATATATATATATAACTTCTGCATTGGGTGGAAAAAGGTGGGGCAATGGCAGATATTATAGCAATTGACTATTACATTTGAAAATTAAAACACATGTTTATTACTAAAAAACTTTATCTTTGTCTGGTACATATAAAAAGGATTGTTAAAAAGATCTAGGTAAAAACAGCTAAAATTGTTGGATTAAAAACACCTCGATGGAGAATTAATTACAGTGAGGGTAAACATATAGTGCAAGATGTACATACCACTTTGCTCTGGTCGGTGCGTAATGTAGCATAGGATATAATCACTGCTAAACTAAGAATTTCCTTTTAGATTTTTCTTGATAATAGCTCTACGAATGCACCACATGGAGTATAAAAACCTCGAGATGGAGAACACAATAGGTGTGTCGGTCTCATACTTAAGAAGCCTAAACGCCTCTATACAGTGTCTGCTCCCCATATTCCTGCAAAATTGTAGTAACCATCCTTGGCTTTCCATAGGCGGGGCAGAAAAAAAGAACGTGCATTTCAGTTTCCTCAGCTCGGTCACACCCTGGACACTCTAACGTGTGGGAGCCCTGCCACTTGTTAGTAAATGATCGAAGCGGGAGCGCCCCGTGTCTAAATTGAAGAAAGAGTTTCTTCGCTAGAAGCGGTTGGATGTAATCTAGGGCCGTTTCAAGCCTGTATTGCTGCTTAATTTCCAAGAACCTGGAAGTTAGGCAAGCCTGCTTGGTTCCCCGCCATAACTGAGCCAGTTTAAATTCTCTGTAGGATTCGAGCAGTGCCTTCCTAGATGTCATAGAACAGATCTCCTACACCTGTTCCTCTACAGAATACAGGGGCAAGTTCAGATTATTGAGGCCAACATCTCTGAAGTGTTGGTAAATAGAACAGTATGAGACCACACCCCAATGATGCATGAGGTTATCACTGACAATTCCAGAATAGAGGGGGAGGTAACAAAGATATTTTAGATAGGAGTTCCTAATGTCGACTTTAGTGTAGCTTTTGGTAGGAACAATGGGTTTATGATAACAGGATCACTATTGGACTGTAATGGCTCTTTGCCCCACACCCTACATTGCCTGTGCCAAAATAGAACTGCTTTATGCTTATTTGCTTAAATTTACGTCCATCACAAATGGAGTGCCCCAGGTTACTTGAGGTATAGAGCAGCGGCCTTAGGGCCACATAGGGTAGACTAAGATTATGAAGATGGGATAGACTGGAAGTCTACTTGGGGTGGGGAGAAAATGTCCAAAATTATAAAAAGATTACAAATTAAAGTTACCTCTTCTCTGTTTTCTAGGAAATGGCACGGTACCTGTTGGGCGCAACTCTGGATGCAACAGCACCATCTATAATTTGGACATGCAATATGGCACCTCCAGCCTAATGGACTTCTACTGGGCCTGCAGAGAACGTATCTATCTCCAACAGCCTCCTCGATGGAGCAGCCTGTGCTCACTAGAACAATGCACAAAGTTTCCCTGATCGTTCCAGCAGTCAATATCTCCCACATCCATGCCCATCTCTGGTCTGTTACCTTGCTCCACTGACATCGGCAGCATGCTGAGTACTTTGGATGGACAGCCTTCAAAGACATATGTTCCAGATGAAGGCGAATGCACGCTGGCTTCAAAGCACAAGAGGAGGGTATGCCTTCGGATAGGGAGTCTGTGCTGCACATTGCCAACGATGAAGAAAATGGCTCCATCACCAAGGCCATCAAGGACTTGAACAGCATAGAAAAGAAAATGATTGCTGGAGGAGGTGCCATAGCAGACACAGCCACTGATTGGTTGAACTTTGACTGGATGCCTTCATGGCTGTCTGCCATTTTAAAAATGTTTTGTTACCAGTTTTTCGGTGTGCTGTTGCTCCTCTGTTGTACCGTACAGTTATTCTGTCATTTTGCTAAAAATACTGATAGTAAATTAGTAGGTATGAATTATGTAGGAATAGGGAACATTCATAAAGCCTATATATATAGGAAACAGGATAGAACAGGGAATGGGGATAACTTAGCACTTATAGAAGTAGTAGAAGTCACAACAATAGGACTACATTCAATGCAGCCTGCTACCATTACCCAGTGCCAGGTCAATAGCCCCCAACTCACCACTAGTAGATACCAACTGAGATAGGATTTGAATATAGATCCACCATCACCTACACCAACACCATATATATCCCTCATTGACATACCTGAAGGAGAGTATATAGAGTTAAGGAAGACGCAGGAGAGCCAATGTTCCAAATGTGCGAATGTTCCAATGTGAATGACACCCCTGGGATACACCAACTAGAAGGAGGGCTTGCAAGGTATGCTGTAAGAATTTTGTTCAAGAATGAACAAGAGGAGGGAATGAAGCAGGGTCTAGTTTTTACCATATAGTGCCCCAGGCCCATTCTGACCACATCTGAAGCATAAGAGTCTCAATTGTCCCTGCCAGCCCACAGACAGGGTTGTGTTAAAATTGTCCACACTGCATTGAGCGTCTAGGAGGCAGTAGGCCCCTTGCCCACCTGTATACTCAGATATACATCTTTCTGAACATCAAGATGTAGCAATAACAGCATGTGTCTGTCATTTAGAAGAACAAAATTGGCCAAGAGTAAGGAGTTGGGGCCAACTGGGACTTTCCATCTTTTGCATTCTTCTGCTTTCTTAAAAGGTTTCCAAGAAGTGGCGCAAATCATTTTCAATAAATGTTCAATTTCATTATGATTTACAGTCAAACATCAAGTGACCTTTTGGTAAACTTTTGTAATTTAGTGTCACTTCTGTTTTCCTAATATTTCCGAGAAGTGACCAAAGTGCGTCATGTTCTGCGGTCAAAGCACCTGCTAATGTTGTGATTCTGTGGTCAATAGTTCTTCATTAAAAGAGTATAAAAGAGCTGCCCTCAGTCCATTCGACGGACTACCTCGCACAAATGAACCCATGGGTCATGACGCGTGTGTGTGCCCCCTCAGCCATCTTCTCTAGCATCTTTGGCTGAGGCTATAATGCTTATTGTATTTTGAAATGTTCTCTGTCTCTCATCCCCTCCCTTTCCTTGCATTGACGTAATCTTAAAACGTATAATATTGCATGGTTCAGCTTATTATCTGAGATGTGTCTCTTTGACACTTATTATCTACTAAGAATGCACGAAGTTATTTGTTGATTGAGAATGTGTTGTTGACATTTATTGTTTAAACTTGTTCTTCGAATAAAGTGCCACTCTGACTCAGTTCCTGCATTTCACACATGTGTCTTATTATTATCGATAGCACATTTATAGGGTGAAAAGATCACCCTGCAACTCATTTAGCTATTGTTTGGTTATAGAGGTTGAAGGAAGGTTCATTGAGTATACCCCCAATAAGGGGACTCGGCATGTGGTTCTACAAGTGCTTTTTTTTCAATAGTACTTAATTTTATTTCTTAAATTCTTTGAACTGTGTTAGCAATTTAACCATCCATCTGCAGAGTAACCTTTTGCGTAGCCTCTTCCTGAAAAGTGAGGCAAGGAGTTTGTAAGAAGCTACAGCTTTTCGTGCCAAGTTTCCACTGCCTGATTTGGCATAGGCTTGCATACAGTGCAGTGGCGGCCGCCACAAATAAAGGGTGGTGGGACAGGGTCGTGCGGGCCTGTGTTTAGAAATAATAGATTTTTTTTTAAAGCATACCTTTAGCCTCCAGCCGCCTCCAGCATCGTGTCGCGTTCGCCGCCTCTCCTCTTACTGGGTCCCAGCAGCCCCTGGGAGAGACTCGCATCCAATCCCCGTGCTGCAGAGCAGCGCAGGGATTGGCCTGAGCGGGCTGAAAAGACGCCCTGCTCAGACCAGGGAATCTGTGGGGGTTTCTCCAGCCTGGCTGCTCAATGCAGCCGGACTGAAGAAACCTAAGTGTGCATGTGCGTTTTGGTCAGCCTGAGAGGGCTGGCCAAACACACTTGATCACTTAGGGAGTGGAGTGCACGTAGCACTCATCCTCGCCCCCCATGCATAGGCCCCGCCCCTCCCTACAGCGCTGGCTAAGAGCTGGCAAATGCAAAATAAAACGATGCAAGAACATTGTTTTATTTTACATCTGCTCACTCTGAGCCAGGCAGTGAGGCAACGCTCCACCGCCATTCTGGAGGAGCTTCTGCTGATACAGTGGCTAGCTACACATTTAACGGCCCCCTTATTACTTAGGAGTGAGGCAGATAATTACACTCTCCCTCTGTCTTCACTCCCAAAAAAGGCAAAAACATCATACAAGGACATGAGTAACTATAATATTTTATCTGTGAAAAAGTTATTTGGAAATGCTTGAATTAACCTCAGCCACTGGTAATTGCTCTGGCCCTCACTGAAGGATTTTTTCCCTTCTTTGTGTAACAACACACAGGACCAACTCTATGCAACTGAAATTCAGTCCTGCTCAGTCAAGAACAGTCCAGTCCAAACTGGCAGGCAGGACGCCTCTGAATGGGAACAAACTCAACCCACCAGTCACTTTTCGAGCTGCATAATATTTTACCCACCTGCAACCAATGAAAGGTATGAAATCCCCTCAAGGTTGGAAGTGGTACATTTGAGCAGATGTTTGCCAGGGTTCTGATCTGCAACTCAAATGTAGAGCACGTGGACTTAACTGGTATGTTTGTGTTCCTGGTTGCATTGATTGTGCATTGTCCATATAGTTATACATTTTGCTCGAAGGAATTGTTGTTAGTGTGAATTCTGATGCCTGTAATTTGTGGTCTATTATAATTGCTGGACTACAAACAACACTGGACAAGCTACTGACATCATGTAAGGAAACAACAATAATACAACAAGCTGAAATACATGAGCATATGTAATGATTGCAATTTCTATAGAGCCATTATACTAAATACGAGCATTATAAAAACCAAAAATACTTAGGCATCTTAATAAATTAATTTCTAATTACAATATCGTTTAACATCAGTGCTAAAATATAACACCCTTTGCAAATTGCTAAATAATGAAATATTTTTAGCAGCGGCTAAAAATGGATTCAAAATGTGCAGATTAATACGATTGTGATAAAATCTATGTACTGATGAAGGTGACTAATGCAAGCTGTACTGATTAAGATGACTAATGTAAACTCAATGCTATCAATCCTTATTTCCGTAGGAAAAGGGCTCATATAGGAGATATGTCAGGGAAGGAGATAGAACGACAATGGCACTACCAGCCATTGCAGAGAGCAGCAGTTGCTGTGCCCTGCACAGGCAGGGACCGCAGATGTCAGGAGTCCTCATTGCTCCCCTCAATGCTTAATTTGAGCGGGTGGTTTCCGGAGCTCTGCACGACCGTTATTGTTAACACCGGCACTTATGACAGCTGCCACATGGTGGGCTGTTTGTGCAATTAAAAGATGAGCAGAACAAGTGGTGTTTATTAGTTCAATATACATTAAAAGCAGCTAATACCAGCCTCCTAAGCCATTCTTATAGCTTTGGGGATCTGGAACAGTCTGAAAAGTCATACTTGTAGCAGTGTGCTGGTTAGTAGTTGTGTGGGTTATGTCATTGGCAGCGCTGGCAGGGGCAATGGGTGGTGCAAGCTGTCGTGACCTCCTGACGAGGGCCCTGGCACTTTTTAAAAAAAATTAAGCACTGGCTCCGCTATTGTACAGGGAAAGACAGTCGGCAGGAGGCACATTCTTCTGTATAAATAAGTCTTTAACAGAAGTAACCGCAGGCACATTCAACTGTATCTGTCTCTTATTGTCTCTGCCTTCTCCACCCCCTGCCTATGGAGACCAGCTCAGTGGCAGTCATATGCAAGCACCTTTACAACTGACATTCAGGGTTTGGGGTGAGAGAAAACGCTGCAGCAGTCACATTAGGGTCATGTTATGATATATACTAAAACAGCGCACTCTTCTTCCTGTAGCTGAACCCGGGACTTTAAATAGAGCAGTTTATAGGCAAATTTATCATAATTGATAACACATCATATGGTACTATCATTACAGAGATTGCATTCGAAATGCACCCAAGGTAGAACCCGCATTTCTTCTGTGAACTGCATATTTTAAAAAAATGTTAAGATTCAATTTCTTTATTTGAGTCAAAATAGAAGACAATGTTCGAAAAATAAACAAAATAATCAATCAATCACCTGAACATTTGTCTTCATCTCCGAACTGCCAGGCAATTTGCTACGATTGGCATAATTTCCTCAAGCAAGACCTTCCAGTGAATAGCAACGGTAATTACACTTAAGTCACGGCTGAGCTGCGGTGCCTCTTGCCTGCCTCCTCTGGGGACAACCTACCGTCTCCCCCAGGCCCACTCCAGCATTATTAGAAGTTTTCCTTTGAGGACCTAACTAGCAGTCTAATAAAACACAACATGTTATTTCCATAAAACGTTTTCTCTGTGTCCCACAGCTATAAGCCTATTTTAGTACCACGTCACGGTGCGGCTATCTTCTGTTTCGGGAAGAAAATACATACATTTCCCTTAAAAAATAGAAGGTTGCTATGTACAGCTATAAACCTGATTTTAAGATTGGTGACTGGTGTAAAGTCGTGGGCTCTACGCCCACATACTTAGTAATAACTCATGCAGACACTGTGGTGATGCACTTGCACTCAGGCCCTTTTATTAACAGGCCCACGTCACTCGTGATGCCTGTGGTGGATGGGTAAGGGGTGCCTACCAAAAATGAACATGTCCTTGTGTAACGTAACTGGTACTCATGTAAAGCGCTCCAATACCTTCAGGTCAAGTTCACGCTATATAAATCTGCAACAAAAAAAAACCAACCTGTAGGAATGAATGAAAACAACTAAAGCAACACAGTCTCACAGCCTCGAGAGGCAGTCCGCAGCTGGGAGCACCCGGGAATCTTGGCACGCATCCATAGTTTAACCAGAATAACTCTGCACACGAATGCTGTGCTGACGAAATCTGGATCCCTCAGCTTCACAATAGTTGGGTGACATTCCACATATGTGATGGTGATCAGTCCGGCGTCCTCTCGTTGTGAAACAATTGGTGTTAAAAGTTCAAACTTGTGGCATCAGGTGCGTCGTGGAATCTGCTGTGGAGCTTTTCTCCTGTGGGTGTCTTGGTGGTTTGTATGGGGGCAGGTTCCACTTGGGTGTTGAGATACTCCTTTGATGGTTATGGTAATGCCCATGGCACTGATGGATGTGTTTGCCATATGGATGACCTGGACAACAAGTGGTGATGACTCAGCTGGAGCAAGGATGACTGGGGGACTTCGCAGCCACGTAACTCAGTGTACTTGCTGGTGCTGTACTTCTCCAGTGGCATGTGCAATCGCAAGCAGGGATGCCACCTGTCTCAAGCCACCGACGCTTGGGAACTGATGGTCACACTCGGAAGCATACGGGGAGAGACGTGGTTTGCGCTTGCTGGCGGCTTACATGTGGTTCTCCCATTGAGCTGTCTCCAGGGACATCGCTCCGCTTCAGTGGCTGACTTGTGTCTGCGGGTGCACTCTTGTAGTTGTACGAGTCCTCGTTCCTATCCCCTTGTTGATCTCGTCAGTGCACCAGTGGTAGTTCGGTTCTTCAGGGTGACAGGATTGTCACTCTTCTTTTTCTTCACGATGTGGTCTTGTGCCAAATTCTCTTCTTTGTGTTGTGATGGTGCCAGCTTGCCACTTGGGGATGAACAGCTCTCCTCATGCCTGTGATGGGCCGATGTGCGACACAGTCTTAAGGCAGTGTTGGGGGCACTCCCTCCATAGTCGGCCCTCAGCCTCTTCAGTTCGGTGGCAACAGCAGATGACCCGCAGGTGGCGCAGGGGTACATCAGGCCAGATACAGCCTCTCACCTCTTTAGCTGCAGTCTGGTATCAGTGTGTGGATGGCAGAGCTGCTGTGGGGCATATCTGGTCTTTCTTCTAACCTGGAGCCAGGGGTACTGCTGGTGCTGCCAAAATGGTGTAGGAGGCTGATCGGTCTGTTCTCCTGCAGTAGCGGTAGGTGGCCACCAGGGCTCAGGTGCTACACTCAGCACCTGTCCTGTCTTCTCTCTGGCACTGTCCCTGCTGCCCATGGCGAGGACACTGCAGTTCTCTCTTTGTTTTGTTTCTATTTATTTTATTTTCATGCGGGGCCTGAGTGCTCTTCTCATGTGCATACGTTTAATTGAGGCTGCCTGTGTGTGAGCCACGTACTCAGCCCCCCGGGACTGATTGCGGTGCAGGGAGCACCCGCTAGGTGGTGCTGCAGTCACTTGTGCTGGTGCCATGGCAGCTTCCTTCAACAGCGGGCAGTGTTGTACAGCGGGTCCTTACTCACAGCTTATGTTTGGGGCCTGGGGGTGAGGTTGCAGAGCTCTTCATGCTATTTTCCAGTGGGTGGTAAGGCGGCTTGTTTCCTTTTCTTTGCTGCAGTGGGCTGCCTTAATGCAAATCACCAACTCTGGCAACTCAGGCCAGGTGTGGTGCAGCACGCGACCGCCAGGTGGTACTTCAGCTGCTTTTCATGTACCACAGCAGCACCGGAGGCTCAGGTGCTGAGTGAATGTTGGCTGGTGTCTTTAGGGAGGGGTGGAAGCTGCATGCTGCTTACAGTGGCTTTCCTTACCTCCGAGGCAGCTTCATCTGTTAATGGAGCTCTGCACTGGCTCCCGCTGCAGGCAATTCCACCACAGCAGTCTTTGAGGGCTGAATTACAGAGCGCTGCTTTCCTCTCCTTTTCCTGCCGGGAGCAGATGGTGGCAGGCGCTTCACCAGCTGGGGCGTGTCTTAGGCCCTGGCATTCCCTGATGCACCATGAGGCATCTGTCACCGGGGTTGTTAGAATTGGGATTTCTGGTTGGCTAGGGCAGGCGCCTAAGCCAGGCAGAAACCACCACTCTAGTCAGGGCAAGGGAGTTACACACTGAAGATAACCCCTGCTCACCCCCTTGGTAGCTTGGCAGAGCAGTCAGGCTTATCCCAGAGGCAATGTGTAAAGCGTTTGCGCAACACACACACACAGCAGCGACACACTAGGCACACCACAAAGGAAACTCCACACAAGGTTATATCAAAAATAGCCTTTGTATTACTCATAAAACACATTAGAGCATAATCACATATATACACTGTGCCACCTGGCACTAGGTATTACTTTACAGGGGATTATATACACGACAGGGCCAATCGGGCCACTGTCATAACCTCACATATATTACAGTTAGTGAAGATAGCCAGTACTACCGGTAAGAGTGCGTCTAACACCCTACATTAGGCATCAAGCATAAGGCATGAACGTAATAGCACTTCCTAGTATAACATGTTATGCCAAACATAATCAGCAGCAGTGTACTATACTAAACACGGCACACATGGGTACTAAGCATAGCACATTGTGCCTAAACATCTGCCTCAGGGCATCATAGTAAATACTGGCAGCAGCAGCCTATTCTGTAAACACATCATGCCCCCCCCCCTTTGGGATAAAACTGCACAATGAAATATATATTGTCACCACCTCAGGGCATCACATATACATCGCTGCCGCCTCCTGGCCCTCTCTTGGGCAGCCTGGTATCGTTAGACACAACAATGTCCCCAAAATGGCCCCCCTAGCTGCCGATGCAGCCAAGACAACGTGCGCAATGTAAAGGGGGCGGGGTGCAGCTCAACCGTGTCTCCTTCAATGAATGCCCCCAATATGGCAGCTGGCCGCGATCTGGCGGTGCAGTTGTGTAACAAAATAGGCACCAACAGGATGCCTCCCAAGCCCCACTCACCGGGGCTCTTTCTTTTCGGTTGTAGCTACCCGCAATCTGGCGGCGTAGCTTTAAGCACACCCAGGCACCAACAGGGTACCTAGCCAGCCCCACTCACCGAGCTTCTCTCCCTCGCTAGGCCACCCGGGAAATAGGAAGGATGCAGTCGTATGGAGCCCGCGAGGCTCCGGTCCTCTCCTGCGGGGTCTGGTGAGCCTGCGAGGCTCCGTTTTGGTCTGCCCCAACACGCGGGGCTTTCCTCTGCCTTCCCTGACTTTGGCAGACACGCGGGCTCTCCTCTTCTGCACAGGGAGCCCAGCCCACCGTCAGGCACCGTCATGCCTGGCTTCCTCTCTTCTGCCAGTCATGCCACAGGTATGGCGCTCCTCGCCTGGCTTCTGATTTTCACGGAGCAAAGTCTCCGCAACGTTTTGGCTCCGGCAAGGCAGTTCCTCACCCGCTGCCCGGCCACGCCCTATTTTAGGCCAAAGGCTGCCCAGGACTGCTCTCTCTAAGGGGCGACAGAGTATCCTCAAGTTCCACAAGTACACAGGGCTCCCCTCGTCACCACGGGAGCCCCGCCCACAAACAGGCTGCACCTCCGCCTGACTTCCGGCCTTAGCCACGGAGCGAAGTCTCTGCAACTTCTTCCTTGAGGGCCTCTCCTCCCTGCTGGCTTCGCTACGAGTGGCCGTGCTGCTCTCAAGGAGATCTTCACACCCCGGGGTGGGGGCTCAGCCCAGACTTCCCCGGCAAGTTTACCACTCCGTTTGCGGTCTCAAGAGATGCGATGCCCACAGGATCGGGCAAACAAAGATAGAGTTTCCTCCAGGCAAAGGGGAGGCACCTCCAAAGAATCCAGCGCTCTCTTAGCGCTAAGTCTGCTGAGTACTGCAGAGCAGGATCCCCAGCCCTGAGATCACTGGGGCAGAGCTGGGCCCAGGCAGGCCAGCTCACAGGGCCCTCTAGCAGACGGGAAGTCCTTTGTGGCGGTTCCTCCTGGCGCCCAGCAGTCCTCTTCTCCCCGATTCAAGTAAGCATACAAAGCACATTACATGGGGTCACAGCACCAATATTTATATTGCAAAGGTCTTTGTTCTCCCCCTGCACAGGGCTCTGCGCCCAGTCCAAACCAGTTCTGAGGGCACCTACACATGTGCACAACACCCACCTTTGTCAGTGTAGGTCCTTGCCCCAGACACACCACGGGGGGCCGGAGCCAGCATTGTGTAAGGTAGGCTCTGTCCTATTCAGGCCCAGGTGCTACTCCTCCCACCACTCCAAATGCAGATTGGCCTATTCAGCTTAGTGCTGACTCACCCAGCCCCTCTGGAGCCACTGCACCTCCCCAGCCCCTGTCACTCCAGAGCCAGACATGCAATACACAACAGGCAGGCACAAAGACACATAGCACACAGAAATGTCCACTTCTAAAAGTGGCATTTCTAAAATAGTGATAATAAATTTGCGAACACCATTACGCAGCATTTATTACTACTATTTCAAACATGCCAAACTTGACCACTCTACTTCTCTCAGGTCAGGAATTACCCCTGAAGCACATATCAGGGACTCCCCAATGCATTCCTATGAGAGGGCAGCCTCACAGTATTGAGAAACCAAAATGGCCGTTTGTCACTACCAGGATATGCCACACAGTTAAGGCACATGTCCTACCTTTTACCTACAGCGCAGCCTGCCCATAGGGCTAGCTAGGGCCTACCATAGGGGTGACTGATATGTAGTAAAAGGGGAGTCACAGACGTGGCACCCACTTTATGTGCCACGTCACAGCGGCAGTAAACTGCGCGCCCAGGCCCTGCAATGATAGAGGCCTGAGACAGGTTTGAAAGGCTACTTTGGTGGGTGGCGCAAGCAGCACTGCAAGCCCACCAGTAGCATTTAATTTACTGGTCCTGGGTATCTGAGATACCACTTTACAAGGGACTGATAGGTAAATTAAATTCGCCAACAGGTGTAGACCAATCTTACCATGTTTTACCATAGAGAGCACATGCACTTTACACTGTACAGCAGTGGTAAAGTGCCCAGAGTCCTAAAACCACCAACACCAGGTCGGAAAAAATACCAGGAGGAAGGCAAAAAGTTCAGGGATGACCCTGCAAAAAGGGCCAAGTCTAACACAACCCCCTTCTATGCCCAAAGCCAGGGTAGACCAATCAATACCTTGATGGACTTTCCTGCTTGGGGCGATAGAACACAGACGCGGGCCCACAACTGCAGGGGCACACTCCAGTTCTATGCCAATCTAAACCCATGTGGTTGCCTCTGTCTAAGCTCCCAGGACCACTAAGCTAACCAGTGGGACTCCCTAGCTGTCCGCGGCCAGGACCAGGCCCTAGCCCATCCAGATGTCTCTGGTCCTTGCCATCTCACAGAGTGGGGGGCAGTAACCCTAGGTACATAGTATCCATTCTCCACTCTACCGCTCATCAGTGCAGTCCTAAACTGCCACTGATCCTCTAACCCAAGGTCCGCACCCTCAGGTTGATCAGGAGTCACAGGTGAGGCTCTCCTCCCCCTACCCCTCCTTCTTGGGTTCCGCACTCTCCTCCTAGGAGAGGCACCCTCAGAACACAACTCTCCCACCAGTACAGGACCTCTCTCCCGCAACTGGTCTCCCAACCTAGGATCTAAACCCTCAGGTTGAACCGGGGCCAGAGGCGAAGACTCCCTCCCTCTGCACCCCCTTCCAGAGTTCTGCACCCTCCCACCTGGAGTGGTACCTCCAGAAGACAAACTGGTAGGGACACTGGTTACAGATGTCCTTCCCTCCAGGTCAGGCAGAACCTGAACCTGGCCTCCCAACCCAGGGACTAAACCCTCCAGGTTGAACCGGGGTCAGAGGCGAGGACTCCCTCCCTCTGCACCCCTTCCAGAGTTCTGCACCCTCCCACCTGGAGTGGTACCCCTAGAAGACAAACCGGTCAGGACACTGCTTACAGATGTCCTTCCCTCCAGGTCAGGCAGACCCTGAACCTGGCCTCCCAACCCAGGGACTAAACCCTGCAGCTGAGCACCCGCATGGCACACCAGGACTTCCTGGGGAGCACACATGCCCCCCCAAGGGTAACACATACCTCATGTGTTGCATGACAGTCTGCCTGCCGCTGATCTCCCGACCCCTGTCCATCTGACAGTGCGCGAAGACCCCCAAAACAGAAGTGGTGTCACCATGGTCACTCCTAGGAGGCTCAACCCTTATGGCTGGCCCCTGACCCACTGGTTCTCCCACTGGGGACTCCATCCCTGATGTCACCCCTCCATCTGGACTTCTGCACCCTCCCACCTGGAGCAGCACCGCCAGACACCAGAACTCATGGAGCTTCGCTTACAGACGCTCCAAGTTCTCCTGACACTAGGAGATCCCCCTCCACAGATGGCCTAACAGTACAGCCTAGGCTCCCCACCTGGTGTTCCCCGAAGGAACCCTCCAGGCCCTGAGACTGGGTTTCGGGCACCTTGGGATGCATCCCATTTTCACTCCTTCTCTGCAGAGACAGGATGTAAGTCCCTACACCCCTCCCACTACACCGGAACCTATCTGGGCTACTAAGAACCTTTCCCACCACCCTGGGCTGGGAAATACCTGAGCCACTCCTCTTAGGGTCACTCCCCAATGCCTTCTCAGACCCTCTGGCACTCACCCAGAGGTCTGCCTCCCGTGCAAGCTCCCTGGGATCAGAGAACTCACACTCCAATAGGTGTTGGCGTAACACTGGAAAACAACAACGGAACATGTGCTCTCTGACAATCAAATTGATTAGCCCCTCAAAACTGTTTGCCGTGCTACCCATCACCCAACCTTCCAGTGCATCACAACACTCATCCACAAACTCCCCCAAGACTAGTGAGGCAGCTTCCTACTGCCCCTGAACCTCAACCTATATCCTTCAGGTGTGACACCCTCTTCCTGGGAACTAGGTACCACGCTTTGGGATCTGGGAGTGGGACTTCCTACACTGGACTCATTTCTGCTGCCGCCACTGGACCCCACCTTCACTGGTGAATCCAGACCACTAAAACTACACTCAGGGGACATATCCTCAATAGCTAGCTTTTCTCTGGCGAAGTCCCTCTCTGCCTCCGCCATCCTCTCCTGTGCTAAGACCCTCTCAGTCTCTAGCTTTTTCTCTTCAAGGACCAACTCCTTGAGTCTCAACTCCTGAGCCAACAAGGCCTTTTTCTCCTCCACACCCAGCTGCGCTATCTCCTTGGCATGCTCTAACCTTAGCCTTTCCAAAGCCAGCTGGTGCTCCCTTTCTTCCCTCCTATCTACCCACTCCTCTGGGGACAGGGAAAGGGATGGGGCACTGCCCCCGGCACTGGACCCAGCAAGGGACTCCCTCTCTATGGGGCCCTCACTATCTACTGGCGTCCCTGCCCTGTCATTTTCTCCCTCCTGTGCAGACTATTCAGGGCCACCCTCAGACCCACCACCCTCTTGGTATGCGGACAGGGCACTCTTCCTCTCAGAGTATTCAAGTCTCCATTCATCCTCTTGCCATGGAGCAGGATTTTCTGAAGGCTTAGCTGGGTGTCTGACCCACTCACTGCTATGTCTCTCTCCTCACAGAACCCCCTCAACTCCAACATACTGTATTTGAACAGATCACCTACAATAAAGGCAGATTCCATTTTTGGCAAGGCACTAAGACACAAGTGCAACACAAGAGACCTAGGTGTAAAAGCTGCAACAGTAGTACACAATTAACAAATGACACTTTTGAGGAGAAATTATAAAGTCAGGAGAAATCCCCAAACACGTGATTATCTAAAATGCAGAGTTTTGTAGTGTAACCATGAGTCACTGTGGTACTGCGCAACGCAAGTTCTATCCTCACCGCTGACAACCAATGTTAGAAATGGGATTTCTGGTTGGCTAGGGCAGGCGCCTAAGCCAGGCAGAAACCACTACTCTAGTCAGGGCAAGGGAGTTACACACCGACGATAACCCCTGCTCACCCCCTTGGTAGCTTGGCAGAGCAGTCAGGCTTATCCCAGAGGCAATGTGAGAAGCGTTTGCGCAACACACACACACAGCAGCGACACACTAGGCACACCACAAAAGAAACTCCACACAAGGTTATATCAAAAATAGCCTTTGTATTACTCATAAAACACATTAGAGCATGATCATATATATACACTGTGCCACCTGGCACTAGGTATTACTTTACAGGGGATTATATACACGACAGGGCCAATCGGGCCACTGTCATAATCTCACATATATTACAGTTAGTGAAGATAGCCTGTACTGCATGTAAGAGTGCGTCTAAAACCCTACATTAGGCATCAAGCATGAGGCATAAACATAATAGCACTTCCGAGTATAACATGTTATGCCAAACATAATCAGCAGCAGTGTACTATACTAAACACAGCACACATGGACATGGGTACTAAGCATAGCACATTGTGCCTAAACATCTGCCACAGGGCACCATAGTAAACACTGGCAGCAGCAGCCTATTCCATAAACACATCACGCCCCCCCCCCTTTTGGATAAAACTGCACAATGAAATATATATTGTCACCACCTCAGGGCATCACATATACATTACTGCCGCCTCCTGGCCCACTCTTGGGCAGCCTGGTATCGTTAGACACAACAATGTTCCCAGTCTGGCCCCCCTAGCTGCCGATGCAGCCAAGACAACGTGCGCAATGTAAAGGGGGCAGGGGTGCAACTCACCCATGTCTCCTTCAATGAATGCCCCATGTTGCAGCTGCCTGTGATCTGGCGGTGCAGCTGTGTAACAAATTCGGCACTAACAGGATGCCTCCCAAGCCCCACTCACCGGGGCTCCTTCTTTTTGGTTGTAGCTACCCGCGATCTGGCGGTGTAGCTGTAAGCACACCCAGGCACCAACAGGGTGCCTAGCCAGCCCCACTCACCGGGGTTTCTCTCCCACCCAGGGCCAAACGGGAACCAGGAAGGATGCAGTCATCGGGAGCCTGCGAGGCTCCAGTCCTCTCCTGTGGGGTCCGGTGAGCCTGTGAGGCTCTGTTTTGGTCTTCCCCAACACGCAGCGCTTTCCTCTGCCTTCCCGACTTCGGCCGACACACGGGGCTCTTCTCTTCCGCACGGGAAGCCACGCCCACCGTCAAGCACCGTCACACTTGGCTTCCTCTCTTCTGCCAGTCACGCCCCAGGTCAGGCGCTCCTCGCCTGGCTTCCGATTTTCACGGAGCAAAGTCTCTGCAATGTTTTGGCTCCAGCAAGGCAGTTCCTCACCCGCTGCCCGGCCACGCCCTGCTTTAGGCCAAAGGCCGCCCAGCACAGCTCTCTCTGAGGGGCGACAGAGTCTCCTCAAGTTCCACAAGCACCCGGGGCTCCCCTCGTCACCAGGGGAGCCCCACCCACAAACAGGCTGCCCCTCCGCCTGACTTACAGCCTCAGCCACGGAGCAAAGTTTCCGCAACTTCTCCCTTGAGGGCCTCTCCTCCCTGCTGGCTTCACTACGAGCGGCCGTGCTGCCCTCAAGGAGAACTTCACACCCCAGGATGGGGGCTTAGCCCAGACTTACCCGGGAAGTTCATCGCTCCCTTTGCAGTCTCAAGAGATGTGATGCCCACAGGATCGGGCAAACAAAGATAGAGTTTCCTCCAGGCAAAGGGGAGGCACCTCCAATGAATCCAGCGCTCTCTTAGTGCTAAGTCTGCTGAGTACTGCAGGGCAGGATCCCCAGCCCTGAGATCACTGGGGCAGAGCAGGGCCCAGGCAGGCCAGCTCACAGGGCCCTCTAGCAGAGGGGAAGTCCTTTGTGGCGGTTCCTCCTGGCGCCCAGCAGTCTTCTTCGCCCAGATCCAAGTAAGCACACAAAGCACATTACATGGGGTCACAGCCCCAATATTTATATTGCAAAGGTCTTTGTTCTCCCCCTGCACAGGGCTCTGCGCCCGGT
Source organism: Calotriton arnoldi (assembly GCA_963921515.1). Lineage (NCBI taxonomy): Eukaryota > Metazoa > Chordata > Amphibia > Caudata > Salamandridae > Calotriton > Calotriton arnoldi. The sequence continues at coordinate 539,935 of CAWUFW010009574.1, read as the reverse complement.
CCAAACCAGTTCTGGGGGCTCCTACACATGTGCACAACACCCTCCTTTGTCAGTGTAGGTCCTGGCACCAGACACACCACAGGGGGGCAGAGTCAGCATTGTGCGAGGTAGGGTCTTGCCTATTCAGGCCTAGGTGCTACTCCTCCCACCACTCCAAATGCAGATTGGCCTATTTAGCCTAGTGCTGACTCACCCAGCCCCTCTGGAGCCACTGCAACTCCCCAGCCCCTGTCACTCCAGAGCCAGACATGCAATACACAACAGGCAGGCACAAAGACACATAGCACACAGAAATGCCCACTTCTAAAAGTTGCATTTGTAAAATAATGATAATAAATCTGCAAACACCATTACGCAGCATTTATTACCACTATTCCAAACATACCAAACTTAACCACTCTACTCCTCTCAGGTCAGGAATTACCCTTGAAGCACATATCATGGAATCCCCAATGCATTCCTATAAGACGGCAGCTTCACAGTAGTGAGAAACTAAAATGGCTGTTTGTCACTACCAGGACATGCCACACAGTTAAGGCACATGTCCTACCTTTTACCTACAGCGCACCTTGCCCATAGGGCTAGCTAGGGCCTACCTTAGGGGTGACTGATATGCAGTAAAAGGGGAGTCACAGACGTGGCACCCACTTTATGTGCCACGTCACAGCGGCGGTAAACTGCGCGCACAGGTCCTGCAATGCCAGAGGCCTGAGACAGGTTTGAAAGGCTACTTTGGTGGGTGACGCAAGCAGCGCAGCAAGCCCACCAGTAGCATTTAATTTACTGGCCCTGGGTATCTGAGATACCACTTTATAAGGGACTGATAGGTAAATTAAATTCGCCAAACAGATGTAGACCAATCTTACCATGTTTTACCATAGAGAGAACATGCACTTTACACTGTACAACAGTGATAAAGTGCCCAAAGTCCTAAAACCACCAACACCAGGTCAGAAAAAATACCAGGAGGAAGGCAAAAAGTTCAGGGATGACCCTGCAAAAAGGGCCAAGTCTAACAGGCCTCCAGCTGCTAGTGTTGCCGTTGGTTCCCCACACAGCTTGAAGAGCCCACTCGGTCACTCAACTGGCAGGCTGAAGAGCACCTGCTTCATCTCCTTATTGCACGTCATGGTGCATAACAAGCAAGTGAGCTGGAGGACCTGGGAGTTCTGATACCTGCTGGCGGAGGTGGCAGCTTCTCCACGAGGGGGATGGTTTGCGGGCCTCGCTGGGTTATGGCATGCATGGCTTCTGCTTGTGTGGACACAGGAGGAGGTGTGGGGATCACCCTCCTTATTCCCTCTAGTGACAGTAGGCTGCTGTTGGTTGCCTTCCAGGAGCTCCACAGGGTCGTTGCTTGCTGCAACACCTCACCTTGTCATGGCAACAAGCCTCGCCAGTCTTGCGCACAGGTGGGCAGCGCTACATGGACTTCTTCACGCTGCTCTCCAACTCGTCTAGCTTCACAGCTGGTGGACGGCAGCAGTAGCGGTGAGGCCAAGGTACACCCTCCTCTGATGCAACATACTCTCTACCACGGGGAGGCTGCAGCAGCAGTTCCGCCCCCGATCTCATCAATCAGGGAGGCACGGCATGGGGTCAGACCCTCATCGACACTGCAAAATCATAGACTCTAGGCCCACATACTTAGTAATAACTCACGCAGACACTGTGGTGATGCTTTCTTAACTGGCTCAGAGCATTTGCACTCGGCTCATTTTAATAACAGGCTCACATCAGTCGTGATACCTGTGGTGGATGGGTGTGGAGTGTGTGTGTGTCCAGCACTTGAAGGAGTAACTGGTAAAACTAGTACCTGCTGAGACACTGAATGTGTCCAGCGGGACACTACAGCTGAAACGCCCAGCATCAGATACAGCAACAAAGGAAACTACCCCTCTGCAGTGACTGAGAAAGGTATGCCATATTTATACTTCTATCCATGCACGGTGGTTATCATACTCTCTTCTGAGGTCACTTATAGGCTTAAGTCCTCATTATGAGTTTCACGATGGAGAGGTGCGGAATTAGAGTGTCCTCTATCAACAATTCCAGCTAATAACTGCGCCCCTACACCATGCAATTAAGAGTTTTTGTTCTCGAATGAGTAGTAATCCTTTCTTAATGATTCTGACCTTGAGCAAAGTAACTGGTGCTCATGAAAAGCTCTCCAATATCTTCGGGTCGAGTGTGCGCTATATGAAAATGGGATTTATGGCGTTCACGGGGTGGGAGGTCAGAAGCGGTAAGAATTTTGGGACACCTATGCATAACTAGGGGCACAATGCATGCTCCCCTTGTGGTGTTGATGGAGACCGGGCTGTGTGTGTGAGACATCTGCCAACATCTGTAGCTGCGGGCATTTTGCAGTGTGTAGATTCGCACTCGATAAAATGAGGCCCAGTTTTCCTGCACCTTCTAATTTCAGGTGCCAGAACTCCAGGCCTCTTGCAACTGGACCCTAAAAGTTAGCTCGCCTTGGTGAACAAGCTCTGTTCCAATAATTCGAACATTCCCAACTAGTAGAGTGGATTTGCCATCACAAAATGTGGGTACTTGAATGTACTCCCAAATTGGGTGCACAACTGATGTGTCCACATCACATGCACCCCTTTCACGTTGGGAATATTCTCTGAGCACATTCGAAATTTTTACAGTGGTTAGCACACAAGAACAAAATGGTTTGTATAGTAATCGTGCACAGAGGTGGTAATTAAATAAAAATTGTGGGAGATTGGTGACCCTAAATTGGGAGGCCGGTCCACCATAATTTCCGACAGCACCATGACTGCCCAAACGTATTCATGAGGAGAAAATTTCCCATTCAGGAAATGCAGAGGTGTATGGATATAGCTGTGTAGCTAGGGAAGAGCTGGTGGAACCTGTACTTCAGTTGAAATTGCTCTATTCCTACCTTTCACCAAAACACAGAGCGACAACGGAAAGCCAGCCAAAACAGACATTGGCACAGAAAATTTGTTTCTGTGTACATTTCAAGTTTTACTTACTCTTGACTGCCCCAAAAGAAAATTAGATTTTTTCAGGATGTTGTGCTTCTGTAGTTTTTTCATGCAACATGTAACTCATGAATAGTGCATACTCTCAAAACAGATGTTTAAACAGGCCGTGATTGAGAGCTGTGGAGTTTAAGCCCTAAGCAGAGTTATTTTCTCACAGTGCCTGTCAATGGGTCATAAAGGGGTTCAGAATGCATGCTCATCCAATTTTTGGCCTCTGTGCAGAGTGCATACAGCAATGGTCAGGTGTGCCAATTGTAAATGTGTTTCAATATGAAAGTGTGTGAAGGAGGCATACAAGTGTCGAAATATTGGTGGGGTGAAACATAAAGAAAACGCAGTGCTTACAGGAGAATGGGTGAGTTGTGTGTGGGAGAGATGAGTGGAAGGAGATGCAAGGAAGTATGTGAAGGAGAGAATGAAAAGAGGTTGGTGAAGAGGAACGAGAAGAGATTTGAGATATGCAGATTGAGGGGTTCAGAAAGAAAGCAGGAGAAAAAGGGCATAAGACTCTACCACGGCGGGGGTTGGCCACGGGACCTTATGCTTTTAAAGGGGAGGGGTCGATGTGCCACCCTCCCCGTGCCATATTAGGCCCTGGGAACACCGTCCCCCAGGTCCTTTTTTTGTTTTTTAAGGGGAAGGGAACCAAGTGACCACCATCTCAGACGTATTAGGCTCTGGGGATTTTTTTAATGAAAGCAGATTGGACCCACATGGCGCCCGTCTCCGAGCCTTATTAGTTCCTGGGGATCCCATCCTCCAGGGATGTTTTTTTAATTAAAGGGGAGGGGGGAACGTGGTCCCCTTCCCCAAGCCTTATTAGGCCCTTGTGACCCCACCCTCCAGGGCCTTTTATTCATGACAGGGGAGGGGGCCATATGGTCCTCCTCGAGCCTTATTAGGCCCTGGGAAACTCATCCATTAAGGCCTTTTTTATGAAAGGGGAGGAGGGCCACGTGCAACCCTTTCTCAAGTCTTGTTTGGCCCTGGGGACGCTATCCCCTAGGTGCCTTTTTTAATGAAAGGGGGGGCTTTGTACCCCCTTCCCAAAGAATTAATAGTCCCTGTGGACTTCATCCCTCTGGGCTGTTTTTTTTTATTAAACAGGAGGGGGGGGGGCTGTGTGGCCCCCTTCCATGAGGCTTATTAAACCTTGGGGACATCATCCCCCGGGATCACCGCTTAATATAAAGAGGTGGGGGTCGAACGCCCCCCTCTCCCCGAGCCTTGTTAGGCCTTGGGGAAACCATCCCCCAGGGCACTGCTACAATTAAAGGGGAGGGGACTCCATACCCCAGAGCCGTTTTTTTTAATGAAAGGGGAGGGGAACTAAGTGGCACCCCTCTATGTGCCTTGAATCCCCAGGGCCACTAAAAAAATCAAAGGCGAGGGGGACTGCGCGGCCCCATCACAGAGCCTTTTCTGGCACTGGAGATCCCATCCCCAGGGCCCGCACTATTAAAGGTGGGTGTCCTAGTGTGCACCCAGGGCACCCACCATATACTCATTGGAGGCAGCAGGGGAGCACCAAAGCCCCTGCAGCCCCAGCCAGCTACCCACATACAGCAGGAGCCAGCATTGCTCCCACCCAGAGGGAGCAGCTACTAATGGTGCTTTGTCTGGGCAGGGGGCAATATTTTGACCGATTTTCCTGGCTGCATCAGTGCAGGCAGGGAAACAGATCAAAAGTCTGCTTCCAGCTGGCAGGAGCACTTTCAAAACTCCCACTGGCTGGGAACAGATTTTGAGTTTGCTCCGGCTTGGCAGGAGAATACAAAACGCTCCCACCAAGGAGGAGCAAACACAAAGTTTCCTGTCCGTGCCGGTGTGGGCAGGGAAACGGCTTTTTCCTAGGGGTGGATCCCCCGGGACATAGCATTTGAACCGGCCCTGGAGATGTTGTCTCTGGGGCCAAAAATAGCTCAGGGAAGGGGGCCCCTCCCCATTTTCTGTAATTTTGGCCCTGGGACTGGGCTCCCCAAGGAGCCTGTCATGGTTCAGGGAGGGGTAGCCACGTGGCCCCCCCTCCCTATTCACATTAATTTTGGTCCTGAAGGTGGGATCCCTAAGCCCTTCATGGCTCCCCTGCCTTTTATAATTGAAATCGGCAGCAGAGGGTTGGGGTCCCAAGGGCCTCTGGAGGCTTAGGGAGGGGTCCGCATGGGTCCCCTCCCCTTATATGCAAATGTCGACTCAGGGGTGGAGTCCCCAGGGTCTATAATGGCTCGGGGAGAGGTACCACGCAGCCCCCAGCCCTTATTGAATACAGCCTCAGGGGTGGGCTCCCCAGGCTTATATTTAATGAATGCCACCTGGTCACTATTTTTTTCTGATCCAGCAGGAGTCCCACAGGATTGGGGAAATTTCTACCACAGAATTGGGGCAATTTCTGCCCTTTATGTTTTGTTTTCAGTCCTTCTGGGTCCCCTCCATGGGGCCTTAGGGGTATAGGATATCCCTACCCTGCCCCTTTATATTACTTTTAATGTTTTACTTCAGGATGAGTACTAACTGCCTGAGTCCTGTAATGGCTGCCAGCAAAAAGTTTCTGATATTGTTGGCAGCCAATCAGAGCGCTCGCTCCCGTAGGCATCTGTTCAGATATACAATTATATTTGAAGCTTAATTCCTCAAAAACTACAGAACGGATTTGCACCACTTCAGAAAAACTACCAACTAACGACTGATAGTGAGTATAGATGCAGTCATGCAGTTCATGGCATGGGTATTTGAAGGCAGAAGACATCTATGTTGTGCATCAGAATCCTTCATGTGCTGTAGCTGTTCCTTTAGGATATCCCTGATCTGAGGAATAGCAGCATGTAACTCAACCTGTTTTTGGAAAGCTTCTAGTAATTACTCTTATCCTTCTTCAAGTTTTGTTATGTGTCGGCATAGCAGTTCATACATTTTACTTCAGTGTTGAGTCATGATGCTAATCTTCTTTCATTTTTATGTCCACATCTTCAAATGCTGGTAGGCTGAAATTGTCAGGTTAAACAAAAATGGACGAACCCACTATGTAGATATGGTACAATCACTAGTATGGTTAGTATATGGACCCATTAGGTATGTTTAAAAGACCCCTCACACACCAACCTGGTTGGTGTCATGCTTCATCATTGGGGTCCCAACCGGGTGGCCGAATGCCCCCCGGTTGTGCTACGACGCCTGATTACAGCGGAGCTGGTGTGGTGTGAGTGTGTGATGTGACGTGAATAGAACTTTAAAAATACCTCTGAGAATCCTTGCCTGTAAACTTTATTAGTGGCGGCTCAGGATATGGTTAAAAAATGTGTAGTGCAACTAAATGGGAAATTATTATTCTTAGTTGACTATGTGAGTGGTCTACATGTTTCAGCCCACGAAGGTATATGTATGGGGCTTTCTTCAGGACCGGATAGTGAGACTGGTGAGTGGCAAAATGAAGTGCCACATGAAAAAAAGTGAAATACCTACACACGCGCTAAGGTGTGTGGTTAGAGTGTCAACGTACTTACGGACACTTGAAAAACACTATGTTAAGGGTTTGGGCAGCTGGTCTCGGCGTGAGGCCCGTCTGTAAACCTGTTGTGGTCTCCCCTGGCCAGGACTATGGGAGACCACAACAGGTTTACAGACGGGCCTCACGCCGAGACCAAATTGGGACACCGGATGAGACCCCTCCCGAGCCTCGATCAGCTGCCCAAACCCTTAACATAGTGTTTTTCAAGTGTCCGTAAGTACGTTGGCACTCTAACCACACACCTTAGCGCGTGTGTAGGTATTTCACTTTTTTTCACGTTGCACTTCATTTTGCCACTCACCAGTCTCACTATCCGGTCCTGAAGAAAGCCCCATACATATACCTTCGTGGGCTGAAACATGTAGACCACTCACATAGTCAACTAAGAATAATAATTTCCCATTTAGTTGCACTACACATTTTAACCATATCCTGAGCCGCCACTAATAAAGTTTACAGGCAAGGATTCTCAGAGGTATTTTTAAAGTTCTATTCACGTCACATCACACACTCACACCACACCAGCTCCGCTGTAATCAGGCGTCGTAGCACAACCGGGAGCATTGACACCCGGTTGAGACTCCAATGATGAAGCATGACACCAACCAGGTTGGTGTGTGAGGGTCTTTAAACATACCTAATGGATCCATGTACTAACCATACTAGTGATTGTACCATATCTACATAGTGGGTTCGTCCACTTTTGTTTAACTCATCATTATACTGGGGATACGGACGCACCCCACAATTCCCTTGCTCTCCCATTGTTTTTCTATAAGGCTGAAATTGTCATCATTTATTTCCATGCTGATGGTGTATTCTTGTTGATCAGTGTCAATGAATTGTACTGGGATCATTTCCTCAGGCGGAATAAGCCCCTTCACTCCTGTACGGATTGTTAGTTGTGATATGGCCAAAGTCACCATTGAGTTGGTAGTGGAGCAAACCGTCATTTGTGAAGTGTTGGTGTTCTCACACGTACCCAGAACATTACCTTCTGCTGTAATCTCCATTGTTGTTGAAGTGATGGTGCGTACAGTATTGTGCCATAAGGCATTGCAGTAATGTATGGAGTGCGCAATACTGTTAATAACTTGTTATGCACGAGTGAGCTCCGCTTTGCAGAGTGAGCTCACTTTTCAAAAGTACATTCTGGTTGCTATGTTTCCTTTTAAGTTGCCACTGCCCTGCATCGGTTGCTCAGTCTTTGTTGGGAATCTGATGCATGAAGACAGGCTGCATGTGGGCTCCTTATTTATTACCTTATACTTCACAAAATAAATGCTGTACTTATCTCCGCTTGGCTCACGAAGTCCCTATGTAACATTTGGCGATGATTTGTCAAGAAATTTGACACTTTGATAATTTGGAGCCTATAGCGTACTCTGGATAACCCACACTATCATTGGTATCATTTCACTTGTTGAAGCCGTCACACAGTGAGTGCTTCTCCTGTACTTCCTGGAGCCCACACAGCCCAAGGCTACTTTTGGGCTATTTTAAGTGCAGCTCCACCCACTTTCTCATTTCGGCCCCATGTGATCCGCTTCTTCCTGAACACGACAGAGCCACTGAGCCTGCACTCTTGTGTTTGTGCTTGATGTCATTTCTTCAGATTACATGCCTTTCCTACAAGTGAAAACATAGCTGCCCAATGCGCATATGTCCTCCTGGCTCTAACTTTACATTTCTGATCTGTTACTGCTTTAATTATTGACATTGTGCCAATACGCTCATATTTGAATGCCAGTGCTAGATTGCTTTGGATATTTCAAATTTACAGCAACGTTTCTTTAAAACTTGACAGCTTTTTGCATTGGCTCAAGTGAACTTGGAAATACTTATTGACTTCTCAGAATTGTGTCATTACCTGTATCAACACTTCATTGTTGTTAATGGCTTCTAACAATTTAGCTCAGATCTCACTATTTCTTCAACTTCCTGGCAAGCATTTGATTAAGTGGAATGCTTGGTTAAGATCTTTTGAGAACCATTTTTTTACAGTTGGAGCCAATGGCTTTGAACCTAAAAGAAAGGCTGCTAATTTATTTAGTCATTTGGGAAATGAACGGCAACAAGTTTTTGATAATTTGCCTCCAACTGCTGAGACATCTGGACAATCTAGAGAGTCTAATGAGTACTCAGAAGCGATTACAAGTCTTAGAGTCAAAATCTCAGAATAACCTAGCATTCTATAGGAGATATTTATTTTGTTAAGAAGAAACAAACATCTGATGAAATTGTTGAAGAATTCATATCAGCATTAAGGGCATCAGCTGCCTTGTGCAATTTTGGCGCGTCCTTCGAAATATACATTAGAGATCAGTTTGTGTATAACTACTTTTCAAAAAAGATACAGGAATGGCTACTCACTTGCAGAGATCCTCTACTGTCAGAGGTTATTGATCTGGCCAAAAGCATTGAAAGTTCCATAATCTCCAGTCATATGATGGCTCAGGAATCCACTCACACATCTCCTCAAATTGTTAATGCTGTGGGGTATTCTGAACATGTTGAAGTTGTACAAATTACGGGCAAAGTCATCAAAATGTTCAACATAATAATAACACTTTTTGTTTCAGGTGTGGATCTAATTTCCATTTAAGCAATTATATGCAAACCCCAGCGGTAGGTAAACGATACAATAATTTTTAAAAATCAGGTCACTTTCACAGTGTTTCCATATATGGTAAACACAAAGTTAAAGTACATAGTGTTGACTTAAATGAAGGGACTCTCCTGTGGATCTATCAAATATCATACTGAATCTGGAGATTGACTCCTTGTCTACTAACAAAATTAAGGAACCTTCATGTCAGGTAACTCTAGTTTCCAAAATAACTCTTAACATGATGTGTGACTCAGGTGCTCCAATAACTATCCTATCTGATACTTTATTTTACCAACAGTGGGGGTCCAATGTTGTCCTGAGCACACCGGACATACATCCTAAAACTTATGATGATCAGGATATCAATATGGTTGGATTCTTCACTTTGTCTTGTCTTGTCAAGTCAATGTCAACTAGAATCTACGTTGCAGTCAAGGGTAGAAATATAGTTGGCTGGAAGGACTGTGAAAAAACTTGGTCTTAGGCTTGTGCCTGATGCTCATCCACCATCCAGGGTAGCAAATGTATCTTTACTTACTACTGATGATTTTAATCCTACTGGAGATATTGTTAAAAGATTTCCTAATTTTGTTTCTGGTAAGATTGGGCTTAATCAGATTATGTCCACACAATTAAGTTGTAGAGACATGCTATACATGTTGCACACAAAGCCAGACCTGTCCCCTTATGTGTGAAAGCTGCATTGAAACAAAATATTAGAGAAGTTAGTTGGAGATGACATTATCAAGCTCACTGACTCCTCTGAGTTGGGAAAGTGACATTGTAATTGTGCGCAAAAAGCATGGTGAGATTCGCTTGTGCGCTGCTCTGGGGAGTCTAAACAGAACACTGTGGTTGATTGCCATCCGCTGCCCAGGATTCAAGACTTACTTGCCAACATTAGAGACTCTACATTTTTCACACTTTTGGATCGCAAATCAGCTTACCACCAGATCCCATTTGGTGAAAGGTCTCAAGAGTTAACCACCTTTGTAACTCCTTTTGGAGCATTTACATTTTGCAGACTCCCTTTGGATTGGCTTCAGCAGCTAGCTTTTTTCAACGCCTCATGAATAACACATCGGAGGGTGTGAGTGGGGTGCAAGCATTTCAAGATGATGTGCTGGTTTTTGCAAAATCTTCACCTGAACATAATCACACTCCTAAACAGTTTTCACTAAATTTAAAGAGTTTGTTATCAATCTTTGCACAGATAAATTCAATTTTTTAGCAGAAAACATTGACTACTTAGGACACTCTTTCCATCACAATGGTACTTCTCCAAAAGTTTTATTGATAATGCGCATCCACCCAGTGACAAAGATACACTTTGCTCCTTTCTCGGGCAAAGTGAATACTATTCAAGGTTTGTACAATTTTATGCTTTTACTGTGCAGCCCTTGAGGAAGTTACTTAAGAAAGGAGTGAAGTAAATCTGGCCTGATGATGTGCAAGAAGCTTTTCAGAAAGTGAAGAATCAAGGGGCATATTAACAAGGCGGCGTTAATGAATTATCGCCGCTTTAGCGTCCGTTTTCGGACGAAAAGCGGCGATAATTTTATCGCCGAATTAACAAGGACACGCTAGCGCGTGATTCCTGACTTAGCGTCCGTTTTCTGCACGCCTCCCATCGCATCGCTAATGAGATGCAAAGGGGCGTGCCTGTGAAAGCAACAGGGGAAATATCGCTAACCCAGGTATCGCCGTATTAGCAACGTGGGTTAGCGATATTTTAAATTGCGTTAAGTATGCCTTAACGCAGGAATTTAACGTCTGCTAAATTCCTGACTAAGGCATACCTAACATGGGGGTGGATTGTGTGGCTAAGACCACAGGCCCTATCGCCAAGTATATCACCGTTTTCCATGGGACATCGCTGGAAAACCAGCGATGTTCCATGGAAAACATCGCTATCACTGGAAAAGTATCGCCTTTGCGCTAAGCGTTGTTAGTACAGCGCTAGCATGGCGATAATTTCCAGCGATAGCCGGCGATAGGATTCCTCACGCTAAGCACGGCCAGCGATAATTATCGCTGGCCGTTGTTAATATGCCCCCTAATTACTTCAGCCCCAAATTTAACTCCATTTGTAGCAGGCAGAAAGTGTATCATAACTAAGGCTTCAGTTTTTCTGTTTTTACCGATTTTTACAGATATATACAGACAGAAAACAATGTGTTTCTTGTCTGTATTTATTTTAAAAAGCAGAAAAATACTGAAAATGGTGCTTGTTGTGAGAGACTCTCCATGCTCTCTTTCGTAATTTCCAGGCAACAGCTGAGCAGATAGACAGCATGGAGAGTTAAAAAACGGATGAGATTTCCTTAAACACAATCATATGTTAACATACATTTGTAGTATATTGCTAATATGTACCTGTGAGGGTAGTGCTTTGTTATACGTGGCTGCTTAATTTGTTAAATTGTGATAGGCATCCATGTATGAGTGCACATTCAAGACTTAAATAAATGTGGAAATATACCATTTTGCAGCTCCATTTATCCTCAAAACACAAAATAAATATGGATAAATACCAATAAGTTGGCCAAAAAATAAATATAGATAAATACAGACGGAAATGTTCAAAAAATAAATACCATAAAACCGGGAGCCCTAATCATAACTATTGATGTCAGTCAAATTGGATTGGGGGATATGTTTTCACAGTTACGTAAGGACAAAGAAAATATCAGTGCTTTGGCTGCTCGCTCTCAGTATTGTGGAAGCCAATTACATCGCCATTGAGCGAGAGGCACAGGCATGCTGCTGGGTGGTGGAAAGGTTGAAGACTTTCATTTTTGGTTCCCATTTTGATCTATTCACAGACCACGCTTTGAGTGGCAATGGTTTAGGGAAAGCATCATAACAATTAGTCAGATTTTTAGCAAAGCTGCAAGAATTTAATTGTATGGTGAAATACATACCTGGTGGGAAAAACATAAGAGTAGACTGTCTCTCCAGACTACCCATAACAGGGTTGAGAATTCAACACACTTCAAGATAATAAGAATGAGATTGCTTTTGTGAAGGATATACTGCAGAACAAAGGGTGATCACATATAAACAGTGGTTAGAAGCTTCCAATCAGGATGCAATGTTACAGTCTGTTTTCAAATTCATGAAAGAAGACGGTTGGCCCAAGGAAAGAAATGTTGACACCCCTTTTCAAGACTTTTTGTACAGATTTTAGAGGACCTGTCAGTTGTTGAAGGGTGCTAGGACATAATAATGATGTGTGTGCATCCTGTGACTATCAGAGGTGATATTATTAAAGAGGTAGACAAGGGCCATTTAGGAGTCAGTTGCACATGCAAATATATAAGACAATTATACTGGTGGCCTGCATTAAAAGCTCAGATTTCTAAGTTTATTGATAATTGCACCACCTGCTTGGTATCTGATAAGCACTGGAAGGTACATGAGTCACCTATTCATATGGTTGTTCTACCACAGTAAGCTTCATAAAAAGTAGCACTTTATTTCGCTGGTCCATTTACGCTATTGCCTGTTACCAAATATACATGAGGGTTTTGATTGATTATTTTTCAAAATGGGTGTATTTTGGTTTTAGCTCTGTTCCCAACACTGATGTTATAATCAAATTTAAAAAAAGAATATTTGATGTAGAAGGAGAACTCACATTGTTTTTTACTGTCAACGGCACCTACTTCACAACAGCGTGCTTGAAAGTCTTCATTGTGGGTTTGCACATTACTCATCTCAGAGTTGCGCTTTAGTCACCTTCTGCCAATGGTTTGGTCGAATTAATGAATGAGTTCTTAAAAGAGGTTGTGCAAACAGCTCTGAATATGGGTCTTGAGGTCGAAACTTTTCTCAGGGAGAAGGTTTGGTCACATCTAGTAACTATACATATTACAACAGATATGTCACGATTCATGAGGTTACGCAACAGATGTCCAAGAGCTTCAGTTTGTCCTGACTGGGTGAGAGAGGTAAGCAAATAGGGCACACCTGAATTGTAGACTATTGCACCCCGAGTTGAAGCAATGCAAAGTCAGTTTAAACAATGTTTTGACAAAACACACCAAGTTAAAGAATTAACATTGAAAGTAGAGGATTGGGTTTTGAACATAAATCGCACTAAGGTCTAGAAGGGTTTATCAAAATTCTCAAAACCAGTTTGTCTTGAAAGAGTGTCTAAAAACTCCATACTTATAAAGGACAAAGGCTGGTGGAGTAAAGGAGAGCTGGTCAAAATTACCCAAGCGCAGGTAGCCAAAATTCAAGATTTGCGAGGCTATGATGGCAACAATTCCTCTCTTGAAAGCACTTGATGGCAAAATTCAATAGCATTTAACTGACAGTCAAGAGCCATCTCAGATTGATAATGAAAATTATTTTTTACTTACACAAACGTGACCTGGCACAGACATTGTTCCTGAACAATCTAATGATTGCATTACGTCCCATAACACTAGAGCTGTATGCAATAGCCTCCTTATTTATTACCTTGTACATCACTAAATAAATGCTGTACTTATTTTGGCTTCGCTCCCGAAGTCTCTATGTAACATTCAGTCATATTGTATTTCCAAATGTTTGGTATTTGATGTCAACTAACTCTCAGATTTTTAAGCAGATGACACATTTTTATTTAAAATTGCACCATTTTCCTTGGCACTGTCTTTGTTTGTTTTCTTACCAATTGCACTGGATGATTTGCCACTTGTTGTGATTTTAGAGTTGGGGGATAAAGTGGCAGTTGTCTTCCTTGGAGAAACAATCTTACTTATATTGTCAGATGTAATTGGGGCTGAGGATGGTTCACCAGTTGATGCTGACCCACAATCGTCTTCATCCTCACCTCCAGGGGGTCAGTGTTCTGTAAAAGAATAAAATCCTTTTTCTCATTCCACATATACACATCTGATAACTGATAGTGAATTGATAAAGCAATGCACCACTACATACAGAATGAATATTGGAAGTACATGCAAGTGAAAACATTTTCATCGTGAAACATTGTTGTTATCATACATATAGAACCATGTCAATTTACTACATCACCGTAATAATTGCAGAAGAAAAGGGATTAGGGTACATCTGTGCATAGTACATGCAAAAGGGCTTGTGATGTTGTTCTGCAATGTTGTACTGCATGGCATGGATTGAGAAGTTATGGTCAGATGTACATATATATGCCACTTTTGATACCATTTGTGAACCATACGTGCACAACACATTTGTTGGATGTATATTACGCATCACACTTCTTACGATGTTGTAGTGGAGTGACTGATAAGTGACATTTTAAACACAATATAGACATATTGGATGCAATGCTATGTGTATGGTACAAGTCAAACTAATTTAAATTAAGATCCAAAAACATTATAAACATCTTCCACATTTTCACTCAGCATGTTATGATCTGCACATTTATACCTCAATTATCCAACAATTATTCATTGTGCAGCTTGAGTGCACAATTACAATATTAAATGCAACTCAAACCTGATGCACACTTCTTCCTACTGATTACTGTCCCCTAAGTGACCATGGAAGTGCTATTGGATTAAATATAGATGCTATTTGCTTGTGCATTCAAACATGACTACAGCCATACATTATTTTTACCAGATGATACATTTAAATACCTGTATTTTCTTTGGTGTGTCCAACCTCTAATGCTCCACTAATACCATTGAAACTAGACATCTCTATTCTAGACAGTATTTTCTCCTCCCAAAGAATGAGTGGGTATTGTGTGGGGGGTCCCCACCAGTTGCCATGGCAAGTTTCTTTTTTTGCTACACTATTTCACGTACCCGTCTCTTCTGGTCCTGAAAACATTTCTTTGCATCCTCCACCTCATGTGGGAATAATGAGACTACATTTACATTGTACATGATTTCTTTCCTTAGGCGGGTACAGACTTTGGCAGGTGTTTTCAGTATCAGGTGGCCCAAACTTCTATTGTGGTGCTTCACTATACCATTAGCAAGTGCTTCAAGCTCCTGCTCAGAAAATGTACACTTACGTTGCCTGCTGCTGTCCATCCTCCTCAGTTTTGTACTTTGTTTTGCTCCACTGATTACTCCTCTAGAACGATGAATGTGGATTGCACATCTTCTTCTTTTATAATGCAAGGGGGGACACAATAGCTGCCTACTTCCACTATTATCTCTCCAGTCGGTGTTAAATGTTTATGCAGCCTCCGAATTCTAAACACATCTGAGCATGGCTGATTTTAATTGCTGTGCCCAGTTATTTCTCAGGAGGAAGTGTCCTTATGCTCCGTGCCTCATGCAATCGCTACTTTCAGGATTTTAGCGCATGAGAATAACTTTACACATGCGATATTTTGCGCATGCGGCAAATATCGCATACATTAAATACCTATCCATGTTATGTGGTATTTACCACATGCAGCAATTTATGCACATGTTAAATAACGATATTGCAGTGTACAGTAAATACTCGTAATCAAATGATATTTACACTATGGTAACGTTATTCTACGTATGCAATAATTCTCTGTGATTTTACGCACAACTTGTAATCAGGCCCTTAATGTGTTAATTTGTGAACCAACCTAATAGGTATGGTTGCAAATGACCAGTTCTAAATCAGTCACAATTTGCCCTTCCTCATGAATATTAATGAGGTTGGTCGCAAATTGTGACCCACTAGGAATTCCAGCCACCACAGGGATGGTGACCTGCTGAGGTCAGCAGACCACCATATCTGAAATTGCTTTTAAATAAAGCAACTTTTCTTAGGGCCAGCGCTGCAATGCGTGACGGGCACCCACAAGGGGGCTCTTTATCGTAGATCTTTTGTTCCAGTGTCATATGTGAAGTGTGGGTGTAGGGCCACTCATGTAGATTGGTGTAAAGGAGTGTATGTGCATGCCGAAGTGCGTGTTAAATTATACTAAGTAGTCCTCAAAATACTTTTTTAAAAGCTGAGGCATGTTCAACTCATTCCTTTCAGTAGACATCTGAGAAATGATCGGAGAGAGGGGCACAGATCAGAGGAGTACATGAAACCAAATAAGGACTCACAAAGCTCATCTGAATACATAATATAAAAGAAAGATAAGCCCAAAAAGTCAAAACCTCAATTCAAAAAGAAGAAGGTAGCTGGACTGACAGTCAAGCATGCCACTGATATTGAGGACACTGCTTCTGAGGAGTGGGCTCTGACCATGCCGGATAAAGCGGGAGATGTCACAATAGTTCACCGGAATCTGATGGATTGTCTGGTGTGAATAGCGTTGAATGAATATATCCAGGTGGAAACATGTATACTGGGGTAAGCGTGCCGCATCATTTGTACGAGATCCAACTCCAATTGGAGAGGGACGAACCTAGAAATATTAACGTTATCTTTTGGGAGATCTTGTCATTCAGGCACGATATTCTTTTGGCCGAAAAGGACTGGCCACCTGAATTCGTGATGGACTGCCCAAACGGAGAAATGGTAATTTTACCTGCCTTTTCCGACCTTGTCCCAGAATCAGTTAAACATTCATACTCCAATGAGTTTACATTAGCACTAGCTCCTGCATTATACTGCAACCTTGTGTGATGGGATGACTGTTCCCCTTTTCATGAAATACCATTGAGGTCAGCTCCACAACATCAAAGTCAATACCACATCAAAAATCAGGCTAGAAAACAAGTTAGAGAGATTCTCACAAAACGTGAATACTAAGGTGAATTAGAAAGTTGCACCTCCCCTATGAATAATCCCTTGTTTCCAGTTATTTAACCAGACCATTCATATTGTCTAGTATTAGACTACAGGCATTTAAACACAGTTACATGAACATTTGCAATACAGAATTCTCACAGCACATCACTAATGAACGATATGATGCGTAAAAATGCAAAACAGCATTGGACTTCTCAAATTAACTCTTATGCCAAAATATAGCACCTGGAAGCAGGTATTTGACCGCATTTTCCATGCTAGGTACTCAACAGCAGTTCTGTTGTTTGCCCAGGGGTATAAGAATAGCCCCGGGTTGTTCTCAGCCTGAGTTACAGAACTTCTGCAAGAATTTGATGACCAGGCATTGTCCTATAGTGATGACATTTATTTGACCTTTGATGACTTATCTACACACCTGACAAGAGTAGATCGCATCATCTTTGGATTTGCTCACATATATTACAAATTTAATTTTAAAACACCAAAAATTGTCCACATCAAAGTCCTATTTCTAGGGTACGAGCTGCCAAGTGAAGGCTAAAACCTTGTGCACTCTTAAAACCACCAAATTCACTGAAGAAACTTCAGTCCATATTGGATTACCTAAATCTTGGCAGAAGATACATTCCAGATTACGCAGAATGGGTTAAATCATTCTACGAATTAATTTGTCAATACTTTTCAAGTACATATTGGACATCTGAACACTCACAGATTTTACGTTCAGTATAAGCTGATATACTAGCTTCAAAACAATTACAAACATGTGTAAACACAACAAACCTGGTGATCCGTATAATTGCGGTGTCATCAGGGTATACCTATGTTACATTCAATGAGGGTGACACTGTACCAATTCCATATCAATCACATTTATACACCAATGTTGAGATGCCTTTTGCAACGACAGAAAAATTCTGATAACAATACAGACTGCTGTAGTGAGAGAGAGAGCACTGGCTCAGCGGAAATGAATCATTGTCATACCACTAGTGCCAGCCTTAGAGGCTGTCATGAATGCTAGCATCCCTAACACAAAAGCATTACATCCAAGATGGATACAGTGGGCCAAATCTTTCACTGCAATAGATGTAGATCACAGATTGGACTCTACAAAATCAGGCATTCTTGCAATATGGACATGAATATCCCCTGCCTAATGAAGTCATGCTTCTTGATCAGTATGAGTACATCATTTATACTGATGGGTATGCCCAGCCTGTGGTAGGGACAAAACACCAATATTCTAAAGTGTGCGCTGTCGTAAAGGGGCACTTGTCGGACAGAGAATTCTCCCCTGAAAAGAGCAACACACAGTCACTTGATGATTGCACAGCACAGCTGGTGGAACTCGGGGCTCTAATTCTGGCACTGGAGAATATGAATCCTGAATTCCCCACACTGTTTGCAATTCGTATTATTGTGTACAGTCTTACAATGAGTATCTACACTATTGGAGCCAAACTGGATTCAAAGATTCAAAAGGGTACATCATCAAGCACAAAGCACTTTGGAGGCAGGTAGCTAAGATGAAAGAATGCTTGCCACAAACTCATGTGAGTCACACTTTGAGTCATCAGCATGTAGGGATACACATTGCTGGGAATTCTATAGCTGATGAAGCCACAAAAGCAACAGTGCAAACGACTGCTTTTGCTGTGATTACTCGTTCAAGTATGAGAGTTGATAGAGACATTATGATGGCTGTCAACACTGCAAGTGAAGACACACATCTGCTGAAAGGCTTTCCAGTGAAGTACTCCTGCGACTTAAGTGTGCAAAACATACAATTTGCTCGAATTCCCGGAATAGGGGATAGAGTAATACCAAATTCATATTGCAGGTTAGGTTTGATCCTAGCAGCACATGAGGGTTTAGCGTCTACACAAGCAGAGGTGGCGGATACAATTACACAATTACAGCAACACTGTTGGTGGCCAGGTCTTTACAAACAGACTAAGGACTTTGTCCTTAAATGCAACATCAGCCAGCAGATGAAGGGTTCCCCCATAGCACGGCCACCATAGACACCTCTTTTAGTTTTAGACAGGCCTCTGGCTTGCATTTATCTGGATCACTGTGGCCTCTTGCAATAAGATGGGGCTTACAAATACATCTTGGTTGCAGTGGATTCCTGCTCTTGATTCCTATGGGTTTGGCTACAGTGCTTGGGTGATGCCCGAACTTTTATCAAAGACTTGCAAGTCTTCAACGGGACATACACTGTTGGCACATTCCATTCTGACCAGGGACTGGCATTCGCCTCCAAGGCATACAAAGGCACCATGGGAAATTTGGGCATGACCGTGTAGTACTCCTCCTCTGACCATTCTGAGGGTAACGCGGTAGTGGAAAGGAAGAACCAAGACTTAAAGCAGTCTTTAACAACAAGGGTATTAGGCTCAGGCCACAGTTGGGTCCATCACCTATATGGGTTGAACGAGCATTAAATATTCTGCCCCTAAAATCCCTGGGTGGATGGACTCCCTATGAGATCCTGTTTGCGGTTAAGATGTGGGTACCTGACCTCGACCGTTCCAGCCTAGTGGCGGCAGAAACACCATTTGAAATAAATGAACGATTGGCTGTTTTACAGGAACTGAAAAGTTTCCAGGATGCACGAAGCACCATGCAAATAAAACGCACCACCACTGGAGACGTGAAGGAAGCACCAGAAGCCTCTGGCTGGGTCCCCAAGATTGGCAAACTGGTCCGAGATAAAACTGTGGACAAAAAATAATTTGGGCCATCTTACAGAGCACCTATACCTGTCCTGGCTGTTGAAGGTACCAAAATTGCACTTTTACAGCCCCTTGGTGGTTTCAAAAACAAAAGATTTGTGTCAAGAGATCTCATCAAACCGCATCATGTGGCCTGTTCTACACAGTAGGCAACATGGGATCCTGAGTAATTACCTGTCTCCTCTCACTACTATCCAGGAAGTCCCATTAGAAGTTTTGATCAGCGATGAAGCTTCTACTCCCCGCTGGGGATAGCAAACAAGGAAGTATCTACCTGCTACATCTACAACAATTATGCAAACA
Organism: Calotriton arnoldi; assembly: GCA_963921515.1. NCBI lineage: Eukaryota > Metazoa > Chordata > Amphibia > Caudata > Salamandridae > Calotriton > Calotriton arnoldi. Next base: position 520,075 of record CAWUFW010009574.1, on the reverse strand, counting down.
GCTTGCAAAGAAACACAGATTTCTATTCAGAAACTTGAGAAAGATAGTGTTTACATCATCATACCACAATTCAAGTCTACTCTCAAGTTCCACCCAAAATACAGAGCTGCCTAAAATAGAAAGAACAGCCTCCGGCTACTTTGTCAACTTTGAGGACTTCTCATCTGACTCATCTGAGCCACTACCACCTTCAATATCACCTCTTCAAGGTAGATTGCATGTTTTCTATTTTTTGTTGAAGAAAACGTACTTTGTTCCTCCATGGCTATACCTGTGGATTACAATTTCATTACTTTTCCTTGTCCTGTGGATTGATTTTGTGACAGTTTTTTTCCCTTGCTTCTAAATTACACTATCTCCCAGAACGCTGTGTAGTACAAATGGTGAACTTGGTTTTATCAACCAATTAATCATCACTCAAAGTGCTGGTGAACATTTCTGCTGTTCCGGTTCCAGATGGAATTGTTTGGGATAGGGTATTGTAGTATACATTTGGTCCTACTAAACGTTTACAAATTCCATATGTGTTTTTCATCTCTTTACATGATTTTATCACCTCTAGTACTGTCTCCGATGATTGGGACATTGATACAGTGCATGAAATGCTGAAAGATCTTAAGTATTCCCCTGTTTTTAATTCTGAAGAAATGTATGAAGGCCCTTCTAACTATGATGAAATGTTCTGTTTTCAGCATTATGGTGATCACTTCTAGTATAAAGCAAGTATTCCACATGCAATATTTAAATACATGCAAAGGGAACACTGCCCTACACCACCACGGGGTAGCTCATTAATGTTTGCATAGAAGTTTGCATATTTCTCTGGTCATGATACAACTGACCCAGTGTCTTATTAGTATAAGCTGGCACTATCACCAACAAACAAAAATATAATGACTAACACAAACTGATATATTCTAAATCTTTTCTTTTCCAATTGTCCACACAAGGGTTCAACTTTTAGAGGGACACAGTTGAGTAGAAATCAATTTGGAGAACTAAACATTGGCAGGTTCAGTGGAGCAAGGCACTATTCAGAGCATGCCAGATACCATAGCAAATCTTTTTCCTGAACAAAACAGTGCAACAGACATCATGTCTTGCATTGTCCATGATGAAAGATTTGAATACCCCTAACATTCCCACATTTGCACGGTTAGCGAACTGGCAACGGTTCATGAATTTCACGGAGACAACATTAGACACCATACTTTGCAGTGGTTCATACAATTCTTCAGGGACCAATCGGGGAATGGATAGTGTGGCCATTAAATACTAACAAATGTCATGAACGTTTCCTGGGTGACACTGAATGGTTTAAGATCAGTAGGCCCGACCCACATTCCGTTCAGACCCAACACTCAGGGGTGGTAACAACTTACAGTGTTGGGAAGTTGTGCCTTGCATGCCTATAAAGCGCAACATTGTCCCAGGTGAAGCAACACTTGTCTCTGCTTTTGTATGACATGGGACTACAGGACATTCTATTAGGTACTCGAAAACCACTTCAAAAGCACTTCTTGTATGTAATAGACAACGAAGTATGGAAAGATTCCCAGTAGGAGGCTGCTGAGAGACTGCGCGAGATTGACAGAGCAAATTTAGAAAGGGCTCTTGCGGTAGTAGATAATGGTATAACTAATTCATTCGATTGTATAAGCCTTCTTGATAACATCGTGTCATCTGCCATAGACATCAAACAGAATGACATGTCCTTTTTACATCATGGGCAGACACAGCTTAGATCTATTATGTTATAAAGCTGGACAATGCAGATACTCCGTTCGGGTCACGTCCCATGGCGACACCTTAGTGCCACAAGCTTGTTTTTACCTTACAATCTCACAAAACAACCGACTGTCATGGCAAGGAAGGGTGTAACATACACCATGTTACACACAGAGGAGTTAGAGAAATTAACATTTACTGTTGCAGAAATACCTTCGGAAGATTCGAAAATCCAGAGGTTTATTTCTCTGCCGGTATCGACATTCCACTTTCAATACTGCTTGCAATACCATCAAGTAGGCAGACATGAAGCGCTAGGAGAAGGATGTGTGTACAAGTCATGGAATTTACCTTTAGGATATTGCTGTAGAAAGGGTGAAACTGGGATACTTCTTAGTGGCTCAAACTGCGAGAATACTTCAGGACATTCCTTGGTGTGCAGAGACGTTTTACTTCATGGTGCATGTAATGAGTCGATGGCAAATTTGTATTGCTATCTGAAAGGTTCCCCAGCTGCTGTGATATGTCTGGCTTTCAGATTACTCTCGAATAGGAGTTATTTGATGTTGCCCAATCAAGGCTGCTGTGGAATTAAACTGGGAATCGCTTATCTTGTGACGGTTTCTGCAGTTGTGACTTGTTACACACAAGCATTGTTTCCACCTGCCCGCACAGTTAGGAAGGGGATACTTTGGTCTTCGATAAAGCTTTCAAATGTGCACTTTGATGTTCTGAGCAGACTGAAAGCCTTACTGTTCCAGAAGGATGTGGCCTTAACATCTGCAAAGGAGACGTTTGATCTTCAAGTTGCTACGTCTTCCTCTGAGATTCAGTCACTACTTTGCACTCATTTCCAGTTACATTTTGGGGAGCTGGTGCACCGCATTTTTAACATGTCTAGTACTGTGGAAGTAGTTTACTTTTTAAAGAAAATATGCTCTGGCTTTGTTAGTACCTTCCAGACAGTATTCAGAGCTATTCTATCATTTATACACTCCGCGTTGGGAAGCATTTTTGAAGGTCTTCCACTGGTCCTGTTCCTAATTGTCAGGACTTTGCTTTTCCTTTTTCTGCCCTGCAATGGATGTTGCATTAAGAGGCAAAATGGAACTACCAATTGCGCATTTGCTCCAGTGTCATGAACGCATCGTACAGTGGCTCACCCCTGCTTCTGGAACTAAACGAACATTGGTTCTTGTCCTTTCGGCCTGCATGGCAACACTGTGCAACCCGTATTTCGAGTGTGAACTGGACATATGCCTAGGAATGCAACTGGTTCAGTCTTTGGACATTGACCTACAGATGAGCCTTTTAATGGCCCTCTTGTACAGTTGTCTCTTGCGCTTGCTGTTGCTTCTAAAAGCATTCTACGAGTCCTCCTGGGATGCTTCTGCTCCTAGTTATCTTGGTTCGGCTTCTGAAAAACTGGCTACTCCTTCGGTGGCTGCTGAAGTGGATGCATGGGAACATGTTGGCTCCATGGATCTGATTTGATGGGTGCCTCTGGGAAGGTAGGGGCTCATTATGATGGCGGGTGGACTTGGTCCATGTTTGGGACCGCCCATCAGACATGCGGCGGTCCCACCACTGCTATTAGGATGTGCCCGCCATACTGGCAGGCGCATCCCGGGCCTTTATCATTGCAGGCAATGCTGCTGGCTGCAGCACCGTCCGCAATGATAAAGGTGCATGCACCTCATTTCCCTGCACCATGTGGCAGGCACCACGCGGTGCCTGCCACTTGGTGCATGGAACTGCAGGGGGGTACCATGGGTACCCCCCAGTGCACCAACCACCACACAGAGGGGGCCCGCAACGGGCCCCCAAAGCCAGTCTCTGCCTGTCTTTTTGCGGCGGGATATCCGCCGCAAAAAGACAGGCGGAAAGGGATACCGTAATCCCTACGGCGGTGCCTGCACGGCACCGCCGCAATGTTGTCCTGGTTCCGGGTTCCGCAAGGCGGCCAGAAAAGGACCGCCTTGCGGAACCATTGCGGACGGACTTTCCGTCCGCCGCGGTACCATTGTGATTCCCACCGCCATCCTAATTTGGCAGTGGGAAATTTCTGTATGATGGCAGAAGGACCGCCACCGCCGGCCCCGGCGGTGGCGGTCCTTCTGCCATCATAATGAGCCCCATAGTCTGCAGTGACTCGGAACAACAATGTTTCTTCTACCTCTTGGAAAACATAAATAATTTAGCAGTTTTTAGTCCGGGGCAAATTTTAATTTGGCTTTATTTCTATGCTACATTGATTTTAAAAAATATATGTTTTTATAGCGTTTGATTATTTCAATAACTTTAAGTAATGGAATTTCCTATGGTCTGTTATCAAAGAAGCGTGATGCTTTTTAGATTTTAGTGTGGGTTCCTTTTTATGCTGTCTTGACCCTTGTATTTTAGCATTTGTCTTGGGATAGCTTTCACCGACTCACGTCCAAGGAGTGGGTGTCATGTGGTCAGGATAGGCCTAGAAGAAACACCACCATTTACATGCTCATGTTTCTTAAGTTGCCTTCTCTTTTGCACACAATGACTTTTGACATGTGCTTGACCTTGCAGGATAACATTCTCTGAATCTGCACTGCTTACATTTCGACAGTGCAGAGACAGAATATCAAGTACAAAATATCGAGTTGCACAAATATCGAGTCATTAATATCGTGGGTCAGAAATATCGACAGCAAGAATATCATGGTCAAGAATATCGACTTAAGGTTGATTTTAAAAATATAGAAGTGTTTAATATCGTTTGCAAAAATATAGGGGGTGATTACGATGGCGGACGGACTTCAGTCCGTCCACCATCGTGTCGGGGAGTGGGACCGCCCGCCTACATGGCGGCGGTTCCACCGGGGTATTAAGATGCCACCGTGGCGGTCGCACCTACCATCTTTAAGATTGTGGCGGGTGCTGCTAGCTGCAGCACCCGCAGCAATGTTAAAGATGCACAGATTTCGTTTCCCTGCACTGCGTGGCAGGCACCACGCAGGGCCTGCCATCTGGTGCAGGGAAATGTAGGGGGGTACCATATGTGCCCCCCAGTGCACACCCACCTCCCCTAACACAAGTTGTTAAAAATATCGTTTTTTTATTATTGTTATGTATTTTAGTATATACTTTATATGTATGTGATGTATGTTTTTTTGTATAAGAATTGTTTGCATTTTTAATATATGTGTTACATTTTTAGTAGTTATTAATTTTTTTTTAAATTTGAATTTTGCGCTTTTAGTTCCGTAGCGGGTTGTGGGTTTATAGGGGAATAGGGCGAGAAGTAATTTAATTATATTGAATGTATTGATTAATTTTAATTTATTAATATTTGTTTAATTGAGATGTTATAGTGCTAAATGTGTAAAGTAATTTATCATTAATTAATTAATAATTGGCTGTTAATTAATTTTAATTAGTTAATTGGTAATTAATTATGGTAATTTATTTTAGGTGTGTGTTGTGGTGATTATAGGTGTAAAGGGTGGGAAGTAATTTAATTTTAATTTATGAATTAATAATTGGTTATTAATTAATTTTAATTAAATACTTGGTTATTACTTTTGGTAATTTTGTAATTAATTTTAGGTGTGTGTTGTGGTGTTTATAGGTGTAAAGGGTGGGCAGTATTTTTTAATTTATGAATTAATCATTGGTTGTTAATTAATTTTAATTAATAATTTGAAATTAATTTTGGTAATTGTGTAATTAATTTTAGGTTTGTGTTGTGGTTTTTATAGGTGTAAAGGGTGGGAAGGGTGGGAAGTAATTTATTTTTAATTGATGAATTAATAATTGGTTGTTAACTAATTTTAATACATTAATTGGTAATTAATTATGGTAATTGTATAATTGATTTTAGGTGTGTGTTGTGGTGTTTATAGGAGTAAAGAGTGGGAAGTAATTTGTGTTTAATTAATTATATATAGTTGTTGATTAATGTTAATTATTTGATGTTTATTTTGGGTAATTGTTTATTTTTTGTGTGTTGTTTTTATTTTTCAAGGGGTAAAGGGTGGGTATTAAATAAATGTTAATTATTTAATTATTAGTTGTTAATAGTAATAGTTTTTAATTTTAAAATATGTTTTAATTGTGTTTTATTATTTTATAGTTTAATTTAGGTGTGCGTTGTGGATATTATAGTATTAAAGTGTGTGTAGTCAATCAATGTTTATTTGTTTTTTTTCTTAATAATATTTTTTTAATTCTTTACTAATTATGTTAATTATGTAAATACATGTAATTAAAAATGTTGATGTGTTTTTTTATTGGTGTGGTGTTATAGGGGAGAAAATAAAATAAATACATTTATGTTTTAATAAATTTTTTTCTTTGTAAATATTTTCTAGTTTAAAATAATTATATTTTTTGTAACTGAATTCATTACTTTATTTTATATAATATGTGTAGGTTTTTGTTGTATGTAATTAGTATTATAATATGTGTTCTTTTTATATGCTTAATATATATATTTTTAAATGTGTTTATTATTATTTTTTCTAATATACATATTTTTTCTAAGTGTTTGAGTGTTAATAGTAATTTTTTTTCTCCATTATCCAACACTTTCTCTACTGTTGAATTCACTGGAGTGGGAATAGTAATTTTTACCCCTTCGCTATCCTGCACTTTCCCTACTGTTGCACACACTGGAGTTGGAATAGTAATTTTTATCCCTCCACTATCCAGCACGTTCCCTACTGTTGCACTCACTGGAGTGGGAATAGGAATTTTTACCTCTTTGCTATCCAACACTTTCCCTACTGTTGCACTCTCTGGAGTGGGAATACATTTTTTCACCCCTCAGCTATCCAACACTTATCCTACTGTTGCATTCAGTGGAGTGGGAATACTAATTTTTACCCCTCCGCTATCCAACATTTTCCCTAGTGTTGCACTCTTTGGAATGGGAATAGTAATTTTGGCCTCTCCGCTATCCACACTTTCCTTACTGTTGCTCTCACTGGAGTGGGAATAGTAAATTTTACCCCTCCGCTATCCAACACTTTCCCTACTGTTGCACGCACTGGAGTTGGAATAGTAATTTTTACCCCTCCGCTATCCAGCACTTTCCCTACTGTTGCACTCACTGGAGTGGGAATAGTAATTTTTACCTCTCCTCTATCCAACACTTATCCTACTGTTGCACTCAGTGGAGTGAGAATAGTAATTTTTACCCATCCGCTATCCAACACTTTCCCTACTGTTGCTCTTACTGTAGTGGGAATAGTAATTTTTACCCCTCCGCCTTCCAATACTTTCCCTACTGGTGCACTCACTGGAGTGGGAATAGTAATTTTTACCCCTCCGCTATCCAACACTTTCCCTACTGTTGCACTCACTGGAGTGGGAATAGTAATTTTTACCCATCCGCTATCCAAGACTTTCCCTACTGTTGCACTCACTGGAGTGGGAATACATTTTTTTACCCCTCCGTTATCAAACACTTATCCTACTGTTGCATTCAGTGGAGTGGGAATACCAAATTTTACCTCTCCGCTATCCAACATTTTCCCTACTGTTGCACTCTTTGGAATGGGAATAGTAATTTTTGCCCCTCCGCTATCCAACACTTTCCCTACTGTTGCTCTCACTGGAGTGGGAATAGTAAATGTTACCCCTCCGCTATCCAGCACTTTCCCTACTGTTGCACTCACTGGAGTTGGAATAGTAATTTGTACCCCTCCGCTATCCAGCACCTTCCCTACTATAGCACTCACTGGAGTGGGAATAGTAATTTTACCCCTCCGCTATCCAACGCTTTCCCTACTGTTGCACTCACTGGAGTGGGAATGGTAATTTTTACCCCTCCGCTATCCAACACTTTCCCTACTGTTGCACTCTTTGAAGTGGGAATAGTAAGTTGTTTACTCCTCCGCTATCCAATACTTTCCCTACTGTTGCATTCTTTGTAGTGGGAATGTTAATTTTTTCCCCTCCGCTATCCAACACTTTCCCTACTGTTGCTCTCACTGGAGTGGGAATAGTAATTTTTCCCCCTCCGCTATCCAACACTTTCCCTACTGTTGCACTCACTGGAGTTGGAATAGTAAATTTAATTATTTTGCTATCCAACACTTTTCCTACTGTTGCACTGATTGTATTGGGCAATTTAAGTTTAAATATTTTTCATAGTTTAATGTTTTAATTTATTCTAGAATGTTTTATTTATATTTTAAATTATTTATATATATATTTAATTTTTATATAATTTTAAAGTTTTAAAATAAATTAAAGATAATAGTTCATTTATTATTTTAAAGTACATATATATGTATACATTATTATGTTTGTGTGTTTATTTATTTTATTAAGTTTATTTGTAATATTTTGTAAAAATGTATATTAAATTAATGTATTTTGTTAAAATTAATATTAATATTTAATATATTTAATATGTATTATTTTATTATATATATATATATATATATTCACTGAAAAAACCATAGGTTTTAGGGACAGTTATAGTTAGTTGGACATTGCACTCGTACAAAACCCGTGAAATTCCCCCGTTATAGTTAGTCCAGCTAACTATAACTCGCGCCCCCGCAATGCACTGCTGATGACGTCACATATTACATCACTCATGACATGGTCAGTGACATCACTGATGACATCACTGATGACATCTCAAATGACATCACTGATGACATCATCCAGTGACTGTGTGTTTCTGTAAAGTTTAAATATTTTTAATATATATATAGGAAAAGACGTATTGAAGAATGAGTGGGTGTGTAAGTGTCTGTATGAATGATTTAGTAGGTGCGTGACTGACTCTATAAGTGAGTGATTTAACGTATCTTACTGAATGCATGGGTTAGTGACTAAACTGGGTGAATGTCTGTATCTGTCTGTTGCTGTGTAAGTGGCTGCATGGGTTTGTGAATAGCTACATGAGTGTCTATATGGGTTATTGAATGCTTGTCTGAGTATCTGTATGGGTGCCTGAGTGTTTGTGTGGGTGGGGTGTGTGCGACTCTGTGCATAGATGTGTGAGTGGGTGATTCACTGGGTGGATGGTTTCAATAGTGCATCTGTGATAGACTGTATGGGTGGGTAAGTGTGTGTAAGAGTGTGTTAGTGAGTGAATGTATGTCCCAGTGGTACATGTGTGAGTAACTACATATGTGAAAGGCAGTATATATGTGTGTTGGAGTATATAAATAGCTATAAGCGAGAGTGAGTGATTGTGATAGTGGCTGTATGGATGAGTGTGTGCTTGTATCAGTGATTGTATAAGAGTGTAAGAATGTGCTACTATTTGTATGAGTAAGTGAGCTGGTGTGTGTATAACTGTATAGGTGAGTAAATGGTAGTGTGTTTAATTATTTGCATGACTGACTAGGTGTGTGAGTACCTCTATGGATGAGTGGCGGTGTTTGAGTGTCTATATAGGAGTATGAGTGCATATGATAGTCCTGTACTGAGTGACCGTAAGTATGAGTGACTGTACGGGTGAGTGAGTGGATGTGTGTGTGTAGACCTAAGAATCAGTGAGTGGGTATGTAGTTATTGGTGTTGGAGTGTTTATGGTTTTGCGAATGGCAGTCTGTAATTTAGAGTGGGTGTATCAAAGGTTATATTAGGGTGTGAGAAGATGCATGAAATTATCACGTGGATGATGTCATCAGTGATGTCATTTGAGATGTCATCAGTGATGTCATCAGTGATGTCACTGACCATGTCATGAGTGATGTAATATGTGACGTCATCAGCAGTGCATTGCGGGGCGCGAGTTATAGTTAGCTGGACTAACTATAACGGGGGAATTTCACGGGTTTTGTACGAGTGCAATGTCCAACTAACTATAACTGTCCCTAAAACCTATGGTTTTTTCAGTGAATTTCAAAGGTTTTTTAAATGCTAATTTGTAACTATAACGTCCCTGAAACCTATGGTTTTTTCAGTGAATTTCAAAGGTTTTTAAATGCTAATTTGTAACTATAACATGTCTGAAACCTACGGTTTTTTCAGTGAATTTCAAAGGTTTTGTAAATGACAATTTTTAAATGTATTAATTGTTATATACATTTTTTTCATACTGATTTACTACATTTTTAGAAACAATTTTTTTAACATATTTTATTTTTTAAATTACATTGTAATTAAATTATACATTACATTACAAAAAATACTTTCTCAGAATGAATTACTTTAGTTTAAATACTTTGCACATAGGCAATAGACTTTTAAGTACAGTAGTTACAGTTGTTGCAATGGGCAACACATTTTCAAACACAATGCAACATTCAGCTCAATGTGAATTTCTAGTCAAATGCAATTAGTTACTTTATGGATTACTTTTTCTAACCACAGGACTGGATCCTAGATTCAGTCCTGGGACATCTCCTGTAAACAGTTGAGTAAAAGCGTTTTGGTTACAGTCGTGATTTTTAAGGAATATTATTGTACTTTAAAAGTTGACACTTAGAAACCTTTTCTCATAGAATCACCAATGTTATCCTATGGAAGGAAATTCACTTAGAAGGTAAAAACTGTTATCGTTACTTTTTCTTACTCAGTGTTGGATCCTGGATCCAGCACTGGTGCATCTCCTGTAAACAATTGAAAGAATGCGTTTAAGTCATACAGGCGATTTTTTAGGAATATTTGTAGTTTGTGAAAATCGACACTTTGAAACTTTTCTGCTGAAAACCAGACAATGGATTCCTATGGAAGAAAATATAAGTTACTGGTAAGTACGGTTAAAATTACTTTTCAGGGTCAGTGCTGGGCTAAAAGATGCAGCACTGGGTTCTCTCCTGTTAACAGGTGAGTAAATTGGAATTCGTACTTTGGTTGATTTTAGAGGAATATTATAAAGTTCCAAAACTCCACACTTAGAAGAATTTCCAAGTGAAACCAGTCAATGTTAGCCTATGAAGGAAATTCAAGTTACCGGTAAGTACGGTTAAAATTACTTTTCAGGACCAGTACTGGGCTGAAAGATGCAGCACTGAGGTCTCTCCTGATAACAGGTGAGTAAATCAGAATTCGGATTTCGGCTGATTTTAGAGGAATATTTGTATGTTTCAAAAATCAACACTTAGAAACTTTTTCAGCAAAAAGCAGGCAATGATATCCTATGGAAGGAAATTCAAGTTACTGGTAAGTACGGTTAAAATTACTTTTGAGGATCAGTACTGGGCTGAAAGATGCAGCACTGAGGTCTCTCCTGATAACAGGTGAGTAAATCGGAATTCGTATTTCGGCTGATTTTAGAGGAATATTTTAAAGTTCCAAAACTCCACACTTAGAAGAATTTCCAAGTGAAACCAGTCAATGTTAGCCTATGGAAGGAAATTCAAGTTACTGGTAAGTACGGTTAAAATTACTTTTCAGGACCAGTACTGGGCTGAAAGATACAGCACTGAGGTCTCTCCTTATAACAGGTGAGTAAATCGGAATTCGTATTTCGGCTGATTTTAGAGGAATATTTGTATGTTTCAAAAATCAACACTTAGAAACTTTTTCAACAAAAAGCAGGCAATGATATCCTATGGAAGGAAATTCAAGTTACTGGTAAGTACGGTTAAAATTACTTTTCAGGATTAGTACTGGGCTGAAAGATGCAGCACTGAGGTCTCTCCTGATAACAGGTGAGTAAATCGGAATTCGTATTTCGGATGATTTTAGAGGAATATTTTAAAGTTCCAAAACTTCACACTTAGAAGAATTTCCAAGTGAAACCAGTCAATGTTAGCCTATGGAAGGAAATTCAAGTTACTGGTAAGTACGGTTAAAATTACTTTTCAGGACCAGTACTGGGCTGAAAGATACAGCACTGAGGTCTCTCCTTATAACAGGTGAGTAAATCGGAATTCGTATTTCGGCTGATTTTAGAGGAATATTTGTATGTTTCAAAAATCAACACTTAGAAACTTTTTCAGCAAAAGCAGGCAATGATATCCTATGGAAGGAAATTCAAGTTACTGGTAAGTACGGTTAAAATTACTTTTCAGGACCAGTACTGGGCTGAAAGATGCAGCACTGAGGTCTCTCCTTATAACAGGTGAGTAAATCGGAATTCGTATTTCGGATGATTTTAGAAGAATATTTGCACAATGGTGAAGGGAGGGGCGGGGCCTGAGGTGACATCTGTGCAAACGCGCCCCGTGGCGCGTTTTAAGTTGGGGGATTAAGTCCCCTTGAATCCTGAGGGTCCCTAGGGGCCAACTAGCCCACCAGGAACCTCCAATATGCGCCAGGGGCTGCGTTGCAGAGACGTGTAGAGAGGCCACACCCCTTTTACACCTCTCTGCAACGCAGCTCTGTGGCGCTTTCTGGATGTACCTGTTGGGCTAGTTGGCCCTCAGGGACCCTCAGGATTGAAGGGGATTTAATTCCCCATCTTAAAACGCGCCACGGGGCCTGTTTGCACACATGTCACCTGAAGCCCCGCCCCTCCCTTCACCACTGTGCAAACGCGCCCCGTGGCGCGTTTTAAGTTGGGGGATTAAGTCCCCTTGAATCCTGAGGGTCCCCGGAGTCCAACTAGCCCACCATATACCTCAAAAAGCGCCACAGAGCTGCATTGCAGAGAGGTGTAAAAGGGGCATGGCCTCTGTACACCTCTCTGCAACGCAGCCCCTGGCGCATACTGGAGGTTCCTGGTGGGCTAGTTGGCCCCAGGGACCCCCAGTATTCAAGGGGAATTGTTCCCCTCTGCAAACGCGCCAGGGGCGCGTTTGCAGAGTGCTGAAGGAAGGGGCGGGGCCTGCGGGCCCGATCGTTTTTTTTTTTAAAATTTTTTTGTCCCCTGAAGGGGGGCTGTGTAGCCCCCTTCCTTTTTCCTGTTTTTGGGCCCTGGGGACCCCATCCCCCAGGGCCTTACCCCTTTTTTAAAATTTTTATTTAAAAAAAAACGGGAAGGGGGCCGCGTGGCCCCCTTCCCTGGGCCTGTATTGGCCCCGGGGACCCCATCCCCGGGGCATGGCCTCGATTTTTGTTTTATTCTTTGGAGGGGGCTGCGTGGCTCCCCTCCTCTGGCCATTAAGGCCCCGGGGACCCCATCCCCGGGGCCGGCCATACCCTTTTTTTTTTTTTTTTTTTTAAACTTTGGGGAGGGGGCCGCGTGGCCCCCTCCTGGGCCACTACTTGCCCCGGGGACCCCATCCCCGGGGTTGGCCCTCTCCGTTGGGGACTGTGGGGGGTCCCCAATCCCCCCACAGTCCCGCCGGCTCCCCGTGTCCTACGGGAGCCGGCATGCCTTACACATGGGGAGCAGCTAACATGCTGCTCCCCATGTGGAAAGCATCGGCTTTGGATATTGGAAGAGAGAGCAGGTTTCCTGCTCTCTCTTCCAATATCCAAAGCAAGTTTGCAATGACAGGACAGGAGCCGCGAGGCTCCCGTCCTGTCATTGCAAACAGCAGTGTCCCGGGGGTAGGTACCCCGGGACACTGCAGGAGCCGGCCCTGGGGGTGGTGGTCCCCAGGGCCATCAAGGGCTCCAGGAGGGGGCCGCGCGGCCCCCTCCCATTCAGTTCACAGCCCGGGGAGGTGGTGGTCCTCGGGGCTGCGGGAGAGCTCAGAGCCCTCCCGCACCATTTAAAAACAAAGCCCCGGGGGTGGCGGTCCCGGGGCTTGGGAGGCCCTTGAGGCCCCCACACATAAAATTAACCCCCCACCATGCCCCCGGGACTTGGGCCACCCGGGGGTAAAATACAATCGAAGCGCGGGAGACCGCGCTTTGATTTTTTTTTTTTCCGGCAGGATTCGCGCACCCTGAGCGCATCCTGCCGATTTAAAAAAATTTTTTTTTTTTTTTTTTTTGCCCAAGGGGTCCTTGTGGGACCCCCTGAGCAAACCTAGGGGGTCAGGGTGTTTCTACCCTGCCCCCTTTGTGCGCTTTGCGCACTTGTTTCTGTCCCTCGGTTCTACCGAGGGACAAAATGGCTGCCAACACTTCCTGATTTGGAGTGTTGACAGCCAATTAGCATGCAGCTCGTGATCGGGAGGGTGCGCGAATCCGACGCGGCCATAGATATCACTATCTTTTTACTTTTGATTTTCTCAGCAACTACTGAACGGATTTACACCATTTAACAAAAGGGTTCTTTCTGAACCAAGAACTACCTCTTTGCCAAATTTGGTGTAATTCCGTTCAGCAGTTCAGGCTGTAGCCGTGTCTAAAGTTTCCTATGGAAAATTGCATGGGAAAACGCGTTTTGGGACCCCCTTTTTCTCGGCCCCGCTTGACGAATCCCCACGAGACTTTCAGGGTAGGAGCGGACCGGAGCGGGCCATAAAGTTTGAAAATTTTTGCGAAGATACGTCAACCGGCAAGAGAGTTATTTCAAATAGAATGTCGCGGATTTCCTATGGATAATAGGTTGTAACTATAACTATCTACTGGCGACTGCCAGTAGATTATATATATATATATATATATATATATATATATATATATATATATATATATATATATATATATATATATATATATTATCTACTGGCGGTCGCCAGTAGATAGTTATAGTTAGAACCTATTTTCCATAGGAAATCCGCGACATTCTATTTGAAATAACTCTCTTGCCGGTTGACGTATCTTTGCAAAATTTTCAAACTTTGTGGGGTGCTCGGTCCGCTCCTACCCTGAAAGTTTCGGGGTGATTCGTCAGCGGGGCCGAGAAAAAGGGGGTCCCAAACGTGTTTTCCCCATTCATTTTCCCATAGGAAACTTTAGACACGGCTACAGCCTGAACTGCTGAACGGAATTACACCAAATTTGGCAAAGAGGTAGTTCTTGGTTCAGAAAGAACCCTTTTTGTTAAATGGTGTAAATCCGTTCAGTAGTTGCTGAGAAAATCAAAAGTAAAAGTACATATATATCTATGGCCGCGTCGGATTCGCGCACCCTCCCGATCACGAGCTGTCTGCTAATTGGCTGTCAACACTCCAAACCAGGAAGTGTTGGCAGCCATCTTGTTCCTCGGTAGAACCGAGGAACAAGAAAGCAGTAAAAAAGTGCGCAAACGCACAAAGGGGGCAGGGTAGAAACACCCTGACCCCTAGGTCTGCTCAGGGGTCCCACAAGGACCCCTGGGCAAAAAGCATTTTTTTTTTTAAATCGGCAGGATGCGCTCAGGGTGCGCGGATCCTGCCGATAAAAATCGAAGCGCGGTCTCCGCGCTTCGATGTTAATTTGCCCCGGGTGGGCCAAGTCCCGGGGGCATGCTGGGAGGTGTTTATTTTATGTATGGGGGGCCTCTAAGGGCCCTCAAGCCCCGGGGACCGCCACCCCCGGGGCTTTCTTTTAAAATGGTGCGGGAGGGCTCTGAGCCCTCCGCAGCCCCGAGGACCACCACCTCCCGGGGCTTCTTTTTTTTTTGTTTTTCCTGTGTGGGGGGGGCTGGAGCCCCCACACGCCCGGGACTGCCACCTCCCGGGGCACTAACAAATTAAAATGGGGGTCCGTTTTGGACCCCCGAAGCCCCGGGGACCACCACCTCCCGGGGCTTTGCTGATGTGGGTAGGGGGCCGCGCGGCCCCCTCCTGGAGCCTGTGGTGGCCCTGGGGACCGCCACCCCCAGGGCCGTCTCCTGCAGTGTCCCGGGGTGCCTACCCCCGGGACACTGCTGTTTGCAATGACAGGACGGGAGCCTCGCGGCTCCCGTCCTGTCATTGCAAACTGCTTTGGATATTGGAAGAGAGAGCAGGGAAACCTGCTCTCGCTTCCAATATCCAAAGACAATTGCTTTTCCACACGGGGAGCAGCATGTTAGCTGCTCCCCATGTGTAAAAGCAATGCCGGCTCCCGTAGGACACGGGGAGCCGGCGGGACTCTGGGGGGTTTGGGGACCCCCCCACAGTCCCCAACCAGAGGCCAGGCCCCGGGGGATGGGGTCCCCGGGGCAAGTAGTGGCCCGGGAGGGGGGCCACGCGGCCTCCCTCCCCAGAAATAATTTTAAATTTTTTTTTTTTTTTTTTTAAAGGGGTTAAGGCCCTGGGGGATGGGGTCCCCAGGGCCCAAAAATAAGAAAAAGGAAGGGGGGCCACACAGCCCCCCTTCAGGGAAAAAAAAAATGATCGGCCCGCAGGCCCCGCCCCCTTCCTTCACCACTCTGCAAACGCGCTCCCTGGCGCGTTTGCAGATGGGGAAGTAATTCCCCTTGAATACTGGGGGTCCCTGGGGGCCAACTAGCCCACCAGGAACCTCCAGTATGCGCCAGGGGGCTGCATTGCAGAGAGGTGCACAGAGGCCACGCCCCTTTATACACCTCTCTGCAACGCAGCTCTGTGGCGCTTTTTGGAGGTACATGGTGTGCTAGTTGGCCCCCAGGAACCCTCAGGATTCAAGGGGACTTAATCCCCCAACTTAAAACGTGCCACGGGGCGCGTTTGCACAGTGGTGAAGGGAGGGGGCGGGGCTTCAGGTGACATGTGTGCAAACAGGCCCCATGGCGCGTTTTAAGATGGGGAATTAAATCCCCTTCAATCCTGAGGGTCCCTGGGGCCAACTAGCCTAACAGGTACATCCAGAAAGCGCCACAGAGCTGCGTTGCAGAGAGGTGTAAAAGGGGTGTGGCCTCTCTACAGGTCTCTGCAACGCAGCCCCTGGCGCATACTGGAGGTTCCTGGTGGGCTAGTTGGCCCCTAGGGACCCTCATGATTCAAGGGGACTTAATCCCCCAACTTAAAACGCGCCACGGGGCGCGTTTGCACAGATGTCACCTCAGGCCCCGCCCCTACCTTCACCATTGTGCAAATATTCCTCTAAAATCTGCCGAACTACGAATTCGGATTTACTCACCTGTTATCAGGAGAGACCTCAGTGCTGCATCTTTCAGCCCAGTACTAATCCTGAAAAGTAATTTTAACCGTACTTACCAGTAACTTGAATTTCCTTCCATAGGATATCATTGCCTGCTTTTTGCTGAAAAAGTTTCTAAGTGTTAATTTTTGAAACATACAAATATTCCTCTAAAATCAGCCGAAATACGAATTCCGATTTACTCACCTGTTATCAGGAGAGACCTCAGTGCTGTATCTTTCAGCCCAGTACTGGTCCTGAAAAGTAATTTTAACCGTACTTACCAGTAACTTGAATTTCCTTCCGTAGGCTAACATTGACTCGTTTCACTTGGAAATTCTTCTAAGTGTGGAGTTTTGGAACTTTAAAATATTCCTCTAAAATCAGCCGAAATACGAATTCCGATTTACTCACCTGTTATCAGGAGAGACCTCAGTGCTGCATCTTTCAGCCCAGTACTGATCCTCAAAAGTAATTTTAACCGTACTTACCAGTAACTTGAATTTCCTTCCATAGGATATCATTGTCTGCTTTTTGCTGAAAAAGTTTCTGTGTTGATTTTTGAAACATACAAATATTCCTCTAAAATCAGCCGAAATACAAATTCCGATTTACTCACCTGTTATCAGGAGAGACCTCAGTGCTGTATCTTTCAGCCCAGTACTGGTCCTGAAAAGTAATTTTAACCGTACTTACCAGTAACTTGAATTTCCTTCCATAGGCTAACATTGACTGGTTTCACTTGGAAATTCTTCTAAGTGTGGAGTTTTGGAACTTTAAAATATTCCTCTAAAATCAGCCGAAATACGAATTCCGATTTACTCACCTGTTATCAGGAGAGACCTCAGTGCTGCATCTTTTAGCCCAGCACTGACCCTGAAAAGTAATTTTAACCGTACTTACCAGTAACTTATATTTTCTTCCATAGGAATCCATTGTCTGGTTTTCAGCAGAAAAGTTTCAAAGTGTCGATTTTCACAAACTACAAATATTCCTTAAAAATCGCCTGTATGACTTAAACGCATTCTTTGAACTGTTTACAGGAGATGCACCAGTGCTGGATCCAGGATCCAACACTGAGTAAGAAAAAGTAACGATAACAGTTTTTACCTGCTAAGTGAATTTCCTTCCATAGGATAACATTGGTGATTCTATGAGAAAAAGTTTCAAAGTGTCAACTTCTAAAATACAATAATATTCCTTAAAAATCACTAATGTAACCAAAACGCTTTTACTCAACTGTTTACAGGAGATGTCCCAGGACTGAATCTAGGATCCAGTCCTGTGGTTAGAAAAGTAATCCATAAAGTAACTAATTGCATTTAACTAGAAATTCACATTGAGCTGAATGTTGCATTGTGTTTGAAAATGTGTTGCCCATTGCAACAACTGTAACTACTGTACTTAAAAGTCTATTGCCTATGTGCAAAGTATTTAAACTAAAGTAATTCATTCTGAGAAAGTATTTTTTGTAATGTATAATGTAATTACAATGTAATTTAAAAAATAAAATATGTAAAAAAAATTGTTTCTAAAAATGTAGTAAATCAGTATGAAAAAAATAAATATAACAATTAATACATTTAAAAATTGTCATTTACAAAACCTTTGAAATTCACTGAAAAAACCGTAGGTTTCAGACATGTTATAGTTAGGAATTAGCATTTAAAAACCTTTGAAATTCACTGAAAAAACCATAGGTTTCAGACACGTTATAGTTAGAAATTAGCATTTAAAAAACCTTTGAAATTCACTGAAAAAACCATAGGTTTCAGGCACGTTATAGTTAGAAATTTGCATTTAAAAAACCTTAAAAAATCACTGAAAAAACCATAAGGTTTTAGGGACAGTTATAGTTCGTTGGACATTGCACTCGTACAAAACCCGTGAAATTCCCCCGTTATAGTTAGTTCAGGTAACTATAACTCGCGCCCCGCAATGCACTGCTGATGACGTCACATATTACATCACTCATGACATGGTCAGTGACATCACTGATGACATCACTGATGACATCTCAAATGACATCACTGATGACATCACTGATGACATCATCCATGTGAGAATTTAATGCATCTTCTCACACCCTAATATAAGTTTTGAAACACCCACTCTAAATTACAGACTGCCATTCTCAAAACCATACACACTCCAATACCAATAAGTACATACCCACTCACTGATTCTTAGGTCTACACACACACATCTACTCACTCACCCGTACAGTCACTCATACTTACAGTCACTCAGTACAGGACTATCATATGCACTCATACACCTATATAAACACTCACACAACGCAACTCATCCATAGAGGTACTCACACACCTAGTCAGTCATGCAAATAATTAATCACACTCCAATTTACTCACCTATACAGTTATACACACCAGCTCACTTACTCATAAAAATACTAGCACATTCTTACGCTCCTATGCAATCACTGATGCAAGCACACACTCATCCATATAGCCACTCTCACAATCACACACTCTCACTTATAGCCATTTATATACTCCAACACACATATATACTGCCTTTCACATATGTAGTTACTCACACATGTACCACTGAGATATACATTCAATCACTAACACACCCATACACACACTCACCCACCCATACAGTCCATCACAGACGCACTCTTGAAACCATGCACCCAGTGAATCACCCACTCACACATCTATGCACAGAGTCACACTCACCCCACCCACACAAACACTAAGGCACCCATACAGATACTCAGAGAACCAATCCATAACCCATATAGACACTCATTTAGCTAGTCAGAAACCCATGCAGCTGCTTACACAACAACAGACAGACGGATACAGACATTCACACAGTTTAGTCACTCACCCATGCATCCAGTAAGATACGTTTAATCACTCACTTATAGACTCAGTCACGCACCTACTAAATCATCCATTCAGACACTTATACACCCACTCATTCTTCAATACGCCTTTCCCTATATATATTAAACATATTTAAACTTTACACAAACACACAGTCACTGGATGATGTCATCAGTGATGTCATCAGTGATGTCATTTGAGATGTCATCAGTGATGTCATGAGTGATGTCACTGACCATGTCATGAGTGATGTAATATGTGACGTCATCAGCAGTGCATTGCGGGGCGCGAGTTATAGTTACCTGAACTAACTATAACGGGGAATTTCACGGGTTTTGTACGAGTGCAATGTCCAACTAACTATAACTGTCCCTAAAACCTTATGGTTTTTTCAGTGATTTTTTAAGGTTTTTTAAATGCAAATTTCTAACTATAACGTGCCTGAAACCTATGGTTTTTTCAGTGAATATATATATATATATAAAAAATTTCATCTATATTTTTACATCGATATTTTTGATTCAATATCTTTGTACTTACCTGTGTAGGTATGGGAGTCAACATTTTTGTAGTCTATGGGGCACATGCATCAACCTAAATACCGATCGCAAACGGGTCAATTCACAGAATCGGCCCCTTTGCGACCGGTATTTAGGCAAGTGGGATGCATCAACCCAAAACCCATTCGCAATATAGGTAATCGCAAATTTTGCGTTTACCTAAATTGCGAATGCTTTTAGGGAATCGCAAATTGCGATTCCCTATTTGGGATGCATCAAAGTCTTTCCTATATGCGACTTCGCATTTAGGAAACGCTAATTACCATCAACTGCAAGTTGATGGTAATTTGCAAAAACTTTGAAAAATGCACAAAAGTGCATTTTTCAAAGCCCTTAGGGCATATGTGTGCGCATATGTGTGCGCCACATGAGAACAGATGCCAAATCTGGGGGTGCAGCAGGTTGGCCTTTAAGGCCCCCTAGCACCCTTCAAATTGCAGTCGCAATTTGCGAGGCCCTATTTGGTACTCGCAAATTGCAAATGGCTTCCCATTCATTTCTATGGGCCTCTAGGCCCATAGGAATGAATGGGAAGGCATTCCTTAATTGCGAATCGCAATTTGCGATTCGCAATTAAGGTATGTGTAGGAATCGCAAATATTTTTGCAAAACCTACATGCATAGGCAATTGCGATTCCTTAATAGCGATTCCTTAATAATCGCTATTAAGGAATCAAAATTGCCTAGCTTGGTGCATGTGCCCCTATATTTTTTTCTCGATATTTTGAACATCGATATTTTTAACATCAGTGAACCCATTTCGACTTTGTAGGCACTCTATCACGATACCTTGAACATTCAGTACAAGGGGTAAAGTTCAATGTGCAAATGTTATTTATGTTATTTGTCCGAAAGGTGATGACACTACCCAACTAGAGTAAACAACTGCAGCCTAAACAGGGGTTGTGACATGGCCACATGGGTTCTAGTGTTATAAATACACAACCACTTCCTTGTTTAGTCAGAGGAGTACTCAGCTGACACTGCAAAGTTACCACATGTCAGAATTCCAGCTCAGCTGATTCCTGCGTACCAACAGGAGGGTTGTCCAGTCCTACACCAAGACGGTTAGCCTGATGACACTTACCCACAGTTAGTCCAACCGGCAGGGATTTGGTAGATGACCCACCGTAGCCACAACTAGGTTAGGGAGCGCTTGTTATGAGTACACATATACACAGTACTTATATGCCTGCATATATACACTATTTTAGCACAAAGTTGGAAATGTTTATTCTTTTCACTGTTAATCTATTTCATTCTACTCATAATTGCAGCGCATGTATTTTTTGCAATAATCACAACGCTACAATAAATATTGTAAAGATGTGCTGAGTGTTTCTCATATACTTCTTTGGGTATGCACGAGAATCTAAACGAAAAGGTTTTAGATCTGTTACGCTGATTTCCTTGGGGGATCAGGGTTGTCATGTTCTACGGTTGCACACACATTTGTTACCCTGTAGGGTTAGGGGTTCTAATGGTGCACTGTGATCTAGCAGGACTATAGGTCAACTACTCCTGAGGCAGTGTGGGGACTCAGACCTGCACCATCCCAATGTTTACGTTGTCCGACAAACGCACAGTTTTATCACACTTTGGTGCAAGCCGTACAACACTGTGGGGGATATTCACAAGAACGTGTGATAATTATCGCAAAATTAGCTTAACGCAACTTTGCACATCGCAGTCCATCGCGGGAAAATAACGCTGTGTTAACGTTTTATTCTCAACTCGACGGTACCATGCGATAGTCACACGCTAACGCGTCAAATGACCGCGATAAAATTACCGTAACGGCCAAAAAACGCGAAAACACGAACGCGAAAAAACTTGCGATGTGGCCAACCGCTAACAAAAAATCTGCGACAGGCCTGCAATTCCCACGCGTCATGCAGTAAAATGCACCATAAAAGCAGAAAAAAATAAATAAACTGCGTAGCACCATGGATGCACCCGGATCGAGTGCAGAGGACAACGCGAACCCCACAAGCCCCACAGACGACCAGCAAGAAACCTCTGGGTCGGGGAAGGGCAAGGAGAAGAGGAAGAGGAAGACGCAGTTCAGTCCGCAGGAAAACAGGATCATCGTCACAGAGGTGATAGAACACTACCAACATCTGTTCATCACCGCCACTGTGTCATTGGCAACACAAACGGTAATATGGCAGTCGATCGTGAACAACGTGAATGCAGTCGGAGTGTTGAGGAGGTCAATGGAGGAGGTCAAGAGGCGCTGGCATGATGTGAATAGCCAAACCGAGCAGAAACTTGCTGCCAACCGGAAGGCAGCAACGGTGACTGGAGGTGGGAGTCCTGCGTCACAGGAGGAGCTGGATGAGCAGGAGGAAATGGTGGCCACAGTCATCAGTGTGGACACGGTGCAAGGAGTTGGGTATCCAGACACAGCCCGACATGACCTGACCCAACAGGGTGAGTAACGACCAGGGACTGGGGGGACAGGTGGAGATGGGCACAATGGCACACATACACAATTATGTGTAGCACACTGCACACCCACAATGATTGTGGAACATGTCCCTCATACCCTTGGCACACTGCAGCACACATAGAAACACCAAGTAGGCCCCCGTCCACCATGCGCACAAAGGTGCCCCCCCTCCCTATCACCAATATCACAACTTACCCATGCACATGTGTTGAATCCAGCAAAGCAACGGCTCTGTGAGCCACACTGACAATGCAAGTGACACTGCATGACCAATAGCATGGCTGCAGTCAAAAAACATGACATGGTGCACGACACGACACTGAGGTGGCCCAGTGTGGATCACATCCTCAAAGGAGCAGGTCACACTCTGACACATCCACGTGCACATACAACCCCTGACGTCAACAACACATCTGCAGACAAACAATGCACAAGAGTACAAAAACCGTCCAAGAGCACAAATGACCCAAGTCGCTAACATCTCAGCCCCTCAAAAGCACACATGTCAAAGGCACACCGCCCCAAAGGGATAAGGGGCCGCTAAATCAGAGCTGCAGGGGCGACTCTCCCACAATGCAGCACACACACATAGCAATCACAGCACATCAACATTGACGACAATGTGGTACAGAGTGCAACACCTTCACTGCAGAACAGAGGACACCACTGGTGCCGCTTGTGCGTTGAAACTGGCCAATCACATCTGGAATAGCAGGAAACTGTGAGATGATAATGTACGAGTGCAACCTCACATCTGTCATGTGGTCGAAATGTCCACTGTCCCCCATCAAATAGCCAGCTCATCCAAAACAGTCACAATGTACATTGTCATGCAGTCTGTATGTAAACATGTACAATGCGTCAACATCCATCGTACACACTGCTAACCTACATCTCCCCTTTACATTGCAGAGGGACAATCAACACCTCCTGCAGAGCAGACCAGACATCTCTTCAGTGATGATGAGGAGGAACCCCTGGCCATCTGCTCAGACACCCTCCAACGGCTCGTGGACAGCCTACGCACCCCACCTCCAGGAGCAGGGCAGCCCAGCTGCATCGAGGTGACCCCACCACCTGCACAGCCCACACAGCAGTAAGCACCCACCACCACGGCTGGCTCCCAGCACCTCACGGAAAGACACATGGCATTCCAACGCCGTGTGTCAGACTGCCAGAGGGAGCTGGCTGAACAGGTGTGGGTGGGTTTCGACCTCATGGCAGCCAAACTTGATGCCATACGTGGGTGTATGAGTCCCATCAGGGACCACTTACAGTCCCTAACGGACACCCACAGTCCGTTCCATGCCCTACAACAATCCCTCGCTGACCTCGCTGGAGCCATTACTCGGACACACGAACTGTCTAGTCAGACAGGCTCCAGCGATGGCAGCACATTGTTGGCACAGATGCGGAGGACAATGGAGAACATGGAGCGGATGCAGGCTGGAAGGATGGCTGCCACGGCTGTACACCAGCGAGATGTAGCTGGGATCTACCATGCCCTGCAGAACATCATCTCGCCATTGCTGCCACAGAGCCTGTCCCAGATGACTGCTGCAGGAACTTCGACCCACACATCTCCGCCCCCTGATGCGTCAGTGGCACACAGTGATGCAGCCATGCCACCTCCGCCACCTGATGTGTCAGTGGCACACAGTGATGCAGCCATACCACCTCTGCCACCTGATGTGTCAGTGGCACACAGTGATGCAACCATACCACCTCCGCACCCTGATCCGTCAGTGGCACACAGTGATGCAACCATAACACCACCACACACACCTGACACACCTGACACAGAAGACATATCAGAGGACTAAGATCTGGATGGCAATGACTCTGTTTGAGAAAGGAGATTGTAGCATCCATCCCCGCCATATGGCCTGTTCCTGCTTGGTTCAGCCCTCTGCATCATGCCCGGGAACAACACCTTCCACTGTCCCCCTAAACACTCTACAACATTCACCTGGACCCCGACATGGACTGCCATATCCGCACTGGTTACCAATGACACAGCAATCAGGCTGCGGACTGAACTCCTCCTGTTCCGATTAAATTGTCATTCCCCAAAGGACTCTGGTTGGCGCTCCACTGGGCAAGCATGTTATGTGGGGTTTGCATGGCCATGTACTGCTCCAGCTCCGACACTCCACAGAATGTGAATAAAACATTCCAAATCACACAGATGTGTCATGTCTATGTTCAATCAAGTATAAGAGTATGGATGTATGTAGGGACATTGATTGCACAAATAGGTACACCCTGGGAAATGACATGAATGCGCATGTTTGACCCTGACCCACATGCCCAATTAGATGACTGTGTACGTGTGAACTAGCTGGGGCCTCATTGCCCATGAACAACAATCTCGCAACCCCCCAACGTACCCCCACGTCCATGTATTAAATGGGGCTGTGTGTAAGGATGTCTAAATCGGTAGCAGGCCTAAAGTAGTGTCCCCCATCACATGTGACAACAGAACATCTCTTCGCATACCTACTCATACTCAACTGTGTGGACACAGCCTGTTTTGATGGATCACATTGATCCACATGGCAAGAAGTTGGACACCATACTCACATTGCTGAAGACACGTAAGAGCACCGGTCCACCAGCAACTATCCCTACCACAATGTCTGGCTTATGGCAATAGGGACTCACCCCTAAGTGAAATGCGTCAGTCAGTCCCTCCATGTGTACGGACAATGCTCATTGAGGCACACGATTTGTCATTCTAATCAACACTCATCACAGTTGAACACTAGTGAAGTGGCGTAGAGTTTATTCGCATGTGCGTGTCAGTACGGGCAAGACAAGGGCCACAACATGCAGACCAATGCTTCAGACACTAACAGGCAGCATGGGAACATGTAGATGTGCAAGAACTGGGGAGGCAAAAAATGAACACCAATCATTATGGATGGCAACTGTCTCGTCCCACCTTGCCTTGTTGGACGAGTCATGTGATGTTTGGCGTATGCTCATTGCCCCGTGTCAGGGGACACGACTCACAGCCCATGGGATCTGCATTTTGCTGTACCACCGGACTGCGCAGACTGTCTGCTCTGCTGACAGTGAGCAGGTGAAAGGGTCAAACAAGGTCACATGTAGTACTACATTGCCATGTGTGTACACTCCCTCCAGCAGTATGTCAGAGTAAGGAACCTTGCCAAGCGACGCTGTGCAGCTCCGCCCATGGGACTGCCTCACCTTGCACAGGTGTGTGTCAACACGCGTATGTGCACGTCACATGCATTCTGAGTCCAGGCGAATGGAGCCATGTCCACTGTTGTGGTGGGATATGTGACCATTTCTCCAAGATGCTAGAAGGTGTTGGGACCTGTGATCTGGGTTACAAGCAGTTGTGGCTGCAGGAACGTAGTTACTCGTCCATGAATGCGAGCGCAGCTTCCTGGGCAATCAGTTCCAGGAGTACGTTGTTGTCGGCCTCAACGAACACGGCGGCGACCCAATCCATTAACTGGTCCGGACAGATGTGCTCCGTCCACGCCTTTTCACCAATCCGCAACACAGCCCAATGGGGGAGCGCTTCGATGTGGTCACTGCACACGAGGACTTGTGCAATTTCCCATGCCCAACTGCCAGCACATACGCCAGATATCAAGGCATCCCATGAATGGGTATCATGGTTACACTCCTGGTCGTGGGCCAACAGGGGGCGCACACACAAGTCATAATCCAGTTCAGCTACCGTTGTGTTGGATAGGCAGACATCCATGGGCCAGTCGAATATGCATGATCGGCAGTGGAACCAGGGCTGGACGCAGGTGACGTACGCTAGACGGAAGCGCAGACGGTAACTGATGCGCAACACTGCCGTGGCAGTGCCCCCAACAAATGCAGCATACATGCACGGTACAGTTCCACGTGACAGGGGTTGTGCATGTGCCCGGGATGTTCAGCCATTGCGTTGGTGGCTCTGGTTGAAGCTGCACTGTTCTGACCTGCGCCAGTTCTGTGGATGAAATGCCACAGCTCGGAGCAATGAGTTATTTTATTGTGCAACGGTTGTACGCCTGGGTTAATGTGGGAGTTAGTGTGAAGGACATTCCATGCAAGATAACTTCGGGCAAGGACTTCTGTGTGTGGGGTGTGTATACGTTGGTCTTTCGTCGGGCT
Organism: Calotriton arnoldi; assembly: GCA_963921515.1. Taxonomy (NCBI): domain Eukaryota; kingdom Metazoa; phylum Chordata; class Amphibia; order Caudata; family Salamandridae; genus Calotriton; species Calotriton arnoldi. Next base: position 493,580 of record CAWUFW010009574.1, on the reverse strand, counting down.
GTGCGTAGTGTGGGAGTCATCATCTTCTGCTGTGGTATCTCTCTCAGGGGGTGCCTGCCGCATGCAAGACCAAGGTCGGAGGTGCAGATGTCCTTCCGCCTTATGTATTGAGACAAAGGAGCTTTGATCCCTGATGTTAGTCTGACTGCTGCTTGCATTCTGGAAATGTGATGTGGCTTTCGCGCTGCATTTGGGGCTAGGCCTTAGGCTTATGGTGCACCAATAGCGATACACACACAACAGTTGGCATGTATGTGCCAAGGGCCTTCCTTTCACTGTCTCTCTCTCTCTCCCTCTCTTTCTCTCTCTCTTTCTCTCTCTCTCTGTCCTTTGATGAGCACATGCCACGCCTTCTTATCTTAAATTTTGTCTTGCAGGCTGTGACTTACAGATTCTCGAGAGCAGACCCGCCATGACTCTTCCAAATAGTTGTTTTGAGTTAAATTTGAATGTAATGATTTGTTTGGGAATTCAGAGATGAATGAATGATTCTCCTTTTTCTGACCACACATGAATGTTAATTGTTGTACTTGTGTGACATCAGGCGAATTGTTTTGTTAATGATTTCGTAAAGTTGATGTCAAATATCTTTGTCCGGGGTAGGGCCCGGGGGGGGGGGGCCTCGGGGGTGGTGGTGGGTGTTGTGGCCCTCTTGGGTGTCCGGCTGCACGATCAGTAGCTCCATGGCATCTGTTGTTCTTCTGGTGTGTCTGTGGGCTGGGCTCCCATTTCTGGTGCAGGTTATGGTCCAACTTAATACCAGGTAGGAGCAGGTGTTAATTCCCTGCTGCTAACGTGCCTTATCGCATGTTTTGTGGTCTTATCGCCGATCTGGCTGGTCGTTGAGAATGTTGTGAAGTGGTGTTGTTGCGGGTTTTGGCACGGGAACGCCTACTCTGCATCTCATTAGCGTTAGTTGCCGGTGTCATCCATGGCGATGTTTTTTGCGGCTGCTATCGCAGGTAAACTGGCGATATCGGCTGTTTGCACCTGCTTGTGAATAGGGCTATATATCTATCGCCACTTTGGCTGCGATAAAGTGCAGCTAACTTGGCGATAAGTCCTTGAGAATATGCCCCTGTGAGCGATATTCCTCTTTCTATGTGTGCTGCAGAATGAGTAAGAAACAAGGACAAATAGAGATTGTTCTGCTCATTACGCCTCCCCTGGGATGGTGTAGGATTTTGGCACATTCCCAGATTTACAAGTTTTTGTAAATCTGGGGATGCACCAAAATCCATGGGAGTGGTGTGGGAACACCCATGCAATGCCCATGGAATGTCTACCCAGAGCAGAGTAATGCAATGCAGCAATTTGCACTGCATTGTGTTACTCCAGATTTTCGAAGCCACTCATAGCCATGCACAGTGGCTTTGTGTGGCTTCAAAAATCTGACTTAAAGGTTTGAGTCACATATGTACCACTTTGCTTGGTGCAAACGTGACACAAGCCTCTCATAAATAAGCCCCTTGAAGTGCATAAAAACATGAGCTCTGGCCATTGAATGTGGTGGCAGTGTCGAAGAGGTGGCTAAAATGAACAAAATATTCTGTAAGTATTTTGTTATTTTTTTGCCTTCACATGATTGCATATAAAATAATGCACACCCAGTAAAATAAAATAAAAATTCCAGTTAAACATGATGTGATGTGATTCTGTGCAAATCATCACTTAATCTCCAGTGCCTAAAAAATGAATGTGACCTTGTGTAATGTATTTGATGCTCAGGTGAAGCACTGTGATACTCTGGGTCAAGATTGTGCTAAATAAAATGACAAAAAGAAAAAAAACGATGGCAAATGTGACACATTAGTTCCTTAATGTGATCAATGCAGCTGTCTGTGTGTGGGATCAGAAAAGCACAGAAAGTAATCCTAGCTGGCGCAGTGTGGAATATTAACTTATGTATTTGTAGTACTATGCAGTCCCAGCCTGTGACAAAAAGCACTGTCAATATGTAAGTCATTATTTTAAAATAGTATTACTCACAGTATACGTTAGGCTGCCACAAAACTTTTTTTGTAATTTTACATAGTGCGGACACCACCCAAAGTATAGAAGCACTTTACATGAGCACCAGTAACTTCAGCTTCTGAGCAGGGATTACCGTCGGTGAGACATGTGTAGTGAGGATCACCCACAGTAAAAAGTTAAAAAAACGGGTGATTCAAAAAGCAAAACAATGTGGGCGTTTTAAATGGGCAGGACCCATTTCGCGACAAGAAAATAGAAAAGATCTAGTAAGAGCCATAACGCTCTCTAGGTTCAACCTCATTCAGTCAGTCCATCTGAATGAACCAAAAAACTGTAATAAATACAAAGCAGTACATTATATTTCAAGCAGATAATAGAGAACATCTGCTGCAGTTGTGACATACTGGCAAAAAAATAGTGAAACCACTATTTTGTTTGGCCTCTTACTGCCATAGATGCATAAGGTTTTTTAAAATGTTCCTTCACCTTAGCATCTACTTTCCTATGATCATTTACTCATACACAAGCTCATTACCTAGTACCACAAAATGTACCAAGCTGTAATCACACCCACAAACTTTTAACACTACAGCTTGCCACATCCAACGTATATGATTTCCACATGGCGGTTTCCCATTCCAATACTGTTTGAGGCTCCACTCTTAACCATTTTTTGCACATCTCCCTCCTTGACAACACCAGGTACAACTCAAGTTTTTCCTCCTCTGCATTCCTCCTGATGGCATCCACTCCCTCCGCTGTCACACCAAAAAAGACAAGGATATGGCTTACCTTAATCTCCTTTTGAATGATTACCTTAAAAGCCTTACCCACATCTTCCCAGTATCCCACCAACTTTGGACAGTTAACAAGCATATGGATGTCATCTGCTGCTGCCAAGCCACATCTTCTGCATCCCATCTCCGTCATGCCCTTACTCTTCAAACATTTAGGGCCCGATTACGATGCGGTTAGGAAAGCATTTCCACCTAGGGCCTGATTACAATAAGGTTAGGAAGGCCTCCTAACTGCATTTGCTCCTTCTGAATCAGATCGGGAACGTGTCTTTCCGACCGAGGGCCAAATTACGATGCGGTTAGGAACATAGGCTCCCATAGAAGTCGATTGTAGTCCAACCAAATCATAACAGGAAGCATCCAGATGCATCATACTCGGGCGGTCGGACTCTCCCGATCCGAGTCGGTCTGAAACCTTTTCCAAACCGATTCGATCGGGAAGATTTCCTAACCGCATCAGAATCGGGCCCTTAGTTGGAGTCCAGTAACATGTGTGTAGGTTAAAAAGATGGTTCCTTCTCAAGGTAGCAGAACTGACAGTTCCATACAGTAAACTCAAGGATACGTGCCATACAGCTTCCAAAACCGCATGTGGCAAGCCCTTCTTCCAGACCATGTATGGAGATTTCATCTTCAGCTGTGCTGCTGCAACCATCTGCCAATACCACGATACCTCCTTCTGAAATTCCATCTCTATCTGAGTTATGCTATACTCTGCACATTACCCCCTCCTCATCCACAAGGACAGCTGCATGTACTTAACTTGCAACAGGGTGCCGTCTGATTTCTCTGCCAACATATCTGATCGCATTATCCTTCCTCCTGCAATCAGGTCCCCCCAACATCTGATCTTATCCCTCCTTATAGCCATGGATAGCTTGTCTTTCAACCAATCTGGCTGCCCTGGTGAGTCCCAGATTGAAGCGAACCTATTATAATAAGGACTCCCCAAAGTCAATCTAATTTCAAACCACAATCGGACTGCCGCCTGGAGTATCTTTAACCTTACTCTCTTAAAAAACCTTGGGGAGCCAAACTTCTATAAGTAACCCTCCTCTGCATCGCTCTTTACCACACACTTCAACCACCTCACAATTGCATCTTCTCCCGGCTTATCCATCAACACTCTGCAATTTTTCAGCTGAAGAGCCTAATGGTACAGCTGCAGGTTTGGCAGTGCCACTCCTCCTTTTGATAACTTTCCCCTTAGCTTCCTCCATGCTATTCTAACCCCTTTACCAGCCCATACAAAGCTAATTATATTTTCCTGTACTTCTTTCAGGGTCTTTTTTTCAAAGGCCAGGGGTATGCAATCAAACTAAAATGTGAACTTGGGGAGGATCATCATTATCCACCAAATTAGTAACAACCATATAATGTTGGAGGGAGATTGTTCCAGCTTTTCAGTAACTCACTACTTCCTTTCATTACTCTGATCAAGTTAGCCTCCGCCACCTTTCCCAAATCCTTTGTCACCTGTTTTCCCAGGTACCTCATCATTTCTCTTTTTTCTGGCCACTTCCAGATACAGTTCCAGTTCATAATCTCAGTTTTCTGTTCCTTCACCTGATACCCTGAGAATGAGTCAAAGGTGTCCACTTCCTCATTAATCTGTACCATTGTGTCATCTGCGTTAGCTGTATACACCATCGGGTCATCAGCATATAATGCTATCTTCCTCTTGAAACCCTCACAGGAGAACAGCACAATATTTTTATTCAGTCACAAACTCTGCGTGAATGGCTCTATATATAAATTGAGCAAAAGCGAAGATAGAGGTCATCCCTGCCTGGTTCCTGGAGTTATGTTCACCTGTCCCATTCCCATTAGCTTACCATTCACCAAAATCCTTGCTCTAGGTGTCCTGTAAGTTCTCTCAATGACCCTACAAAACATATCTCCCAGGCCCATATATTCAAAACTTCCATCAGATACCTCAAGTTCACCTTAACATAGGTGTTGGCCTCATCAAGTGTTATCACTGCTAATGGTGCTAAGTTAGCGACTGCCATATCTATTGCCCCCAACAGCAGGTGGGTGAGTTCCCTCAAATATCTTCCAGTTATAAGCCCTTTCTGATCTCCATCTACCAATATTCCCACTCGTTGGGCTAGTGTCTTTGCCATCACCGTAGCAAAGACTTTGTAATCACAGTTCAAAAGCCAGATTGGCCTTCATGATTCACATCTTGATGCAGGCTTATTAGGTTTTAAGATCAGACTTACAGTGGCCTCATTCCACAATTCTGGTAACTGTCCCTCACCACTCAAAATCTCATTAAAAATAATTTTCCAGACAGGAACTACAACTTCTTCTAGCAATACATATAAATCCGTTGGAATCCCATCCGGTACCACTGTCTTCCCTTTCGTGCTAGATCTCAACACTAATAATTTACCTTATTCAATAACTGTTGCTGATCTTCATTTAATTTCTTCAAATTAGTCGTGGTTAGCCATTGCCTGATTTGTACTTTATCTGGTGACCTGCAATCCCGATGCAGATTCCCAAAAGCTCTGAAAAAACCTTGACCAATCCACTCTGTTGTATTCCTAATGTCCTTAGCTCCTTCCCGCCGGATTTCTCTTGGATAGTTCCTATTCTGAGCTGACTTTGCCTTCCAAGCAAACATTTTTCCACTCTTCTCTCCGTACTCAAAGTGCCTGATTGTACTTGCTTCCCATTTTTCAATATGCTGTCTTTCAAAGAATGCTTTGAACTAATCCTGGGCACCCTGAATCTCTGCTTCTATCTTCCTCATTCTCTCCACCTCTGCCCTTTCCTCCTCCAGTTTCCTCCACAGGCTCCCCAGCCTCTCTTCCACCTTTTGTTTTTTACTCTTATAGTGGTTCAAGCTTCTGAGACACCCTCACAAAAATGCCTTAAATGCATTGCATTCCACACAATATTAATGCTCGCTGTGCCTACATTCAACTCAAAAAATCCCTTGCACCACATTTAAAGCCCAGACATCCCCCTCCCTACCTTGCAGTCACCTATCCATAGTCCATCACCTCCCTTCCCCTCCCTCAGATGATCAGCAACTGCAAGTTTCATGTCCACCACAGGAAGATCAGAAATATGTATTGGCTTATGCTCCACACTTTTCACATTTTCCATCTCCCTTCTATCAATCAGTGAAGAATCCAGACAGGATGAATACCCATATTTCTTTGAGTAATATGTGTAGCCCCTACTCTTTCCTGCCCTCACTCTCTATATGTCTACTAAGCCAAGCTCTTCCAACACATACAATAAAAAGGCTTGTGACTAAGGCGCAGTCTGTTGGGTGCGCATCGAGGATCTATACAATCCACTATCCATCACAACATTAAAATCGCCACCTATAGCTGTGGGGGAGTCATAGTCCACCAGAGACAAAATTGCATCTCTTAGCACTTCCGGATCATCCATATTCAGGCCATAAACTCCCAGGGTGAGGGTCTTTGATCTCACCCTGAGCCTTGCTATTACCCATCCTCCATTCTCATCTGCTTTAATGTCAATCACCTCTACCCCTGTATGTTGCCTGACCAAGATAGCCACCCCTTTTGTACAACATGATTGATCCCTTATACCTATATCCTCAATCCATATCTTTATCTTGAAAAGCCCCAAGCTTTCTTTTTTCCGAAGATGTGTTTCCTGCAGTTTCATAATATCTGCTCCAAATTCTCTGAGATATCCTAATATTAATTTCTGTTTGTTCCGCACCCTTAACCCATTCACATTTTGTGACACTAACGTCAATACTTGGGTGGCCCTCTTTCACTAGGCATCCTTCCTACCTTTTCCTATCCATCCAGCCTCACTGTATGAGTACAAATATTCCACACATTCTCTGCATCGCCAGGGTGCACATGAGGACATTTTTGTTATGTTCCCCACTGATGACCCCAATCCGCTCACCTCACCCTTTGACCCCCCTCGGGGAACCCTCCCCTCTCCCTTTCTTGACATAGAAATACAGGAGAGGGTGCAGGGGGGGGGCGGTTGGATTTCAGACCAGGTTATAGACTGTGAAGCTGTGTAAGGTGCCGTTGAAAAGTATCCAAAGGGTGAAGAACACTCCAAAGACCTCAGTTAAGATAACGCCATCCTTAAGGACATTTGTTAGGGTGGGCACTGAGTAAAATACGATCAAAATGGGGTAGACAGTGACAAGGAGGACAGGAACATGGTGGATGAAAGGGTGAGACACACCAGGGTGGGTGAGTTGATGATGGAGGAAACAGTAAGGACTGAGGAAGGTTCAACAAAGCAATCAGGTGAGAGGAAGAGAAGGCAAGGTGACATAGGGACCCTTGTGTTTAATCTTGTGGTCAGTAACAGGTTTGTGGTATTACAAGATGGAAGTGACTTACAGGGGAATCAGGACCACTGGGGAGATGAGTTACAATGGGGGTGGGGGAGAGGGGTAAGTGAGGAGCTTGGGATTCGTGCAATGTTACAGAATCTTTCCTTAGATATGAAGAGGGGTTTTGAGATTTCAGTGGTCAATCAAAAAGGGGATGTAAGATAAGTGTGAGGCTATGGAAAGGAAACTGGGCAACTTGTCAGTGAGAACTGAGACACTAGAGGAAGATGTTTGTGAGCTGAGTAATGTTGTGGAATCAAATGTTTCAGAAATTCAGATGATGAAAAGAATGAATAAAGAGCTGGGATGGAGAGAGTAGAGAACAGTGGCAAGAGAAACAACTTAAGGATAGTGTGGCTGGCAGAAGGGGTGGAATGGGGACCTGGAGGCCTTTGTGATTGATCTTTTAAAGAACACTGTGGTATCAGAGGAGGCAGGCTTTGATCTTGTATACAAGATTCAGAGGGTACACCGGGAGCTTTCCCCGTATTGGTCTAGAGTGACTATTGAAGTGGGGCTGTGAGCATCTTCTATCAAACACTGCATAAATGTCACACCCTGCTTGATTGGTGCGGTGGGTTTACATGTAACATTTAGGGTGCATTTCAAAGGAGGGAAAAAGAATGTCAAAACACTTTATGTGCATCCACTGTTTGGTTGCTGAAAGCTCATCTTTGATTGTATTAGACTTCTGTCTCTTAGCTTGTTGGGTGTATAGGGACTGCCTACAACTGGATTTTAGTGTTAGATGTGGGAGGGTACTAGGATTAGATTAGTACTTTTCCCCACATACACCTACCCCCAAAGCCCATGTTGAGTGTGTCTAAAGACTTTGTCCATCTTGAAAATGCCCAAAGTGGGGTGGGTTATCCCTCGGAACCTTAAACCTATTGGTTAGGGCATCCCTAGGGGTCATTTCCACCCCTAGCTTGTGCCAGGCATAAATGTAGCACATCCAGGCACCAACTCCATAACACTCATGGACCTGTGGAAGATCAGTAGAGGTTTGAACCTGCTATCTGAGACCTGAGAAGAGCCTAGAACACTGGACATGCCCTCCCTCTTGTACCTAGGACAAAGAAGTAGTATTACGGCTGACTTCCTTTTAGGCTGCAGGGACACAACAAACTACATGAGTTCTTTTCCTGCAACTGCCCACCTGACCTGTGGCAGCATGTCCTGGACTGGACAATCCTGTTGACCTCTGCCTACAACCCTGAGAGTCTCTAAATGCCTTCCATGAGGTCCCTGGGGGCCTTTTGAAATGCACTTCTCTGGTGGATTGGTACTTAAAGGACTGGAGTCAGAAGGTAAAATATTTGACCAAGATGAACCTGGCTAGTGATCCGACCTACACTAAATTGCAGTCAATGTCAAATTGTGCCTATGCCCTGTTCTATTGCAACCATTGACTATCTTTGGAATTTTGTGCTTGTTGGTGCTATTTCTATTTAAACATTTCATATCCTTAGTTACCCTTTTTGGATTTTTGTTATTTTACTGTCATTTTGTTAATTAGATTGTACTCTATTTTTCTAATTTATTTAGGAGTCTTATTGTTTTGCATTTCAACCTTATTACTATTTTAGGACTGAATACATACATTACACATTGCCTCTAAGTTAAGCCTGTCTGCTCTCTGTCATAGCTACCAGGGATTAAGTTCAAGTTAATTTAGTGACTTTCAGGGTTCACCTTGACAAACATTGTGGTAATTACCTGAGTTCAGTGTCTACTCCCTCAACTAATACCTCAATGTCTTAAACTGAGGTACATGTAAAACATTTGTGTCCTTCAAAGAGCTCAAACAGGACTAGTTCACAATTCTTGTGTATCTCGTGTCTGGTTCCTGGTTTGACTTACCAGACCTCTATCTTATTTTTTGGGGGTCCAGGCCCTGATTCAAACTGGATTTTAGTGTTAGACACTAATAATTTCCATAGTACACTTCCCTACCGACACCTAGCTCTCAGAGCCCAAGCTTAGTGTGGCTGAAGACTTTGGCAATCTTGGAATTGGCTTGGAACATTGCATCTTGGGCCTGTTTACAGTGAGGCAAATAGGACCTACTGAAAAGTAGTTATGCTGGAATCTAGAAATGTTACCTCACTGGTTAGGACATGCCCAGGAGTAACACCCATGCGTTGCAATAGTCAGACTTTGAAAGGATGAGAGCAGTTACAAATAGTTTTCTCAAATCTGACGGGACGAAGCGAAGAATCTTTCTCAGGATTTTTTAAGTGAGAAAAGATGAAGAAGTCACTGCATTTACCTGTTTATCGAAGGACAGTTGGTTGTCAAAAACCACTCCCAAATTTTTCACTTTTGAAACGACACAGGTGTGTTTCCTAGCCCTGATGGCCACCAATTTAGAGACCAGAAGGAAACATTATTATCTAGCAGCAAAATTTCTGTTTTGCCGGAATTCAGTTTCAGGCAATTGTTTATCACCCAATTGCTGATGTGCTGCATGGTAAACAGCCCTTACAATGAATCCGTCACCCCGCATGCAATTACAACGCGCATACCATTACCCCGCAAGCCGTAACAATGACTTGCGGAGGGGGGAGAAGGTGTTGGATTTTAAATCCAATACCTTCCCTACTGTCCGCACAGACTGGAGTTGGAATAGTAAATTATACTATTCCAACATCCAGCGCCCCCCCTCCGCAAGTCGTTGTTACGACTTGCAGGGTAATGGTATGCGTTGTTACAACGCGGTCGTTGTAACGACCGCGTTGTAATTGCAAGCGGGGTGACGGCATGCGGAATAAGGAGGCCTATTCGTGCTGCATACAGCTAAGGCAGTTAGCAGCAGACTCCTGCTGGTTTCCAGCTACGGAAATGACAATCTGGGTATCATCTGCATAGCTAACAACAGAGAAAACACATTTTTTGATCAGGGTAGCTAGGGACATCAGTTAAAAAGAATAGGCCTCAACGATGCGCCGTGGTGAACTCCACAAGGAATACAGAAGGAGCTAGAAGAAAAAACATTCATTGACACAAATTGCGCTCTCTCTGAGAGAAGGGATGTAATCAGTGCAAGCGCACCTAGAGACTCGACATGAAGTGTACTACTGTTGTTGTTTTGACAGCAGAAGAAAGCATGGAAAATGTTGAAATCATTTCCTTCAGCGCTTCAGTGTGACCCGCCAAGAAAAGTATCCGAGTGGCAGTTGCACAGCATCGCTGTCAAATTTTATCTTTGTTCCATCGTAGCGATCTCCACACCTCTTAATAAACGACAAAGTTCTATTCTGAGTTGGACTTGGAAGAATTTCAGCAAAAATCTCAAAAGGTGCAGAGCATCAGCGGAAGCAACCGGCTTCAGGTATCTGGCTTACGATTCCACAATGGCTACTACGCTTTCAGGAACATCCCTCGCAAAGAGGATTTTGTTTCCATAAATGTGGACAAGTCCCTTTCTGAAGTGGGACTTAGAAACTTTTTTGAAATTTTTGTTTTCAGACTTTCACTGAGAACAATCCACTTGGTGTATATGACTCACACTCGATGGCTTTGCTCTCAAATTGCACCTAGGTACTGATCTATTGCAAAAATTAATTATCATTGGTGCTTTGCACTTTTTGGTGCTCTTTTCACCTAAACTTTAAAAAAACTCATATCCTGGGTTCCTCTTCATGGGTTTATGTCATTTATGTGACATTTTGTCTATTAAATGTTTCTATATTTTTCAAATTTGATTTGGGATTTGTATTCCTTGTTGCTCTGACTTTGTTACTGATTTGGTACTGCATAAATACTTTATACATTGCCCTAAATTAAGTCTGTCTGCTGTGTGCCATAGATACCATGGTTTTGAACTCAGGTTAATTTTGAGACTTTGAGGGTTCCCCCTGACAAGAAGTGTTATTATTCCTTGAGGTGGGCAGTCACCCACCCCAAATAATTAACTTTCTTACAGGAGGGAACTGAGGTCCTGGTGTGGAGGGGAGGGTAGGGGCAGCATGAGCTTTCACTGATACCTACTACCTTTAATTTCAGGCTTCCAGCTGAGTGTTCCAGGCAGCAGCCATGAGGAGAAGACTCAACAGGAAAGTGACTGGGTGAAATGGGCAATTGAAAATCTGATTCATGTCATGGTGTTGAGATCAACTGCTGGTCAACCCAATACACTTGCATCCAGTGAGAGGTCTCCCTCAGTGACTCCGTCAGCACAAGCACTAGACGCATGATGCACGTAGAAGTTCCATACACATTGTAGGCTAAGCACCATTTCTGCATTGTCAAGAACTGCATGTGACACAGAGACAAAAGTAAAGAGGGCCATCCTTATTTTTGTGAGCCCAGTTTTAGATCCAAGAAGGAGCACTGAGTCAGTAGCATAGCACGGATGCCATGGGTCCTGTGGAAAGAAAGGAAAATGGCTCCTTTGACTGCTGTGGCAGTAGTAAAATACAGCAACTATCAGGGTTCAATGGGCCTCTCAGGACGTTGAGCCTCAGTGCCCTTGCACCTGCTGCACCAATGGTAGCTACGCCCCTGCACTCAGTTGGGGCAGCTGACTGCTTAAATTGAGTTCATAAGCTTTACACACACACACACTGTTAGCTTTGTATCCTTTCATTATTAATTCAGTCATTATATGTACAAGATCCTCAGATGTCCCATGATTTCCACCATACTAGAAATGTCCCATCACTAAAATGTGAAATAATGTAGAACACAGTGAGCGAAACTGCAGAAGTAAATATGTACCTTGGTAGAAGAGGACATTTACGGCTATTGCTTTACAGGGTGCTTTACAGTTACTGATGGGATACCCAACACAAGATACTAGTATAGCAACATGTGGGACAGTACAGCAAGGAGCAGGTGCTCAAGGCACTCTCCTCTTAGACCGAAGGTGTTTCATAAGGGTTAACTGGCTGAGAAGAGGTGGGACTGGTATTCCACTCAGGTGGTTTCACCACTGTTTACTGCTCCCATCATCTCTTTTTGTCTCACTAAGTCTAGTTATCTAACTGTAAGGGATGGGAATATTATTACATATGCATTAAGCTCTTTGATAGTGTAACTGACATAGCATATTGTCAGTGAAGTGATTTCTGGGAATCAGTTTCATTCAATAATTTGTTGCTCTTCCCTTTCTAGTGTAATGCACCATTTCTCAACATTTGACATGTCTGGCAATTTTTGGCACAGGAACTGCTCTGCCAAATGTTTTTATGTCATAATTTTTTATTGGAACAAAAGTAAACAAAAGTATACAACAATTGCACAGGGTGGTACATAGGCAGGAGAGCACCAAACAATACAATGCAGTGCAATGGGGCAGGGGGAGGGGGAGGGATGGGATGGTGCGGTGCAATGTAGAGGCACATCACACATGGAACCAGGAGAACCAACTTTGCTAATACTGGACGCCCTCTGGGTAGCAAGGGTCGAGGAGTCATCAGTCTGGGGCCTGTGCAGGGGGGTCAGTGGGAGTCAGGGCGTGCAGTCTGTGTGGGTTGGGTGATGAGGGGGGTTTGCTCCCAGCGGCTGGATGATATAGTCAAGGAGGGTCGGGGAAGAGTAGAATGCACTGGTGGGAGAGGTAGGGGGAATACTCCATATGTTAACATGGAGGGAAACAGGAGGTTACGGTGGCAGTACCTCTCTGAGAGGGGGTCTGCATGCCTCCATGTCTGGGGGTCAGTGAGGGTGAATGTATGGGGGGACGGGAAGCGGAGTAATGGGAGAAAGGGAGGGGTATGAGGGGGAGAAATTATACCGGGAGGGTGAGCGAGGAGGTAGGTAGGGCAGAGGGGGCTGGAGAGGGGCGGTGGAGGAAAGAGAAGATTGAAGGGAGGGAGCGAAGGAGGGGGTATGAAGACAGCAAGGGGGAGGAAGGCCGCAATCGGGAGGGAAGGAAGGGGAAGGTGGCGTGTTGGGGAGATCAGCAATATGCAGGCAGGGGGGCCAGAGAGGGGCAGTAGCCCCCCTCAGGACTACAAGAGTCAGCTACAGGGCAAGCAAGGACACTGAACTCAGAACCCGAGGTGGGATGCAAAGGTGATATGGGAGAAGGGGGATGGTGGTGGTGTCATCCACTGAAGGGGTCATCTCTCAGGAAAGGTGCGTGAACACCTCAGCCTGGTCTCGTAGGTTGTAGATAACACGTTCGTGTAACGCTGCCTGTACATTGCCACTGTTCGGTTCTCCGGGTGGGTATGGACAACCTCCGTTGGTGGAGGATACATATCTTGACCAATGCCAGTGCCATGTGGAGGAGACAACGTTATGGGCGGGATAGGTCTGGAGAATCCTCAGTGTCATGGAAGAGAATGACTGTAGGGGAGAGGGGAACTTGCAGTGGCATAGACGCTCCCAGAATGTTTCCAACATGGGACCAGAAAGATTGGACCGAGGGAACCTCGCTAAGGATATGAGTGATATCGCAGTGTGTTTCCGCGCATCTCCAGCAGTTCGCGTGTGGTAGGAGTCCTGCCCTGTTCAGTTTTGTCGGTGTCCTGTGCCAGTCGTGGAGCATTTTGAAGAGGCAGAATTTTAAGCAGGCTTCCCTATCCAGGGCAACCAGGATGTCATTCCAGTCCTCTTCCTTAAGGCTGGTCTGCAGGCAGGTCATTTGATGCGGAGGCTGCATAGAAGAGGTTGGGAGAAGAGATGGCCCGAGAGTATGCCGTAAAGTCCCGACATCACTCCCTTGTGACGGCCCCACGTACCCAGGTAGACCACCACTGGCGATGATTGTAGGGACCAGGGGCGTGGGCCCAAGCAACGCCACAGGCAGTGCTGCAATTGCAGGTAGCGCCAGACTTGCCATGAATGAAGGCCGAATTCCTCACTCAAATGGCCAAAGGGTTTCAGGTCACCATCATGCAGAATTTGGTCCAGGGTTTGGATGCCCGCCTCCATCCAAGGGGTCCAGTGTAGGTCCCGTCCACCAATCTGTAGACCATCATTGCCCCACAGTGGCACCTTAGCATGCAAGTGTGGGTCCACCCCGAAGAGGCGGTGGACGCGTAACCGAACCTTTTGCGTGGCTTGCAGCACAGGGTGTGGGCTGCATGGCTGGGGGGTGTGATTCCGATAGAGAAGGCTAAGTCCCTCGCTGCCCGAGAGGAGTGTTCATTCTGTGAGAGTCAACTGCAGTGGGTCTGGGGTACCGGGGAGCAAGTATGCCAGTTGCGGGAGGTGAAGAGCCAGGGCATAATGCTTTACTGATGGGAGACCCTAAGCCTCCACATGAACGATGCGCCTTGAGCTTGGAGACAGCAAACCAGGGCCACGAGGAGCCCCAAACGAAGGACCGGATCCATGCGGCAATAAGGCAGAGGGTGGCTAAAGGCACTAACACGGGTAGCATGCCCAGTGTATAAGTGAAGAGGGGTAGAGTGACCATTCTCACCACCTTCACCCTGCCCCACATGGAGAACCCCAAGAAAGACCACTTCTCAAAGTCCTGTTTCATCTGGGCTAGCAGGGGGTCCAGATTGTCTGCCACCATCCCATCCAGGCCTCTGTTAAACAGGGTCCCCAGGTATTTGAGACATGAGGATTTCCAACAGAAAGGGTGCCGGATGAAAGTGGCAGGGCCTCGCTCTTGTCCCAGTTCACTTTGTAACCAGATAGGGCCGTAAAGTTGTCAATGACTTCCAAGAGTGCCGGCAGAGAGCAGGGGAGGTTTGTGAGGGTGAGCAGGAAATCATCGGCGTAGAGGTAGATCTTGGACAATCCGCCCATGAGAGGAATGCCCCCTATGTGAGGCAAGTGACGAATAGCGGAGACAAGGGGTTTCATGGCCAGGAGAAATAGGAGGGGTAGAGGGGGCAGCCCTAGCGGGTGCCCCTACAGACCGGAAAGGGGTCTGAAAGGAACCCCCTGCAGTTAACCTGGGCAGTCAGACAGCAGTCGCACTTTGGCGATGAATTGGCTTCCCAGTCCAAATCTTTTCAAGGTGGCAACGAGGTAGCCCCACTCGATGTGGTCAAACGCCATCTCGGCATCCAGGAAGAGGGCCACCACATTGGCCCGGAGACCCTTGACCGCCCAGAGGGTGTGGGCCAGAGTGCGAATGTGATTCCTGGAGGAGTGGCCCGGTACGAAACCAACCTGCATGTGGTGGATCAGGGAGGGAATGACCTTGGTTTTTATCAACAGAAATAAAGTGAATTTGATGATGATGATGATCTTGCCAAGTCGCAAAGCCAGGATACTAGGCAAGGATTTTGATGTTGCCATTCAACAGCGAGATGGGTCTATAGCTGCCACATAGTAATGAGTTCCTCCCATGTTTGGGCAGAACCACGATCACCTGTTGGAGATAGGTCCCAATGATACCACCCTCTCTGCCTCCTGGAAGGCGGCATGCAAGGTGTCGATTACCTCCTCACCCGACCACCTATAGAACTCCACGGGGAAGCCATCCTCGCCAGGAGATTTGTGATAGGGCAGTTTGGAGATGGCTGATCCGATCTCCTCTTTACTGATCTCCTCTACCAGTAGTTCCCTGCCCTTGTCCGATAGGCAGGGGAGGTCCACATCCTCCAAGAAGTTGGCCCTGCATTCTGTGCTTGCCGGTGCCTCTGGGGTATACAGCGTCTTATAGAATGAGGCAAATTTGTTGACGATATCCTGCAGTCAGGTGAGAATCTCCCCGCTTGCCGAGTGTATTACAGGGATAGCCATGGTGGGCTCCCATTGTCTCAGTTGGGCAGCCAGTAGGCGGCCCACTTTCTCCCCCTGCTCGTAGTGACACCCCTTTAGGTGCTTCAGTGCATATTCAGCCTTGGAGGTGAAGAGGCTGTTGAGGGCCATGCGGGTCTGTTCCAGGCAGCGGCGGTTGGGCAGGGTGGGGTAGGAGGAGTAGAGGTGTAGAGGTAGGTAAGGGAGGCTATCGGCCCCCCAATTCAGTCCAGCAGAGAGTCGCTTGTTTGTTGGACACAGCAGCATCTTTCATGAGTTGGTCCTGTATCATTGCCTTTGCAGCTGCCCATAGGAGTCTTTGGGATTCCACTAAACCCCTATTGTCTGACAAGTATGTGGAGAAATAGGCTTTTAATTTGGACTTGCCCTGAGGGGTGCAATATCGCTGTATGTTCAGACGCCATGGTTTGCAGCCTGGGGAGGCTAGGCCCGAGGGATAAGAGAACCGAGGAATGGTCAGACAATGCAGCTTCCAATATTCGGGACTCTTCGAAAAGAGCCACAGATTTCTGGGAGATGAGGAAGTAATCCAGGCTAGATTGTGTGCCAGACCGGTGGTCCACCAGGCTGTGGTCCGAGGCAGTGTCTCCCAGTAGGGCCCTAACTACATCGTTACATTTGTCTAGGGGTCCTTTCCTGTCCAGGACTGCATCTCGGGGGAGGTTCCAGTTCCCTCCAATGCCATACTGCTAGGCCCCGATCTCCACGAGCAGGCGGTTCAGCTGGAGAAAGAATGGGCATTTTGCCCCCGTTGGCACGTATACTGATCCTACACAGAGGGACCTGCCCCTAGTCGCAATTTGGCAAACGTGTACCTGCCAGCCTGATCAGACCATGTTTTCAGTATTGTGGCAGGCAAAGACTTCCGGATGAGGATCGCCACCCGCACTTACGGGGCATCCCTCCTTCAGTGGGTGGTGAGGCCACAAAGCTGCTCTGCATCACCTTGCCCACCCAAACCCGGCGCAGCTTATCTGATTCTATGTAGTCCAGGTGAGTCTCCTGTAATAGAGTCACATCCGCCCCCCTCGCCTGGAAGTAAGAGAGCACCTTTTTGCATTTAATGTAGTGCGTAAGGCCATTAACATTCCAAGTAAGGACACAAAGAGGGTGGGAGGAGTGCACAGCGGGAGCAGGCATGGGCGGTCAGAGGACCCGCAGTGATGACAGGCTGTGTTTGGGCGCTGGGAAAGAGGTCCAAGCACGGAGGTGGGGAGCAGGTAGGGCAGTGATCAGGGGTGCAGGGGATATGCATGCGGTGAGACAACGCGGTCTGTGGGGGGGCCGGGGTGAGGAGAGGAGTGCGAAGGGGAAGCAGGCCTAGGTGGGGTGGTGGGGTGGTTGGGAGGGGGTGAAGTAAGAGGCAGGGAAAGGTAGAGGAGAGGAGGGAGGGCAAGGGGGGACCCATTTGGGACGGGATGAAAAGAGGGGGGAAGGAGGGAGGATAGGCAGGCAATATACTGGGCACGCAGGGAGGGGGGTTCCCAGAGGACGCTAACCGATGAGGTGCGTGAACAGCTGATGCCTGGGAAGCAAGCTATGGGATGGGGAAGTGGAGGAGTGGTGGGGAAAGGGGTTGGAAAAGCTGCTACGACGAGGCGCAGCACTGGAGACATGGAGCTGTGTACCACACGTCTAGACCTGCAGAGACGGCACGCCAAGGGGACCCCTTCGGGCAGGCAAGGCGGTCAGGGAGTTGGCCGGGCATGAGCGTGAGTAGGAGTGGGTGGAGGCTTAGAGTATCCATAGAGGTCCAGCTGGAATAGAGAGTGAAAGTATGCAGTCCCAGGATTTCCCGGATGAGGGGACATGTGTACACGGGCCCGAGGCTCCATGAGTGCGGTGAGGTGCAGGGGTGTACTGCCCTTGCCAGGGGGGAATGCACTTCACCTGGTGAGGCAGTGCAGTCAGGGGACAGGTCAGGGCAGAGTGAGCCTTCAACTCCTAGCTGCAAGACGGCAGCGGGTTACCGCGGTCAGGGTGATGGTGTCTCTGTTGATGAAGGGGGGCGGTGCGCTGGGGTGAACGCACAGGGGACAGTCCTGAAGGGAGAAAAGGGGGGCTATCGACAACTAGGTACCAAGCAGTCATGGGGGTCCAGGAACAAGGGGCTGGGGAACAACATTGCTCCAAGTAGTAAACAGAACAACTGTGCGGCTCAGAGCGTTGCCTGTGGTGAGCAGGCATGCTGGGGGGAGAGGAGGGGGCCCCCTGGCGTCGTCCCAGGCCACTAGCCTGCTGTCACAGCGCGCATAAAGGTCTAGCATTGTTCTCACAGGGGGAGACAGAACAAAGAAGCATGCAGCGCACATTACGAACATGCAGTCATGCAACACTTAGCTGTCCGGCGGGTGTCGATTCTAACATTATTGCAGCAGCGTGCCCAGCCTTGCTAGGTCTACACAGCCCCACAAGCCTCAGGGTGGTCACTCCATGGCAGAAGTGGGCTTCAGGGGGGGACGTGACTTGTCTCTGTCCTGGTCCTGGGTGAGGACTGCCATGGACTGGAGGGCCTGGGCTCTATCACCCTGTGATCATGCCACCCTGTCGGAGTCCCTACCCTGGTGTTGGGTTCCATCGTCACTCCCCTTCGACCGCCAGAAGAGGCGGGTAGGGTTGCCAGTGCCGAATGGTGGGCTTCCATGGTCGTGGGGGTGGCAGTGTCCATGTCCTTTGTGGAGAGTCCATCTAGGAAGAGGCACAGGTCTCCAGGGTCGTAGAAGTCCTTCGAGGCACCATCCTTGGTGATCCGCATCCGGGCTGGTTCGAAAAGGCCATACTTAATGTCCAACTGCCGGGGCCGGAAAGAGAGAAAGGCTTGCGGCGGTCAATAGTCTCCCTAGATAAGTCCGCAGCTATGCGGATGTCATGGCCCTCATGTGCATAGTAGTTGCTGGGCCTGCTCATGCCACAGGAAGCAGGTGATGAGGGGTCGGGGGCACCTGGAAGAGTCCTGTCGTGGTGGGCCAATGCGATGGGCCCGCTGCATCTCCAGTGGGGGGTCAAAGGCAAGACCGGTGAGCTTCGGGAGGATGTCTCTGCAAAAAGACTTGGCATCAGGCCCTTCCACGTTCTCCGGGAAGACAAAAAAAAGACATTGTCTTGCCAGCTCTGATTTTCCAAGTTGATGAGCTTGCAACGCAAAAATAGGAGTTCCTGGTCCCGCTCTGGCAGGGTATTTAGACGATCTTCTATCATCGTGACTCGCTGTTCCAGCCCATCAATGCATGTCTAAAAGCCCACAATGTCCAGTCGAATGGACTTGGTCTCTACCATTAATGCGAAAATGATTATGTCCATACCCTCCAACCTACGTCCCACTGCCATGATTTTCTGGAGGATGCGCTCCATGGTGGAATCCTGTGTGCTGTTTGTGGGAGGCTGGAACTGACCGGTCACCCGGGACACTGCCCCCCTCGGGTTAGCCATGGTATGAGTCTGAAGGAGAGCTTCAGTGAAGAGGAGCTGTTGTGCTGGTTTGCCCCTGAACTTGAAAAGAGACCTCCGTCCATAGCCGATGCGGACCGTCCAGATACCCCTGTATCAGATCCGGCCAGGGCAGGGTGCCAGTAGTCAATGCGGCATTGGCCCTTGAACGTCGCCCCCGCCAGGCCACAGGATGGGCAATACGCACTGGTCAACAATGCCCATCCAGTTGTAGGTCAGGGCATGGGGGAGGGACCCACTTTAAAGGTGCCCACCGATTGAGGTGATCCAGTTGTGGGTGGTCCACAGTCTGGCCAGGTACCACGGCGGCCCTGGAGGGTGGCCCCCGGGGAAGTTCGCCGGCCCCACAGATGGCGGTGCGGGCATGCTAGGTGTTGTCGGCCGGCTCAGGTCCGGTCCAGACGGTGCTGAGGAGGAGTGCCCCTTCGCTGATGCAGGCAAACAGTCCCAGCAGCAGGCCAAGGAGTGGGACCCTTGCTCCCCAGTATGTGGACGGGTAGCAAAACTCAGTCCGTGGTGGCACCAGTCCGGGCAGGATCCTTGGGGTGTTTGGGGTGACACCAGTGTGGGAAGAAGCCAAGAGGGTTCCGCCCTGACCCTCTCCTCCAGGCTGCAATTCTGTAGGGGTCCCGCACCCGTGGGGTCGCAGGTGTGTGGAGGCAGTGGTGTCCCCACCAGCCCTCAGCTATGATACTGTCTCCTGCGGGGATGGGCAACCTCATACCGGGAAGTGGCCTGGTCCCATCGGGGACATCAGAGAGTGGCCATGGCCAGAGAGTGAGGTGTGCCCGCAGGGTAGAGGATGCGGCCGGCACCGTCAGCACAGGGGGGTGCTGCGCAAGCAGGCCAGCAATGCCGGTTGCAGGGTCTCATCTGTTCTAGGTTCCAAGGTGAGGCCAGATGACCGCCCGAGCTTTGGCCCCCTGAGAGAGCCCATCAGACCAGGATCGCTGGAGTACCTAGGGCTGGGACTCCCCACCTGTCCCCAGGCCTTGTGGCCATTCGTTGAGGCAGCCGTGTGCACCAGTCGCGGGGCTCCGTCCACCCTGGCAGCTAGGGTACAGCCTCTCCCCGGAGGCAGATCAGGTCAGGAGTGCTGCAGTGCTGTGGGCCGAGGCCTACTGTGTTCCACTGGGCCCATCGGCCCTGAGCCGGTGTAAGCCAGAGTGGATAATGTTGGCACAGCTGCGAGCTCAGCAGAGGCGGGCAGGTGGCAGGGAACAGGTGTTATGCCCTGCTGGTGGGATGGGGAGACAAGTCACCAGGCCCCCGCCATGCTTCAAGGGCTGAAGGGTCACTGTGATCGGTTCTCCCCAGCGATGTGTGGCCTGGATTCCGAGGCGGGATCGGGCATCAGCGAGGGAGGCGGCCCCCATCAGGGGAGGTGCTGGCTGGCGGCGCTGTGAACTGTGGGCCGAGGCTTCGCAGGCGGCTCCACGCCCAACGCTGCTCCTCTTCGTGTGGCAAGGCCGTGAGGAGCTGGCGCTGACATAGTGCTGCTGGCGGCAGTAGAGGAATGGCAGTCGGTGGGCTCTCACATCAGGCAAATTGGGAGGATGGTTTGTTCAGGCCCCGCAGTGACGATTGTGCCGCTGCCACCTTCCGGGGCCCGTCTCAGCGCAGAGCTCCAGAATCAAGCGGCCATCTTCCTTCGTGGTCAGACCACGCCTGCTCTGCCAAATGTTAAACAATCATTGGAGAAACCAATAGGTCTCGCTTATGCAAGAGCTATTGGCTTTGCCAATGTGTTTTTTAGCCATGTTGTATAGCAGCATGGCTACTGTTCAGCATGGCTAAAAGTTAATGGCGTAAAGTAGAGTGGTGCAGCATAAAACGGTGTGGTTTACAGTGGCGTAGAGTGGCGCAGCATAAAGTGGCTCAGAGTGGTGGGGTGCAGAGTGGCATGGCACTGAGTGGCGTGTTGTAGAGTGACATAGAGTGGTATGGCGCAAAGTGGCATGGCGTAGTGTGGCATAGAGTGGCGTGGAGTGGGGTAGAGGGAGTAGAGTGTCGTACATTGGAAGGGTGTAGAGTGTTATAGAGAGGAGTGGCATAGAGTGTCATGGAGTGAAGAGGCATAAAGCAGAGTGGAGGAGCATTGATTAGAGCAAAGGAACTTGTAGTGGCACAGAGGGAGTTGCATGGAGTGGAGTACAGTGCCGTAGAGTGGTGTAGAGTGCAGTAGATTGTCCTAGAGTGGAGTGACATAGAGTGGAGTAGTGTAGTAGAATGGAATGGCATAGAGTAGAGTATCGTAGAGTGGAGTGGCATAGAGTGTCAAGGAGGGGCATAAGTGGAATGGAGTAGTAGAGTGGAGTAGTGTGTCATAGAATAGAATGGAGTAAAGTGGTATGGAGTGGTGCAAAGGAAGTTGCATAAAGCTTTGCAGAGTGTCGTAGTGTGGCATATAGTGGAGTATAGTGTTGTATAGTGGAGTATAGTTTAATGGAGTAGAGTGTCATAGATTGGAGCTTCGTCAAGTGTAATGTTGTAGAGTAGCGTAGAGTGGCCTAGAGTGAAATGGCGTAGAGTACAGGGGAGTTCAGAGTAGATTGGTGCAGAGTGCAGTGAAGTAGAGTGCAGTGGTTTAGAGTAAAGCACAGTGGCGTAGACTAGAGTGGTGAAGAGTAAAGTGAAGCAACACAGATTGCAGTGACACAGAGTGCAGTGGCGTAGAGTGCAGTGGTGCAGGGTAGAGTGGAATGGTGCAAGACAGATTAGAGTGGCATAGAAGAGAGTGATGTAGAGTGCAGTACATAGGGTAGAGTGGCGTAGAGTGCAGTGGCGTGGAGTGAAGCTGTACAGAGTAGATTAGAGTGGCGTAGAGTGGATTGGCATAGGGTGCAGTGACATAAAGTAGAGTGGTGTAGAGTGGGGTGATGCAGAGTAGATTGGTGTACAGTGTAGTGGTGCAGAGTGCATTGGTGTAGAGTGCAGTAGAGTGGCATAGAGTTGAAGGGTGCAGAGTAGATTGTAGTATAGTTTAGTGGTGTGGAGTTCAGCCGCAGAGTTCAGCTTTGTGGAGCAGAGTGTTATAGAGTGCAGCGAACTAGAGTAGAGTGGTATAGAGTGCCTTGGTCTAGAGTGCAGTGGTATAGAGTGGTGCAGAGTAGAGTAGACTGACATAGAGAGCAGTGGTGTAGAGTACAGTGGTGCAGAGTAGACTAGAGTGCCATAGAGTGCAGTGGCATTGAGTGTATTGGTTTTGACTAAAGTGGTGTAGAGTACAGTGCTTTAGAGTAGAGTGGCAGAGAGTGCATCGGCATTGACTAAAGTGGTGAAGAGTAAAGTGGCATAGCACAGACCGAAATACCACAGAGCAGAGTGGAGTGGCGTGGCGCAGAGTGGCGTGGCATAGGGTGGTGTAGAGTGGCATGGCGTGGAGTATTGTGGAGGGAGTAGAGTGTCAAAGAATGGAAGGGCTTAGACTGGAGTGGAGTGTCATAGAGTGAAGTGGCATAGAGTATCATAGAGTGGAGAGGCATAAAGCAGAGTGGAGTGGTGCATATTGGAGTAAAGTAACATGAAGTAGCATAGAGGGAGTTGCATAGAGTGGAGTACAGTGGTGTAAAGTGAAGTAGAGTGTCATAGAGTGGAGTGCCAGAGAGTGAAGCAGAGTATCATAGAGTGGAGTGGTGTAGAGTAGAGTAGTAGAGTGAAGTAGTGTGTCATAGAATAGAATGGAGTAAAGTGGCATGAAGGGAGTTGCGTAGAGCATCACAGAGTCGAGTAGAGGGTCGTAGAGTGGCATAGAGTGGAGTAGAGTTTAATGGAGTAGAGTGCCATTGAGTGGAGTATCGTGGAGTGTAATGTCATAGAGTGGAGTGTCGTACAGTGGCCTAGAGTGAAGTGGCATAGAGTACAGTGGTGCAGAGGAGATTGGCATAGAGTGCAGTGCAGTAGAGTCCATTGGTTGTTAGCAAAGTGGTGCAGAGTGTATTGGCACAGAGTACAGTGATGTAGAGTGTAGTGGTTTAGAGTAAAGGGCAGTGGCAGAGAGTGCATCGGCGTTGACTAAAGTGGTGAAGAGTAAAGTGGCACAGCACAGACTGAAGTGCCACAGAGCAGAGTGTAGTGGCGTGGCGTGGCGCTGAGTGGCGTGGTATAGGGTGGTGTAGAGTGGCATCGCGTGGAGTATTGTGGAGGGAGTAGAATGTCAAAGAATGGAAGGGCTTAGACTGGAGTAGAGTGTCGTAGAGTGAAGTGGCATAGAGTATCATAGAGTGGAGAGGCATAAAGCAGAGTGGAGTGGTGCAGATTGGAGTATAGTAACATGAAGTAGCATAGAGGGAGCTGCATAGAGTGGAGTACAGTGGTGTAAAGTGAAGTAGAGTGTCGTAGAGTGGAGTGCCATAGAGTGGAGTAGAGTATCATAGAGTGGAGTGCTGTAGAGTGGAGTAGAAGAGTGAAGTAGTGTGTCATAGAATAGAATGGAGAAAAGTGGCATGGAGGGAGTTGCACAGAGCATCACAGAGTGGAGTAGAGGGTCGTAGAGTGGCATAGAGTGGAGTAGAGTTTAATGGTGAGAGTGTCATTGAGTGGAGTATCGTGGAGTGTAATATCATAAAGTGGAGTGTTGTAAAGTGGCTTAGAGTGAAGTGGCATAGAGTACAGTGGTGCAGAGGAGATTGGCGTAGAGTGCAGTGCTGTAGAGTCCATTGGGTTTTAGCAAAGTGGTGCAGAGTGGATAGGCATAGAGTACAGTGATGTAGAGTGTAGTGGTTTAGAGTAAAGGGCAGTGGCATAGAGCAGAGTGGTGAAAAGTAGAATGGCACAGTGTAGATTGCAGTTGCGCAGAGTGCAGTGGCGTAGAGTGCAGTGTGCAGGGTAGAGCAGGGTAGAGTGGAGTATTACAGGGTAGAGTAGAGTGGCATAGAGTGCAGCGGCATACAGTAGAGTTGCACAGAGTGCACTGTCATAAAGTGATGTGGTACAGAGTATATTAGAGGGGCGTAGAGTAGATTGGCATAGAGTGCAGTAATATAGAGTGCAATGATGTGGAGTGATGCAGATTAGAGTGGTGTAGAGTGTAGTGGTGTAGAGTGCATTGGTGTAGAGTGCATTGGTGTTAAGTGCAAAGAGTGGCATAGAGTTTAGTGGTGCAGAATAGAGTGCAGTGACGGAGAGTGCAGTGTTGCAAACTAAAGTGTTGTAGAGTGCAGTGGTGTGGAATAGAATGGCAGAGAGTGCAGTGTTGTACAGTAAAGTGTCATAGAGTGCAGTGGTGTAGAGTAGATTGTATTGGCACAGAGTGCCATGGCGTAGAGTGGTGCAGAGTAGAGTAGAGTGGTGCAGAGCGCAGAGGCATAGAGTACAGTGTTGCAGAGTAGAATAGAATGGTGTAGAGTGCAGTGGCATAGAGTGCAGTGAAGCAGAGTAGATTTGAATAGAGTCCATTAGTTTTGTGTAAAGTGGTGTAGAGTGCAGTGGTTTAGAGTAGAGTGGCAAAGAGAGCAGTGGTGTAGAGTAGAGTGGTGCAGTATAGAGTAAAATGGCACATCTGAGAGTGGACTGGAGCACTGCAGAGTGGAGTGGCACAGAGTGGAGTGGTGCAGAGTGCAGTTTAGTGCAGTGGCATAGAGTGAAGCGGCATGCAGTAGATTGTTTCAGAGTAGAGTGAAGTGGCATTAAGTGGTGCAGGGTGGAGTAGAGTGGTGCAGGGTGGAGTGCAGTGGTATAACGTAGAGTGGCATTGTTGGAAAGTGGATTATTGGTAGGGGCAAATGTTTATCTGCCACTGGCAATAAGGCCACTAACACAGTATAGGGCTCAGAATAGGTCTTAGAAAATTATTCCTATGCTCAACCCTTGGTAGCTTGGCTGTGAGCAGGCAGGCTTAACTTCAAAGACAGGTACGTAAAGCATTTAAAAACACCAATTCAGTAAATAATTAAGACACAACACAAAATAAAAATTCAACACCTTTATAAAAATAGGAAATATTTTTATCTTTTGAATGACACCAAAACGAAACAAATCCACTGTAGGGAACCAGAGATATGGATTTTTAAAGAGTAGTCACTTTCTAGTGCTTAGAAACCAACAGTGCCCCTTTTGGTCATTTTGTTGCCTCTGACCTGGACAAATTCACATTTAGAAATTGTTCTGGAGGATCTATCACCAGTCTTGTGCAGCCCCCTCCAGCAGGCTGGGTACTGTTAGAACTCCTTTCTGAAGTTCTCTTCTTGCTGGTCCTAAAGTATCCAACACACAATCCAAGGTTCTGGAATCTCCAAGAGGATCCTTGAAAGTGTGAGACTTCAATTCCCACAATCCACGTGGACAAAACCCTTACAAATCCACTGGTAGTACTCCAGGCTGGGGATTCTTGGTGGTGATGTTCCAGGTGAGCTCTGTTAACCTGTAGCTTGCAGGGAGTCTACTCTTTAGTCCTTTTACAGCAAAGTAATCCACAGGCTGTAGTTGCAGTTGGTGCAGAAGGTACAGTCTTCTGAGTGCAGGCCTTTGGAAATGCACATCACACTTCCAGCATGGCCCATCTTGCTTTCTTAAGTTTCAAGCAGCAGATCTGAGGGGCTCTTCCCTTCTCAGATACTTATTCAAACTTCTCTGGGTCAAGCAGGAGGTCACTTCTATCCAATGGGCTGCAGGGCTCCACCCAAAGGTATGACCACTTCCTGCAGAGTGTGGCAAAATGCTAACCCAGAAACCACTATTCTTCCAAAATTCAATATGTCAGAATTTTCAGCAAGGAGAGAAGAGCTGGCTAAACACACCCCTAGGATGGCTAATCTCCATAGTCTCTCCCCCTTGCATCTGCTCATTCCTTTCTTAAGCCTCGCATCTGCCTTGGGTCAAAGAGGAGAGTTGTAAATGAAACTGATGTCTTTAGCTTTTCTTCCCCTTCCCTTGAAGAGCATTATTTACTGACGCTCCCCCTGGCTCTGGCATTCCTATGTCCAGCAACCTCTCCTCCCCGGGAGGCTTCCTAACCCCAGGGGTCATTTATCACCTCTTCAAAGCAGCCAGGCTCACCCACTTATCTCTGACCAATCAGGGCAGAGCAGTCAAAGGCTGAATTTGGACTTACAAACAAGAAAGTCTTATAACTTCTTGTATGTACATTTTAGGATACATTCATCAATATCATATTGTTGGATTTATTAATACCATTCTGAGAAGTCTTTGAATGGCACTTTTAGAATTCCCCTATCAAGAGTTATTAGTTAATAACTTCCTCCCATGTCAACCTATGTGGCAGGGGGTTTGCAATGGGAAAAATGACTTGGGCCATTTTTCCAGCACCAGGGCTTATAAAAACATATTTTATAAGTAATCTGCCTATATCTACAGGACTCCCACCCCTGGTATACCTAGGGGAGACTTTAGGGGTTCTGAATATGCAGAAATATTGCAGATCCTCCCTCCACAGAGCTCCTACCACCAAAGTCGATTTTGGGCAGCACTTTATCACAATGTGGGGAGTGAAATGTTCAATTTCACTTTACCCAGGCCATATAAAACTCATTTTATAAGGGTCCACCTTATAGATACCTGGCCCCCCACCCCTGGGACACCTAGGGGAGAACCTGGGGGTACCTAATATTCCCAAACATTGTAGGTTAACCATTTTTAAGTGCCCCAAACCCAAACGTCGAGTTTGGGCACAATTTGGGGGCATATTAGCAAGGGCGTTATCACCGCTTTAGCAGCACTTCTTGAAGCTAAAGCGGCGATATTTCTATCGCCCTATTAGCAAGCTGTCACTAACATCTGTTAGCGATAGCTTCATGGCGAAAGCGACCGTTTTGGTGCCACTTTGCATGTCAGCGATATTTATCGCTAATGACATGCAAAGTAGGCGTTCCCAACTAAAAGCGAATGCAAACAGTCGCAAACACAACTACCCCCTGATACCAATGCCCGCGAAGCGATAAAAAAATTTGCGCTAACCGCGATTATCACTGGAATTTAACACCTGCTAAAAACCTGACTTAACCATTCTAGTCAATGGGAGGTGGATTGTAAGGTTAAGTCCTCACCTGCCTATTAGCAAGCTTTTCATTAGCGCAGTGAATTTATCGCTGGATTTCTCGCGCTATTGCTGGGTTTTGCCGCTATCGCTGGAATTTTTTATCGCCTTGGAGATAAGCATTGATAATAACGCGTTATCGCCGCAATGAAATCCAGCGATAAAAAAACAGCGCTAAGCGCGCTTTGTGATAATTATCGCAAATCCTTGGTAATATCCCCCTAACTTTTAAAAGCAGTCCTGCAACACAGAGCCACTTTTAAACTGACCTCAGGCTTCAGCAGTGCACACATGCAAGTGCAGAAAGGGCTGCTGGCCTCTAAACTGCCATGCTCTAATATATACTAGGGACTGATAGGTAGTTTCAATCCCCCTGCCCTATTATTTACTAGGGCCTTAGAGGGTAGGTCATGCCAATCACAGGGGTACCCCAACCCATAGTGTACCTTAGTGTATGTAGGTGTTTTCACTGTATTCTAAATGTGTCTCTTTCACCATAGCACTGGCCCTGGGCATGGTTAGGCAGAGCCCAGGGTCAGTCAGAGTCAGTTACCACCAGTACCAGTCAGAAAAAAGTTGGGGGTGCCCAGGACACAGGATTCCATTCCATTTATACAGTGCACGGCTACCACCAACGGTGGTGTCCCGGCGCTAAACAGCGGATACAACAGATAGGGAAGGGGGGGACAAACTAAGGTAGATCAAACAGCCAGGTTTTCAAAGCCTTCCTGATCTTAAGTTCTGACTCAGCCTTATGAAGGTGGTCAGGCAAGGAATTCCAAAGGGAAGCAGTTCTCACTGAGAAAGCTCGCCCGCCAATCCTGGCTTTTGCAAAGCGAGGGATCCGGAGCAGTTCCTGATGATTAGATCGCAAGGCCCTGGTCTGGCGATATTTCTGAAGTCTCTCCTTCAGATAACCAGGGCCCCTGTCTCTAGACGCTCTGTAAGCCAAAGACAGCGCCTTAAACTCTATTCTTCTTTTGACTGGGAGCCAGTGGAGGCTCCGCAGATGAGGGGAGATATGATGGTGGAGTGGCACGTTTCTAATGAGACTAGCCGCGGCGTTCTGAATAGTTTGCAGTTTCCTAATCAAGTAGGCTGGGAGACCCAGGTACAAGCTGTTGGCATAGTCAAGCTGAGACGTGACTAGAGCATGGACCACCGTTTCCTGGCAGTCCATAGGCAAAAGATGGAGGAATCTCCGCAAGGCTTTCAGTTTCCAAAAGCAGGATGCGGAAACTTGACCAATATGGGCCTTGCCTGAGAGGCTGGAATCAAATTTAAAACCTAGATTTCTAACTGAGGTGACAGGAGTGGGTGGGGGTTTTAGCCCCGCCGGCCACCAGAAATCGGACCATGGAGGAGAAGGTTGGTTAAAAACAGTACCTCCGTTTTGTCAGCATTTAATTTCAAGCAACTGTCAGTCATCCAGGATGAAATATTGTTCAAACAGAGCTTAAAACTGTCAAATGCGGCCTCTGCATGATCTTTAAAAGAGAACACCAGCTGAGTGTCATCAGCGTATGAGACCACTCTCACCCCACATTGCTCGACTAACGATGCCGGGAGGGAAAGATAGGCATTAAAAAGAGTAGGGCTCAACGCCGATCCCTGGGGGACTCCACACATGAGGACTAGAGGAGGAAACATGGGGGCGGAGAAATACTTGCTGTGACCGGGCATTGAGAAAGGAGCGGATCCAAGCAAGAGTGGTTCCTGTCACTCCTAAAAGCGCCAGTCTCTCTAGCAGAATCTGGTGCGATACCGTGTCAAAAGCTGCGGACAAGTCCAGCAGCACAAGTATTGCACAGATACCCTGGTCTAAAGATTCACATATAGATTCCGCCACTTCCAGCAGGGCAATCTCTGTGCTGTAGCCCGATCTAAAGCCAGATTGGGAGTCATGGAGATGGTTATTAGCCTCCAGGAAGTCAGATAACTGCCTCTGAACTTCCTTCTCTAGGATTTTAGCAGGTGCTGGCAGGAGAGATCGGCCTAAAGTTCTTAAGTACAGCTGGGTCCGCGTCCTCTTTCTTAAGGATCGGCAGGACGTATGCCTTTTTCCAGATGGAAGGATAACTGCCCGTTGTCAGAGAAGCATTCCAAATCGAGCAGAGGGGCCAAC
This sequence comes from Calotriton arnoldi, assembly GCA_963921515.1. Lineage (NCBI taxonomy): Eukaryota > Metazoa > Chordata > Amphibia > Caudata > Salamandridae > Calotriton > Calotriton arnoldi. The sequence continues at coordinate 464,211 of CAWUFW010009574.1, read as the reverse complement.
AGCTTGAAGAATCTAGCTGGGCAGGGGTCAAGGGGCGAGCCAGACTTAACTCTGTTCAAATCTAAAAGGGAAGCTTCTGGGCAGAATGGGCGAAATTCTGCCCAAACACTGGAGTGGACAGAAGACGGAAAAGTTGTGGTAGGAGACCCTGTCACGGTGAAGGAGGAATAAATAGCTTGAACCTTCTCCTGAAAGAAAGTAGATAAATTATCACAAAAAGTGGCAGAGGGAGCAATGGCACTCTTCAGGATGACTTTGCAACAGGCATAGAGTGCAGTGGTGTACAGTATAGTGGAGTAGATTGCAGTGTCAGAGTGCTGTGGTGCAGAGTAGATTAGAGTGGCATAGAGTGGATTGACATAGAGTGGATTGCCGTAGAGTGGATTGCCATAGAGTTCAGTGGCGTAGGGTGGAGCGATGCAGAGTAGAGTGCAGTAGAGTGCAGTAGAGTAGCATAGAGTAGAGTGTTGCAGAGTAGAGGGTTGTAGAGAGCAGTGGTGTAGAGTAGAGTGGCATAGAGTGCTTTGGCATAGAGTGCAGTAGTGCAGAGTAGAATAGAGTGGTGTAGAATGGTGGTGTAGAATGGTGGTGTAGAATGCAGTAGCATAGAGTAGAGTTTTGCAATAGAGTGCTGTTGTGCAGAGTAAGATGGCATGGAGTGCGCTGGCATCGAGCAGAGTGTTGCAGATTAGAGTATAGTGGAGTACGGTGCAGTGGAGTAGATTGGAGTGGCACAAAATAAATTGGAGTGGTGCAGGTAGAGTAGAGTGGCGTAGCATAGAGTGACATAGAGTGCAGTAGTGTATAGTAGATTGTTTCAGAGTAGAGTGCAGTGGTTTAGAGTGGAGTGGTGCAGGGTAGAGTGCAGTAGCATAGAGTAAAGTGATGTAGAGTACAGTGTCATAGAGTGAAGTGGTTCAGAGTAGAGTGGTATAGAGTGCAGTGGCGTAGAGTGCAGTTGCACAGAGTGCACTGTCATAGAGTAGAGTGGTGCAGAGTAGAAAGCAGTGGCATAGAGCACAGTGGCATAGAGTGCAGTGATGCAGAGTAGAGTAGCGTAGAGTTCAGTGGTGGAGAGTGCAGTGTTGCAGAGTAGGGTGTTGTAGAGTGCAGTGGTGCAGAGTAGATTGTCATTGAGTGAAGTGGTGTATAGTAGAGTGGCATACTGTGCATTGGCGCAGAGTGCAGTGGTGTAGAGTGCAGTAGTGCAGAGTAGTGTAGCTTAGAGAGCAGTGGTTTAGAGTACAGTTGTGTAGAGCAGAATAGAGTGGCATAGAGTGTAGTGGTGCAGAGTGCAGTGGTTACAGTAGAGTGGCGTAGAGTGTAGTGGAATAGTGCTAAGTGGTGTAGACTAGAGTGGTGCAGAGTGGAGTTGTACAGTGTAGATTGCAGTGGCATAGAACAGAGTGGCGTAGAGTAGAGTGGCGTAGAGTTGAGTGGTGCAGGTCGGAGTAGAGTGGTGTAGAGTGCAGTGGCATAAAGTAGACTGTTTCAGGATACAGTGAAGTGGTGTAGAAATGAGTGGTCCATAGTAAAGTGCAGTGGCATTGAGCGCAATGGCATAAAGTAGAGTTACGTAGAGTACAGTGGTACAGAGTGCAGTGGTGCACAGTAGATTTGAGTGGTGTAGAGTGGATTGGCATAGAGTGCAATGGCATAGAGTGGAGTTGTACAAAGTACAGTGTTTTGGTTTATAGTACAGAGAAATAGAGTGCAGTGTTTAAGAGTGGAGCAACTTAGAGTAGAGTGGTGCAGAGTGGATTAGCCTAGACTGGAGTTGTGTAGAGTGCAGAGGGGAAGAGTGCAGTGGTGCAGAGTAGAGTGCAGTGGCATGGAGGGGTGCACAGTAGAGTGGAGTGGCTTAAAGTGGAGTTTGCATGGTTTGGTAGCGCACTGCCATTACAGATAACACATCTTCAATTGAAATGACCATTACATTTGCACAGCATTCAGTTTTTCAGATAAAAGTATACAGCGCACAAACAATAATGTATTAATATACTGTATTAATTTGTTTTGATCGTATTAAATATTTATTTCCACCACCCTCCAGAATTACCAAAAAATGTGCATTTGTGTTTTCCTAATTCTGATATATTCTTAAATAGCTGCCCAGTTTATTTACAGACATTTAAATGTTGTTGTGTGCTACAAAAAAAGAACATCCTACAGCCTTCACCATCACGCTCCCAGTAGCCAGCATGATTGTCACATAAATCCTCTCTCTTTGAAGCCAGAGAAAGAGAGGTAAACACCAAGTTCCCTCAGAAGACAGAGCCTGACATTTGACCTCTGTCTTTGAATGCACAGCAAATGTGACAAGATAAGTACAAGATGTAAAGGCCTGTTTACAGAAATTGAACAAGCTATGCTCTACCAGAGGGACGAACTCAAGCTGGACAGCCTAAAAATAAAGCCAGCAAATAGAAGGCAAGCAAATGTGAGTTACAAACCACAAAGCCATTGGTGAACAATGGTCATAATGCATTCCCAGAGAAGCTTTCCAAATGTCCCCAAGCAAGACATTTTTAGCAACCCAGATAGCTGCACTGTCTGTTAATCTTCAACCTAAAAAGACCCTTGAACCTGTAGATTCATTAGGTTCATTGATGACCTGGTGGGGAAAGTAACTTTCTCTAGTTACAGGAACTCAAAGAAATGTATATCCTATGCAGAATATGTTCTCTTGACTATCTATCACCCTATTTTCATAAAAGTTTTTTGGCACTACAGAGTAGAGCATGCAGGATGCTACTTAGGAACAGTTCTTACCATTTATCATATTTTATAAAATACATCCATTAATAATGGGCTGCCAGGATAGGCCATAATGAGGAGGCCAGCCAAAGTTAAATGTGCTGCTGAAAATAACCATAATAGGTGTATGAGGCGACTTAAAATTAAAACAAATACACATTTTGAGCATTTATTTGTATAATTTCTCAAGGAGAACCATAATCCCAAGATAAAGACATTGATAATACATCAACCCCAGAATGATGGAATAAACTGTTAGCTATTGATATTGTAATGGAGGAGTCTACCGTTACACAAATCCATCTGGACACACCTACACTGTGTGACTGGACTTATAAACTACTGGACTAATAAACTTGTCATGATGCTGCCATGATAAAGATATGGTATAGATACAATGGGGGAACCATGTGTCCCTCAGAACCTGGGTAAGTGTAAGTAAGGCTACAATGGCTCTGTCGTGAAGAAAGCAATTACATCGCTAATAAGGATGAATCTTGTTAAAAATACTCTGCGTAATCAACATGCCAGAGTACAAATGAGATAAATTGCGGCGCACAACAACACAGATATTGGAACACAACAATATTGCAAAAGACTCAAAATTGCTTTCAAAAAATTATTATTTGTTATTTTTTAAAACATTTTTAGAAAAACATTTTTCAAGGGCTGTCAAGGTGAGGCACAATTTATATACAGTGATCAGTGTATCAAAGTGACAGTGAGTGCTCGGTGCTGGTAGTGCAGTGCATATATACAAGATTGAAGCTACATACAAATATGTACAAGTTGGAGAATGGTCAGAACAACAACGGAAACAATATCTCTGGTTGTGGCAAGACCGCTCAATGGTATACTCCAAGAGATTTGTTTAAGACTGAACCATGTATTAACGTCACATGGTTCAGTCCTTATTAGCGATGTAATTGCTTTCTTCCCGACAGAGCCATTGTAGCCTTACTTATGATAAAGATATGGGCACCTTCAGATATAGGAATTTTTGGCCTCTCCCCTATAAAGTCATGAAGATTAAGAAGATACTTTCATTTTTTGGATCTTTAATATTTCAAATCATATTCCTCGAACCTGTACCCAGCTTGTGGCCATTATCATTATGTCAGAGTATCAAAGAAACAAAGCTTATGTCAGAGAGAGAAACTACAAAGCAGATAGGAAAATAGGTTTCAATTTGTGGAGGACTAAGAACCCCCACATGTTGGCATTTAATGTTAGCCCTGGAATAACCGTGCCATCCTTGATATCCAGCAGGCAGACTTCCCATATCTGTGGCCCTCCCAGGCATAATGGAAGACCTGGTCTAATGGTGTCAATTCCTGATATATATTTCTGGCTGTGTATAGCATACTAGTACTCACTTAAAATATTGTGGGCATTCAACCTATTTTTGGCTACTAAATGGATTTCCACATGATGCCAACTAGTGTGCTAGTAGGAAAAACATATGTGCAGGTAATTATTTTCTAGATGTCAGGAGGAGTATGCTTCAGGATGTTTAAGTTGGTTGGATGGCACCAGAAGTACCTACTAGCTGCTTTGTGGCGGTATCGGGCAATTGACTTAGTTTTACCAAATTTGCAACCTCTCTCTATAGTGATGTGACCCCTGTCAAGGAAAATTAGACTCATCAAAGGACGAATGTCTTGGCAGTATGACAAACTAGATGGCAAATGGGGGTGTCAGAAACAGGCTTTTAAATGGCAACTTCAAGGGCAGTCCCACGTATGTCAATTCAAAAGGACCTATAGGTCGTCACTGCTTTTGACAGTGATTTAGGGAGGTGAGAAGAAAAAAGTGGTCCTCTGATTGTTGCATTTGCATAGCACCCTGATGCACTAAGGTGTCCTGGCATCTAAAGACAAGTGCAACTATTGCAGCAATCTAAGAAAATGAAATCCTGAAACTATGAATTACATTTGATAATCTGTGGTAGAACTAAGTGAGGCAGGACGTGTAGATCAGAGAGAAGCTGTTCAACAGGAAAAACAATAGCCAGCAATATGGGGGAAGTAAAAGTGTGATATTCTTAGAAGAGCCTGGGATAGGAGCTGAGAGGGGGAAAGGATGAAAATTGGCTCTGTTGTTGTAGAAGGACTTTTCCAAACATGGCCTAGTACAATATGAAAGAAGTTTTTCAGATAATTCTCTTTTACTCCAGAAGTAAGTGCTATCTGGCAAATTCAGAAACTACAGAGGTGAGTTGGCTTATGCCAAGTTGTATGTGAGGAAAAGCAATTTGTATTATTTTTAACCGATATGTTAGATACTTAGGATTGCCTAAGACGATCCCCTCTGTATTTTCTGCAGTTACTCAGGTCACCTTTCTTGGAGAGCTTGATGAGATATCCCTCATTCAGTCTGATGACACCTTTTCCTCTTTTCAGATCCTTCCAAACATTGGGTAGAGCATGTCTACAGATGTTTCAATTTCTGCCTTCAGAACCTCTGCAGGAATGTTGTCAGGTCTTGCTGCCTTCTCATACCTCAGATGTTTGATGCCTTGCCGTATTTCTTTCATGGTTGGTCTGCTTCAGTCGATTGGCAAGTCCTTGTCAGCTGGCTGTATGTCTGGTGGCGACTGCAGCATTGGCTGGGTCAGCAGTTCTTCAAAGTGCTCCACCCATCGTCATTGTTGGCCTTCATTATCCATGATTGTCTTCCCAGCTTTGTCTTTAATAGGTATTTCTGGCTTGCTGTATCTGCCGGAGAGTTTCCTTGTTATGCCATAAAGTTCTTTCAAGTTTCCATGGCTTGAGGCTTCCTGGGCTTCTGAGTAACTGTGCAAACTACAGAGAGATAACTCTTCTATCAACCCCTGGCAAACTGTTCAACAGAGCCATCCTGAACAGAATGAAGGAACAAGTCGACACTCAGTTGCGACTCCAGCAAGCTGGTTTACACAAAGATAGATCCTGCACAGACCAGATTGCAACACTGTGCATCATCATTGAGCAGTCAATGGAATGGAACTCCCACCTCTATGTCAACTTCATCGACTATGATAAGACATTCAACAGTGTGGAAAGAGAGAGACCCTTTGGAAACTCTTCTGTCACTTTGTTGGGACAGATAAACATGTAAGAATCTTCAGGATCTCTTACGAGGGAATGACCTGCAAGGTAGTCCATGGAGGACAACTCACAGGAGCCTTCGAAGTGAGTACCGGAGTCCACCAGAGTTGTTTGCTCTTGCCTACTCTCTTCCTGCTGGCCATAGACTGGATCATGAAGACATCCACAGCTAGGGGAAGAAATGGGATCCAGTGGACACCTTGGATGCATCTCAACGACCTGAACTTTGCAGACAACCTGTCCCTACTCTCCCATACCCATCTGCAGATGCAAGAGAAGAGCAAAAATATGGCAGCCACATAAGCACACCATGGCCTTAACATCCAAAGGGGAAAAACCAAGATTGTGAAGGCTAACAAAACCAACACAACTGCAGTCACTCTTGCAGGTGATTCACTGGAAGAGGTTAAGGCCTTCACCTTCATGGGCAGTGTCATAGACAAGCAGGGCGGCACAGATGCTGATGTCAAGGCAAGAATTGCCAAACAAGGGCTGCCTTCATTCAGCTAAAGAAGATTTGGAGCTCCAAGGACCTAACACTGCAAACCAAGATCAAACTTTTTTAACACCAATGTAAAATCGGTCCTTCTGCATGGAGTGGAAATTTGGAGGACAACAGTGACTGCCATCAACAAAGCCCAGACCTTCATCAACACCTGTCTGCGGAAAATCTGCCAGATTCTCTGGCCAAACACCATCAGCAACAATGGCCTATAGCAGCAGATTTTCCAATTTCCTGCTCATGAAGAAATCATGAAAAGACGCAGGAGTTGGATAGGTCTCAACCTCCAACAGAGTCATTTGTGCTGCCACACAGTTACGAAGAAACTCAGACCAAATATAAGACATAACAAACCCAAACAACTTTAAAACGTAAAAAACAGAGTGCATATGTGGATGTAACTAATAAAAGGAAGTAAAGAAAACTAAAGAGAAGAATGAGGGGTGGGGTCACCACAAATAATGTTTGGGGAAAATAAGGTTAAAATCTACGAGTGCTTGCAGTGCTTAATTTATGAAGGAGCAAGCGCAGAACCAAAGTATTTTTCAGAAGCCTGAGACTGGTGCTGCTGAATGCCACTCTCTGCCTATTTTCTTACTTTTGCAGTTTCTTTTTCATTGCTGTTTTCTCCATTTATTACTATTTTCTTGTGTTTTTCTTCCTCCTTCTGGCCGTCTTTTCTGCCTTTCTCTTTCTGGTTCTCGGTCAAAGTCTGATAACGAAAAATAAGTTCTGATCCCAGAAACAGAGTGCTGACAGGCCCTAACATGCATCCACAAGCTCAAATTAAGCACTGGGGGAACATTTGCTAAAAATTCACACAACGCAACACAGCAAGGCAAGTTGCTGCGCTGCTTTGTGTGAATAGGAATGAGCTGAACAGAGCCTTATTTACAATGATATTGCACTGTTCAGCTCTCTCCCTGTGCAGGCACACTTGTGGTTGCCTAGCACCAATGCAGGAACCCTTGTACTATGAATCAAGGGTACCTGCATTATAGGCAAGTTTGCTTGTGTTCCGGAAGGGATATCTTACTGCACTTAAACATTGCTTAAGGCATATTCCTCTTTACAAGTTTGGTGCAGCCCACATAGAAAGAGGAAATAAAAAGGAGAATTAAAGATATTTCTCCTCATTACTCGTATGTATAATCTTTATTTCGACAGATCGTGTCATAAAAGCTATAAAACACTAATTATATTAAAAGCAAAAATTTTAAAATAGATAATTCATACAGAAGCTTAATACAATTGGTTACAGATAGGTAATTCATCATAATTCACGGCTGCAAAAAGAAAGCAATGTAAAGTACAGAAGATCAGTAATAAAAGGAATTAGCACAACGTTACAGTAACGCAGTATAATTAAAAATGGTATAAAAAAATAAAAAGAGCATCGCTGTATTTTCGCACTAGGGACCTCTTTACATGGGCCTATTACACAATGCACAACAGACCGTTTGGTTGCTTTGCCAGCCCTCTAAAAACAGGGTTTGCAGGATAATTATAAGATGTAAAGTGTGTTTGCGTAGCAGGTGCATGAAACATAAGTTTCCATCCTATGAGCCCTTAAACGATGGTATATAAGCGTTATCTTACTGGAGACTGTGGCATTCCTGACAAGGCCTTCCTCCTTATAAACCATGCATGGCTTAAAAACTTGGCCACTCTGCACGCAAAGAGTGGTCTAGGGTCTGATCTTAGAATGCGCAAGGCATCCTGATGATTCCGTGTGTCCAATTGCCGACAAATCGGTTTTAGCCATTTGGACCTAGGTTTGGCGTAGGCCTGACAAGCAAACATGACATGGGCAAAGGATTCCATTGGGTCCTTACAGCATGGGCACTCGCTTGATGGTGGATTGCATCATTACTCCACTTTCAGGTAGGAGCCATAATTTGGTGCAAACCCAGATTTACTTTCTTTAGAAATTCTAGGTTTACGTCAAAATATATGGGTGGATGCATGGGACCGCACACGCTCCACACATGTAATGCCTATCCACTGCAGTCAAATGCAGCACAGTGCAAGAAATGCGTTGTGTTACTTTTTGTTTTTACATAGCCATGTAAGGTGACACAAATCAGCCCTTGGGTGGCTTTGTAAATCTAGATTAGCATTTCGAGTCATGGCTGCAACAAAAAAATGGTGCAAAACTAAATTTTTGTAAATATGGGCCTGAGTGTTTGTCTGTAGAATGAGCTGATGAACAAACACTAGCAGGGTGGTTTAAATAAGTTCCAGCTGTGACATATGAAGAGTGGATGAGCTGTGCCCAGGTAAGTTGTGCCTCTATTTACCTCACACCAAGTTGTTGAGCTTTACCTCTACTCTGACCTTCATTGACTTATATTTATTGTTAGTTTATTAAAACTGTAACTCCCAGACACCACTTGGGATCTTAACCCCTCTAACTTGGGCTATCACTATATTCTCCCTGTGCAGCAGATGCCATTAAGGGTGGGTGAAAATGTACTGGCCGGCGGTGGGTGACTAATGACCCATTGGATGGGGTTGTCATGGGGACAATATCCAGGCATCATGGATGGTGCAGCTTTTTTCAATCAACGAGGTTGATTGCAGTCCAGATTAGAACCTTCCACAGGGTTGACACCTTTAGTGACTCTGTTCTTCACTGACTCCTGTTTATTATGTGCATCCAAACAATGCGACCTAGAGGTCTTGCCATTATCGTGTCACAATGCAGGGCTCTCTCTCTCTCTCTCTCTCTCTCTCTCTATCTCTCTCTCTCTCAACAATAGTTGGAAATGTTGAGGTCCTTAAACACAATAAACCCAAGTTCATTATCTTGTTTTTCGTTTACAATGCCTAATAGTGACTTGAGACACCAAGTCATTGTGTTGTAACAGACAAATGTCCCTTGTCCAATGTCTTACTGTTGTTGCTAGAAGGGCCCTTCCTTCCGACATTCTACTTGCAGGGAGCTGTACTACCACATCCAAAGGCCCAACTCAACAAGGTGGGTAGTTAGCCCGACTGGTGATTAGGAGCCTGTTTAACATTGTTTCAGCCTCTAAGCTCGTAAAAGGAAAGGGGGATTTCTTCATTTTTGGTCAGCACTCGCTCACGGCAAGAATAAAGGATGATCAACAGCCACTTTGAATTACAGCCACCAGCAAAGTGCTAGCTGTTCCCAAGCAGTCAAATTAGAGAATGGTGCAAAGTGCCCGCACACCTGGCACAGCCTATTTTTTTACTCCTTTGCTGCACTTCAGGCTCCTTGCCCAACCATTCAGAAGATGGTATGTATCTGCAACTGCGACTCTATTTCCCCCACCTGTCTCTCCTTCACTCCCATCCTAAACCAAACCAGTAGATTTCTACAACAAGACTGGGGAGTTCCTCAGAAGCTCACACATGACACTCAATGCTTCCCACTTAAGCCATACTGTAAACCCAAAATCTACAAACAATGCACAGCAAATAGGGTGGCATCTTACCACCCGGAAGTGCTCCAAGCCCTTGCCACTAATAACTATATAAATGCTAAAATACAACAAACAGTGAGTGTTTTCACTGGTCCCTTGTCTTTTATCGCCCCATTTGCATGGCTTTGCACTTGACTGCATTACATTCTATTTGCTCTCTCCATGACCCGTTTTAAAGTCTCCTCAAACCACTCTAGCGCCTGTGTTTTAGCAGCTACGATGCAGATGCCTTTGCTGTCTACACTGATATATAAATCCCCATCTCACTGCAAAATGGCTGATTAAAGCGGTGTTTAAGGCAGGCCCTTGGTTTGATACCTCTGGCACCCTTTAGTTCCCCTCATACCTACCTATGAGCTATTCACTCTGTTCAGCTGCCTCCTTCATCCATCTCTACGTTTCTTGTGAGCCATTTTGCGACATATATGGAACGTTCCTTAGAAATGAATTGATGTAGAGCATCATCTTTTGAAAAGACTACCTCCCTTAACATATGCTGTTTTTCGGCGCCTGAAAATGAGGTGGCTCCCCAAACTGACGAGAATCATTAAAATGTAAATTGAAATAAATTATTTACACTAGCAAATTTAAATAAATGACTTTAACACCTAAACTCAATTAAGCTGTGTTGTTAGTATGAATACTGTCAGTATAGTACAGCAGATGCACAAAGTGAGGAATTGGCTTAGGAAAAGTGTTAGCTGTGCATAAATGTTTTATAGGTAACAGAGTGTGAGCCTTGAGGATTGTGAATATTGCATTATATTGCAGATTTTCAATAAAAAATATAAATGAATGTGAAACGAATGTCTGCTTTTTGATTAAAGCCCCAAATACCATTACAAGAAGGCACCTTACCACTGCAAAGCAGTGGCAATATTATCATTTTTAATAGTTTAAACACTGTTAACTTAATAGCTCTTTCTGTGAATGAGAAAAGCAGCCATTGGCAACTGCTGAATAATTATGGAATCCTTTTTTAGCGAAAACTGGATGTAATTTTAAGCCCTTCACAATTTAAATGTAAATATCGCATGCAGCAGAAGGGGCCTGATTAATTTGTAGTAAATTTCAGATTTGATGGATCGTTTGCAAATACAAGTGTTATTACTAATGCCGTTCAGGGCTCAAATAGCGTTTCTTTCCTCCCCATCACACTAGGATGTTCACATCCTACAATAGCCTGGCACATAGACAGGGCCTTTTTCCAAAGCACTTTCATGCCATGGACTGGAGGTTCAAGCGCACGCAGATGTAGGATTTGAATGAGTTGTTCAGCTGAATGTGCCATTCAACTGCTGGCCAGGGTTTCTCGCCTGCTGTTTTTTGTGCTAAAAGATTTATTTTTTTCATGCATTACTCTTTCGTTGGTAACCTATTTTGTTTTAACGTAGAAACAATATACTTTTGAAACGATACGTTTCTTGAGCATTGAGGGGTCGATTCTGAGTTTCTTGTAGCATGGGCAACCCAATGGACCAGTCTATATATAGGGGCCTATTACGATCTCGGTTGGATTCCGAGCAGCTGATTACAATACAGCTGGTCGTAATCGAAACCGCCGGTTGTTCTGCATCGCTGGAGTCGCAAGCTGGCCCTTAATCCATATGGACGGTGCTTTATGGCGCCCGGATTACGATGCATAGTTTACGACAGGCTTTGCATGCCGGGCTTTCTGACATGGAAAGCCTGTCGGAAAGCGTGTTTCGGGGGCCCCTAACAGGGACCCCTTCTGTTTGCTGACTCCGGTTGGGGGCCGAGGGGTGCAATCCCTGCACCTTGTGGAGGCACCTTGAGGTGCCTGCCACGGGGTGCAGGGATTAACACAATCTCCCATTTCTCTATGGGAGCTTGCGTTATGGCCGGTTTACCCCCATAACACAAGTTCCCATAGAGAAATGGGAGTATGCGACTGCAACATGTGCGGTCGCATCGTAATAGCAGTGTCGGGACCGCCAATCAGAGGTCGATCAGTGCCATGACCGTGACGGTGTCAGGCGGACTCAAGTCCGCCCGACATCGTAATCGAGCCCATAGTATGTTTTATGCCTGCACAGTAGTCTAGCCAGGTAGTAAACTGACAAAGAGGGGAGCTACTTTTCCCTGCCCTGCCCAATTCCATCCTCCACCCTTGCAATGTGTCCTTGCAACTGATGTGTCATAGTGTGCCACACAGGCTCTCATTAGGAGTGGGCTGGATAATTCCAGTATGTGCGCTAACTACTGTTAAGAATTATGAGTTTGGTGGCTAATACAAATTCCCGCAGTTTTGTCCACGTAAATTTTGGCAGGTTATTCCTGCTGAAATTTATTGGAGTAAAAATATATCCTGAAATTCCCTGCAGTAAACACTAAAATCCTCATGTCGTTCCCCATTATTGGGTGCTTTTCATCGCACCACAGGAATTCTGAGCCCTATATTTGCAGATTTCATCGGGTGCAATAATCATCATCCTAAGCATCTGTTCACTTGTAATGAGGGCCTACATTTCTGAGTCTGCTTTTTTTTAGTACTGAATTGCAACACACAATGGAGCACAACAACTGTGTACATGCACTTAGACTTTTAGCAGTAGGGGCTGTTTTTGTTCACTGCCACTTGCATTTCAACCGCTTTTTAGTTCTGGTGTTAGCCAAGTCCTTTTGATTTTACTAAAATTATATGTATCATCTACTTACTTAGATGGTCTTTCAGACACCTCTCGTCATCCATTGGTCTGTTGTTGTGTCATTCACATTTTGCTTCCACCCACTAGAGTATACAACATTGGGAAATGGGTCAGCCTTCTTCAGCCACTGGCTAACTTCACTTTGAGTGACTCATTTAGCTCTTTCCCATTAACCATATCCATACACAAGGTAGTTCCCTTCAGTGCCAGTGTTTTTATTTTTACTTCAAGGTTCAAATGTATTTTTAATATGTTTGCAAAGAGCATAAAACATTAACTCTCACCTACAGTGAGGTAAAGCAAGGAAAGTGATCGAGGGAGGGAAATAATAACTAGGGAGATGTTGAAAGGGTCCAGTGGTTGAGGAAAGGGGGAAAAAGTCCAGCGGGAGGCCTGCCGCTTGACATTGACTTCATTGCAGAGTATGTGGAGTTCCAGTGGCGGGTCGCAGATGAAGTCAGTTTGGTTGGTTTCAATTCTTACTAGGCTGTTCTATTGCGTTCTCCTCAGATGTTAGTCACTGCACTTGAAGGTATGTCGGGCAGGAAAGTTCTCGGGAGTCCTGTGCTAGGAATCGAATGCAAGGGCCCCAGGTTTTATAGAATTGTGGTAATTTATTATCTAAGGAGGCTGCCAATTTTTCCAGACCAAGAAGGTTCCATATTTTAGTGACCAGTCTGCATGGATTGGTATAGTATCCGTACTCCATTTGGTTAGGATGACTTTCTTAGCTGCACACATTGCTAAAGTAATGGCCTTGGCTTTCTTGGAGCAGATGGGGTACATCAGCGCATTGGGAAGCCCCAGTATTACATAAGTGGGAAGGATGGGGATATTCATTGTGTTAGAAATTGGGTTGTTGGTTGACTGGGGGGTAACCCTGAGTCAAACAGCATCCACAATCTTAGTGAGGGTGTCAGGCAACCCTCAGTTAACCTTTGCTCACCTCCAGGTAGCTTGGCAGAGAGCAGTCAGGCTTCACTTAGAGGCAATGTTTAAAGTATTTGTGCAACACTTCAAAAAGTAAAACAGTGAAAACACCACACAAAAAGATACCTCACCAAGTTAGAAAAAATTGTTCTGACTTTAATAAATAAAACAAGACAAAAAAGACAAAAATCCAATAAGTATAACTTGAGATCTTGATTATTAAAGGTTTTAAGTGCTAATGAGCATAACGCTCTAAAATGGGTTATCTGCTCGTGCCGGACTGGGACAAAGTCAAAAGTTCAGGCTGACCGCGATGGAGCGGTTATTAGATACATGGACCCAGTTAGACCAGCTGAACCAAAGTACCTTAATCTTAGGTTGTGGAGCGTGGCATGGGTTCAGGTCGAAGTTGTGTTGAGCAGCAGAGGCGATGCGCCAGTTCCGAGATGCGGCAAGGATGTGACTCAAGATCCTGATGCGTCGACATGAGGATCCTGTCGAGCGGGATTGCGATGTGAAGACTAGTGTCAAGGACACATTGCGCAGTCAAGGCGATGCGTCAGCTCTGACGAGTGGGGTTACTATGATGCAGAGGTTCATTGTCAACGTTGAAGCTGCTGTAGACATGGATACGAGGACCCTGCTCCAGGAAGAGCGTTGCACAGTGGTGGCTCCGAAGGCAATGCATTATGCTTAATCCACACAGCAGCTGCGATGTGTACGTTCCAATCCACGTAGTCGCGGTGATGTGTTGGTTCGATAGGGGATGCGTTGGTTCCAGTGGAGCAAACACCTTCAGCCCACGTCCAATGGTCCCAAACTGGAGTGGTACCGCTTGGCAAGGTAGACTCACAGATGGCAGAGTCCAGGTGCAGAGACAGGGTGGTTGGAAGTCTTTTTTTCCCCTGAGACTTCAGAGCTGGAGGCCAGCCAGCTAGCCCTTGGAAACAATCTGGGTCAAGTGATGCAGGTCCAGTCCTTCCCATCCAGGCGTGAAGGCAGGAGTCCAGCAACAGGGGGATATGCAGCCCTTTGTGTGGTTACAGTACACAACCTATTCAGGTGTAAGTGAGTCCAGCTCCTCCCGCCCATCCTCCAAGGATGGCCCATCAAGTCATACCTAAGCACCCATTTTGTGTGGCTGTCTAGGGGAGATACGCAAAGCTCAGCTGTCACCCACCCCAAACAAGTTATCAGAGACAGGCATCACACACCAAATGGCCAAAGTAAGAAAATACCAACTTTCTAAAGGTCGTATTTTCCAAATTGTAATTTGAAATCTGACTTCACCATTAGCTAGGATTATAAATTAGGATTCCAGAGACAACTGATTTAGTGGTCGTAACTCTTCCAAATTGGAAATTACACTTATAAAATGTAATAAGGTAATCCCAGTGTTATCCTTTGGGAGAGATAGCCCTTGCAGTGGTGAAAAATGACATTGGGAGTTTTCCACTACTGGGAAATGCAAAACCTAAAAGTACATGTCTTGCTTTTTAAATATATTGTACACTGCCATATGTGTTGTCTAGAGCCTACCTTAGGGGTGACTTAAATGTATAAAAGGGGAAGGTTTGGGCCTGGCAAAAGGTTTATTTTGCCAAGTCGACATGGCAGTGTAAAACTGCACACACAGGCCAGGCAGTGGCCATCCTGAGACTTGGTTAGAGGGCTACTTAAGTGGATGGCATAAGCTGTGCCGCAGGCCCTCTAGTAGCATTTAATGTACAGACCTTGGGCACATGTAGTGTACTTTACATGGGACTTACAAGTAAATTAAATATGCCAAATGGGGATGAACCAATATTAACATGTTTAGGGGGAGAGCACAAACACTTTAGCACTGGTTAGCAGTGGTAAAGTGCACAGAGTCCTAATACCAGCAGAAATGAGGTCAGAAAAGTGTAGGGGGAAGACCACCCTAAGGCTGTCAGGTCTAACACATTGCATATATATCGTTGATGTCTTTAGCAAATCTTCCCAGTATCTTTTAAATTGAGGGCAGAGCCATAGAAGGTGGGTCAAAATACTTGCATGGCCACAGTTACACCAGCAACCATCGTCGGTGTTTGGTTTCCATTTGGCCAAGCGGGCTGGGGTATAATACCAGTGGTGGGTTAGTTTGCACATGGTTTCCTTCCTGCCAACACAAAAGCAAGAGGTGTGGGTCTTTTAAAGGATGCCAGGCTATTCCTTAGAGGTGAAAGTGCACTCTAATTCGGTTTCCCCCCTTCTATAAGCTGGGGGATTGATTAGAATCAGTGGGCTTGTTCAAGAAGGAGTATATGTCTGAGAGAAGGCCTTTGGCAATATAGTAGGAGAGGAGCCATTTCTCAAAGTGGGCAAGGGGCTGCTTGCTACCATGGTAGCGCACTAGTGTTTAATTGCAGTGAAGTGCTAGTGCTCACTGGCTGATATGCCGAAACTAGATTGGATGTGTGTGAAGTAAATGAGGCCTGGGTGGTTGAAAAGGTCCCTGATTCTTTTGCAGTTTGCCTCCTGCGATGGAAGGAATCCATGTGCCTTGCATGGTGGGGAGGATGCCTAAGATGGGCGAGTATGGAGAGATGTGGTTGGCAGGTTTCTGGCAAGCTTAACTGTCCCAGGCCCCAACTGTGGCCCGTGTAAATGGTGAGATATAGACAGAGATATAAACCTTAGGTGGGCAGTGTTTTTTGGGGAGCCAGGAGTTTTCCATATATGGACCCCAGAATTGCTTGATTGATGAAGCACCAATGTTTTCCGGTGAGGAGTCTGTTCCACTCCACCATGTTTCTCAGTTGTGCTGCCTGGTAGTAGTGGGTTAGCTGGAGAATGCCCAGGCCCCCCTCCACTACTGATAATTGGGCCTGTTTCCTAGTTATACTTGTCTTCTTGACATTCCATATATAGGTCTCAATCAGATGTTGCAATTTGCCTAGCAGCTGCTGATGTGGCTGTAATGGAAGGGTGTGCAATATTTAAAGGATCATGGGGAAGAGAGTAATATTTATTATGGCTATTCTGATCAGACAGGAAATGCTCCCAGTTTTCCAGGTTCATAGATTGGAGCAAAGTGTAGCCAGTAAGTTGGTGTAGTTGCATTCTGCTGTTTTCTCTATGGAGGGGCATATTTTTAGGCCTAAATATGGAACCCACTGAGTTGTCCATGAGAAGGGGAAGAAGCATTCTAGCTGGGCTCTTTCTCCCCATGGGACTGTGAGATTGAGGACTTGTGACTTCTATATGTTAACTTTGAAACCGGATAATCTACTAAATACTTAGAGCTCCTTAAGGAGTGACGACAAGGAGGTGTGCGATTGAGTAGGAGCAGCCATAACATTATCCACATGTAGAGCTATTTTGTGCTCTTGATGTCAAATGGAGGATGCAGTCATATCCCCTCTGCCAGGGGCTCCATGCATAGGATGAACAGAAGCAGTAATAGGGGGTATCCCTGCCTTTTGCACCTGGCTATGTTGAATGCTGGGGAGGTCAGCCTGTTAACTCTCACTCTAGCTCTGGGTATGGTGTAGCTGCACCATGCCCAGTTCTGGAATCAGGCACCCAGGCCCGCCCCTTTCAGCACACATCGAAGGAGGAGCTATGCATGTGATCAAATGCATTTTCCGCATCAATCGATATAAGTAATGCAGGGGTCCAGGAGCAGCATTCTTTATCAATGAGGTGCAACAGCCTTTTGGTGTTGTCGTCACAACTCCTCTCTGGTATAAATCTGGCTTGGTCTGGATCCACCAGGCTTAAGACGGGCTGCAAGTGCACCAGTGAAAAGCATAACGTCAACAATCAGCAAAGATTAGGGCCATTAACATGAGCACAGGGTTGGATCCTTCCCAGGCTTGGGAATCACAGTGATGACTGCTTCCCTCATGGTAAGAGTGCTGGTGTCTCCAAAGGAGTTGTAAAGGTGGACAAGGATGGGTGCCAGCTGGGTGGTGAAGATATTGTAGAAGACGGGAGGGAACCCGTCTTGCCCCGGAGTCTTCTCTGAATGTAGTTGAGATATGGCCAAGAGGACATCACTCTTCTGAATGTCCTTTTCTAGTATGAGCGTATCCTTCTCAGGCAAATGGATGGTGTGCACTTTAGACAGGTAGGCTGTGGCTTCAGCAGAGCTTAACATATCCACTGAGTACAAGTCAGCGTAGAAATGCTTGAATGCCTGTGCTATGTGTAAGTCCTTATGTGAGTTCCATTCTGTCGGCCATTGAATCTCCATTATTCTATTTCTGTGTGCTTAGGGCCTCAGCCGGTGGGTGAGCAATCTCCCAGCCTTATTACCTCCGGCACAGTACTTATGCTAAGTGTGGAAAAGAACATACTCTGTTTAGTCCATATCTAATGCCTTACGCTGTTTTCTAGCTCGCATTAATTGCCACTTGACCTTAAGGCAACCTGAGTGTTTGTGAGCCTCCTCTAGGTCTTTTACCTGGCTCTCTAGAGCAGGGCATTTGTCCTTCCTTAGTCTCATTAATTCTCGCAGAGCTAGCTATCAGGGTTCCCCTAAGGACTGCTTTTAGTGTATCCCATAACAAGAGCATAGAGGTATATGAGGGGTCATTTGTTCTGAGGAAGTTATGGATCACTTCTTTGTTCTCCTTTAAAATAGTTGTTTGGGGTTAAGGTGCAACATCCGGTGAGATGTTGATAGCTCTGGGATGTTCAAAGAGATTGATATGGGAGAGTGATCGGAGAGTATAGCAACCCCTATTTCTACCTGATTAGTGGTTGCCACTAAACAAGAAGAAATCAGGAAATAGCCTATCTGGGCTAAGTCTGGTATGAGGCAGAGATGAAAGTGTAGTCCCAACTGGTGGAGTTGCGGGATTGCCACATATCAACCAGACTCGTTTCTCTGAGCTAAGTTAGGCCTTCTGCTGTGAAAGTACCAGTTTGTCCAGTTCTTTGTGCGGAGCGATCTAGTAACATATCTGGGATTTGGTTGAAGTTGCCACCTTTGCTGGCATTGGGGGCTGCAGCCACCATGGCTAGAGCAATAAGGATAAATCGCTCTTGATGGTCATTGGGGAGTGACCAGTGGGAAGGTATATGTGTGCATCAAGATTCTCAGAGAAAGGAGGCTTCCAGGTTGCTCTGCCAGCTTTTGGAGAACCTAGCCTTGAAAGTTAGTGGTGAGCAGGATCGCTACTCCCCCCTTTTTGCTAGGCCTAGAAGAAAAATATTGTCTGTTAAACCAGAGGGACTACATTCACTTCCAATCCCCTTTAAGGAGATGGGTCTCCTATAGGAGGCAGATGTCGCAGTGTGAGTCTCAGAGCAAGTGAGGGACCCACAACTGGATTCAGGAGAACCCTCGTCCTTGATACATGATCCATCAAACAGTCAGGCCGTTGGGGGGTGTATTGAAGACCTGAGGGTTAACTGGAAAATAAACCACTCCCTCCATGGGAACCTTAAGAACTTGAAGCTTGGGGATCATGATGATGATGATTGAGTATTGATGGGTATGAATCAACGGATTGGGTCGCTACCATCTCGTCGCTAGGGTGGATCAGGAGCTGCTGGGCAATATGGCCTATTGCTTGGGACTGTTTCCCCTGAAAATGAGTGGATATTGTCTTCCTGATCAGTCCTGAGGCATATGCAGTCCACCAACAGAATCTCAGAGGTGTTAGCAGGAGCCAGGGTGCAGGAGAGGCTCATGGTTTTGAAGTTGCTAGGGTAGGGCTGAGCTCTCTCTGCAACTTTCATCTGCTGTGAGTTTATGTGCTATCCTCTTGCATAAGTGGCAATCTCTCCTACTGGCACTCGGGTGGGTCGGTGATGTACGAAGCGTATTAGGCTAGTCGCTCTCTGCCTGGGTGTCTTCCAGTCCTAGGATCGACCACTCTTCCTCCATAGTGTGGATTATGTCCGTTTCTTTGTTCCACACAAAGATTTAAAGAAAGGGGTCTACCCACTTGTATTCGACTTCTTTCTCATGTAAAACAGTAGTGGTGGCTCTGAGCAAATGACGTCACTGCAGTGTGATGGGAGATAATTCCTGATACAGCCACACTGTTATCCCATCAAATGTGATCAAGTTTTGGTCTCAAACTTCTGACACAATGGCCTCCTTATGCCAGAAGTGGTGAGCATATGTTAGGTTATCCTATGGCGTGCCAGGCGCATTCGATGGTTGCCGCCAGCTCCGTGTGTGCGATCAAGGACAATATCTTTTTGCTGCAAGATCTGGAAATATATTGCAGAAGAGGCATAGTTCTCTAAATTGCCAGAGTCTGCTTGGATAGGGATCCCTTTAATTGTAATGTTTGAACAGCGATTTCTATTTTTGAGATCTCTAATTGGAGTTGTAGTTCCATGTTTCGGTCTCGTAGTTCACGTCTGTTGTTGTAAAGCTCCTCCTGCCTGGTGTCTCTGGGTTGCTCCATGGCTCTCCATAAAGGAGTGGGTGAATGGGGCCTCAGCCTCTGTTTGGACAATGCACATGAGTTGCATCCCTGGCGATGTCTTTGCCATGGGCAAGGTGTCCCAAGTATGTTCTGGCTCTTTAGCGGATGTCTTGGTAAACATGTCCTTCAGTGTGGAATCTTTCTTGGACCGGAGCGCCACCATGTTAATGTTGAGGGTCTGTGTCGGTCGTGGCGCAGATGGCTCTGTGAAGTAGTGGGACACACACTGCAGCTGCTCTTTTCTGTTGAATGGGGTTGTGGCAATGAGTAGATTTATGGTGGTCCAGTGCAGGAGCATGGTCCAGGCCATGGTCATTGGGCACCCCCAGTTCAGGAAAGAGGGGAGGTCTCAGTTTTCTAGAGGGCACAGTGTAGATGTCCATCTGTGCTGCATCTGTTGGATTCCAAGGGCGTGTTTGTGTGTTTTGTGCTTCAGGAGGTGCTGATTTGTGTACGCTACTGTCGGGTGGAAAGGTTAGTAGCGACCTCTGAGACTACTCGACCCCCCGGATCTGATCCGTGCCTTGTGGCGTCCATGTCAAGGGTTGCTCCCCCTGGGATATTTCACCTTCTCTGGGTGTGTGTGCCCCCCGCCTGCTGTGGGAGTGAAGGCAGAGAGATTATAGCATATGGATATGCGCCAGGCACTCACCATGGTAGGATGCGGTGGGTGCTATAAAGAAGTCCCAGGAGGGCCACTTCTATGAGGCCTTTAGCAAGTCCTATTCTGTATCCTGTGTAGGCTTCAGGATGAGGGCAAGGTTCTGTGGGCCCGGGTAGGTGCTTAGCGGAGGGGTCCCAAGCTAGAAGCCTTTAGTATGGGCATCCCTGCATCAGCGTGTTAGACTTTCTGTGCTTCCAGGCGAGAGGACCCTTAAATACAGCCATAGTGGGCCATTCGCTGATCCACTCGGTGGTGGGAAGCTGCAGTGGCTTTGGGTAGTTGCAGGCAGGGGCGTCATGGTAATTATTTTACTGCCCCAGAGATCAGATCTTGGCGGGCCCATCTGACAGCAGACTACATGGCGGCCACCATCTTGATTACTGGCCGCGAGCCGTGAGCTACAGCTAAGTTGATCTGCACTGCCCGGGGAAGAGGGCCATTGAGTTGAGCTCTCCGTCACCTACGAGCTGTTCCCAGAAGGACTCCAGACATGGGACTGTGGTAGGCAGGCCAGACCCAGCAATTGCTGAAGCAGGGTGGCGGAGCCTCATGGGGAAGTTCCTATTCTGGCACCATCTTGGACACCCCCCTTTGTTTTTACTTCATAATTACTTTAGTTTTGCCTTTGTGTTTAGAGCCTGAGGCAAAAGCAGGATGCTTCCTACCAGCTCTTTAGGCACAGAGCACATTCTGGCTTTATCAGTACCTGCCTCCTGCCAATGCTGTTGTAAATTCCTTTTAAAGTGTCCTTTGTTTATGAAATGCTGGTATTTTACAGCATATCGGATTGTCCATTTGAAACTATCATGTATTAAGTTATTCTCTTTATACTATGAATACAGTGCAAAAACTGATAGAGCCTGTTTATTCTCGACTCAATTTCACCAATGGCTCTTTATTAAACTTTGCCCAGTAAGAAAATCAGCCTTTATGTTGTTTTTTAAATTGCAGCACTTGCAACACATTTGAAATATATATTTCCTCTTTCCTTCTTTCTTTATTTCTTTGTTTCTTTCCTTCTTTCTCTGTTTCTTTCTTTCTTTCCATGTTTCCATTCTTGCTTTGTTTGTCATTTCCTTCTTTTTGCTTCTTTTTGCTTTCATTGTTGACTTTTTCTTTCTTTCTTTCTTCCTTCCTTCCTTCCTTCCTTCCTTCCTTCCTTTCTTTCTTTCTTTTCGGGTTTTTGAGGGTTTCGTTATTGAGAGGATTGCGTCGTTGGAGTCTTTTTTCAACAGTTCAATTTTGCGTTTAGTTTTTTTAACTAACTTTCTGGTTTTTTAGGGTTTCGTTATTGAGAGGATTGCATCGTTGAAGCCTTTTTTCTACAGTTGTATTTTTGCATTTTTGGGGGTCTTTCTTCTCTAATGGATTTGTCTTTTGATTTATCGTCTATGGATTATTTTGTTTTTGAGGATCTTCTACTGTGAAATAACAGTAAGTTATTTTTTATTATTATGGGTGGGAAATATTTTTGGTTAAATTGATTTGTTTGTTTCTTTTTTATTTTAATATCTATATTATGTTATATATTTTTGAGTTTGTTTTTAAATTTTAAATTACATAATTTAATTATTAATTTAAAAAAGAGTAGAATTATGTCGTTTAAATGTTTTGTGATTTTAAAATGCTTATGATGTTTAGCAATGTTTTTTGTTCACAGTATAGATTTAGCAATCATATCTAGGTATTCTAGCCCTTTGGTGTTTAGAAATAGTCGAGTTTTATTTTGTAGGTATTCATATATTGTTTTTGTTTGTTTACTGAGTTTAGGGCCGATTTGACTCAGGGATTGCTCTAGCCTTAGCTCTTGATAGCTCTGTTCTTTTTTGATAGCTTCTATTAGTTTGTGTAGGGTTGGTTGTCCTCTTCCTATTGTGGCTTGGAAGGCATTATGCCATCCTTCCACCTCGTTGTTAGTTTTAGCTTTTTGAGCTAGAGTGCAATCGTAGACGTTCCACCAGGGTATTTGGAACTTTGGTTGTCTACGGTGCCCTGACCTATATAGCCTTCCCACCCAATTGTCTTCAAAGTAGTCTAGGAAGGGAGTTAGTTTAGTTTTGTTTGCTTGATAGAAAGGGCTTTCAAGAAGTATGGTATAATGGTTGACTACTTCAGTTGTTGGTACATAGGCCAGGGCTATTAATTTGTTTATTTGGTAGACAAAGTTGCTTTTGGTGGCGTAATCTATACTTAGAGTAGATTTTTGTAGGTGTCTCCAGATAGTTTGGTTTGAAATGGTAATAGAAACTTGTATTGCAGTGTGTGGGTATATTTTTAAAATTGACTGAATCATTGCTTGTTCAAAGTCAATGATTATTGTTTGTGGAAAGCAGTTGTCAGTGTATTGTTTTAGAATTGTAAGGAGCTTTATGTTGGTGGTGTTTTGCTTATTAGGGAGTAGTTCGTATATGAAGGGGATGTTAGTGTCTTCATATTCGCTGTGGATGGTATATAGTTGGTAAAAAGGCTTGGGGCAAACTTTGAATGTGCCATCCATCATCCACGTTTCACAGTTTTTAAGTTTTTGTAAGTTGTTGTTGGTTGCAAAGATGATGATTCATTTTTCATGACTTTTATTGTAATGAAGAAGGAATTTTTCATCTTTGTGGGTGATGGTGTATTCCGGTAACATTTCTATTTCTGCAAATGTTTGGGTGGTGGGTAGTGTTTGAGCTGTAGCTCTTTTAGTTCTGGCAATTAATCTTTTTAAAGTGGGGATGGATGGAACATTTCCTGTGACATGTTCAGGAATGTTGGCCTAAATACAAAATGTTATTTTTATTAAAGTGTTACATGTAATATTATTATTTTGTTTATTTAGTTTCTACTTTTATTTAGTTGAGAAAAAAATACTTACTATTTTTAGTTGAAGTTTATTTTGTTGGTGTTGCTGTATGTTGAAGTCTGTAGAAGCTGTGAAGAGAAAAGTATTTGTTAGTTATATTTGGTTTTTAATTTATTTTATCTTTTTTTATTAGTTTGCTGTATTTGTTGGTTAATTTATATACTTACTTAGTTTTATATTTTTCTTTGATGTTGATTTTGTACTTGTTTTCAAAGTTAATGTTTGTTTTGAGTTTTTTTGGTGGAGTTATAGTGAAGTGTAAACTGTGAAACATAAAAGAAAACGTTATAGTTTTAGATAATCTGATTATTGCAATTATTTAGTCTCCATTTTTATTTATTTGTAAAACAAAATATACTTACTCTTTTTAGTTGATGAAGTGTCTTTCGTTGATGTTGTGGTTTTGTTGACTTTTGTAGAAGCTGTTAAGAGAAAAGTATTTGTTAGCTATGTTTTGCTTTTTTATTATATTTATTACTTTTAAATACTTTACTTTATTTGTTGGTTAAGTTATATACTTACTTTGTGATATATTTTTTATAATGTTGATTTTATTGTTGTTGTGTACGTAAATCTTTGTGTTGAATTTTCTAGGTGTATTTATATGAAGTTTAACCTGTGATATGTAAAGGAAAACATTTTATAGTTTTAGTTAATTATTTTTTAAAAGGTAATTTTATTTATTTAGTTGCAAAGTTTTGTTCTTACCTTTATTGAGGGATTTTCGGAATAGTTGTTTGTGTAGTTGTTTTTTGTTCTGTGTTCTCTCTCGCAAATGTTCGCTCTTCCTCCGTTTTTGTCCATTATACGGTAAATTTTGTGTTAATTAATTGAGTGTTTTTATAGTGTTTCATTAGTTAGAGTTTTCTATTGGTTTGTGTTGGTGTAGTTTAAATTTATTGGTCGAGATAGCTTTTTGAATTTTTTAGCTGTTACCTTTTAATTTGTTTAATATTTATTATGCTTATTTAATGTTTGTATGTTTTTTGCTTATTGTTGTTATTTAAATGTATATGTAGATAAATGTGGTATATTTTTTTATATATGATATATATTTATGTTTGTTTATTTTCGGTAGTTGTGATATATTGTTAATTTTGTATTGTTTGTTCATTTATTTGTGTGTGGATTTTTTGTGGATTTGTTTTATTTATGTTATTAATTTTGTAATTATTTTTATTGTTTGTTGAAAATATTTGGTATATGGTATTTTATTATATTATTGAAAATAGTATATTTTTATGTTTAAATGTTATTTTCGATATAGTTTATATGTATTTTATCGATGATTTTGTTGTCGATATTGTTTATATCAATGTTTTGATATGTTTCATTTTATTTTAATGTTATCGATATTTTTGTGTTCTTTATTTTTATTGTCGATATTTTTGTCATCAAGATTTTATTAAACAATATTTTTTTATCGATGTTTGTGTTATTTCTGTTTTGTGTATTGTGTGTTGATATTTTGGTATACGATATTGGTGATTCGATGTTTGTAGTTCGATGCTATAGGAGTCGATGTTGTATTGTGATCCCTGCTGGTGTAATTTATGTTTGATCCTCGATCCAATGGTTTTATTCTCAGTAGGGAAATTGCGTAAGACTGCCTTTTATGAGTAACAATTTTATCCTCAGACATGTGAAGTCCAGTACTACTAATGTACTTATGGCTGTACTGTTGGTGTTATTATTGCAATGGTTTTAAGTAACTGTGCAAATAAATAAATAAAATAAAATAAAAATAAATAAATCCTTTCTCCTGCCTTCTTTCCTTCTTACTTTCTTGCCTTCTATCCTTGTTTCATTCTTGATTTCTTTCCTACTTTCTTTCTATCCTTCTTCTTTTTCTTTTTTTCCTTCTTTCCATCCTTTAATTATTTTTTCTTTATTTCCTTTCTTTTTTCTTTCTTTTCATCTTTCTGTCATTCGTCCTTGCCTACTTATTTGTCTTTCTTGCTGTCGTCTTTTCATTCCTTCCTTCTATTTTTCTTTCTTGCCTTCCTACTTTCCTTCATTCTTGCTTTCTTTTCTTCTTTCCTGCTTTCCCTCTTTATTTAATTCCTTCCTTCTTTCTTTTTCATTTTCATTTTTATCATTCTTTATTTTCAATCCTTCTTTCCTGCTTTCTTTTCTAATTCCTTTTCTCTTTTCTCCTTGCCATCTTTCTTTCTTTCTTTCTTTCTTTTTTCCTTACTTCTTTCATTATTTTTCCTACTTTCCTGCTTTCTTTCCTTCTTTCTGGTTTTCTTTAATTTTCATGTCTTTCCTTCTTTCTTTACATTGTTGTATTGTTCTTCCTTTTCCTTGCTCTTTCTTTCTTTCTTTCTTTCTTTCTTTCTTTCTTTCTTTCTTTCTTTCTTTCTCAAAGGTTAGAGGCTGGCAGCCAATTGCAGAATGATTGGCTTTTTTTAGGTCTGTGTTAGCCAAGATCTTTTGATATTACTAAAATTATGTGCATGATGTAGTTACTTATTGGGGTTTTCGGACACACGTTATCCATTTGTCTGTGGTTGTGTCATTCATGTTTTTGTTCAACCTACTCAAGCATGCATCAAGGGCCATTGCCTCAGCCCATTTCTGCCATTGACTGTCTTAACTATGAATTATGACATATGTCCCTTTCACAATGAGCTTATCCACAGACAACCACATCCACCAAGTAGTTCCCTTCAGTGCTAAGGAGTACTATGAAAAAGTGTGCTTTTTAGAGCCTCATAAATATTTTTTACCTTTAGTCAATGTTTGTTTTAGATGGACGAACACCTGGCAGCTTCCTGAACCATAACATTTTGAGAAAACTATGACCAAACAAAACAAGAATTACCAAAAGTCTGGTGGACAACACCAGACCTACTGGCTTTGCCAATGCTTGTTTCAGTTTTGGGCACTCATGGGGAAAGACATGTGGCAGTAGAAGAAAAGAATTTCCCACCACAACTCTGCCTGTCCCATTACTGTTCTGAGTTTTTCCTGGAGCCAGTACAACTCGTCTGCATGGCAAAGATCTGTAAAACCTTTATGAAAACAATGCAGTAGAGAAGTGGTTTCCAAGATGCTCTGCACACATCTAGGAGCCATTATAGAAAACTGTTTATCTCACAGTCAAACAAGGGGATAGTTATCAATAATTCAGGAGCGGCAGTGGCCAGGGACCCAGGGTGTGAGGTACCCTCTGTACCCCAATTATGAATGTAGTTTACTACCCAGCTGCAGGCAGAGGGGCAATTTATGCGACTGCAGTAAGCTCCTTGGCACCCTCGCTAAGAAAGGAGAGACGTTATGGGCATGCAAATGTTCACAGAACAGCACCTATGTTTTTACTGTGTACCACATGCGCTCTTGCGCTCTTGATCAATGGTCACAAGTGAAATATGTAATTTAAAGAAGATCATGGGGCTATTTATTTTCAGTTGCTTTTACACTGAATGCTGTTCCCCCAAAAGATTAAGAAGATTTATTAGGAAGACAACAGATTTCGCTTCACAGTGAAACATGGTTTTACTCAATATATGAGATTTGATTTCTTGTACAAAAGTACTTGCACTAGAGAGACCATTCTAATCCATTTCATATATTGTGCTTATCATTGAATGTTGAAGAATGTTCCCTCATATCCTGGCTCCCAACAAGGTTCAGTGCTGCGCTCACTTTAGTAGCTCTCTGCTTGGCTGATGCCTATGATGTATATTCAGTCTGCAGCTCCACCTTACAAGCACTTGCAAAGATTTCAACATGTGACTGCTTATCTGCTAATGGTATTAACCAAGCAAGATTACAAAACACTGGCCTTAACTTCCTCCACTGCCTGCGGCCCAGCCAAGGAATTGGCTGTATGGTTCCTTGCTTGATTCATGGGGCCATCTGTAGTGGAAGGTGCACCCTTTCTGAGGAAGAAACACATTGAAACTACTTCTAAGAAAGCCCCCGAGATCCACCAATGACCGTCTACAAGAATTTTTAAGCTTTGCTAAATTTCAAAATCAAAATATCAGGCTGTAGAAATTGGGTTATTGATTCACTGGGGTGTGATCCCTGATCAAGCAGCAAGCACTATCCTTGTCAGGGTAAGGCACAGGCAACCCCAAATTAACCTGTGCTCAACCCCCTGGTATATTGGCACAGAGCAGTCAGGCTTAACTTAGAGGCAATGTGAAAAGTATTTGTGCAACACGTAAACAGTAAAACAGTGAAAACACCACACAAAAAGATCTCACACCAAGTTAGAAAAATAGAGCAAAATCTAATAAATAAAACAAGACCAAAATAATAAAATTCCAATTAGTAGAACCGATTATATGAAACTTTTAAGAATTGAGAAAAAATAGTGCCTCAAAGCGCCAATTTGGAATATCTGGTTGCACTGGACCAGGACAAAGTCATTCTTTCATGCTAACCGCGATGGAGCGCAGGTCATATACAGTCACCAGGTGGCTGTCAGTGAAGTGAAAGGAGTCGGCTGTCGTCGTGGGCGGGCATTGCTGGAGCTTTGCGTTGGTGGTCACAGCGAGCGGTCAGTGCTGCAGTGTGAGGAGCTGGGCTGATGGAGATTTATGCTGATTTGCGGTGCAAGCAACAAAGTCTGGTTGCAAATGGGCACATTTGGGGTCTCGAAGAGTCCAAAAGCTTGAATTCAGTGCCCTTTAACCACACCAAGGATCCAGGACCTAAGAAGCACCACTTGGGGGTCAGGAACGTACGTCAGCTGGGTCAAGCGGCTGGTGCATGATATTGGGGAACCTTTTATGTCCCCGACCCTCAAATTAGGAGGCCAGCAGACTAGCCCTTGGAGTCACTTTGGGGTCCTGGGTTCAAGATGAAGTTGCTGGTCCAGTTCTTCTTCTCTAGGCAAGAGGGCAGCAGGCATCCGTTCAGCGCACCAGGGCAGCAATCCTTTAGAACAGCAGTCCAGCAGAGAGGTAGTCCTTGTAGCAGCACAGTAGTCCTCCTCCTGGCAGAGTATCCACAGGTCCAGAAGTGTACTGAGGTCCAGTTGTGCTTTTGAAGTGGGGAGAAGCTTCTAGAGGCATTCCTATGAAGTGCACAGGTTCCCTGCCTCTCCTGCCCCGGGCTCTAGACTAACTACAGGGGTCTGCAGCCCTATGTGTGGAGACAGGACACAGTCTTTTCAAGTGTAAGTAAGGCTGTCCCCAGCTCCTTCCTCCCATCCTGCCATTGATGGCCCATCCAGTCACACCTAAACTCCCCATTGTGTGTGACTGTCTAGGAGGAATACACAAAGCCCAACTGTCACTCACAACCAGTCATGCGACCCAGAGACAGGCTGCAGGCACCACATGGCTAAGACAAGAAAATAAATGCCTAATGTCTAAAAGTGGCATTTTCAGAATTACAATTTAAAATCTGACCTCACCATAAGTTAGGATTTTAAATTGGAAGTCCAGAGACACCAAACATGAACTGGTTGCCTGTTCCCATTTGTAAATTACACTTATAAAATGTAATAAGGTAACTCCAAGGTTTTCCTGTGGGAATGGTATGCCTTTCAGTAGTGAAAATATAATATAGAGTTTTTCATTACCAGGACACTACCAGGATATGTAAAACCTTAAAGTACATGTTCTGCTTTTTAAATACATTGCACCCTGCCCTTTGGGCTGTCCAGAGCCTACCCTAAAGGTGACTAATATGTATTAAAAAGGAAGGTTTGGGCCTGCCAGATTGAAATGGCAGTTTAAAAACTGCACACACACAGGCTGCTGCGGCAGGCCTGAGACATGTTTAAAGTGCTACTTAAGTGGGTGGCCAAACCAGTGCTGCAGGCCCACTAGTAGCATTTCATTTACAGGACCTGTTGAGTATTAAAGGGGTAACCCACAAAAAACTACCCGACCTGGGTCAGTATTGTAGTACAATAGGTAAGTGGTCGCGGTAGCAACACTTGTAGCGAAAAGTAAATAATATAGCATTCACCAATCTTTTTTTTCATGTAATGCATAAATCCAATTTATTTTCTGGATCATCAACATCTAATGTGATTTTGAGTCAAAGCATTAATTATTATTGGCAACGCAGTTGCTCAAGCATATAACAGTGCGATACGTATTTACAGTGCTCTTGATATGGAAAGAAAAAGGGAAGGTTGGGAGACAAGTGATGAATGTGTGGGTGGAGGACAGGGAAGAGGTGTTTGTGACATATATACATCAGTTACACATGATATAGAACCTTTCCGGCCTAACACAGGTCAATGGTTCCTGGGTGTACACACAACTCTAATGAACATCAACTTTTTTATAAAAATCAGTCATCAGAGCTTGTGATGTAGGTGTGTGTCGTCAACGTTTCGACCCCTAGGAGGGAGGGTTAATTCAGTCCTCACGGTGGGGTCTTCATCAGGACAAGGCTGAGAAGAGCACCTGTGAAAAATCGGAAACGTGTGTGAGGAGGGGGACATTAAAATCACGTGAATGCTAAAGTGAATCAGGTAACCAATACCTACTCGAGACAACAGCAGGACTACTCCGCTGTGCAGTCAGAAGATGTGGGCTCAAAAATGGCTCCTAGGGTCAGAGAGAAATGAAGGGTCAGATACCTAATGTCTAAGTCAAATGCCTCGCTAGTCGGTATATACATTCCTTATACTTACGGGGTCAACAGCAAATGAAGAAAAGCTTCTGCAGAGGTAATGCAATCACTCGCAGTATGAACAAATCCAAAATTCTATAAAAAGAGAGAACCGGGTACAACATAGTGTCAATGCTCTGGATTGGAATCTTCAAGCATGCAAGATCTGGTTTAAAGAACTCAAGCAAAGCCTGTCCCCTTGCAGAAAATATGTGCTAGCCCCCACGTGGGCCTTGAAATCAAACACATCTGTAAATTGACATGAGCATACATCATTAGAAGAGTCGGCTAGACAACTGTCTGATAGTGTCTAGGGAAACGTATGAATTGAAGAAATACAGCAGTGCGTTAGTTGTGACATGCCGACCAAAATCGCTCTCTAGATTGAAAGGAAAAACGCCAAGCTGAATGGGGAAGGAGCCCCGTCACGACTGCAAGGGCATTGGCCCTCCGTGTGGATCCTGTCAAAGTGGTCGTGAGTGTGATCATGCTAATTAAAAACAAATATAATTCTAGGCTTGATCGTGCATCGGAAGGTGTAGACTAGATCAAACTGGCTTCAAGAGTGAACGCACCAAGCTAGTCTTACCGGCATCTGTACACTGAAGGGCTACATTTTAAATCAAAATGAACGATATGCAAAACCTCACTTACTGGCACGGAGAGGATAGACTAAACAGAAACTCCAGCGCGACATCATCATTAGTCGCGTTGATTTAACCAACTCAGTGAAGGACAAATGAAATGAGTTGCAAATCTTAACATGCTCCTGACATGGAAAAGACCAACCAGCCACAACGGCATCCAGAACTACCGAGCTTCACAGTCTTAGTGACAGTAATGTAGTGCAGGACTCGCTCCCAGGCTGAAATCAAAAACAAAGCAACAGCAGACATGTACGCGCTTACCTCTTCACAGGTCATCCGGCTCATGAGTGATCGCGGCTGCTGCTGCTAGCGCTTATTAAGGATCACAGCGTGCGTGCACGGACAGGTCCTGCCGCTAGATAGTGTCGTGGAGGCTCGTCCATTAACAGCCAATGAGAGGTGGGGGGTCGGCAAGACATGTCTCTGGAGCAAAAAATCCAGTCTGCGAGGGCCTGTTCGGTGATCGGCTCCTTCGCATAGAAAATGTCAATGCGGGTCGGATAGCTGATCCGGGATGTGGGGTGTTGTTCTAGACTGTGGAGTACGTCTCATTATGGTTAGATATAGAAATATCGTGAGAGCAAAAGGGAACATGTAAGATAATTACGTGCAGGGGTTTGACCTCGATGTGTAATGGCAATTGATGATCTAGAAAATAAATTGGATTTATGCATTACATGAAAAGAAAGATTGGTGAATGCTATATTATTTACAGGACCTGGGCACATGTAGTGCAACTTTACTAGGGATTTACATGTACATTAAATATGTAAATTGGCTATACGCCAATGTTAACATGTTTTAGGGATAGAGTACAAACACTTTAGCACTGGTTAGCAGCGGTAAAGTGTGCAAAGTCCTAAGGCCAGAAAAGTCAGTAAAAGCAGGAGGCCTGAAGGCAAAATTTAGGGGAAAACCACGCAAAGGATGCCAGGTCTAACACAGGCTTAATGGATAAACAATTTTGTTTAAATCCTCTGCTTGTCAGGGTGTTACATTAGTGAAGAGATTTGACAAAGTGGCTCAATTCTTTCCTCTGCCACTTTCAGGAAAGGCGATTCTTCTTTTGTTATAATGGATATGATATACGCTGCTATTCAATGCTGCAGGGGATGGGAACACCCAAGTTTTCGCTTTCACATTTGCTTTACAGTGAAAGTATAGTTGCCCCCTCCTACATTTATTGCCTAGTCTACTTTTCTGACCTTAGGTAAGATTTGAGCACTTTCCGTAAAGTTTAGTTACCATCATACCATCATAAGGATGTTAGTTCTAAATCGGTGGATGGTTCTTGCCCTCAATGTTGATTCAGAAATATATCTCCATCTGAACTGGCCTCAACAGATAGGGGCCTTTGATAAATATTGCACTCCTAATTGTTTAAAGAAATGGGTATTGCCAGATAAAAGTAATTATTGGAATACCAGAGAACAGAGAGGACCACTGGTAGACATGTTCCAGTTATGAAGTAATGTGCCGGTGTACAGAAAGTAAATGCTGGAGAGGTGACGGTGCTGCCTGGCAATTCACAGGAGGACTGTGTCATGATGGTGTCGTGCAGTTCCTATAAGACCAATATAGGATCTGCACGTTTAGACAACATACACTGCGGGACTGATGTCCAGACTGATTCCAGACACCCCCACCAGGTATGTTAGCATGTGTACCAGCTAGCTCGCGATGCCACTATAATCTCATCTTACCAAGGAGAGAATAGTTCTTGGCAACTATCGAACATGACAACCCTGATCCCTCAGGACCTTGGAAACAGGGCTCACTTGTTCTCAGAGAGATACACAGAATAAACGGTTGGGACGTTTTCAATAAGTATTCATTGAACAGTTGCTATTCTAACGTAAAATAAGTACACTGAAATCACCAGTAGACAGTACCATATATAAATGAGTAACAGCAATAAGAAAGTAAACAGATGGTAGGTTTCTACCATTTTGCTAAATCATAACTACAGGCAAGTATATAAAATACATGGCAATAAAATGCATACTCCTACAATGCACCCTAACTAGATGTACCTAATTGTACCTAGCATGTGAGAAGGTGTAAAGCCAAGAATCCCTCTAGGATAAAGCCAACCCCATTACCTGATGTGAGACTTCGGGACCCAGTTCTGGTCTCGAGCTGAACACCCCGCAAGGGATGTCAGACCACAGAAAGCTGGAGTATCTGCATGCAGGAACCTCAGCGTCTTGCGTCAGTGTGTCGGCCGGAAAGTCCTGATCTCCT
The DNA here is from genome assembly GCA_963921515.1 of Calotriton arnoldi. NCBI lineage: Eukaryota > Metazoa > Chordata > Amphibia > Caudata > Salamandridae > Calotriton > Calotriton arnoldi. The sequence goes on along the minus strand of CAWUFW010009574.1, from coordinate 431,414 downwards.
CTCCCTATCTCAGCAAGATGTGGTGTTTATATACCCTAAGGTATCCCCAGGGGTTCTACCTTGCTGTGCCAGTGTCGGACTTAGGATGACGTCGGGAATAAACTTTATACACAGTTATTATGCAGGAGATGATGGTCCCGCTGTGATTCCAAGAAACTAAGAATCCTCATGCATAATGTATAAGGCCAGTGTCCAGGGAAAAACCCTACGTACTTGTGTGTAGTATTGTAACTGGGTAAAAGGTCAGTCCTTCAAATCCGTTATGCATGTAGTATAGGAGAGAATGTAGGTGAAGGGTTATGATGTTACTTAGACCTATATCGGGGTACCTATATGAAATATAACACCCACTCCTCATCCGACTGGACAACATTACTAAAATCTAGCGTACTACCAAGGCGTCTAGAGGTTTGTATGCAACAAATAATAAAACATTTTTTAAGAGAAATTAAAAAGTGTTAAAAAACCCTTTAAAAGTGTTTTACAAAAAAAATCATTCAAGTAGTGGCTCTAAAGTGTCCGTTTATATAGTCCGAACAACTACAAGCATTTGAAAGCCATGCAGGTCAAAAGGTTTCAATTTGGAATTTCGAAAAAATATAAAAAGCCAAATCTTCCCACCTCTCGACATGCCAAATGTTTATGTGTCCTTGTTGGTAGACGCAACATTGCTGCTGTCTGAATACGCAGCTGACGATCCCTGTACCACCTCACAAAGAATGTCAATTGAGCACAGATGATCTTCCGTACTGCCTGCAGCAGATGCCTGGGCAGCCTGTGCCATATCCAAGGCCTGAGTGTTGGAGGAGCCGGTGTCCATACCAACAGGAGCAGAAACTACCTGTGGTGCCTCTAAGAATGCTGCCAACAACATGAGAATGCGCTGAGGACATTGCAGAACATGGGCCGTTATCGGGTCCAGCAAAGCATCAACGTCCGGTGGCGCAGCCGATGGAAGTGTCAGACAGAGGTCCAACACGCATTCTTCTCCGCAGAACAGGCATCGGAGAACAGGTAGGACAGAGTCCATCCAGACTGGTCTAAATGACAGGAACCAAGAGGCGCTCAGTTCTTGTACGCGAGGTGTGCCCAGATGTTGTACCATGAGATCACAGTATTTGCGCTCCAGAAGAGCTGTTGCTATCTCCTTGGTGGCTGGGGCGTCCATTGCATAGCAGAAAGGTAGCAATCAGGATTCCTGCTATTAGAAACAGGATCAGCGGAAGCCCCTCCAAAAATGCTTCCAAAGACGAGTGTATAAAGTCCGGTATAACTCTGAGGACGTGTGAAAGGTGCTTAACAGTCCAGAACCTATGGTCTTAAATAGGTGTACAATACCCATCGTATCAGACATGTTAAAGATACGACTTACCATTTCTGTGAAATGGAAGGGGCAGTTTGTACGTATAAGTGCCTGTATCTCAGCCGATGACCTTGCGATCTGAAGATCAAAAGTCTCCTGGGCGGAGGTTAAGGGCACGGTTCGTTGATAAAACCATGGCTTTCATTCTGCTCAGAGTATCAAACCGTATAAAGGAAACATTTAGCGAAGGCCATAACGGTGCCTCCCTGACTGCATGTGTTGGTGGAAACAATACTTGCATACAGCAAGTAACCTTGGAGCTCACAGTTTCTAGATATGCGAAACTGTGCCCGGAAGCATCCCACAACAATCTTGATCGTTCAGCATCAAGTAACTCCCATTTGAGAGAAGCCTGAATACCGGATTAATCACAGCTGCCGGGGTACCCCTCAAATGACAGGTCAAAATCGCCACAGACCCATTACAAGCCCTGTGTAGCATAATATCCTGGCATATGAGAGATCCACTTAAAGCGTTCTCGCAGTTAGTTCCGCTTAGAAGCACTTCCAGATCTCCACTCCTGCATAGAAATCTGTATGTGATGAATTCCTTACCCATCTTTTCATATCTGGCCGCCTGTTGTTGTTCTAGGCAATACTGAAACTGGAAAGTTGCGACCGGTAATGTTATATGGCCGTGGATTAACCACTCTGTTGATGCTGACTCTGCCACAGTAAAGGGTAACCTATCCAGTTTTTCAATACGCAGCATTGTATATTTTGCTCCCCTCTGTGCCGTTTTCTTCTGTTTTTCTGTTAGATTGTATGCAGAAAATAATGACATAAGTTGATAAAACACCAAGGCACATAACCGGAACCGCAATGACTGCAGCGTCCAGCTTAACAAAATAATAGAACGTAACTGTGACTGTCTGTGTTGCAATATGGACAAATCCTGTTCTATTACATCGATAGCAGGAGATACAATGTTGCCCAGTGAATATATCCTGGATGTTAATGTAGTCATGCCATTGTCAACTACGGCTAACGCCTTTTCTAGGTTAACTCTATCTATTTCTCTTAATCTCTCTGCAGCTTATTGTTGGGAGATTTTCCAGATTTCGTTATAGACAGCATCCAAAAAACACTTCTGACGTGGTTTTCTGGGCCCTAATAAAAAATCCTGTAGGTCCACATCCTCTGTGAGTAAGGACAAGTGTTGTTTCACCTTGGGTAGTGTTGAGGTATTTAGCCAATCAAGGCACAACTTCCCAACACTGTATGATGTCACTACCCCCGGATGTTCCCGTTGTACATAATGTGGGTCTGGCCTATGGATACTAAACCCTTCGGTGGTACCCTGGAATCTTTCCTGACATCTGTTCGTGTCTGTGGGCCAAACCAACCATCCTTTCCATTTGGGGTCTGATCTATTGTATTGCAATATGTTATCCAACTTAGCCCCTCTTTCTGACGTAAAATTCCCCTCGGTGTTTAAAGGTGTTGGAATTTGAGGCGTGTTCAAGTACTTATTCTTGGCTATTCCAAGACAGGAAGTCTGTTGCACAGTGTCAATCAGAAAAATCATCGGCTGTGGAATGAGGCATGCTCTAAATAGTGCTTCTGTTCCCTGGACTTGCCAGTCCCTAGAACCCCAGATTGATTTCAATTCTACAGTGTCCATCCATGAGTCAAAACCCTGTTCAGACAACTGGGTAATAAAGGAAGCAGAGTAAATATGTTTGGTGTTTGTTAACATATTTTTCTGTGCAGATATAGGTGCTACCTTATAATAGTACGAGGTAGGGTCAGAAGTGTTAAACCCTGAAAAATATGAGAATTTTTGTGCAAATGTTTTTGAACTACCTTTCGGTGGTGTAGGGCAATGTTTCCACTGGTGGAATGTGAAAACATTTCTAGTTTTGCTAAATTTATGCAAGAAATGATGACCATAATGTTGGTAACAATACATTTTGTCAAAATCTGATGTGTCCTCTAACATTTCAGTGCTAGAAAACACAGCAGATTGTTCCAAATCAGACAATAAGTTATTAACAGTTTCAAAATCCCAATCATCAGAAAATGTACTGGAGGTAATGATATCGTTCAATGAAATTTTAAACAAATGTGAAATATTTAAAAGCTCGGTCGGTCCAAATATATCATAATTTACTTTGTCCCACACTATACCATCCGGTATAGGAACTGCTGAAATATTCACGAAGGACAAGTCTCTTTGTTCACGATGAGATGAAACATGAGGTTTTAAAATTAAGTTCACTTTTGACGTTGCAAAGCTCTGTTGAAGATAAGTACCATTGATGAGCAAGTGGAAAGTGATTACTAATCCTAACCAGAACAGAAAAAATAATATACCGGTGATTATCCAAAGTTCTAGCCAAGATGATACTAAATAAGTCCTTCTGAGCAATTTAAAAAAGTCTTTGATCCGTTGTTTGCGATAAATTTGGGCTGGCGTCGTTTCAGGTTCACTTGGATCCAATGAAAAGGTATTGAAGTCGATGAAATAGCCAGATGCAGTTCGATCTATTTTTGGTAGCTCAGCAGGTTTTGTTGAACTTGTAGATTGCTCTTGAAGAGGCATGTTGACGTGGACATCCTTATTAGGTTGAATTGAAATTTGTCTTTCATTTTGATTTTGAAAGTTCGTGTCAAGGGGAACTAGTTCCATTGCATTGTTATCGATTCCATTGTTTTGTAAAGGTGACTCTTCAAATGTTATCAGTCTTTTTGGTTGAACTTTCTGTATTGTAGCGAGAGGAGGACGTCGGCTACTCAGGAGCCCACGAGGCCTACTATTTAATATCGGCCACATAGTGTGGTTTGATCAGATCGATTGAGATGAATCTCTTTTCTTTTCCGGCAAGAGGCGGTAGAAGTACAGCTCTTGATCCTTCAACGGCAAGGACAGGTACAGGCTTTCGATAGGATGGCACGAATCCATTTTTGTCCACAATCTTTTCCCTGACCAGATCCCCAACCTTAGGAATCCAGGCAGGTCTTGCCGTGGCTGACTTTACTTCCCCAGTGGCGGTTTTCTTTGTCTCGATGTTACTTAAGGAGGCTCTGGATTCCTTCAGATCCTGTAAAACAGCCAAACGTTTATTGATGTCAAACGGTTTTTTATCCGCCACTGTGCCTTCACAATCGAGATCAGGTACCCACATTCTTGTCCCAAACAGGACCTCGTAAGGAGTGGCACCCCCTAGAGAGCTTCTTGGCTGGTTATTAAGGGCTCGCTGGACCCCATATAGATGATTGACCCAACTACCACCAGAGCCTAATACCCTAGCTGTTAAAGATTGCTTTAAGTCCCGGTTTTTCCTCTCCACAACCGAATTACCCTCGGGATGGTACGGAGAGGAGTACCGCAATGCTACACCCAAACTTCCCATGGCTTCCTTGTAAGCCCTAGAGCTGAACACGGGGCCAAGGTCAGAATGTAATGTGTCAACTGCGTATGTCCCTATGAAGACTCGCAAATCTTTCAGTTCAGGCGTCAGCCGAGCGCTGGGGCCATACCCATAAGAATCTTGAACAGGAATCCACTGCCGCCATGTTATACTTGTAAGCCCCATCAGATTTTAAGGAGTCGCAGTAGTCCAGATAAATGCACGCGAATGGTCAATCTGATGCTGTCTAATAATGGGATCTGCGCTGGGTGAACTACGGTGGCCCCATTTGTCTGTTGACAGATTTCGCACTTTAAGACAAAGTCTTTGGTCTGCTTTGTTAACCCTGGCCACCAATAGCGTTGTTTCAGTAAAGAAACCGTCGCTGTAACTCCTGCATGCGCAGAACGCAGACCCTCGTGTGCAGCCAAGATTAAACCTAACCTGCAATCCATGTTTGGTATTACTCTATCCCCCACTCTAGGAATCTGAGCAAATGGAACATTGTTTGCATCTAACTTGTAGGAGTGCTTGAGTGGAAAACCTTTAGGTAGTGCTTTGCTGCTGTTGTGTGAAGCAATCACAGCTACCATTGTGCTACCTTCTACCCTCGTTTTTGAATGGGTGATAGCAGCTACGGACACAGTGCGTTCTGCCCCCTTTGCGACTTCATCAGCCAATGAATTCCCTTCAATGTGAACGCCATCACATTGATGACTAAGTGTGTGTATCACGTGAGCCCTTGATAGGCTGTTCTTTAACTCTGCTACCTGTTCCCATAGTTTCCTATGTTTAATTGTGCCACCTTTTGAATCTCTGAACCCATTTTGTCCCCAATAGTGGAGGTATTCGTTGTATGACTGGACACAGTAAAAGGAATCACACACTATCAGTGTGGGGAATTCTGGATCCGTATTTATCAGTGCCAGTAAAAGTGCTTTTAATTCTACCAACTGAGCCGTGCAGTCTCCAAGAGACTGCGTTTTTGTACAGCTTGGACGGAACTTGCCGTCCTGCATTCTACCTTTTACAATAGCGCATGCTGCACTGTATTGTTGCTTACTCCCTATGGCCCGTTGAGCAGATCCGTCAGTATAAATAATGTATTCATACCGATCTAGAGGTGTTATTTCATTTGGTAGAGGATATTCTTGTTCATATTGCAGGAATGCTTGTGTTTTTAAACTAGGGTCATATCTGTATTCTACATCTGTTGCAGTGCAAGAATTAGCCCATTGTATCCATCTTGGATGTAACGCTTTTGCATTTGGGATGCTTGCCTTCATGGCAGCCTCTAAGGCCGGTACTGGGGTCACGACAATTATTAGTTTCCCCTGAGCCAGTGCTCTTTCTCTCACTACAGCAGTCTGTACTGCTGTCAGAATTATTTCTGTCGGTGCAAAACGCATTTCAGCGTTAGTGTACAAATGCGATTTATATGCAATTGGTACCGTTTCACCTTCATTGAAGGTTAAGTAAGTGTACCCTGATTGACCAGCAACTACGCGGATCACCAGGTTGCGTACGTTTACGGGTGTCTGTAAGTGTTTTAATGATATCATATCAGCTTGTAGGGAACGAAGTATATTTGTGTGTTCCTGTGTCCATTGTCTAACTGAAAAGTCAGGTCGTATTAGGTCGTAGAAAGGTTTTACTCTCTCTGCGTAATCCAAAATGTATGTTCTGCCAAAATTCAAAAATCCCAGTATGGACTGTACATTTTTTAATGATTTTGGAGGTTGTAGCAGTGCACACTTTTCTAAAAAGTGGGCTGCCAGGCTTTTGCCTTCACTTGAAAGCTCATATGCCAAAAATAGGACATTGAGGTGGGCTATTTTCGATTTTTTTAAATTAAATTTGTAGCCCTCAGAGGCGAAAACCCAAATTATGGTGCTCACCCTAGTCAAGTGTTCCTCTAAGTCATCATCCATCAGATAAACATCATCTACATAGGATAATGCTTCTTCATCCAAACTCTGTAGTAACTCTGTTACCCTCCTTGAGAATAACCCCGGGCTATTCTTATACCCTTGGGGGAGTCAACAAAATTGATGCTGGGACCCTAGCGCTGAGAAGGCTGTCAAATATCTGCTTTCAGGTGCTATGTTTTGGCAAAAAAATCCATTTGAGATATCTAATGTTGTTTTGTATTTTTTCCACACAATGTTATTCATTAATGCGGCACTATGTGCATTCTGGACTGCAAATGTTTTTGTACATAAGTTCAGGTGTCTATAATCTAAAACTAGATGATATGAATTGTCAGGTTTCATTACGGGAAACAAAGGATTATTCATTGATGAGGTGCATGGTTCAATTACACCTTGGTATTCAAGTTGATCTAAGATCTCCCTGACCTGTTTTTTAGCTTCCTGTTTTATGGGATACTGTCTTTCTGGAGTTGGGTTTGTTTTTATTTGAATTACGTGGTGGGGTGACTCTTCATCCCACCCTACATGGTTGCGGTATAATGCTGAAGCAAGGGCTACCGCCCACTCCTGCGCATATGTATGTCTTAGGTGTGCGGGGACTAGGTCGAAGAAAGCTGGAAAAATTACAGTTTCCCCCTTTGGGCATTCCATAACAATAGTAGGAGGCCAGTCTCTTTCTGCTAGTAGGATGTCGTAGCCAGAAGTCAGGTTCTCCCAAAAGAGACCCTTAACTTGTCTGGGCTTGTCCCCCTCCATTTGGAGTGTTATTTCGTGTAACTTGTGTGGGACACTCACCCTATTATTAGGTGTTTCCACCGTGATATACTCACTCAACTCCACTGTCACCAGAAATTCCATCAGGTTCCGGCGAGCTATTGTTACTTCTGCTGCGCTGTCTAGCATCGTCAGAGTCCATTCCCCGTTCAGTAGTTGAGTCATCAGAATTCTGGGCATGTCTAACTTTGAGACCTGCTACCTTCTTCTTTTTAAATTGAGGTTTTGCTTTGGGATTTTCTTCTTTCTTTGAAGCGTAGTCCAAAGTGCGTTGCCTGTCTCTGGGCTTTGTACGCTCTTCTGGTCTCTGTTCTGACCGTCCTTCCCTCTCGGAGTTTTTTGATGAACCCTGAAAGGAACGAGAGGAACGTGTATCAGTGTCCTGATACCTGTCAGGTTTGTTAATGTTATCTCTATTCCTAAGATTATATCTCCTTTCTGGGGGCTCCTGTTGAGGGGACATTCCCCTGGAGTGAGATCTGTTCTTATTCTGTTTATTATTGTCCCATTTCTTTTTGGAAGAAACCGGTGTTTGCTTTGCCTGTTCTTTATCTGTACCTCCCACTAGTTGAGGTTTTACAGGTCTAGCTCCCAGACTGTCTCTACCTAATTCCGCATAAGCAGTTTCAATTATTTTAGGTAGTTCTGTCTCCTGTTGTAATGGAGTGATATCTCTCAGACGTTGGCGTATTGCCACTGATGCTGCTTCCCCTTTAATATTTGCTAATATTATTGCAGATACCAGGGGAAAGTTATTTAACAACTTCATCCCTAAGTTTAGAGCAGGTTCTGCTCCATACTCGTTCTGTATTTTTCGTAATACTTCTGTTATTATCCCTAAAGAAGGGATACCACTAGTCCTGGTGCATATTGCAGCGAAAACTGTACCCCAAGAGGTAAAATCTTCTATAGAGGGAGCTATCCCCATCGGCAAGCAATTTTGTCAGTATTCTATACTTTTCCTTGGGACCAGTGTGTGGAAACACTGCCTCCAGCTGTGCTATTTTTTGCGCTATCCAGAAGGGCATTTGTTCATGTTTAGTGGGCATTTTACCCATCACTGCGTGCAGTGTTTGTGGTGTAATTTTGGTTGTATTATTTTGGACTGGTCCTGGTGGTGTAGCCGGTGTTGGCTAAAGTGTGAGTGTTCTTATCACAAACTGTGTCATGTTTCTGTAAAATCTTATTAATTCTTTATGCTGTACGAGTAAGTCTCCTCCTGGCATTGTGTCAATGTCAGGATGTGGTGTGTAGGCCGCTAGCACTGGCCAAGTTGCTCCATCTCTTCCGAGCGGGCTGAGTCTTACTCTATTTCTTGTATGGGGGAGGGCGCCTTTAAACCAGTAAAAATGTTCGTGGTAAGTGAGTGGAATTTCAATGTCCTCATATTGACTGTATTTGTTCGGTATGTCATCTTCGACATAGTAGTGAAATGTTTTTGTCAAAGCATTTGCCTGCGGGAATCTAATCCATGAATAGAATACCTCTGTTCTATATGATTCGTGTGCCTCAATCACGAAGGTCACTTGCCCACCCCTAATTGTAACACCATATGCTACTAGTTTTAGGGTGACGGCATTTCTAACATTTTCTGCAATGTGTATTGCATCTGCATCTTCTTCCTCTGTTGTGAAGTTTAGTGCATTCCCGTCATCTACATCTCCCTGCTCAGTCATTATTTTTAGAAAGGAGAGCGGTTCAAGGGAACTGAGATAAGGTGTTATGCACAATTAGGAACACTGTATCCATCAAGCTTGATTAAACCAACAACCAATACATAGAAATGTTCCCTACTCAGGTGCGGCAGATTTTGTTCTCTCCCACTCCAGACGTCTCTGGGGAAATGTGAGTAGGGGGTCTCTGAGAATAGCACGACTGAACTACTCAGATTTGACTGTTAAATAAGTGCCAATACCAACGTTGGCGGCGCCATGTGGTGTTGTTCCTATAAGACCAATATAAGATCTGCACGTTTAGACAACATACACTGCGGGACTGATATCCAGACTGATTCCAGACACCTCCACCGAGTATGTTAGCTTGTGTACCAGCTAGCTCGCAATGCCACTATAACCTCCTCTTACCAAGGAGAGAATAGTTCTTGACAACTATCGAACATGACAACCTTGATCCCTCAGGACCGTGGAAAAAGTAACTTACTTTTCGCTCAATCACTCGTGCTCACTTGTCCTCAGAGAGATACACAGAATAAACGGTTGGGACGTTTTCAATAAGTATTTATTGAACAGTCGTTATTCTAGCGTAAAATAAGTGCACTGAAATCACCAGTAGACAGTAGCATATATAAATGAGTAACAGCACTAAGAAAGTAAACAGATGCTAGGTTTCTACCATTTTGCTAAAATCATAACTACAGGCAAGTATATAAAATACATGGCAATAAAATGCGTACTCCTACGATGCACCCTAACTAGATGTACCTAAATGTACCTAGCATGTGAGTAGGTGTAAAGCTAAGAATCCCTCTAGTATAAAGTCAACCCCATTACCTGATGTGAGACTGCGGGACCCAGTTCTGGTCTCGAGCTGAACACCCCGCAAGGGATGTCAGACCACTGCGAGCTGGAGTATCTGCATGCAGGAACCTCAGCGTCTTGCGTCAGTGTGTCGGCCGGGAAGTCCTGATCTCCTCTCCCTATCTCAGCAAGATGTGGTGTTTATATACCCTAAGGTATCCCCAGGGGTTCTACCATGCTGTGCCAGTGTCGGACTTAGGATGACGTCGGGAATGAACTTTATACACAGTTATTATGCAGGAGATGATGGTCCTGCTGTGATTCCAAGAAACTAAGAATCCCCATGCATAATTTATGAGGCCAGTGTCCAGGGAAAAACCCTACGTACTTGTGTGTAGTATTGTAACTGGGTAAAATGTCAGTCCTTCAAATCCGTTATGTATGTAGTATAGGAGAGAATATAGGTGAAGGGTTATGATGTTACCTAGACCTATATCGGGGTACCTATATGAAATATAACAATGGGTCTCTTCACAGAATGTAATTCAGTGTTAAAATGAATATTCTGAGAGCATTATGTTTGGCCTAGTGGGATATTCCAAAGAAAAGAAAGTTGAACCAGCGGCGGCCGCCATAAACAAAGGGTGGTGGGAGGGGTGGGTTGTGCGAAAGATGTTTCGCGTGGGGGAATACATTTTTTTTTTTTTAAATGCACCTTTTGCGCTGGCCGCCCCCAGCGTCGCGTCTCGTCGTGCCGCCTCTCCTCTTCTTCCTGGGTCCCAGCAGCCCCTGTGACAGACTCCCTGCCCAATCTCCACTCTGCACTGCAGCGTGGGGATTGGTCTGAGCAGGCAGGAAAGACGCCCTGCTCAGACCAGGAGTCTGTGGAGTTTCTACAGCCCGGCTGCTCAATGCAGCTGGCTGGAGAAAACCTAAGTACGCATGTGTGTTTTGGTCAGCCTGAGACGGCTGGCCAAACACACATGAGCACTTAGGGAGTGGAGTGCACTAGCACTCCTCCTCCTCCCTCCTCCCATGCCTCGGCCCCACCCCTCCCAACACCGCTGGCTAACAGCCAGCAGACGTAAAATAAAACGATGCAAGAACATAGTTTTTTTTTTACATTTGCTGGTTCTGAGCCAGGCAGTGGGGCGACACTCCTCCTCCATTGCGGAGGAGCCACCACTGAGTTGAACACAAAGCCTAAGATCGAGGCCTGGCTGGATGATGTCAGTGCCCAAGCAGTGACAGAAACACGAATGCAAAGGCATATCTTGCATACATTTTGACCTAACATAGGAAGCATTTGAGGACTCAGAGCATTGGTATATGTTTAATCTTTATGTTTAACGGTGGTTAAAAAGGGCTAACCTCCTCTCATGCAACCGTTTTTAGTTTAGACCTTTACTTGACATGTTCAATTTTCGGGTTTTGTATGTGAGAGGGAATCTTAAGGCTTAAGGGGTAAATTGAGAGTAAGAGATTTGGATTCAATGTTTAGGAAGTGACTTAGTAACACATAGTTCTGCTTGTTCCTTACTATTTCTTAAATTGTGGTGAATATTTCAAATAATTGGTTTGACATTTCTGCCAATTTATTTGCATGTACTTCCGTTATTGCTTCCTTAAGAAACAAACTATTTTACAAAAAAGAGCCGACAGCATTCAACTCACACTACCTCATTTCACTAATGAATTAAGATGATGGATTTCCAAGAACCCCTACAAATAAGATGCTAAACCTCATTGAATGTACCATAAATGAAGATCATAGGGGTCTCATGCCAGGATGGCAGCATCAATTGCAATTAACAAAGATCTTTAGTAGCTGAGTCTAATGAGCGCTGAGTCGGCTAAGATCTATCATAACTACGGTTAATCATATCTATGGGGGTGTTTAGCTTTGGAGAAAAATATATGCCAATGATTAATTTATTATATGGCAGCCACAAGGTTATGACTGGACCAAATAAATCAATTAGCACCTTGGTTTCTACTTGAAAGTGGCACTGATGAAAAGTGTCCCATAGCTCCATTACCATTTACCATTGAAAATGGAAGCATCCATGGAATAAGCTAACCATCAGTTAAAATAGGCTATGCAGTAACCTACATTCAAATATATACCAACCACTGTTTATTCTCTTTACAAAAGTTTTTTTTAAGTTATAGATTTACAAACATTGCCTGTAGAACTATCATTAATACTCCCTTGACACTATGCTTCTTACATAAGACCGATATATGCTGCCATGCCAAGTCTGGAGCAAACTTTCTCTTCCTCACACACTTTTCTGAAACTCAGCACTAGTAGATTATGTAGCAACCAGCATATTTCCCTATCCATTTCACTAGGAGAATTGGTAACCATCTACTCAACTAGTTTGAGTGCTCCTACGGCCTCAGCAAGAAGAAGAGAAGCACATTAAAAATTGCTCATGGGTGCACGCCAAAAAGTTATTTACTGGTAGTCTAACAGCCCATCCATGGCATGGCACTTCTCTGGCACCTGGGTGGACTCCATAAAGTAATTTATTGGTGGTCTAACAGTGTATCCATGGGCCTGACTTCGGTCATAGTCCCTGTGGGAAGCATTTCCTTTGGCCTTCCAGGCAAACCTTTGAACTTGACCCCATAAATAATTATGATCATCAAATCTACCTGTATTCAGATCACCAATAAAGACATGGCCTCTCCTAAAATGTGACAGAGGTGCCTCAAATGACACTGGTCTCCTGCAAACAACTACATACGTAGAGGGCTGCTACTTGCCTCCGCAATAAGTTTGGAGTACACTCTCCAGGGGCCGGTTTCATGGTATCACCCCTCATCAGCCAGGCTAGCTTGAATCCAGTGTTGCAGTGATCACGGGACCCATGTCCGGACATGCCCTTCACACTAAGAGTGACAAAAGCAAAAAGAACAGATGATGGACGGAATTCTGAACAATGCAAACATTCACCTCGAGTCAACAGATCTGGGTTTAATCCATTGTTTTTTTGTCCACCTCCCCACTCCAGTTTGGACCCAGCAATATGCAAATCAGTCTTTGACCTGCTCCTCATGGGAACAGTCCAGCCCGAACTGCCAAGCCAGGTACTCTCTGGACCGGAGACAAGCTTCCTGGGACCGGTTTCGGGGTATCACCCCTCATTAGCCATGCTAGGTTGAATCCAGTGGTGCAGTGAGCATGGGACCCACGTCTCGGCATACCTTTCCACTTATGGCGACAAAAGCGAAAAGAACAGATGATGGACAGAATGCTGAACAATGCAAACATTCACCCCCAGTCGACAGATCTGAATTTAATTCATCGTTTTTTGGCCGACCACACCACCCCAGTTTGGACCAAGCTATATGCAAATCAGTCTTGACCCTTCTCCTCATGGGAAGGGTTTGGCCAGATTTGGGTCCCATGCTCACTGCACCACTGGATTCAAGCTAGCTTGGCTGATGAGGGGTGATACCATGAAACCGGCCCCAGGATGCTTGTTTGTGGTCCAGGAAGTACCTGGCTTGGCAGTTTGGGCCGGAATGTTCCAATGAAGGGCTGGGTCAAGACTGATTTGCATATGCCTGGGTCCACACTGGGGGGCTGTGGTGGGCAAAAAGACAATGGATTAAAACCAGATATGTTGACTGTGGATGAATGTTTGCTTTGTTCAGCATTCTGTCCATTATCTGTTCTTTTTACTTATAGAAAGTTGGCATTTTCTTAATTAGCCATTTAGTCCCGGTATCCTGTCTCTGGATTACATGACTAGGTGTAGTTTGCCGTTGGTCTTTGCATATACCTTCCAGACATCCCCAAACAATAGAGAGCTTAGGTGTGCCTCGTTAAGCCATCACTGGAAGGATGGAGCTGGGGCACAGCTAGTCACAGGTCCAATTACATATGAATAGGCTGTGTCCTGCCTTTACACAAAGGATGCAAAAACAACAAGGTGATGGATGGATTGCTTGAATTAATCTCAGCCACTGGCAATCACTCGGGCTGCATCCCAAATCATTGTTTTTCACTCACCATGCCACCTAAGTTTGGACTCCGCCATATGGAAATCAGTCTTGACCCTGCTTCTCATTGGAACAGTCCAGCCTGAACTGCCAGGCTAGGCCCTCCCTGAACCAGACACAAGCAACCTAGGATCAGTTTTGCCCTATTTAGGGATCTTCAGCAAGGTATACCTTGGTTCCAGTGGTACAGTGAGGCCGGGACCCACGTCTGGGCATACCCGGTGCACTTAGGGCGTCAAAGGCAAAAAAAACATGGTGATGGATGGAATGCTTAAATTAATCTCAGTCACTAGCAATCACACAGGCCACATCCCAATCCATTGGTTTTTACCCACCATGCCTACTCAGTTTGGACCGAGCCATGTGCAAATCATTCTTGACCCTGCTCCTCATGGGTAAAAGTCCAGCCCAACCTACCAGGCCAGGGTCTCCCTGAACCAGCACACAAGCAATCTAGGACCAGTTTCACCCTAGTTAGGCTCTTCAGCCATGTATATCTTGGTTCCAAAAGCACAGTGAGACTGTGACCCACATTTGGGCATACCCAGCTCACTAAGGGTGTCAAATGCAAAATCAACAAGGTGATGAATGGAATACTTGAATTAATCTCAGCCACTGGCAATCGCTCGCGCCGCATCCCAATCCATTGTTTTCCACCTACCGAGCTACCTCAGTTTGAACCCAGCAATGTACAAATCAGTCTTGACCCTGCTCCAATGGAATCCTGAACCCATGAAAGTGGGCCTGAAGGTACTCTGCCAGCCCATCTGTGGTCCCAGCAGATCAGACTCATCTCCTCTGCTGCATGGCACAACCCTGAATAGAACCGATGGCTCGCTCCTTCTATGTGGACTTTCCAGAAGCAAGGACTTTGCATCGCCTTTGCAGCCCGCAGCCTCATAGGAACCACTGCTGAACGATGCATCCCACGATGCATCCCCAATGCAGGCCTTTGCATTGCAACCCTCTCATCAATGGCATCCTTGATGACTATGCAGAACTCTGCATCACAAGCCCAGCAGCTTTTTCAGAATTAGCCAGTGAGCAATGCATCCTCAAAGCAGGATTCCGCAGTCCTTTATCAAGGACCTTCTCAATGACAATGCAGGACCTCACCTCACAGCTCCTCAGAACCAATGCTGCACAGCACATCTATGACCAGGACCTTGCATCGCCTCGGCTGCACGTCACAACCTCGATGTGGGACCTTGGAACGCTCTGAAACTAGGATTTAAGATACTCTTGTTCAGCGTGCCTATCTGGATCCCTGCCTCTGGCCCACGCTCCATCACGGTATGCCTGAACTTTTGACTTTGTCCTGGTTTGTCACGACCAGATAACCACAGTTGGCACTTTGTGGAGCTATATTCACTGAAATCTTTCAAATTGCATATCTCCAGTTCTACTGTTTGGATGTTTGTCCTTTTGGTCCCGATTTATGTGTTAAAATGTATTCTATTTTCCAAATTGGTGTGAGTTTTTCTTGTGTTGCATTATCGCTTTTTTCCTGTTTGAAGTGCTGCATAAATACTTTACACATTGTCTCTAAGTTAAGCCTGACTTCTTTGTGCCAAACTACTAGAGGGTTGAGCACATGTTAAGTTTGGGTTTGCTTGTGTTACTAAGCAGTGTTTTAAATTACTTTTGTAGATAATTAAAGCTTTTGTTTGATTGTTTGTTTGATAAATATATTGGCACTGTAGTTGATGTACATGGGAGGCAAAGATTAATGACAAATACGTGTTTGGATGTAGGGTTCACCTACAATGAGTGTTAACTCACAGGGCTCCGTTTTCTGCCACTACAGGTGATCAATTTGTTTTGGTTCCACCCAGAAAAGAATAAAATGCTAAGTTTTGGTGAGGAGTGTTTCACATATCGCAATTTTAAATTCCTCTACAAACATAATAATCCAGTCTCATTAACGTAATACACATATAAAAGCAAAAACTGTAATCGTCATACGTAAATACACGCATAATATTTCAATGTTACATATTCTTAAAAATATTAATAAAGTAATCATATATTTAAAGTGATATAAAAACAAAGCGCACAAAAACGCACACATACACACATGAAATTAGAACAAATTCTCACATCATAGTGTATAAACATCATACATAGGGGCTTATTTACGAGCCGCTTGCGCCACCGGTGCGTCACTTTTTCCCACATTAAATGTGACGCACCAGTGGCGCAAGGTGCTTGTAAATATGCCCCTTAGTGTATAAACAATATACATATATGTTACAAATTGTACTCTAAGGTACAAACATTCGCATAGGCATTGACATTGTTACATAAGCAGATGAACACGACGTGCCAAAAATATAGCCCATATTCAGACCCTAGCAAACTTTACTTAAAATCGCGAATTGTCTGGACAGCAATTGTCCAGACAATTAGCCTACCACCAGAAACACAGCTTGACATGCATAAAATCTCAACTGCAGCCATCTCAGCTCTTTTCCTTCTGTCATGAAAAATTGAGGTTCAGGTGCGTGTTTCGTAGATGATGACTTATTTTCTGATAACAAAAGACAGTACATTAGCAAAGCTAAAATAACGTGGTGAACAGGGCACAGCTGGAAGTTGAAAAGACAGCCCAACAGTCGCGGCTCCTGGTGGGAGTGCTGCGGGGCGGTGGGGCGGGGCGGGGCTGGGGAGGGGCAGGGTGGGGAGTAGTAAACTCCGGCACACGGCCGAACGGAGGTAAGTACATAAATAAATAAATAAAACGAATCACAATTTGTTTAATTTCAATAATTTCGTGTTATGCATGTTACACAAAATTTCCGAAATTACGCCATTATTTCAATTATTTTAAACATAGAAATTATAATGTGGGAGAACAGGAACAATACAAACAACTGCAATGCGAGGGGCTGTTGTTCATGGCAATTGCGTTTTTCGTACTATTTTCAGCAGGAAATACAACCTCATGCCAAAAATTGATACTCGGACGAATTTCATGCAAAAATACTGCTAAATTATAGATTTGCAATTTCATTACAATGCACAATTTCCCCAAATTTTTGAATAATTATGTGAAAACTAATTACACTACTTTCACACACACTTAGTTTTAATCAGTAATTTTGAATCTAAGAAAGTATATTCAATTTTCAAACCAGAATTTCACGCTGGGCAACATCATGTCTGATGATAACATGAATGAAAAAGGTGATGAGTAGACACCACCCTCTCTTGAAAGATATAACTGTTCATGGCCAGATATTGGAAAATATGAAGACCACTTCCATGTGTCCATTTCAGGAAGGGATTTAGGGGTTTATAACTTAGCCCCAGGCCCAGTTTATATACACATTGTGGATAATTTGTGGAGTTTCTGCCATCGCCTACTGGCTTTTACAAGCTCACCCCATTTGTATTAAAATCAATTGCAACTCAGCCTGCAGTATCAACAGTCAGGAAACATTGGGCTGAGGGCCACGAAGATAATAAATTAAAGTCAGAGAAACCATCTTCTCGATATTGAACTTAGTTGAAAGGTTTGAGCGGCTGCCACTTTGTCCTATTTCTGGTTCAGTTGCTCTTGTAAATTGGAATGAAAAGGGGAATAGGAAAATATCAGCTGCTAACTTGAAAGCTGGGAGCAGGTAGTCCTCATTACAAGCAGATATAGTCAGGTGTACATATCACCTCACAGGACTGCTGGGATTACTCTAACGGTGAAATGAGGGCTCCGCCAAGAATTCAACAGTTGGCTCAGTCCATTAGACTGGAAGATACAGGCATGCTGATTTTCACTCCTCACCGTGAGTCAGAAAGGCACTTTGACATCCTCAAGGGGATAATATTCTCAATCTTTTGAAGTCCTGTCTCACCCTGTGCTGAATGGATACTTAGAATATAGCCAGGGCGGGTTCTCACCCGCTGCTGTGTCTCGACAATTATGAAGAAATTGTCTAGAGCGGTCGACCTCAAAGCTGGGGAACTGGGTTCGAGTCTCAGCAATGATGCTCAACATCCTGTGATTCTGGGCAAATCACTTCATCTCCCCGTGCCTAACAAAATGAATGTGTCCTTCTGTAAAATCAACTGGTGCTCATGTAAAGTGCTCTGATACCTTTGAGTCG
This sequence comes from Calotriton arnoldi, assembly GCA_963921515.1. Taxonomy (NCBI): domain Eukaryota; kingdom Metazoa; phylum Chordata; class Amphibia; order Caudata; family Salamandridae; genus Calotriton; species Calotriton arnoldi. The sequence goes on along the minus strand of CAWUFW010009574.1, from coordinate 413,400 downwards.
AGTTTGCTATATAAAACTGAAAAAGAAAAAAAAACTATGTGGACTTCAAATAAAAGCTTTGGGAGGATCTTGCGGAATTGGGTACCACAATCTTGAAAGCCAGTCCCTTCCATGATCCTAGTGTCTTACATTGTGTTCTTCTCATTGGTAATGATGCCTACTTGCCCTCTCAAGATGTGTTGTGAATTAACACAGGCCCATACAATAGGCTTTTGAGTGGGAAAGAGGTACCACTGGATAAATGGAAAATGGGAACGAGATGCTATTGCAAAGCGATTGGGAAAATCAATGATAAACATTTAGAGGATTGGGGCTGGCGTCCATGTGGCTTTCAGATCTCAAGTGAAACAAATGATACTTGTTTATATATTGAAAGATTTTTTTATGGGGGGGCGTGGCTTAACTGCCCTCAAGATGGCCGCAACTTGCTGAAGCTCCTCGCTCAGACGGAGACCGGAACTCCTTTGTGGCAGCAGTCTGCTTCTTTTTACATCATGAAGCGGTTCATTTAAGATGTAACCGGGGGCACAGGTATCTTCTTTTCCGACCTTCGGCAAGCCGCGCATTTCTTCATTCCGCTCCCGCTTTGCGTTTCTCCTCAGGAATCGGAGACGCGACCACCGTTTTGAATGTATCAGTGAGCCGGCGAGCTCCTTGCAGGAAACACTGGTCCCTCAATAAAAATGTCTTCAAGGTAGACTAAAAGACATTATCTGTGCCCTGGCCAGTCTGCATACTGTATTGTGCCAAGCATTATAGCTGACTCATTGTTTTAACTAATTTTTCTGTTTTATCCACTTGGTTTGTTTTTCTCTTTGGTGGTTTATACTTGTGGCTCCTATTTTGTGAACTTTCAGAGGCAACTTTCGCCTATAGCAATTTTCTTATTCACAATCTACAAGGTCCTGGTCACCAGCTGTGATTTCTTTGGAGGTCTTTTTTTGCCCCTCCCCCACTATTGATGCACTGTTAATCAATAACTTTTTGCTAACTAGTTCACTTGGTTCTATTGCCAATTTTATTCACCTGTTTATGGAGCCAGCCCTGGTGCCCTGCCAAAAGATCATAACCACCAACATGGCCTCTGTTCGCAAAGACATCACTACTGCCACAAAATGTCAGAAGAAAGAGCCTAACTTCCCCACTAAGTCTCCATTACCTCTTACTCTTGAGGATCTAATGGAAGAAATAAAGTACTTGAAACCATTTGTCATAGATACCAATGCCACTCTTCAACGACTTGAGGAGAAATGATCCAATCTGGAATCCAGGGTATCGACAGTGGAGCAACGGATCAGCGATGTCCAAGATGCAGCTTCCAGGATCGACGCCATGTCTAAAGAAATCGTTCTCCTTAAGCAACAAACTGAGGATTTGGAAAATCAAAACAGGAGAAATAACCTCAGAATTTTTGGCATCCCTGAAGGGGCGGAAGGCTCGACATGCTGTCTTTCCTTAAGGTTCATATACCCAAAATAGTCGGCCTCAAGGCAGATACCAACCTTGATCTACAACGTGCACACTGCTTAGGTCCTAAGTCTGGAGGACCATCGACCTCATCATCGTCTAGTCGACCTAGAGGGATAATTGTCCTTTTCTTGGAGTACACTGACCTTTTAATGGTTCTGTCAGCGGCTAAGCAACGAAAACAGATGCTTTGGTCCGGCCAGAGGGTATTTATCTCTCAGGATGTGGCTCATGCGACCGCAGTCAGACGTAAAGAGTTTCTTTCAATTCGCCTTGCTCTACGCTCCATGAACGCTAGATATGGCCTCGTGCACCCATGTTTGTTCAAGGTTAAATATAAAGAAAGAACTTTCTCATTTGACCGCCCAGATGATCTAAGGCAATTCATTGCTCAGCACAAAGGAGAAGAGATGGATTTTGGGAAAACCTGAACTTGATCATCTTTCTTTTTTTTTTACTTTAAAATACTATTGTTTCTGTTCTCTTAACATACTTTTAACCTTTCAGGGATTGTTGCTATTGTTGTTACTCTTAGGTTTATTCTGATATCCATTGTATATCTGCTCTTTTCAGGTTGATTCGTCACTAACTTCATGTTTTTTCTTCCTTACAGATGTTTGTCTGTACAGATTTCCCTCCTTGATGTGTCCATTCCCATGTGCATCCTTCCTAATCCCAGTGTTTATAGTTCATTTTCATCTGTTGGTAAGTGTTACTTCGTTCACCGGTCTTACTTGTTGCATTTTTTCACTTCTTCTGTGCCTGGTTTGTTCCCTGTTACCTCCTTTCTCTTCTCTCTTTATTAACTGCTGCTCCTTTCCCTCTTTATATCCTTGTCCTATTTTTGGTCTCTGTTGTAACTCTTTGTACCTGTCAAACTGTCGTCCGTCTTACTTTCTGCGCTTCCTCGCCTCTCCACAATAATTTTCCTACACTTGTTGTATGCGTTGTTACGCTTGATTGAAGCTTCCCAGCTTTTTGTCAACCTCTCTTCCTCTATCAAGTTCATCTTTGTTTCTTTCTCTCTTCCTTTTTTATATATTATTTTTGGGTTTTCTTCCCTAACTCTCTTTTTTTTGTTCTGTAATCTTTTTTCCTTTTCTCTTTCTTTTTCCTTTGCTTTTATTTCCAGAATGATTTTTTGTACTTATTTTAAAAAGATTTTTATAATGGTTTAGTTTTTTCTCCACAGTGAATGTATAGTGCTATTCACTTCAAATTGCTCATGGTTGTTTCTAACTTCTTTTTCCCTTTCTCATGACTGGTAATGTACATATTGTGTCAAAAGTAAAAATCCCTTTGGCCTCTTTTAAAGCATACAGTAATCCCTACTAGCATCCAATCACAATCCACTCACCAGCACCCATCAGAAACCAAAAACATAATATAAAGACTGTCATGTATTTCTTATTTATTAGGATCTTTTCAATTCCAAGTATCAAAAGTTATTTATACAAAACACATATATCATCAATTCAAATATATTAAAAACATTTCATTCACACTTAAAAAGGAGAATTTTTGTCATACTCTAAAATCATCAACAATCCGATACATTTGGAAAACACTCCAAGTACATAGGAATTTTTGTTACTGAAATCCTAATTTTGATGATACATAGAATTCCTTTACTCCTATTTTGGCTTGGTGTTACTTGGGTGTTTTCTTCAACAAAGCGACGCGTTTCGGTGGTATTGTTATATTCATCACCTTCTTCAGGCTAAAAAGCTATTATTCAATGTCTCCCACAATATTGATCTAAAAAACATTCATAAACAAACTTTAGTAAAAACTTTTTGTATATAACCCATATTAAAAAACTTGTATTACTCATTTGCATATACCTCATATTGCAATTTAAATATTCATGACATCATTATCTAAATATTACAACATATTTTATACCATGCAACAAGTACTTCATATTATAATCTTGGTTCCACACACGGTGCCTTCTCAGTTATTCGTCCTCCCCACTGGAAGAACCAACTCAAACCACTCTCAACTTTACACATTCTCTCTATATTATAATAAGATCAAGGGTATTACCCACCCAATGCACAATCAGCTGAAGGAAGAAATATCTCTCCTCCCCAATGACTGCTTCCTTTGTCAGATGAGCCGCAATATTATTACTCAGGATGAGGGCATATACATGTTCCCTGAAAAATATATAGCACATAATGGCGAAGGGCAAGAGTTATTGTTATCCATTCCTTGATCTCTAAATTCTTTAATCACTAATAATCAGTGCCCAAAAACATTAAGGTTTGCAAAGCTACCTCAAGGTTTTCTCTCACTCTGTCAATTTCTTAAAAAAACGATCAGAATAGGACGATGCCCAGGGACCACAACCTCACTGGTTATACTGCATCTAAAAACAACGTACAAACAAATATTTGATATTGTCTTACGTTAACATCTCATTGCGGGATTGTAATCAACAAAATATACAGATTGTACCTGTTTTTAAAAAAACGAATATCCTTGGCCACCGGAGCTATGGCCCTCGAACCTTCAGATAGTCTAAAGAATGTTTATGGACTTCAAGAAAGACGACCCTTTATAAATTGGTGCATTCAGCGTCTCCAAACAGACTGCCTGTACAATAGAAAAGACCACATAGATTGAGTGTATTGAGTCTAAAGCTCATCTAAATAGGAGCTAAACAACTCTTCATGAATACAATCCCGCGCTAATCTCACTCTGCCTTATATTTTATGTTTTGGGGAAAGTTTTGTAAAAAGTGCTGATGTTCATGTACCCCAACCTCACACTTCTATCGTGCTTCAAGAGCAGACCGAAACTCAGGACCATAACACCCTGTGTGTTACTTACTACCACGGAAATGTAATGTGGACAGCGCTAGTATTCATTTACCAAACCACGCACGCACTTAAATCGTGGTTCAAAATCGGAGTAAAAACTCGGGACCGTAAAGATCCGTGATATACAAACTTCCAAGGGACAATAAAAACCGCCACATAAAGAACTCCCCACACATAGGGGTGCCTCCCAATCTAGCTTATATTGCTCCACGCTTTTAAACACTCACCGGGACTCAAAAGTCTCCTCACGTACTCCTTTCTCCTGCTCTTTAATCGGTGTAATCCAGCTCGATTCAGGCTCTGCTTATTAGCGCGCCCATCGCGTCTCTTGCGATCGATTTAGCAGCAATAAACAACGGACTCCCGGAATTAAGCATAAAAAAGAGACCGCCATCTTAGAGTGGATAGACCCTGCGGGCCCCGTTATTCTAATTCATATTTTAATCCTTTGAATATTATTTTCCCACAGAATCTATTACATAAATTACCAGATTTTCTCAAATTATCAAAATGTACGGCCTCTCATTACCACACATGCACCACAACTAACTGGTTCCAAAACGGACCAAAGCAACCAGTGGAAAACGGCCGCCATTTTTGCCACAACAATAGTTTCATTGTAAATTATTTGCCTCAGTAATATATATGGGCCTAATCTACCTAAAACATTATATATATGTCTGCCTTGCCCGTCTCTCGATCGTCAATAATATCATATATATATTATTTTTATATATAATATTATGTTAATGTGCTCCTAAATTTCTATACATAACACCTCCAAAAGACAAAAGAAGCCTGATGTCAGTTATCCCGAATGATTCCGAATCTTGATTCAAGATCATACATGATAAACTCTAAATAGTAAAAGGCCCCTTTGACAGTGCCTAGCTGAAACACAGAAATCTCCCAACTCCAATACTACTGCAGTAACTTCTCCCATTCCTCCTGTGAGTTGAGTCCCTGTCTAATGGTATTGAGGATGGAGATGTACCATTGTTCTCTCGCTTTCCTTTTGGCCTCCATATTACCTCCTCTTTTATTCATTATCACTTTTTCTAAAATAAACCATTTAAAATCCGTTTCTTTATGACCCTGTTCTAAAAAATGGGCAACTAATGGCGCATTAATCTTCCTAGTTTTAATAGCAGATCTATGCTCGAGAAGACGTATCCTAAGTTCTCGGCCTGTCTCCCCCACATATGCTAGTCCACATGGGCATTTTAGAAAATATATGATATTTTTACTGCAGCAGTTATTCAGTGTGTGTGCAACCACAGTCCTACCATTATGTTGCACTTCCTTAGCTACCATACATTGTGGGCACAGAGAGCAATTACCACACTTAGTAGTGCCTATCACTCTTGAATTGTCAATGGTTCTCTGACTTTGAACCAATTTCTCCCTATATGTATGGACCAACTGATTGCGGAGGTTCATATTACGTTTATAGGCAAAAATAGGTTTCTCTAATTTTACTTTTTCATCATTATTCAATATGTTCCAATGTCTATTTATCACATTCTTGATCTTATTGCTGATTTCATAGAATTGGCTCACAAACACCACTTTAGTCATCTTCTCTTTATTCTTAGATTCCTCAAACATCGCCTCTCGATTATAAAAACGTGCTCTTTTAAATGAGTGAGATATTAACTTTTTGGGATAACCTCTATCTTTCAATTTGTTTTTCAGTACCTCTGAGTGTTTATAAAAATTCTCAAGAACAGTAAAATTTCTCCTAAGGCGGAGAAATTGGCTGAATGGTATATTATCCTTTTGGGATTTAGGGTGGAAGCTGGAGTAATGGAGTAGAGTGTTTTTATCCATTGGTTTAGTATACAGTTCGACCTCCAGTCTTCCACCCATTTCCCCAATGGTAATGTCCAAATAATCAACGCTCACCTTGCTGCACTACGCCGTGAATCGGAGATTCTCATCCCCTAAATTCAACCAACTGAGAAATTCATCTAATTGTTGTATGGGCCCATTCCATATAAAGAACACATCGTCAAGGAAACGATGCCACTCACTGATGTTCTCATAGAAGGGTGCTAGTTCGTTGTAGATATGATGTTTTTCAAATTCTCCAACGTACAGGCATGCTAAACTAGGAGCGCAGGTTGCGCCCATACTATTCCCCTTCTTTTGATGGAATAACTGATCTTTAAAAAGAAAAATGTTGTTTTTCAACACCAAATCCATGCACTCTATAATGAACTCTTTATTGACCCCCTCCAACTCTATGTTCTCTAAAATTTCATGAATCACCTGCACTGTAGATTCCTGTGGTATATTTGTGTATAAGGCCTCAATGTCTAGGGTTACCAGACATTGAGTATCCTTACAAAATGGTTTGTTCTCCACCAAACTAATAATGTGGGTGGTATCCTTAACATATGATTTAAGTTGGCTTACCAAAGGTCTAAGGAAAAAAATCAATATATTTACTGAATGGTTCTAAAATAGAACCTAAACAGCTTACAATAGCTCGCATGGGGGGATCTAAATGATCCTTATGGACCTTCGGTAGGCCGTATATAGCTGGAGTTTTAGGGTTGTTGTTGTGAAGGAATCTAAATTCCTCCTCAGAAATCCACTCTTGTTCTCTCGCTGCCTCCAGAAGGTCACTGCATTTTTTAGCTAGTGTTAAAAGCTCCCTTTCATGCACCCTCTCATAGTGTGCTGAGACATTTAGTAACTTAAACATTCTGTTGTCATAATCCTCAGTGTCAAACACCACTATCCCTCCACCCTTATCAGCAGGTTTAATTGTAATCGAGTGGTCTTCTCTAAGGGTGCTGATAGCTATTCTTTGAGCCCTGTCTAAGTTCTGTGATCTAGTAAATTCCTTTTTAAGGATATTTTGAATCTCGATTTCCACAACTTTCTCAAAGGTCTCAATGTTATTCCCCACTTGTGCCAAGGTTGGCGTAAATGTAGACTTAGGTTTAAAACCTGTAACATTATTGGACTCCTTCATCGGTTTATTCTCAAAAAATCTCCTCAACCTAATCTTTCTAAAAAATGATCTAAGATCTCTTTCTAATTGGAATCTATTGGTTTTGGCTGTAGGGACAAAACTGAAACCCTTACCTAATATCTCAGTTTCATTGTCACTCAAGGACCTACTTGATAAATTAATTATGGGGATCCTGTCTACCGCCAATATCTCTGGCGCCTGGTTTGCATATATTCCTGGGGTGGTTGACTGCGAGCTTGTTGACCCCCCATCTGATTCCCATTGTACCTGCCCCTTCTGTTTCTCTGTTCTAAAAAAAACCCCTGTTGTTCAATAGGTCCTCTTATATTTTCTTCCCTGTGTGGGTACTCATCATCACTGCTGGAGCCAGATGTTTTGGAGAATGTTATTTGTTTCCTGCCTCCCCGTGTATATCTAGGTCTCCTATATGTAAATTTATCCCATCCCTGATCATTTTTCTGATCATAGTAATTTTCTTTAAGGAACGGATACGCTAGTTCTTGACTAAATCTATTTATATCCTTTTTAAGCTTATTTGTTTTTTTGTTAGGAAGATAGTCTCTATAGCCATCTACATCCTTGTTTATTTCTTCCAATTTAGATTTAGCATCCTCCAAAGCAGTTTTTTCTTTTAGTTCAAGTTCTAATTTTTCTATTGCCTCTCTCTCTATAATGATTATTTCCTTGGCTGTTTGTATGATTAAAAGCATCCAGTCCCGACTACAGCGGTTTGATATTTGAGTCCAAATTTCAAGGAATTTTTTATTTTGAATAAATAAACCCGGTTCATTACGTATCTGTAAGCCAATGGGTATGACCCCAGATTTAACGTACTCAATTAAAAACTCAGCATGGGCTTCTGTTCTTATCAATTTTTTCTTTAGGTTAAGCAAGGTACCCCATTTTTCACCCTTACCTGCAACTACTGTAATTTTGTTACCCTTTTTGCTGTTGATTATTCTATTATATTGATCCTCGCTAAACCCAAAGGTTTTAAATGGATCCATCCGCTTAACAAAGCTGGAACAAAATGCCACCAACGTGTCTCCAAATATAATATCACTGGGACCAAGTCCCAACTCTCCAGTCCTATGGACCGTGCACAATTACCAAAATAAAAGAGAGGGGTCCTACTACACCAAAGGGACAGGACACCAAAAATAGACACTTTTGTCAAGAGTAAAAATCCCTTTGGACTCTTTTAAAGCATACAGTAATCCCTACTAGCATCCAATCACAATCCACTCACCAGCACCCATCAGAAACCAAAAACATAATATAAAGACTGTCATGTATTTCTTATTTATTAGGATCTTTTCAATTCCAAGTATCAAAAGTTATTTATACAAAACACATATATCATCAATTCAATTATATTAAAAACATTTCATTCACACTTAAAAAGGGAGAATTTTTGTCATACTCTAAAATCATCAACAACCCGATACATTTGGAAAACACTCCAAGTACATAGGAACTTTTGTTACTGAAATCCTAATTTTGATGATACATAGAATTCCTTTACTGAAGCACGATAGAAGTGTGAGGTTGGGGTACATGAACATCAGCACTTTTTACAAAACTTTCCCCAAAACATAAAATATAAGGCAGAGTGAGATTAGCGCGGGATTGTATTCATGAAGAGTTGTTTAGCTCCTATTTAGATGAGCTTTAGACTCAATACACTCAATCTATGTGGTCTTTTCTATTGTACAGGCAGTCTGTTTGGAGACGCTGAATGCACCAATTTATAAAGGGTCGTTTTTCTTGAAGTCCATAAACATTTTTTAGACTATCTGAAGGTTCGAGGGCCATAGCTCCGGTGGCCAAGGATATTCGCTTTTTTTTAAAACAGGTACAATCTGTATATTTTGTTGATTACAATCCCGCAATGAGATGTTAACGTAAGACAATATCAAATATTTGTTTGTACGTTGTTTTTAGATGGAGTATAACCAGTGAGGTTGTGGTCCCTGCGCATCGTCCTATTCTGATAGTTTTTTTAAGAAATTGACAAAGTGAGAGAAAACCTTGAGGTAGCTTTGCAAACTTTAATGTTTTTGGGCACTGATTATTAGTGATTAAAGAATTTAGAGATCAAGGAATGGATAACAATAACTCTTGCACTTCGCCATTATGTGCTATATATTTTTCAGGGAACATGTATATGCCCTCATCCTGAGTAATAATATTGCGGCTCATCTGACAAAGGAAGCAGTCATTGGGGAGGAGAGATATTTCTTCCTTCAACTGATTGTGCATCGGGTGGGTAATACCCTTGATCTTATTATAATATAGAGAGAATGTGTAAAGTTGAGAGTGGTTTGAGTTGGTTCTTCCAGTGGGGAGGACGAATAATTGAGAAGGCACTGTGTGTGGAACCAAGATTATAATATGAAGTACTTGTTGCATGGTATAAAATATGTTGTAATGTTTAGATAATGATGTCATGAATATTTAAATTGCAATATGAGGTATATGCAAATGAGTAATACAAGTTTTTTAATATGGGTTATATACAAAAAGTTTTTACTAAAGTTTGTTTATGAATGTTTTTTAGATCAATATTGTGGGAGACATTGAATAATAGTTTTTTAGCCTGAAGAAGGTGGTGAATATAACGATACCACCGAAACGCGTCGCTTTGTTGAAGAAAACACCCAAGTAACACCAAGCCAAAATAGGAGTAAAGGAATTCTATGTATCATCAAAATTAGGATTTCAGTAACAAAAATTCCTATGTACTTGGAGTGTTTTCCAAATGTATCGGGTTGTTGATGATTTTAGAGTATGACAAAAATTCTCCCTTTTTAAGTGTGAATGAAATGTTTTTAATATATTTGAATTGATGATATATGTGTTTTGTATAAACAACTTTTGATACTTGGAATTGAAAAGATCCTAATAAATAAGAAATACATGACAGTCTTTATATTATGTTTTTGGTTTCTGATGGGTGCTGGTGAGTGGATTGTGATTTGATGATAGTAGGGATTACTGTATGCTTTAAAAGAGTCCAAAGGGATTTTTACTTTTGACAGAAGTGTCTATTTTTGGTGTCCTGTCCCTTTGGTGTAGTAGGACCCCTCTCTTTTATTTTGGTAAATGTACATATTGTGTCATGGAATGTGAAGGGTTTACGGAACCCTATTAAGAAACAAAGGGTACTTACTCATTTATCCCGTTTACAATGTAAGATTGCAATGTTACAGGAAACCCATTTTACGGAAAATTACATTAACTCCCTTAAAAGGCATTGGGTGGGTCATGTTTTTTGTTTGCCTTCTAAGGAGAGAAAAAATGGAGTGGTGACTTTATTCCATAAATCTCTGTCTGTAACGATTGAGAAGGAGGAGAAAGATGTGAATGGTAGATAGCTTCTTCTTCATCTGGTTATTAATGTAGCCCCTCTTTCCCTCCTTAATATATATGGCCCTACGGGTTTGGATACTCAGTTTTGGCTCTCCATGTCACAGGTCCTACACTCTTGTCCAATCTCGAATTTCCTTGTTGGTGGCGATTGTAACCAGATTATGGATCCCTTTCTCGATAGGAAATCTCAATCAAGGTTTATTCCCAATAAAATGCAAAAAACGTTCCTAAATACTATTCTAGCAAGGGGTCTGGTGGACGCCTGGAGGATATGCAATCCTGACAAACTTGAATTCACCTTTTATTCCCCTACTCACAACACAAGTTCAAGAATTGATTACATCTTTGTGTCTCCCCAAATACTCACCAACTTAACTCATGCTGAAATCGGATCTATTTTGATATCTGATCACTCTCCAGTTAATATTAATATAGATCTTCCTTCTGTTTCTTCTAAACCTTGTAGGTGGCGCTTCAATAATGTGCTACTTAAGGACCCAGTTTTTATGGAATGTTTTAAAACCTTTCTTCTAGAGTTCTTTCAAACCAACATTACCCCTGACATTTCATTTACTGCGGTATGGTATGCATTTAAGGCAACGGCCAGGGTCTTTATTATTGACTATGTCGCAGTTAAGAAGAAAAAATTCCTTAAAGAATCCTCTTCTTTATTGTCTTCTATTAAACATCTTGAACATGCCTATTATACGTCTAACACTAATGACACGCTCAAACAACTTATTAATGCTAAATTGGACTTTAATAGGAAATTGACTGAGGAGGCCTCCGGGGCTCTACTAAAGACTAACTCCAAATTCTATGGGGGTCGTGACAGAGCAGGCAAATTGTTAGCAAATTATTTAAAAGTTAAATCCCAAAAATCCAGGGTACATAATATTATTGACGATAAAGGCATTAACCATCTTAAAGATGAAGAAGTTCTACAATGTTTCACAGATTGTTTTAAAACTCTAAATACCCCTGAATCATCACCTTCAGAAGTTGCCTTGGATTTGTTCTTTGTCTCTCTTCCTCCACGTACTTCTTCTCCTGACTGTTCCTCTCTTGACAAAGACCTATCTCTTTCTGAGATTAAGACCGCCCTGGCTCTATTACCTAAAGACAAACCTCCAGGCCCTGACGGCTTCACTGTTGAATTATACTCTTGCTTTGCTCAAAACCTTCTTCCTCATCTCCTCTCTCTTGTCCAGCACTTCATTTCTCACAAGGAAGCTTGTGGCACTTTTTTGGAGGCAATTATTTGCTTGATCCCCAAGAAAGATAAAGACCTATCATCTTGTGCCAACTATCGACCCGTTTCTCTAATAAATTTAGATTGCAAGATTTTTGCTAAAGTGTTGGCTCTTCCAATAAATCAAGTGATTCCTGATCTGATTGGTATCGAGCAACCTGGGTTTGTTAAAGGCAGGAATTTAACTGACAATTCTAGAGCTTTTTTAAACATAATGCATCTTGCATCAACTCCTTTAGTAGCCATTAAATTAGACGCTGAAAAAGCCTTCGATCTTCTTCATTGGTTTTTTTTTTGATGCGCGCCCTTAAGTGGCACGGTTTTGGTCCTACTATTTTGTCGTTCATTAACTTGCTTTATTCCTCCCCTACTACGTCTGTTTTTGTCAACGGTTCTCAATCATCTTACTTTACTCTTCAAAGGGGCACTCGTCAGGGCTGCACCCTCTCTTCCGTATTGTTTATACTATCCCTCGAACCCTTTCTTCACTCCTTACGACATTCTTCTTTATTTCGTGGGTTTCGGCATAAAACTTCCGAAACTAAGTTCACTGCATATGCGGATGACATCCTGTTATATGCATCTGACTCTCAGGATTCCATACCTGCCTTTAATGATCTCTTGTCTTCCTTTGCCTCTTTATCGGAATAAAAGTTAAACTTCACCAAGTCTGAAGTTATTCCCCTAAACAAATTCTGCTTAAAGGAGATGTTCGCTGATGTGGGCTTTAAATGGAATCCTAAACATATCACTTGCCTGGGAATTAAATATTCTTCCTCCATTGCTAAATCGGTCCAACTTAATTTATACGACGTCCTTCTTAAAGTGCAACATATGTCAGAGATATGGTCACCCTTATATTTGTCATGGTGGGGTAGGTTGGACACAATCAAGATGATGATGCTTCCCGTCATCAATTTTTACTTATCCATGCTACCAGTCAAGATTCCATTGAAATTCTTCAAATCACTCAATTCTGCCTTAAGTAAGTTCTTATGGAACAAACGGAAGGCCCGTATTTCCTTGTCTTCGTTATCTGCACCCAAAGATAAGGGCGGTGTCAATTTCCCCAACTTTAGACAGTACCACTCTTCTTTTTTGATACGTCAACTTTTACCTCATCTCTCCTTTCCCGAGAACACTCCTTCAACGGTCTGGCGTAAATTGGAACACTCTTTAATCCAACCTTTTCCTTTCTCATCATTACCTAATTTTCCACATCCTCCTCGTTCTTTTAAATCTCCCGTTACTTCACACTCCATATCGGCTATTTACCCGGTCTGGTCTAAAACTCTCTCTCCTTTGCAGAAGTTTCTTGATGCTTCTATAGGGCACAACAGATCCATTAAACTTGCTAATCTTATCATTTAATGGAAAGATTGGGCCAACAAGGGGATAATTCAAGTCAAGCAATTATTCCATGGAACACTCCCTCTCTCCTTCAGTGAGCTTCAATCTAAATATGGACTGCCCGCCTCCTCTCTTCATAAATATGATTCTTTGAAATTGATTATGACTCAGCAGTACTCCCTTCTTTCCCGGCCCTCTTCCCCTTCACCGGTTTCATCATTAGAGCCATTGCCTACTTCTTCTTCCCTCAGGGCTTCTCACATCTACAAATATCTACATTACTCTTTTCCCAATCGAAAGGTTGAACTGTTATGGGAAACAGATTTACAACAAACTTTTTCTATACACACCTGGAACTCCATCTGGACACGTTTACACCATACGTCCTGTAATGCTAGCACTACTCAGACTTTATGTTACTTTTACAATAGGCTGTACCTAACCCCATCATCTATTTCTAAATACACCCAGGGTTCCTCACCTGCCTGCTGGACCTGTTCAATTACTCCTGGTGCATACATACACTCCTCTTTTTTTATGTCCACATATTACCTCTTTTTGGTTAAAAGTTTGTAAAACATTTTCTTCTATATGTTCTATTAGTTTTCCCTTTAAAATGAACTCCATATTTTTGGGAAGTACTTCCCCAGTCTGGTTTGGTGTCCGTAAACTTGGACAATTTGTGGAACTGTTATTGGCAATTGCCTTCCAGGTTATTACTTCCAATTGGAAAGATGCCTCCAAGGTCACCTTTTCTGCCTGGTGGAACCTTCTCTGTCATTACCACAGATTGGACAGGGCTTTTGTCACCTCCACTCACCAACTTCTCCGAAAAGAGGCCATCTGGTCTCCACTTACTAATTATTTATCTTCCTGTGCTACTCAGATCCAGGATAGTACTCCTGTTTTTCAAACACCATGAGCCTTACAGTTTTAAGTTCCTTATACTGTATATATTAGGAAATTTACTGTTACCTTTGTATTATTGTTTATTCACTGTGTAATTATTGGAGTTAAATATGATTATTTCCATGTATAGTGCTGGATTTTTCTCTTGTTTGTTCTTTTCTTTTCTCCCCCCCTTCTTTTTTATATATTTATCAAAAATGCTAAGTTAATAAGGTACATTCATCATATTGACTCTTCTGCTCCGTTGTTAACTTTTTTCATTGTACCATATCACATTCATATTACAATTTGCTTAAGGTCGTAAGGTCCAAGTCCTTATCTCTAGGGACTTGGTTATCGCTTGCCGCAGGGACTGTAAAATGGAACTTGCCAATCAGAAGACCAGGTTAAGGGAGAGAGCTTGGGATGACTTAACTCAAGCCTGTGAAGTGGGAGATAGCATCCTGTTTAGGCAGGTAATAAACCTCTCTCTGGCCTTGCGAGAAATAATGATCCTATTCTTTGCCAACACATAACTGAAGGTCAGTGGGTGGGGCACTTTGAGGGGATATACAAAGGTGAGCTGGTGGGCGGAAATGTTGTCCTAGGTGCTTCTTTTGAAGGGTGGCCAGGTATTGTTTTTACCCTCGACAAAGTGTCCAAGGAGATTTGGGTTATAACAAGTAATAAGACCCCAGGGCCAGATTGGATCTCGCCTGATTTATTTCTGGACAACATTGATCTTTGCGCCCTCCTTTTGACAATGGTTTGAAATGTGGTTTTGGCCTCCAGGAGCGTGGGTGCACGTTACGTGATCCCGGTGGCAACTTGAAAGAGTTGCTCTGGTTCTAGCGCGCATTAGCACCTCATGGAGGCTGAATTTATAATTTTAGCAAGGGCTGTTTTAAGTTCCCAGTCCGGCCTTGCCCAGAAGCACGTTGGCTCTAAGTTAATTTTAGAATGGGTGCTTAAAGCTTCATAAAAATAAATGGACTACCCTGAAAAAAGGCCAAAAAGACAGAACCTGCACACTATGCAGGTTTCCACCACAAGACATGAAGCTGGTGCATGGTGTTTTTATCTGCCCTGTTCTTCATAATTATAGGAAGTTATTATTGAAACCAATGTTTGTTAAGAGGAATATGTGTAATATAACTGGTGATGTCTGATTTATTAAATATTACAGATACTTTAAACATATGTTTTAGAATTTTTAGCATTTTGAATCAATTTTTAAATGTGTCATAATTTAATAGGGATAATATGATGCATAGGGGTTTTATGGATTTTATATTTATAATCTGTTTTAGAATTTGTTGGTAAACTATAAATGCAAACTCCCCCATCCTCGAACTGTGGTGATAAACAAATAAATAAAAGGTCATGTCCATATCGCCCATGAGTTTCGTGAAATGATAATGTTGGCTGTAAAACAGCTGCAAAAGATGGCGGGTACCAGTGTGACTCCGAAAGGTTCTCTCTACACTTACCCTTATCTATTTCACTTGATTTTGACACTTTTATTTGATGCTGATGATATAATATATATGTAAAATTCATGGAAAGATTCAGGATTGCGCCAGGAGCAGAGTGCATCACAGGAAAGGAGAAGTATATTAATGTTGCGCGATCAGCATATTTCAAAGCAGGGAGCCATATGCGGCATGATTAATGATGTACATTAGTTAAAAAACAAAGTAAGTCTGTTACTTTCAGACTCTCACTCATTCTCATTAAATGCATTCAAATTGTCCTAATAAATCAAACATGTTTTGACATTTCTGCATGCATATCATGCTGGAGTTCCTACAATTAAACCAAGTGAAGAAAGTCAAGTATATCTTTTTTCCAACTACTTTTATTATTGGAAAATATGCACATAGTGTAAAATCATAGATATGTATGCAGTCTGAAAAAAAGAACTGCATCTCTTTATATATGCCTAATTTTACTAGCGGGAGTCATGGTTTATTAATGCCTATACTCTCATTACTGTGGCGGACCTGCAACAAAGAAAAGTAAACAAAGAAAAAAACAAGCCTCCCAAGGTGCCTTTGGTCTGAAATAATAAATCAAACTGTGGGGGCTACTTGTTTCCATTTTCTATCAATGCATTATTTATAGCCCACTGTTTAACTTTGCAGATCCTATTGTAACCTTTTTTCTTTTTAATTCATAACTTAATTTTGATATGGTTCTCTTTTAGTATTTTGGCTCTAGTCTTTTGTATAGCCTTGAGGGTATGATATCAGGGGCCTTATTTACTCTGCGTCTTACAAGTGCAGTATTGTCTATGGCACCTGTAATAGGGTGGACCGGATATCTCTCACGGTTTAACCGAGTACCCCGCCCGCCAAACTCTGATTGAGGCACTATGTCGCCACATTTACCCTTAACTTAAATACCAGCTTTGTGCTGGGTGACAGGACAGGCAAGCTTGCATGTTGGCACACTCATTTTAGCAAGCCCCATTCTAAACTGTGTCCTTGCCTGTCAGTGGCGATTTCAGTCAACAGCAATGAACGCTATTTATTACAAGATGCCAGTTGAAATTCCTGTTTTATCTGCTAGTTGACCAGACCGTGCATAACATGCAGCTCTGGCAGCCATTTTAGAATCGATTGTGCAGCTTCGCTCTCTTTCTCGACAGTACTGCAGATTTCTTTCCAGACTTCGCATCAGGTTGGAGGCTAGTTTTCAGTCATTTTTTAATAGTCCTCTAGGCTTCCTCTCTGCTCTCCGTCCTGCTAATAGCTCGATTTCTGGGGATGTTAAATAGTCATTTGGCCGACTTGTTCCTCTCAGGCAGCACAATGTACCTTGACAGATGATCTTAAAACGAATTTTCAGAGGCATTCATTTTAGCCCAGTTACTTGGGGATTCTGTTAAAGATTTAAGCACCTACTCCCCTCGAGGAGCCTGGCTATGAAATACAGTAGCCACGCTGGGGAGCGGATGTATTTATTTCTGTTAAAGAGCTATATGGTGAAACTGATCTCAGTAAACCAGGGCAGATACATGAAGTGACCAGGCGCGGCCCGTGGTAGGAGTGCCGGTCGGGCGGTGACGCGGGGGAGGGGCAGGGTGGGGGGTAGTAAACTACGGATTAAGGCCGAATACAGGTAAGTGAACATTGAAATAAATAAAACGAATTTCGTTGCGCGCACTGCATTGCATTTGGCAATGCAGCGCTCACAACGAAATTCGTTTTCTTTATTTAAATGTTCACTTACCTGTATTCGGCCTTAATCCGTAGTTTACTACCCCCCACCCTGCCCCTCCCCCGCCCCACGTCACCTCCCGACCGGCACTCCTACCACGGGCCGTGCCTGGAAGTGACCAATCATAAGCTTCAGGGCCCTGAATTCTAAGACTGTCACGTCTCCTGTAAGAGTTTGGAAGGATCATAATTAGGGCTCCCGGTTTTATGGTATTTTTTTTTTTTAACATTTCCGTCTGTATTTATCCACATTTATTTTTTGGCCCTCTTATTGGCATTTATCCATATTTATTTTGTGTTTTTAGAATAAATGGAGTCGTAAAATGGTGTATTTCCACATTTATTTAACTCTTAGATGTGCACTCATACGTGGAAGCCTGTCGCGTTTTAGCAAATTAAACAGCCGCATATAACATAAAGCTACACCCATTGGTGCATATTATCCTCATACTACAAATATATGTTAACTTATGCCTGTATTTAAGGAAATCTGATCCTGTTTTGTAACTTCGTATCTGTCTATCTGCTCAGTTTTTGACTGGAAATTCATGAAAGACAGCATGGAGTGTCTTTCACAAAAAGCACAATTTTCAGTATTTTTCCACTTTTAAAATAAATGCAGACAGGAAAATTGTAATTACAGTAGTTTGCCTTTCAAACAGTGGAATGATTGATTAATTAAATGCACTTTGGTACCATGTTTATTGGTGCTGAAGTGCCATGTTGCCTAGTATTGCCTAAGAGAAAGGGTGTGTTTGCAGGTTTTCCCCTGTTAAAAAATTACATAAAATCCAATACTTTTTTCTTCGACCAACATAACAAGCATTGTTCTCCCTGTTTGACTTTGTCTATGATTGCATTAACAACCAAGCGCAAATAAAAAGCTGAGTCTTAACCCATAAAGAGCACAAAATACCAACCGGGAACCATGAATCAAATCCAGTCTTCACTTCTAGCCAGAGGAATCGTGGCTTTTTTCATTGCGGCTTGTGTTGTGGCCTGAAAAGGGCCTCTGCACAAGCCACAACGGAAAAAGGGATGTTTTTAAACATTCATGCACCCTGTGCCAGGCACCATGTGTTGCCTGACACAAGGGTATGGATGTTTCAGGGGGCACCACAGGTGCCCCCTTGCCACATAGCGGAGGCCCACGGGCTCAGCTAGGGGCCCCAAAGTACCTTTCCAACAGCCTTTCCATGGCGCCATGGAAAGGCTGTCGGAAAGGGACATTGTAATCCCTACGGCACTGCCCCTATTGTAGGAAATATGATCCAACCAACAGCCCCACAGGCTTTCCTTCCCATGCAGGAACTGGGGGTACAATACAACAGGGGGGCACCACATGTGTCCCCCTGCAGTTAACCCCATGCACAGGGGCAAGAGGGGGCACTGTAGGTGTGACCGCCATGAACAGGGTGCCGGTGAGACAACTCAAAATAATCTTGATGGTGCTGCTGCGGCACCGCCAGCTAATTTTAACCTCAACCACTGTCAGACTGCTGCAGGATCCTTGATCCGTGGCAGTAGCAGTGGTTCAGTGTTGCTTCGACCGCCACACTTATAATATTCCTGGTGGTCCCGCAGTGTGGTGGTGGTTGGACCGCCACCATGACTACAGTCGTAATAAGGCTCAATAAGTGTTGGTAGAATGGGTCACTCTGAATTTCCAAGGGGGAGGAGCTGTCACCTACCACACTTGCACATCTCAAAGGCTCTGCCTGGGCACTCTTACAAAGGTTGTTTCACTGGGCTTTTGTGGCCCCCAGACCAGCTGGGGCTAGGAACAGGGAAGAAGGGGATGTCTAACACCTCAAGGGGGTGCAAACCTCTAGAAGCTTCCTCTACTTCAAAGTGGGCACCAGGTATACATTTTGGACCTCGGCCCCAACTCTTCAGATCACTTCTGGACCTCTGGATTCTGCCAGGGAGAAGGACTGCCCAGCTTTGAAGCCTGCAATGTTGACCTGTTTTTCTGCCCAAGGACTGCTGTTGCTGCACCAGGGCTATTCTGCTGTGAGTTGCCTGCAATGCCTCGGCAGCTTTGCTAGCCTGACCGAGCATGACGCATCTCAACGTGGACATCAGGGCCAGCTCGAAACAGCGTAGCACATCTTGATACAAGTCCTCGCAAGCCCTAGTGGCTTCACCAGCACCGTACCAGCGCGACGCACTTGAACCTCAGGCCCGACGCATCGCTACGCAAGCCTTCACAAGCCCTGGCAGCTTCCTTGATGAGGACACAGGACTTCACATTGCAAGTTCCTATTGACAGTCACTGACTTCCCTGTGCAATGCATCTTGGTGCAAGCCCTTGAACCTCAAGCTCCACGTTGACAGTTTCTCGAAGCCAGCCAGTGCAATTCAACGCAAGGACTTTGCAGTGTTTCACAACCAGGATTTAAGGTACTCGTGTTCAACGGGCCTTACCGGGTCCCTGTAGGCAGCCCAGAGTCCATCACAGTCGACCTGAACTAGTGACTTTGTCCAGGTCTGGCACGACCAGATAACCACAGTTGGCACTTTGTGCTTTTTTGCACTATATTCACTGAAATCTTTAAAACTGCGTATCTCCAGTTCTACTGATTGGATTTTTAGTGTTTTGGTGTAGTTTTATTTATTGAAAGATTTTTGTTTTAAAAAAAAATATTTTATTGAAAAGTATTTGCTCAGCAAACAATACAAAAAATCAAACGAAACAGCTCAAGACATCTGTATTAGCATCCCATCATCATCAACAGTATTACAGCAGGCGTTCGTGCAGTGCATAAAGTTTATCAACTGGTCAAACATCTATTCATTAGATATCATGGAGCGCCTCTGGGTTTCCAAGCAATTATGTGGTAAAAGGAGTCTAGATGTCCTTCGGTCGTGATGTTATGGGTAGTTCATCTGAGTACGTTACCTGAGTGTCCCTGCAATACACCATATCTTTCAACCAACTCTCATATTTTGGTGCATGGCGCTGACCCCAGTGTATAGCCACCTGCCTTTTAGCCAATAGAAGCACGACTGCCACGAATCGCCGCCCTTGATACTTTTGCTTCTTGACTAAACCCAGTAAGCAGACCTGGATAGTGCAATCAACTGAGTCCACGGTCATCAAACACAGGTCCCGCACCACCCCGTTCCAAAATTCCTGGACCTCTGCACAACTCCACGCAAGATGCACAAAATCTGCATCTTGTACCCCACATCTCTGACAACATGTTTCTTCATGCAGCCCATATCTATATAATCTGACAGGTGTATAGTACATGTGTTGCAGATATTTAATATATATTATGTGCAGATTGCAGTTTGGGGTGGGCATGCCCGTGAGCGTGCAACAGTATACCCATTGCTCCTGTGTCAAGGGTGTGCTTAGCGCCCTATTCCACCACTCTAGTGCAGCTTCTGAGCACGGCGAACTGTCTACCTGTACAGCATTGTACAATTTAGTCACTAAGTTTTTTCTGGTGGGGCTAGTGATCAATATCTGAAGTGCATCTAGGACAGGGGGCTCCTCAGGGAGCGAGGGATAAAGGGCTTTTACTGCCAAGCCGAGGCGGTGGTATGTGAAAAGGAATAACTGCGATTTGTTGCTGATAAAGGCTTGGCCTGTGGGTTTTAGGAATTGCTCATTGAGATACATGTCTACCATTGTTACAATACCAACTTGTGTTAGAAGAGAGAGGCTCCCCTCCTGTGTCACTGAGATAGCCGGATGGTGGCCTAAGGGAAGCGCAGGGGTATAAAGAGGTAATTTGCGGGTCTTCACCCCTATCACATGCCAAGCAACCCTGGTGCAATTAACAGTGTTTATTTCAGTGTGGGAGGGCTCCCTGTTCGTGTATAGAAGGATATTACAGAGCGATATGGGGTGCACATCTTCTGCTTCAACTGCCAAATAAGGCGTTAAACCATGGGGTTGCTACCAGTAATGCACGTGTTGCACCTGTGCACATAAATAATAAAGATATAGATCTGGTGCGCTAAAACCGCCCCTATCATACTGTAAGGTCAGGACCTGCCAAGCAATTTGAGCCTGCTTTCCCGCCCATGCCAACCTTATCAATAGTGTCTGTAGAGTCTTAAAGAGGCTCTGTGGAAGTTTTATAGGAATGTTACTGAATAAATAAAGGAAGCGTGGTAGTACCACCATCTTCATTATAGCCACTCTGTCTGCCATAGATAGTGGCATCTTGATCCATCTATCCACCTGTTCTTCCAGTGTGCCCAGGGCCGGATCAAAGTTCTTCCTGATCACCCTCTCCGGTTCGATATGTATCCAGATTCCCAAGTACTTTACCGGGTCAGTACGCCACTCTAGTGAACCGGATGTACTCTCTGAGCAGCAGTGGCAGATACACTGATGGTTACCTGATATAGAGGACCATATCATCTGCATACAATGACATGCCTATTGGGTGCTGGAGAAACTTAAGCACTGCCTCCGCATGTCTTTGACGCACAATACAGCCCAATGGTTCTAGTGCAATTGTGAAAAGGAGCGGTGAAAGAGGACATCCCTGTAGGGTGCCTCCGTGTATGTGTAGTACCGACGACTTGTGTCTGTTTGCCCTAACCCTCACCACCGGCCCAGTGTATAATAATTTAACCCACCTCATGAATGAAACTGGTATATTCATGTGTTCAAGTATTGTAAAATGTATTCCCATTCTATCGAGTCAAAGGCCTTGGCTGCATCGAGTAATACAGCCACTGCCTCCAGCTCTGGGTTCAGCTGATGTTGCAGTATTTATTAAAAGTTACTCTATTTTTCTAATTTGAAGTGGGCAGACCTGCTAACTTGAAAATAAAATTTGCTGTGCGAGAAGGGTGTGTGGGCTTGGACGTCACAGGGCTTTATGATGAGAATTATCTTTGAGGCCCGTCTGCCCCTGTGGCCAGCTCCCATCTCCCTCCTTCCCCTTCAATAAAACAAAAACACTAAGCTTGCTGTGGCTGCAGTCATGTCCAGGGGGGTTTTCACACCTCATAATGGACTTCAGCTGCTTATAGCCTCCAAAGAGGAGATGGAAATCAACACTTTTTAGTGGTTTCCAGCTCCTCTTGCTTGCTACCGTGTGATTTTGGCTCCTCACCTGGTGACCGTGTGAAGAAAGCCGAAATCGTGTGACAAAAGGTGGCACCGTATGTGTTGGCAGGTCTGTGTGGGATTTTCCTTGTGTTGTGTTTACACTTTATTACTGTTTGAAGTGCTGCATAAATACTTTATAAAATGCCTCTTCAGCCTACCTGCTCTGTGTCAAGCTACCAGATGGTTAAGCACAGGTTAATTTGGGGTTTGCTTGTTATTTCACCCGAACAAAAAATTTTGGCTGCTGCTTGAGTACGGCTTCACTGCTCTCAACCAGTAACCCAATTTCTTACATAGGTTTGCTAGCTTTAGTAAATCTGCAAATGCACCAAACTCAATGGGTGGACATGGAAACACCCATGCTCCACTCATGGAATGTCTCCCTAGCAAAATAAGCAAGGCAGTGCTATGCACTGCCTTGCCATACTTTTTGGGGAGAAATCCCACACAAAGCCACGCAAATCTGATTTGCATAGCTTTGTAAGTCACAAATCACATTTTGTGTTGTGGCGGCACCAAAAAAAGTGGCGCATCCGTGATCCGAAATGTTAGTAAATCTGCCCCTACGGCTCTCAATGTCAGTGTTCCCGCCCTGGATACCATATCTGTTAATATCCAATTCCCCCAGGACTCAGACATTAAAAACTGCAATAAATATTGTCTATTTCGAGTCCACCCCAGCAAAATAGTATATAAGTGGCGTTTGGTGCTTACCGTACTAAAATCAGTGTTCCATGTTTGCTGAAGAACTCAGAATTCCGGTATGTCCGGTAATAGATATACCACAATTTAACAGGCCACTCATTGTAAACATATACATAATGCTAGGCCTGTGTTAATAGTCATAAACCAAAGAACAGTTGAAGTATCCATGGATTCCAAGGTCCATTCAATAGCTGTGCCTGGCGAGTGTGGTAGTGCTGTGTGCATAAATCACCCTAGTATAACACAGTAAAGTTACTGCACATTTCATATTTGCGTTCTCGCCCGCAAGCCTTAATACATTTGCATGTGGTGTAACCTAGGTATAAGTTCATATTTTTCAATGTTGTGTCCACTGTGTATGTGTAATGTAGGATATATTTCACAACATATACTTAATTGTCAGCTTTTTTATCACTGATAAAATACTATCGGCTCTTGGAGATGCTGCGTTGGAAACATTAAAGTGGTATGGTACAGAACAAAAAAAGACACACTTTCATCCACAGAGATGAAAAATGTTGGATGGGACCACCGTTAACAAAAAAAAAGAGGATACAAAGAACTCAGAAGAAAGCCCTATATTTGTTTTGGTCATCAATATTCTCTGATGGCTATCAAGAACAACTCCCAAAATTAGAACGGTGAAA
Organism: Calotriton arnoldi; assembly: GCA_963921515.1. Lineage (NCBI taxonomy): Eukaryota > Metazoa > Chordata > Amphibia > Caudata > Salamandridae > Calotriton > Calotriton arnoldi. The sequence goes on along the minus strand of CAWUFW010009574.1, from coordinate 389,607 downwards.
TGAGTTTCAAAGGCGCAGGTAAGATCAGGGAAAGAGGCGGACTAGTGCTCCTTATTGCAATACTCAGAAACAAATTCATTTTTAAAGATAAAAGTGGAAAAGCACTTCCACAAACCAACAGCCTGGATGAGCCCGCAGACGAGCCCTGTGTCTTTTGTATGGAGCCCAGTGTTGCTGTGTGCCTGAAAAGGGCACGCCAACAAGTGTTAAACAAATTGGCAGCAGTTTGAAAATATGGCTTATTTAATATGACATGATTATTGCTTTCTTCTGTTCATGTGCTTTTCTTTCACATGGATTCTGCATTCTGCAATTATACTCTGAACACACAATCACCAAGAATGTCCCTTTTTCCACCTGTGTGTCTCTTCACATTCTCACCCCCACAGACATATTAAAATTGGGGTTGGACAGTGTTCTTTAACATTCTCGTGTGGACAAATGTCCAGTTACAGACAGACATGGTGAGCTTCTAGGATATCCAGCTTGGTTGAAACGCATAGAGAAAGTCAGTGGGAGACTGCTGAGCATAGAAGCAGATTTACGAACATGTCACACAGCGCAGCAACCAAAAGCGCTGCATTGCGTGATAGGTCGAGCAGAACACAGCCATATCTAATGACATACGGTGCTGTTTCTCCCCCCAGTACACCAGAGCTCCTCGAGCTGGCCATGTGCCATGTACATACCCTTGCAGACTAGGGTAAGAGTGTATCTGTGATGTCTAGCATAAATGTTGGACTGGAAGGGTGTGGCATAACGACCAGAGCTGAAATGTGGAACCAGGCTCGAGTCTCAGAGTTGGCTCAACTTCCTGTGACTCTGGGCAAATCACGCCGTGTTGCTTGCTGTGCAGCCTGACACCTGAGGGGGGACTACAAACCCCAGAACCCCGCGCTCTCGCAGGAGGGAGGAGCGCACCCGCTGTCTCACGCATTTAAGCGCGCCAACAACCCCGCGGCGTGGGACGCCGTGTTGCTTGCTGTGCAGCCTGACACCTGAGGGGGGACTACATACCCCAGAACCCCGCGCTCTCGCAGGAGGGAGGAGCGCACCCGATGTCTCGCGCATTTAAGCGCGCCAACAACCCCGCGGCGCGGGACGCCGTGTTGCTTGCTGTGCAGCCTGACACCTGAGGGGGACTACATACCCCAGAACCCAGCGCTCTCGCAGGAGGGAGGAGCGCACCCGCTGTCTCACGCATTTAAGCGCGCCAACAACCCCGCGGCGTGGGACGTCGTGTTGCTTGCTGTGCAGCCTGACACCTGAGGGGGGACTACATACCCCAGAACCCCGCGCTCTCGCAGGAGGGAGGAGCGCACCCGCTGTCTCGCGCATTTAAGCTCGCCAACAACCCCGCGGCGCGGGACGCCGTGTTGCTTGCTGTGCAGCCTGACACCTGAGGGGGGACTACATACCCCAGAACCCCGCGCCCTCGCAGGAGGGAGGAGCGCACCCGCTGTCTCGCGCATTTAAGCGTGCCAACAACCCCGCGGCGCAGGACTCCGTGTTGCTTGCTGTGCAGCCTGACACCTGAGGGGCGACTACATACCCCAGAACCCCACGCTCTCGCAGGAGGGAGGAGCGCACCCGCTGTCTCGTGCATTTAAGCGTGCCAACAACCCCGTGGCGCGGGACGCCGTGTTGCTTGCTGTGCAGCCTGACACCTGAGGGGGGACTACATACCCCAGAACCCGCGCTCTCGCAGGAGGGAGGAGCGCACCCGCTGTCTCGCGCATTTAAGCGTGCCAACAACCCTGCGGCGCGGGACGCCATGTTGCTTGCTGTGCAGCCTGACACCTGAGGGGGGACTACATACCCTAGAACCCCGCGCTCTCGCAGGAGGGAGGAGCGCACCCGATGTCTCGCTCATTTAAGCGTGCCAACAACCCCGCGGTGCGGGACGCCGTGTTGCTTGCTGTGCAGCCTGACACCTGAGGGGGGACTACATACCCCAGAACCCCGCGCTCTCGCAGGAGGGAGGAGCGCACCCGCTGTCTCGCGCATTTAAGCACGCCAACAACCCCGCGGCGCGGGACGCCGTGTTGCTTGCTGTGCAGCCTGACACCTGAGGGGGGACTACATACCCCAGAACCCCGCGCTCTCGCAGGTGTGAGGAGCGCACCCGCTGTCTCGCGCATTTAAGCGCGCCAACAACCTTGCGGCGCGGGACGCCGTGTTGCTTGCTGTGCAGCCTGACACCTGAGGGGGGACTACATACCCCAGAAACCCGCGCTCTCGCAGGAGGGAGGAGCGCACCCGCTGTCTCGCGCATTTAAGTGCGCAAACAAGCCCGCGGCGCGGGACGCGCGCGGGCTGTGCCCGGGCAAAGCCCGGGCTAAGGGCGGGCCCATCCTGCGCCCATCAGTGACAGGAAGAGGCAGGGCAGGGCCATCCCCCTTGGCTGAGTGATCCATGTTCTAGCACTACTAGTGGGTAAGACTTTAAGTATCTTTTGTCTCCCTCCCTACTGACTTAGTTTATAGACTCCCCTCTTGAGGTACTATTGTCCACAAAAGACTCCTTTATTGTGAATCGTGAAGTCAAAAGGAGCAGCGGATACATAGACATTTCAGTCAACCATTGCGGCCCGACTTGACACAGTGCCCTTCGTTTGACTTTGTTAAAACCGTATCCACCCATTATTGTTAGCTGAAAAACTAACAGTGTGAACGGTGGTCAAGGTCCTCAGAGCAGCTGAGTGACGAAGCTACGATCGGGCTGGTGATGCAAAAGTGGGGGTGGTACACGGGTTGTTACCACCCTGTTTCTGTCTCTGTTCCTTAGCGGTTGTGTTTATGCTGTCAGTTGACTAGAGGTGCCTCACACTAGGCGAGGGTCGCTGTGATCTAGTGTGTAGTGCCCTGGGGTGTGAGATTGGTAGGAGGTAACAAAATGGGGAGGAGGGCAGGCCCAGCGCGAGCCAAAATTCCAAGCGTATCGTCACTGCCCCCAACATCAATAGATAAAATGTTACAGAGGGCTATAGGGGTGGTGGATACTGAAATTGAGTTAACGGAAAGGCAGCTATCACTCACTCCTGATTTATTTATCCCACCATCTGATTTGACCACGATGCCAAATACTCCCCAAACACAGTTAGAGGTTCATCCCCTGCCTCCTCCCTTGGTTGTTCCCCCCAAGAAAGTACTGCGCAAGAGTAGAAATACTACTAGCATCCCCAAGATTGGAAAGCGCAAACAAACAACTGAGGTTAGGCCCAAAAAGAAGAAGTTCTGTGAGGACAATATAGACATTTTAGAGGGGGGTGAAGAGCGAGAACAAATCCCAGGTAGATCGCTAACAGCTAGCACAGACACAACTTATCCGGCATGGGCTGTGAATCTGTTGACAGACTTGCAGAATAACTTGAGGGCCATTATCATAGAAGAATTGGCCCCTCTCACTAGTCGCCTAGATAAATTGGAGAAAGCGGTGGCAGCAGGGGAAGCTAGGTCATCTGACTCACAAAATCACTCCACCAGTAAGCCTAGAAGGGGTATCGATAGAGGCTGCCAGGTGGATAAGGTGGGTCTCACCCGGGTTGCAGAGCCACGCACATGAGATTCCCTCCACTAGCCTTGAGATAGGGGAACTGAGTACTCACAGGCATCAGAGAGGCAGGAGTGCTAGCCGCGAGTTTAGAGCTAAAAATAGATCTGTTTCCCCTAGGCATCGAGATAACCCTAGCCTCCAAGATCAAGTTATTAATAGAAATGTGAGTAGGCAACTAGTAAAAGAATATGGTGAGGGGAGGCATGTTAGTTCCAACTTAAAACTGCCTAATATAAATCTCCCTCCTGCTTGCTCCCCGTATGTAGCTATATTGACAGGTGTCCCGCCAATCGAATCTAACGCAAAAGAAACCCAACTCGAGCTAAGGAATAAATGAAATTGCATGTGGCATACCCGGCGGGCTCTTTTAAAGTAATTTACAGGGGGAAGTCGAATGCACTGAATTTGCACAGGCATATTAATTGTGTTCTGGGTTTACCGCCCAATTTTTATATCTTTACCCGTGAACATTTTTAGCTCATGGTATATCTCCTGATGATTGTTTTTTCTGTGTTTTTAATGGATTGAAGAATGTATTAAGTATAATTGTATACTTCTTATGAGATTTTTATTCCCTGGTTTTAAGTGGATAATTTTTACACATGAAGATGTTCTTGAGTAATCTAACATTTTTTTAATTGTAAAAGTATATAATTTGTCTCATTGTAATGTGTACTTTTATGGCCCTAGTGGCCGAAATAAAGTTTTTATTGATTGATTGAAATCACTCAATCTCCCAGTGCCCAAAAAATGAATGTGTCCTTGCAGTGGCGTCACTAGGGGGGTGCGGGGGGTGCGGACCGCACCGGGTGACACCATCACATGGGGTGACACCTTTCCCAAATGAGACTATTTACTAAATAGTCTCATTTGGGAAAGGTGTCACCCCATGTGATGGTGTCATGGGGTAAGTTACCGCACTGGGTGACACCAACCCTAGTGACGCCACTGTGTCCTTGTGTAATATAATTGGTGCTCATGTAAAATGCTCCAGTACCTTCAGGTCAAGTTCACACAATATAAAACAGCATAAAAAAAAGAGAACACTATATTTAAAATAATTTAAAATACTTCCCACATTGGGTGCACACACGTAATCATGGAAAAGTTAGGAGAAATGAAAACATTTTCCCTTTTAAAACCTGCCTTGAAGAGATGTTATTTTTTTATTTATTTGTTTACGAAAAGCCCGGTCTACCATTTTTAGAGATAGGGCTTTGATTCAAAACCTATGGGTGGCTTCTTAGTATTGCCATTGTACCACCAATGGGATGCCTCCTTGATGCCAAGCAAAGCAAAATAGTGCAAGCATTACTTTGCATTACTTCAGGGCTACTTCCAGTGCAAATAAAGTTTTTCAATGGAAAGTAAATCCCAAATCAACAGTTTCTGCTGGTTTGCTTTTGTGACACAAACCCTGTGCAAATTGTTAGTAAATCTGCCCCAAAGACTTAAAGAACTGTTGCCTTTGGTTGAAATTTGTACTTCCTGCAACAGCAATCCCTCTGACTAACCATTCATTGGGTTATAGTAATTAGCTTTGAACTTTGAGCAACACCCCAATTAGATAAGTTATTACTGATGTCTTTGTGATTGAGTCAATCAATCTTTATAATATGAAGTTTTTGTATTTCAGCAATGTTTGCACTTTGTGCTTCTTCAATCAAAGTGTTAAGTGTTGTTAATGAGACAATACATTTATCCTGGTGATAAAACTATTATTTATCTTTCATTTTTAAATCAACAATAAATGCGCAGGTATATTAATAATTGTATGAATTCAGAATTCCATGAACATATGAACTTATTTATTCAAACTTTTCAGCAATGTCTTCATTGTACATTCATTTCATGATGGCAATCAAGTTCAGTTCACAATTTAAGGCTAGTTACAGTACACTTTTAAACTTATTTTACTAGGCCCAACCCCCTTTTGCATTACAAGTGCTAGCTCCTATTACTTCTCAGAACATTACGTGGATACACAGGACTTGGCCAGATTGTGGACACATGCCACCACAACAGATGTGGACTAAGCAGCACAAGTGGCCTATTCTCTTTTTGTCTTTCTCGTTACCTTTTTCACTACTCCTGTGTGTTGCTCATCCCATGATACTTCATGAAGGTAGTCACAAGTAAGTGAGGGATTGTTGGATTCACATGGCCTCTGTAAGTTCAACAATGGCTTCATACAGGTTAGTACTAGGCCTGGGCGGAAAACTACGCTACGCTCGCGGAGTTTGCGGAGTTTGCGCTACTACGCGCTACGTGAATTGCACGTAGCACAGTGCAAAAATGCGTAGCGGGCATTTTTTGCTTCCTTGCGGTCCTCAACGTCAAGTTGGCGACCGCGAGCGAGCAAAATCAACATCCCAACGAGACTTTTCCCTCGTTCGCGATCATCAACATCAAGTTGCCGATCGCGAGCGAGGAAAATAAACCTCCCAGCGAGATTCTCAACGCGGGGAGGTCAGGTTTCTCATTGCGAGTGGTCGCGTATGCTCGCGACCGCTCGCGATGAGAAACTACCAGTCCGCTTTGAGAAAGCTGCCGCTCGAGTACAAATCTACTCGAGCGGCAGAAAACGACCGCTTGCACTGTGCAAGATGCCGTTTGCAATGATTGCACAGTGCGGACAAGCATCCGGCACTGTGCAATCAGTGCAAACAGCATTTCCCTACCGCACTACGCAGTTCGCGTAGCTACGCGTAGCGTGCGTAGTGCAAAGTGCACTTCGCGTAGCTACGCGTAGCGCTACTACGTGAACTATGCCCAGGGTTAGTTAGTACATATCGTTGTTTAATAAAAAGGCAAGTAGAAGAAATTATCTGAGAGATATGGATCCATAGGTGGTAACCATGGTCAATTCAGTCAACATGTTAACTATCTTGCCGAATGAAAACCTGAGCCTCTGCCTTGAACTAGTACAGTAAAAGAAGGTCACAGCCACTCTGAACCAATGGTTGGGCAACCTGCAGCCGCAGCTCACCCCATTCCCATATGATCATTGGAAATTACTGTACCTCTTGGCACTCGTCGCCAACTGTTACGATCATTCCCACTCATTTTTACTCCAACTGTTTCACCAATCACAAAGTTACCCACAGCACAGACTCTGACATATGAGACTATGGGCCACATGTATCAAGATTTGGAATAGCGATTACCTAATTGTGATTTTCAGCGAATCGGAATTAGGTAATCACTATTCCAATGTATGAAACTCCAAGAGTTTCATTTAGCGAATCGTAGGGGCTCGCAAATCGACCTACCTCATTAATATTAATGAGGTAGGTTGCAATTTGTGACCCCCTAGGAATCGCTAAAATCACGGGGATGGTGGCCTGCTGGGGTCAGCAGACCACCATGTCCGTGATTGTTTGTAAATAAAGCAAGCATTTTTTGCGTTTAAAAAACAAAAATGAAAAGTTTTCTTTTCAGTTTTTAAGAGCAGGCAGTGGTCCATGAGACCACTGCCTGCTCTTAAAAAACTTTTTCGCCACCATCCCCAAAGGGGAAGGGGTTCCATAGGGACCCCTTCCCATTTGCGAATGGGTTACCATCAACTTGAAGTTGGTTGTAAATTGTGAATGTTTTGCGACCGCATTCATGGTCAGAAAACATTCATACATACTGCTTCAATAAGCTATTTGGAAGGGATGCCCTAAACACTCCCCTTCCAAATACCGAATAGCTAACCCATTTTGGGATTCGGTAAAAGGTTACCTAATCGCACAATAGGGTTTCATACATGTAAATAGCCTTTTTTGCGTTCGCAAACGGGCCGATTCTGCAAATCGACCCGTTTGCGAAGGCAAAATTGGTTGATACATGTGGCCCATTGACTTCCACAACCACAGCTCTTTCCCCATCAGCATGTTTCTCCAGGGATGTAAATAAGTTTCTGATTTTCTTCAATGTCAGTTGCATTTTCTGTGTTGGCCAATGCCATTCCCAACAAACACTCCAAGTTAAACTTATTAACTTGGATCAACAAATCTAGGCATATTAAAACCCTCAAAAGACTGAAGCTGCACATATTTTATTATTACTACACATGCATCCAACTGGAACATGTTCAGTAAATTTCCTTGTACAAAATATAATTTCAATGTATGGAAACCAGCTGCACAGTTGAATCAGCAACTGGGTTAAATTAAATAATCTCAATGAAAAAAACAGCATTTGGCATTATCATACAGGCAGGGTGTTCGTTGGACTTGTCAGACCGCTCCTTCTAAAGTTTTTGGTACTGCCCTTGATTTTTTTAAGCTATGTCTGACATGTGCAATGCATCCATGCTACGGAAATATCTTGATCTCTTATTTTTTGGGGGAAAGTCGCTACTACTTTTACCACCAATGTGTTCCCCCATATGCTTCAGCACTGAAAAAATATGTCCTGCTATCAAACACAGAGAGGTTCCTTACAAGTCTGTGAAGTGCTATGGAAGACAGTCAGGTGGATCGGTCTGAATTAAATGTCATCGAACCTTGTTTGTTGATAATTGGCTGCAGCAATCGCCACATGACATGGCTCCTTAAAAGTGTCCTTCAAATTGCATGAAAAGCAAGGGATATGACAGTGATTATTTCCTGTCCCCTGATTTTCAGTTTAATGCTGTTACAAGCTACAGTGTTTTTTTGTCCCCACAAGATGATCAGATACATCTGTTACTTTCTCCTAACCGACCTATCAGATTTCAGCTGACTCCTTTACTGGCATCTACGTAGACAAGGGCAGCAAAAGGGCAGGTCAGCAGAGCTGCAGGAGGGCCTTTAGGTGTGTTCCCAGGCAAGAAACAATGGCCACATTCCACTGCTGGGTTCCTTCAGGTCAGTGTTGGCCACTGGCGGCATGGCGCTGTGGGTGTTCTACCTACAGGGCCCGGCTCCCATGTGAAACCTTTCACATTCCCCAAAATAGATATGAAATTCTCTCTTGTGCATAAATTCCAGTGTTCAAGATTATTATTAAATACTTTATGTATGTAAAGTTTTCATGTATTTCCACACACAAAGATATATATACGCATGAAGTGGCCCACATAGATTCAGGGAGTTAATTTAGGAGGGGCAGTAGTTATCACATCTGAATGGAGCTGCGCCACTCCAAAACCTCGAATGCTGCCCCCAGGGAGTGAATGTACTGCGAAGGTGAAAGGGGCAACCCCTCCAAGGCCACATGAGGAGAGATCAATAGAGAGTCTCAACATCTCAGGACACGCCAAGGTTGTTCCTGATGAACACCTGATTCTTAGTTTTAGGTGAACGTCTGGGTCAGGGCCCCATTCCTCTGATTCCAAAAAGCACAAATGCAGTGGCTCTTTTGGCCACATAGGGAAAAATAATGAGATGTTACAACTGCACAGATGGCAAAGAGCTTTTGTTCTTACACATGATACATGTTTTTCAAAACGACAATAAATGCTTCAAAGTCATACTCGGGTATTGTGATGCAGTTCAAGGATAATTAACAGGAAATTAGCAAGCCCAGGCCATCAAAATCCATCTTCTATTTAATCGGATAAATGTGATATCCTTTGGACATACAGCATAACCCTAGTGTCTCATAAAGCATTGTGCTCCAAAGATTTCTCCTATGTGACAAAACAGGGACGAATATTGTGTATTTGGTTGGGCTAGGATTCTTCCCCTTTGCCCTCAAGCACGATACTCGGTTCTTTGACTGTCTAGCCTTCCCTCCACTGGTACCAGGGCTACTACATTCAAAGTCAAGCAGAGGTGAAAATGCCAACTTCAACCAATAGTCTACCATGCCTGGGCTACTTTTTAATCACTGGTGTAGGCTTTCTATTCTCTTTCATTTTCTTCTAAGGAAAATAGATGCCAGCCATTCTTGCTCAACAATGGTTATGAATTATATGTAACAAGTAATATCGTTCAAAGATATGGTGTAATGTTTTGGGCACAACTTGTTCCATATCATCTATCTCACAATACTGGCTTTTCTGATCAGACCGGCAGCTAGGCGACAGAATAAAAATAGAGTTAACTTGCTAAAGGAGCTGTGGTTAAGATGTCTCTTCATTCGTTTTTAGTTGTTCTAAGAAATTGGGTTGGTGGTTGACTGGGGTGTGAACCCTGGTCAAGCAGCAGCCACAATCCTTGTCAGGCACAAGCAAACCCTAAATTAACCTGTGCTCAACCCTTTCGTACAGAGTAGTCAGACTTAACTTAGATGTAATGTGTTAAGTATTTGTGCAACCCTTCAAGCAGTAATCAATTAAGTCACATATACTACACAAAAAGGATCCCATACCAAGTTAGAACAATAGAACTATTTTTAATAAATAAAACAAGACCAAAACTACAAAATCCAATCAGTATAACCGAAGATATACAATTTTAACGATTTCAGTGAAAATAGCCCAAAAAAGCACAAAGCGCCACCGTGGATATCTGGTCGCGCCGGACCTGGACAAAGTCACATGTTCAGACCAACTGAGATGAAGCACAGGCCGGCTACAGGGACCCAGTTAAGCCAGCTGAATAAAGTACCTTAAATCTGGGTTGGCGGAGAGTTGTGAGGGTTTGTGTTGAACATGCGCCACGCAGCCGAAGTGGTGCATCGATTCTGAGATGTGGCGAGGCTGCAATGCGAGGTCCTGCTTCATCATTGAGGATCCTGCTGATGAGGGCTTGTGATGCGGAGTCCAGAGTAAATGATGGGTCGTGCAGTCGGGGCGATGGCTTCGTCGCCGAGGCTGCCATCCATGAAGGGTGTGAGGGCCTTGTCTGTGAATGCGTTATACAGTGGCAGTTCTGATGAGGTATGGGCTGCGATGCAAAGTGGGTCTCTGTGACGGAACCAATCCATGCAGTTTGGCTAAGTGTCAGTTCTTCACAGGATTATGATGCACAGCAGGGGAGATGTGTTGGTTCGGCTGGACCCACAGAGGCTGGCAGAGCACCTAAGGCCCACTTCCAAGGATCCAGGAATAGGGTGGCACCACTTGGCAGGGTAGACTCATAGATGGCAGAGTCGAGGGGCTGAGGGTGACATTGTTGGAGCCTTCTGTCCCCTAGGCTCAAGTCAGGAGGCCAACCAGCTAGCCCATGGAGTCACTCTGAGGTCCTCGGTTCAACAGATTCAGGTCCAATCGTTCTCACCCAGGCAAGAGGGCAGCAGGTTAGCACTGCAAGGCAGCAGTCCTTCATAACAGCAGTCCAAGAGAGTGGCAATCCTTTCAGCATCACAGCAGTCCTTCTTCCTGGCAGAGGATCCACAGGTCCAGAAGTGCACTGGAGAGTTGGTGTCTGAGGTCCAATATTTATACCCAGTTGTGCCTTTGAAGTGGAGAGAGGCTTCCAGAGGCATGCTCATTAAGTGCACAGGTGCCCTGTCTCCCCTGCCCTGGCTCCAGACTAACTACTGGAGCTATGAAGCCCTTTGTGTGGAGGCAGGACACAGTCTATTGAAGTGTAAGTGGGGCTGTACCCATCTCCTCCCTACCATCCTGTCAGTGATGGTCCATCCAGGCACACCTAAGGTCCCTATTGTGTGTGGCTTTCTAGGAGGAATACACAAAGCTCAACTGTCAACTACATCCAGAAATGTGACCCAGAGACAGGTTGCAGGCACCAAATGGCAAAGGTAGGAAAATGCCAACTTTCTAACAGTGGCATTTTCAAATTTGTAGTTTGAAACTCAACTTCACCATAACAGGATTTTTCACTACAATTCCAAAGACACCAAACATGAACCGGTTACCTGCTCTAATTTGGAAATTACTGAGTTTTTCACTACCTGGACACGTAAAACTTAAAAGTTCTTGTCTTACTTTTTAAATACACTGCACCCTGCCCTCTGTGCAGTCCAGGGCATACCATTGGGTCACATATATGCATTAAAAAGGAGGGTTTTGGCCTGGTAAAACTTTTATTTTGCCAGGTCAAAATGGCAGTTTAGCACTGCACATGAGGCTGCAATGGCATGACTGAGACATATTTAAAGTGCCACTGAAGGAGGTGGAGCAATCAGTTCTGCAGACCACTAGTAGCATTTATTTACAGGCCCTGTGCACAGGTAGTGCCACCTTCCTAGGGGCATATATATTCCTACTGGGTATAAGCCAATCCTACAATGCTTTAAGGAGAGAGCACAAGCACTTTAGCACTGGTTAGCAGTGGTAAAGTAAGAAGAGTCCGAAGGCTAGCAAAAACAAAGTCAGCAAGACAGGAGGTCTGAAGACAAAAAGGTGGGGGTAAATGACATCAAGGATGCCAGGTCTAGCAGTTGTTCTAAGTGTGAAATATTTGGATGAAAGTGTCCTGTAAAAATAACTCATAATTCAGAGATTTTGTCCACTGATGTACTACTTTCTTCCACATGATTGGATGGGATATTAGACTTGAAAAATGCTAATCTGTCCAGTAGGCCTCTGGCTATATATAGTACCTTCTACATATTCCTTGAAGAAGAAAATGCCCCAATTGCCTCCCCTTTGGTCTCATGTTGGTGCAAGTGAGTTTTATAAAATTGCTGAAAGTAGTAAGAGTCTGCCAGAGGCCCAGAGGGGTTCATCTCACTGTACATTTTGAAAACTACTGGCTATTTGCTACTTAGGATGCCCAATCTTTAAGGAAAGTGCACCTGATTCAGAGGTTTTAGCAAACAAGAAAAGTATTCCATTCTTCTCTGCCATCCAATAGAAATCCTTGCCTTTCATTTGATTTGGTTGATTTGGTTACGTGATCATGTACCGGACAAAGAAGTTTTAATAAAGTTGAGCTGCATCAGTTATGCACAGACGCATACAATATTTCAGAGTCCTATACTGTGCACTCGTGTGTATTTTGCATGCTCATATGTAAGATACAGAACCTTGCACTGTAGACTCGAGCTTCTTATGTTTCATGGCTTAAAATACTCATGCATGCGCCTGTTTGGCATGGCATGGAATGACTTGGTGTTTTCTACAGAAATGTATATTGATTGAGCATTGTTGTTTTGAGTTAGCATGCAGACTTGTATAGTTGATACTGATTGTGTATTGGGCTTGTGGGTGATCCTAGATGATGGCACTGTTTGTAAAATGTCTGCTGCAACATCCACATGACATTTGTGATATTGACATATTTTAATTATCACTCTCAGCACCACTGGCACAACAAGAAGACAGAAGAAAAGAAAAGAAAGAGACCCTCTAGTGTAGTCTGTGGAGATCCTTTTAAAAGGACGGAATCCCATCACTCACCATGGTGACATGCTTCATCATCTGGGATCTCCTCTTGGTTGTAACCTAGTGCAACCAAGGGCTACAACCCCCTCTCTAAGAGGGAGGAGCGACGTAAGTTCTGTGTGGAATATGGTGTAATGATGACACGTAAACCAAAAAATGAAAGAAAATATTTACATCGGAATATTGCCCTGTCCTGTTATGCATTATTGTCTGGTTTTTAATACATACAGGCGGCACAGGTTGTTGAGACCATGTGGCTTGTCCTATGCCTGAATATCACCTAGTTTTTTCTTTTCTTTTCTGCTTTTTAGAGCGGGGCCTCATTTCCTGAGTTGTAACCAGGGGAGGCGGAGCCGTTCTCTTGTGCATTATAGGTAAGCACGAGATGTTATATACCTTCATGAGCATTCTATACTGATGATAGTAATGAAGGGTCATTCGGACCCCCAGTTAACATTTGGCACGCACACTATACCTTGTTGTTATTGTCTGTTTTCTTTCATTGTTTGGTTTAGGTGTCATCATTACACCATATTCCACAGAGAACTTACGCCGGTTTGGTAGGTTGTAATCGATCCAACCTATCTTGGTGTTTTTTCACTTTTTTCACATTTGATACGCAGTAGCATTATCATACTTAGGTCCTGAGGAAGGACAAGATTACATTTAATCTAGATGGCTGAAACATGTAGACCTTGATTTGGACTTATGCAGTTATTGTTTCAAACTGCTTTTGCACTGTTTTTAACTTGGTGATCAATAGATGATGAATAAAGGTGTTCTCTATTGCTGACCAATTTTAATTTGCACATCACCGTTCATATTTTTGCACTGCGCCATCACTCTTAGAACTCCTTGCCCTTCACATCTGTTGGATTGTAGCAAATCCTTGAGACATCTCACTTCAAAACATCCCTGAGCTCCTCCCTCTTAGAGAGGGGGTTGTAGCCCTTGGTTGCACTAGGTTGCAACCAAGAGGAGATCCCAGATGATGAAGCATGTCACCACGGTGAGTGATGGGATGCCGTCCTTTTAAAAGGATCTCCACAGACTACACTAGAGGGTCTCTTTCTTTTCTTTTCTTCTGTCTTCTTGTTGTGCCAGTTGTGCTGAGAGTGCTCTATATGCTCGATTAGACCCATGGACATTATGTTGTTTGTCATATTATGTTTGGGGAATATGTCCATGCAGTGGTCTTAAAACGCTCCCTTAGACCCTCCACCCTCTACGTTGTTGTTGATATTTTAATTATCAACAGTTTTTTCTAAATGATTTTAAAGGTCTTACTTGGATCACAGCAAATCTGTTTAATACTCATTTTAATATTGTATGTATGTATATTTATTAGTACGGAAATTTTATATGTGCTTATGTGGTTTTATGGTCTGTTTATAAAAGATCGAATAAAGCTGTGTGACTGACATATTCCGTACTTTGTTCAGGGTATTTATAGGGAATATATTTTGTGTTGTATGAATTTCCGATCACACAACTTATGCACACGTGTAAAATACTGTCAGGATCAGGGATAATGAGAGAAACTAAATCAACGAGATCAGGAGACAGACACGTCAACGAAAGAGCAAGAAGAAATGAGATTGGAGGATTTGGAGGGCTGGAGAGTGGAAGCTGGGGCACAGGGGTGCCAGGAGGGTCTTTTAAGTCGAGATCACTAAGAGACCATTCAGAGTGAAGCTGATGGAAGGCTGAAACATTCAGGGGAATTTAAGAGCTATCAGTAAAAGTGGTCAATTGCCTCTCAACTGTTTAAATGTGTGGCTCTCCAATTTGTACTCCTGCCCACTTTTTGCTCCTTGTCTGCACCTTTGTTGTTTCCCCACTTTCCTTCCTTGTTTCTTCCCCTCTGCACCTGACTACTTTCTTTGGCTTATTAGCTCCTGCATTTGATGTCAAACTGACCCAGTTATAGTCCAAACCTAACTGGCCTATTCATCTAGTGCCTCCTCCCTTAACATACCTTTGGCTTTCTAGCTGTCACATCTCAATTTATCTGCTTCCTAGTCCTCAGGCTCTCCTGGTAGTGAGAGGTTTACTGGTACCCTGGTTATCTGCAATTCCTTATTGAGAACCAGGTAAGTCCTGGACCGAGCGGAATGGGGCTGGAGGTGATTCTGCCTTGTCTTAACTACCCCTTTGTTTAGGTGGTACTTGGGAGATGTGGGCAACCACATGTTAATATGTTATGTTATGTTAATATAACTTCTAAAGCGCGACTGTTACCCTAGGGTGTCCTGGCACTGAGCACTAGCCTAAATGGTTGCTGTTAAGTAAGTGGCTATAACGTAAATAGCAAGGTTTTCAGCCCTTTCCTGAAGGAGAGGAGATCGGTTGCATTTCTGAGGTGAAATGGTAGATTGTTCCAGGCTTTTGCGGCACAAGTAGTAAAACTCCTACCACCCCAACAGGCTTTTTTAACTGGGGGAACAGTCACTTGCTTTGCTGTCCCAGAGCGCAAGGTTCTACTGGGAATGTACCATTGAAACGGTTGTCTCAAATAGTCAGGGCCATTCCCCTTTAGAGCCTTGTAAACCGTGCATAGGGCTTTAAATTGCGTCCGATGTTTAACTGGGAGCCAATGAAGAGATCTAAGTTCCTTCCTGACCGAGACAAACCACATTCGTGTCTGAAGATTACCAATACATGTGAAGTTGGTACCAAACAACCAAAGACACCTACGTTGTTTCTCTAACCCATACCCCCATTTTACCCCTGCCGGTATGGCCTGGTACTGCCTAAGTCCCCCTTTACTTTGGACCCAAAACCGCCCTTGGCTGTGATCTCCCTCCCCCCTCCAAGGCAGGCACTAACAAACCACACTTATGTTTGGATATAGGGTAGTAAACCCCGGCCGTATTTTATTAAAACAAATAAAAACCATTAAACTTATTATTTACATTATGTACAATTACGCAGAAAGTCCAGTTACATTGATAGGTACAAGATGTTACTTGGCTAACCTTAACATATTTCTAGTACATAGCCATTCCTACCGTAATCTAAAACATGATATCATTTACTTTCTGCGTATCCCTGCTAGAGCCTACGGCAAGGTCAGTGACTGGCAGCCCCAGGTCCCGGTATCTACAAAGACTCACACTGGAGTAAGATTGCGTAGGGGGTACAGATTATCGGACGGATATCTCCCCCGGGCCCCCCCTACGCCCTGAGCCTTAACTCCATAACGGGGCGCTGCAATTCTGCATCAGCATCCTTGCGCCCTGTTGCGCGTGCGGGGGTGGCCGACCAGCCTACTGGAAGAGTGACTCCCCGGCCCCCGCACCCTTTCAGCCTACTGACCGGCTGTAACTGCCCCTGGAGTTCCATGGTGCTGGCCGCTAAGGACCGAAAACTATGCTTACCAATCATGACCTTACCGCCTGACCAGGGAAACACATACTAAAATACTACATTATTATCTGCAAACCAAAAACCATATACTGATACTTTTATTACATATTACCAAAGCATAAACACACAACTTTACATTAACATCACCTGTAAATGAAAAAACATATACTGACACTTTTATTACATAATACCAAAGCATCTGAAAAAACAACTTTACAACAACATACCTGCAATGAAAATTTTTAGATAACAAAGCATAACACCTATGACACTAACCCCATATGAACTGCCTGCCTTAGGGGATGGTGGGTGGGGAAAAACTAGTTACGGGCCGCTGGTGGCCCGGACCCGCAGGAGATACAGGCGGCTGGGGGGCGAGCAAACAAGAGACTGCTCTTGCTCCCCCCAGCCCTTTTTAAAGAGGGGGTACTGGGCAGACCGGTCTAGACCGGCCTGCCCCAGCGTTTCAGTTGCGCGCTGAACCGGAAGCACTTAAGTGCTTCCGGTTCATGCCCCTACCGGCCACTACCATTGGCCGCCCAGGGGAGGTGGGGCGCCGCGTCACTAGTGCGCGCGGCGACCCCCTCACCTCCTCTGAGCCGGGGGACCGGCATGACCGCCATAATGGCGGCGCGCTCGAGTCTGAGCTTCACCTTGCCCGGAACCTGGCTATGAACTTCTGGCACTCAGACCCGTGTCATTCTCCCAGGGTAAAGTCTTATGTTTTAGCATCGAAATCCACCAAACTTACCCTTTAAGTCTTGAAACTCACAGAGAAACATTTTCGAAAGCTTGTTTTTGACACTTAAAAAAAGATCAAACAACAACGCAAAATTAAAAAATCAGGAGTAAGTAAGGAGCTTTTTCAGTCTGAAGCAAGTTGTAAAGCTGTATTTCTCTATCAGAAATTACACCAATGTGTGCATTCGAATTTCACCTTTTCATCCAATAATGTCGCTTGTTTTGCCATACATTGTATAATGCTGGATTTCCCTTAGGACACTTTTACAGTCAGCCAGCAACTAACGGGTAACCTGATTTTTTTTACTCATCCACTTTTTCGGACCAGCTAAGAACCCTTTTGACTGATTGTGACCTTTTCCAGTATAACAAGGTTAAGTGTTTTTTTTTTAATCCTGGCTTCTAAATTTATAAATTATCTATAGGCCAAAGCCCATAGGCTTCCCTCTGGTTAGAGTGGCTTATGTTATGCCATTTAGATGGTTATTTCTTCTTGTGTCCGCTACAGAACTAAATTGCTGGTTGAAACGTTATGTATTTTCATTATACTCCCATGTCTAGAACGGAATGTTAAAAGTTTGAGCATTACCGTATGGCCCATTTAATCCGAATAAGGTTTGCTGACTCTTATTGTTAGAGTCGCACTTGCAGTCATTATTACATTTAGCCTCACATACATTATTTAAGTCTTTTGCTATTTGGACACACATACATACAAATTTGGCATAATGCCTAACTAAGCCTTGTTACAAAAGTTGCCTTAATTTGAATGAGATTGTGCAAATACAAATATAAAACAAGTAGTGATCATACTTTCAGTGATGTACTTGTATTGATTTCTTTGTATGTTTGGATATATTTATTTCATGTGGTTTGTTGCAGATTTCTCCATCAGTACACCTAATCCTGATGACATGCCCACTTTGCCCAGCATGGTGCCAAAAGCATAATTTTAAAGGAATCTACAGAGGGCTTGATCATAAAGGGCTCATTGATTATATGAATAAAGATGTTTTATGCAATTCAAACTAATGCTCAAAATAATAGCTTTACCTTCTCTTTGAGAAACGGGTAAAACATGGAAATCATAAGGAAATTTTAATTGTATCATATACTAGATAGAGCAAATTCAAATCTTGATAGCTGACCATTTTTCTTTTACACAGGCCAAAGACATAGCATGCTTCTGACTATGGTACTTTTCCTGTAGATCCACTCATTGTGTGCCTTTAATGTCATTTTCACTATGTAATCCTTAACTGTGAGTGCATTGTTGTTATGCTGTTTTCACTTTAAAAATCTTGCTCTGGAATTTATGTGCATGTTTTGCCTACTTCGTCATATTTTCCCTTTTCCCTTGCAGAGCATTGTTTTTTGTTTTTTTGTTTCCTATCTTTCTCACCTTGTTCCACCTTCTGAGCTTCAAAGCTCCGTGTAATACAAAGGCCGTTTGACCACCCTCAGGACGATTCTTAGTCATACCTCCCAGGTGTGCCTTTGGGACAACCTTGTAACAGGTGTCTTGGTTACGAGTGTCTGTTTTTTGGCATCTTCCATGTTTGGGCTTCTTTGGGCCAGGGAGAGCAAATAACTAGAAACACTAGAAACTCCACCCCTCCCAGATATCAGCCACACCTCTTCAGGGTAAGCAGTTTCCCAGTCCTTAATTACATTTCTTCATTAAGACTGAAACACAGTCCACAGTTCCACAATCTTAGAAATAGGGTTTCTGGTTGGCAGTGGTATGCACCCTGTCCACGCAGAAATAACATCTCTAGTCAGGGTAAGTCAGAAACACACTTTAAATTAACCTGTGTTCACCCTCTGATAGCTTGGCACAGAGCAGCAGGCTCAACTTAAGAGGCAATGTATAAAGTATGTGTGCACACAACACACAGTAGCAGAGTGAAAGTACCACAAAAGAACTCAGATCAGTTTAGAAAAATAGAGAATACTTTGTATAAATAAAACAAGGCCTAAACAACAAAAGGCCAATCAGTAGAACTGGAGATATTAATTTTTAAACATTAAATGCAAAAGTAGCTCTAAGATGCAAATAGCTCTCAAAGAGTTAATTGGTCACGCTTTACCTGGACAAAGTCAAGAGTTCAGGCCGCCCACGATTGAGTGCAGGCCGGCTACAGGACCATGCAGGGACCACTGAGCAAAAGTACCTTAATCCTTGTCACAGCACAAGATGCGTCAATGATCCCCATGCAGTTGGGATGTTGTGTCAGATTTCTCCATGCAACTGCGGCGATGCGTCAGTTCCGTTGAGTGAAGCGCTGGTTTGCGACAGTCCAGAATGTGATGCACCGGGTTAATCCACGCTGGAGAGGTGATATGTCAATCTTCTCCATGCAGTGGCGGTGATACTTTGGTTCTGAAGCAGTGGTCCCGGATGCAATGCAGCAGTTTTGAGTGCAATGTGCCCGTCCGGTCCCTGCAACAGCGATGATGCATCGATCCCAATCTCGCAGCAGGCGATGCGTCGATTCCAATGGGAGCAATGGCATCGATGCACAGGCTCTGGCAGGTGAAGCACTTTAAACTCACTTCCAAAGGCCCTGGACTGAATAGGCACCACTTGGCAGGGCAAAACGTAAAGCAAGTAAAGTCCAGGTACTGAGATGAAGATGAAAGTGAAGTGTTTGATATCCCTGAGACTTCAGAAACAGGAGGCAAGCCAACAAGCCCTTGGAGAGTACTTAGGTTCTGGGATGCAGAGATGCTGGTCCAGGCCTTCTCACTCCCAGGCAAGAAGTGGTAGGGCAACACAGCAAAACAGTTCAGTATAGTGGTAGTCCCTCCTGGCAGCACAGCAGTACTTCTTCCTGGTAGAATGTCCTCAGTTCCTGAAGTGTTCTGTTTTGGTGGTGTCAGAGGTCCAGTACTTATATCCAGTTGTGCCTTTGAAGTAGGAAGACGTCGTAAATATGCTTTGAAGTGCACAAGACCCTACCTTTCCTGCCCTTGCTCCAGGCTCACTCCAGGAGTGATGGTTGGCCTATGTGGAGTCAAAGCGACACTCCAGCCGGTGAAGAAAGTGAAGGTCTTAAAGAAAGTGTTTTTGTCGTTGGCTAGAAATTTGCTGATAAAGTCAAGACAAGAGGTACTGAGCCACAAAGCAACACCAAATCGTCATTCATACTGTACAATAAAGCTAAAGGCAGTGACGACCAGATGCAAGTGAAGCACGTGAAGCAGAGAAACATTAGAAAAGGCGACAACCAAGCATAAACAGAGAATACTATCACGCTTACCAGAACCTCAGTAAAGAGAGTCATCCGACCTCAGCACCAGGCGTCACAACCCAAGCAAAAGCATGGGAGTTGTGCCCACAAGGCTGGTGAATCACGGTCAACCGACTGAAAGGCCTTTGTTTGTGGTCAGAATAAAGACATCTTACAATAGCTGCTAAAAGTTGAGCAAAGTAGGGTGCCACCGTCTTCTTAAAACCTCTGCCTCTCTTCGATACAACCAAAAAGCAACAAATTGGTGATCGATGGACTGCCTGGGTCAAAACCTTCAGTAATTTATTGAGGCGCTGTAAGAAGCAAATGACAAAAAGATCATCAAATATCTAAAGAATTTGGCAGGTGATAGTGTAAAAGAAGTGATAAAGGAAATACCGCAAAGTGATGAAGTGACGTACTTTCAAATCAAAGAAGTGTTAAGCACCAAGTTTAATCCAGTGCCGTTCATCGACTCTGAAAGGTGCATTTTCAGTCAGGAAAGGCAGAGAGCTGGTGAAATGATGGATGAGTTTGTAGAACGACTTTATTTGCTCATAAAGCAAGAATGTGTTTAACGATGAAGAGGCTATGTGTGTTAGAGTAATAGATGGTTGCCTCTCCGATTCCTTCAGACGACGAATGCTGAAAGAGACACTCAGCTTGGAGTGATTGCTCATGGCTGCCAAAGCAGGGGAGAGATCTGACAGACAGGCAGCTAACATGAAGGCCAGAATGGCCCAAAATGAATCAGCGTTAAGTGTGAAAAGTACGTCGAAACACAAGGCCGAAGTCCATAAAGTAGGGTCTCCGCAGAAAAAGAAGTTGTGTTTCCGATGTGCATTTTCCTTTCCACATGAGGGTAGATATCCTGCTATTGGACAGGTATGCAAAGGCTGCGGGAAAGAGAACCATTTTGCAATAGTCTGCAAAGCGAGGGAAAGATCAAGTGCATCACGTTGAGAAAATAAAATGGATGCCAGAAAGTTCCAGAGGCTATGTTCCATGCACACCCACCAGGCCAAGCAGCAACATCATTTAAGGTAAGCAAAAACTGTCTGATGTCGATTATCAACAAATTCTTCTTCGAAAAGTTTGTCACCATAATTTTCAAGTGACAGTAAAGAAAATGCGTGTGCAATGCCAATGTTGACTGCCGGATGATGTGCACATGTAGGATTAGCTTCTTGCAAGAAAGAATGCCGGTCAAAACTAGGCTGACAAGTGAAAGTGCAAAATTCATTTAGACCATGTCCCAAGATTGCACTGAAAGTTAATGGGTGCTCCATACCTTTTATCATAGACAGTGGCACATTGATAAACATTATGCTGGCGGAGAAGTACAATAAACTTTCTCCAGTTGCCTGCTTAACTCTCTAAAAAACCAAAGTTAATGCATGGGCTGTTTTGACATGACTACAAAGTCAAGGTTCATTCATAGCCACTGTGAAGCATAACAATATGAAAGTACAAGCTCCAAATCATGGCTTGTCAGGCACTTCATCAAGCGCATGTTTACTCAGTTTCAGTACTGCTGCTGACATTGGGCTGATTTCTGTAAACTACCTTGTCAATGCCTATCACGAGGGAGTGAATCAGTTTCCGTATTTGTTTAATTGATTAGGAAGGCTTAAGCCCATGGAAGTGCAACTTCACATAAATGAGGAGATTTGTCCTGTTGCTCAATGACATCGTTGAATTGCATTCCATCTACAAGATGCTGTTGAGAAAGAACTTGATACCTTATTAAAGCATAATATCATTGAGAGCTCCATTGGTCTCACACCATGGGCATCACCCATAGTGGTAGTGCTGAAGAAGGATAGTGGAGGAGCTGTGCGCATCTGCGTTGATATGTGCCAAGCAAACAAGGTGACTGAAAGAGAACGGCATCTATGTCCACAAAATGCCGACATGATTAAGCAGCTGAATGTAGCTAAAGTCTTTTCCTGCCTTGATTTGAACAAAGGGCATCACCAGCTCGAACCCGAAGAGAAGTGCAGGTACATTACTACCTTTTTGACTCATGTTCATTGTTTTCAATATAAAAGGCTACATTTCAGAATGTCATCAGCAGCTGAACTTTTTCAGGATGGCATTTGTCACATAATACAGCCAGTCACAAATGCCTTCAATTTCAGTGATCATATACTTGTTTTTCTTGCCACACAAAAGGAACATGATAATGCTCTGAAACAAGTGTGTCGTATACCTATGCGACAAAATGTGAGTTTCATAAAAAAAACTCAAGTTCTTTGGCCATGTCTTTTCTGATGGGGGAATGACTCCAGACCCGAACAAAGTGCAAGCCTTGTCATCCATTTCTGCCCCGCAGGATGTAACTATGCTGAGATCTTTCTTTGGTATGGCCAGTAACTGTTCAAGGTATAGCAAAATTACATAACAACTTCTCCAAAATCTGCATGATAGAAACAATACGTTTATGATATACAAATACCATCAATCAAACCAGTTTGATTAATAATTTATTAGTCTTAAGTACAAAATTTAGTTTTTTTGTTTTTTTAAACATATCTAATAGTGATTTTCAATCAACGTACATATATACAAAGTTTGTGAGCACCACATAAATTAACAAACATATAATTCATGTAAATACAGTAAAAAACATATTACAGGTGACCGACTACATAACAATTAGAAAAGATCACATACAATAGAAATTACAAAAGAATATACATATAACAGACATCAACAACAGAAGATATGAGATGGTTCTAAAAATTATTACTCATTGTAATAACAGTTATGATACAATAATGAAAATCTACAGTAATATTGTATGACAAAAATGGATAGAGATGCGCCTATGTTCAAGATATATACATGACTTTCCCACTGTAAGTGCCCCATTGAGAGACTTATCGTAATGAAAGGTCACATTTAAATTATCAAGTATATGTAAACAAAGTTAAAGAAAATCAAGCATGCGATTGAGAATGAAACTGAAATGGCCTACTCTGATCCGAAATTGCAGACGGAGGTCATTGTTGATGCAAGCCCAGTGGGGTTGGGTGCCATCCTTTCCGGCACACTGGACATCCCAATGCCCCGAGAAACATTGTGTCTTATGCTAGCCGAAGTTTGTCAACAACAAAATGTGCTTATTCACAAACCAAAAAAGACAGCCTAGCTATAGTGTGGGCTTCTGGACATTTTCATGTGTTCCTGTATGAAAAACATTTCACAGTTGTCACTGACCACCAAGCATTGCTCACCACTTTTAGCAATCCTAAAGCCAGATGCCCCATCACATTGGAAAGTAGAGTTGCAATTACAGGAGTATGATTATACAATTGTGCATCATCCAGGAGAAGATTAAAGCCTTGCTGACTACTTCTCACGTGTGCCAATACAGTGTCATGACACTACTTCTAAAGTGGATGATGCCTATTTTAAATTCAATGTGAAGTCCAGTATCCCTGCTGCCATATCTGTAGAACAAATCATTGCTGCCATAAGTACTGACCAGGATTTGCTTATATTCAAAGACATTATTACACACCAGTAGTGGCGAACCCAGACTCGACCTCTTCATGATGACCTTGAATACCACAAAATCAAAAATGTGCAAGAGAAAATTTCAGTTACTCCAGAAGACATCATCTTACGAGGGTCGAGAATTGTCATACCTGAGAGTCTGAGACAACAAGTTATTGAACTGGCCCATGAGCGACACCGTAGGGGTTGTTGCTACCAAACGAGCATTACGGGATCGACTCTGGTTCCCCCGTCTTGATGAAAGAGTTGAAAAAGAGTTAAAGGCTTGTCATTTGTGCAACTGTTTGTCATCTAAGACAACCCAAAATCTGTTAAACATGTCTGATCTCCCAAAGCATGCATGGGAGAAGGTTACAATTGACTTCCTTGTACCCAATGACAATGAACATCATCTGCTACTAATTGTTGATGAATAATCCTGTTTTCCACTATTGGAAGACCTGTCATCAACTACCCATGACAGAGTTATTGAGAGACTAGAAAGTATTTTTGCAATCTGAGGTGTTCCGTCGATTTTAAAATTGGACAATTGCCCACCTTTTAATAGTCAGAAATTTAAAGACGTTCTCACTCATTTAAATATCAAGCTTCAGAAAAGCATGCCTCTCTGGACACAGGCCAATGGTGTGGTTGAGAGATTCATGAGTACCCTCAAGAAGACCATTCAACGTGCTGCACGAGAAAAGCTTGAACTCAAATCAGTTCTTCAATCTACGCTTCATGTATACAGGTCAGTGGCATAGCAAAGAGGGAGGTCTGCCCTGGGTGGCACGAGTTTTGAGGGCAGCGGCCTCCACCCCCAAACCCCCACTCTTACCTGCGGCCTTCGCGGCAAACAGAGGAATCATCAGCACCCCCGCTCTTATATTCGGCGGTCACAGGTGCAAACTCAGGCCACAGGCGGCACAAAGCCTAGCTAAGCCACTGATACATGTCAACTCTGCATTCTACCACAGGTGAAAGCCTGTTTGGGAGAGCCATGGACACCAAATTGCCACAATGGACCAATGAGAGATCTATTGATAAACTTCGCAGTACTGACTCTTCCACAAACGTCACTTGAAGGCCTTTGCAGATAGAACCCGCTATGCCCCGAACACTGTGTTCAACAGAGGAGACCAAGTGACCGTAAGGCAGAAATGGAAGTGCAAGTCTGATGCTGCTTTTTATGCTGACCCACTAAGGGTTATGACCAGTAAAGTGCGCAAGGTGACTGCTCACCATCATAGAAAGTCCATTTCGTGAGATTGTTTGCATTTCAAGCACCTGCCTCGACTTTCGCCAATTCCAAATGTCAGGAGCGAGACTTATCACCTGAGAGTCCAGAGAGCCCAGTTACTGCACAGATGTCTCTGTCACCAATGCCAGTCAAGAAGCCTTCTCTGGTATCTCCTCAGCCTCAGATGACCAGTTCTGGGCAATTGATTCGAGCACCAAAATTACTTATTGACGAGTTGTAATGCATATATGTATTATTGGAACTTTTTATTTGACAATGGGGGAGATGTAGTGTCTTGTGATTTAGAGTTGATGGGACTCTTTTGGCTCCTGATGGACTTCGTAGAATAGTGACGTAAGTGTGTGAGTGTGGGTCATAGAATTCACGATGATCATGGTTACACATTGATTAATAAAGATGCATTACACCAAGCTCCATGTGTGGCGTGATGATTTACAAGTATCCAAGCTGGGGTAGGATGCTACAATCTGCAGTTTGTAATTTTTCACTGATAGACCTACAACCGTAGGCCTGTGCTCCAGTTTGGTCTCCCTAGGACAGTACATTTTCTAATCCTTGGCTTTTAAGGATACCACTAGGGTTGCTACTCTCCAGCATGCCTCATTGCTCTACTGTAGTAGGTTCTATGGACTTCAAAGGCTGTCACTAGGGTGATTCCACTTTTATGTCTAAGTGGTCCTAGCAAACCAACCAAACTAGGTTGCACAGGCTTCTAAGGCTATCACTAGGTTAACTACACTCATGGACATACCACTGTGGTTTCCATGGGCTTCTAATGTTATTGTCATAGTAAACAGATATTAATATGTGGGTGGTCTTTTGAGGCTATCACTAAAATAGCTACATGTTTGTTTTCAGGCCTGCATCATAGATTTAATACTACAGGCTCTGTTGGCTAATAAGACCATAGTCGACCGATTTCCCTGCTGTCTGCACCCGCAAAAAGTTTAGAGATGCTGGGAAACTGGCTCAGCGATAGCTAACCAATTTTGTAGAGGCAAATGGCTTTCTACACGATTCTCAATCGGGCTTTCGACTTGGTTACAACACAGAGACAGCTTTATTAGAGGTGGCCGAATCAGTGAGAGCGACTGTTGATGGTGGCGCATCTGCCATGGTAGTCTTGTTAGACCTGTCAGCAGCGTTCAACACGGTCGCACACCCGATCCTGCTGGAAAGATTAAGTCAGGTTGGTGTTCGAGGGATGGCACTCTCCTGGATTCGGTCCTTCCTTGAAGACCGCTCCCAACGGGTTTTTCTCCGTCAATTTCAAACCTCACCTCAGCTGGTGTTTTCTTTTAAAGAACAATCCGCTGCTGCCTTCCATAAATTCATGGAGTGCCCAAAAGATATCTCAATGTGGATGAGCAGTAACTGCCTGAAATTAAATGTGGATAAGACTGAGATATTTTTTTTTAGTCAGGCACTTCCTACCCCTTCGTGCCTCTGGTGGCCCATAGAGCTGCCCCCCCGCCTGTTCCGACGGACTCAGCAATAAATATTGGCATCAGGTGGGAGACGGATCTATCTTTTACTGCGCAAGTCCAGCAGATCTCTTTAGCTTGTTTTTGGAAGCTGAGAACTATCCGGAAATTCCTACATTTGCTGCCGGTGGAGAGCCGTAGGATCACAGGCCATACTTTGGTGACCTCACAGGTGGATTACGCCAACAGCCTATATCTGGTGTTGCCAGCCTACCTGATTCATAGACTTCAGGTGGCAGCAAGGGTAATTCATCGGGTTCCCTTTAATCATCTTATCTCCCCTCACCTGAGACAGTTACATTGGCTCCCGGTGGCTAGGAGGATAGAATTTAAGGCGCTGACCTTTGCTTTTTGAGCCACGAGCGGCATGGGCCCAGGCTATCTTAAGCTAAGTCTCAGCCCATATCGACAGGAGCAGACACTGAGATCCAATTACCAGCGACTGCTCTGTGTCCCACGATATGCCAAGATACTAACAGAACATGAGTTTAGGTAGGTCCAAAAAACCTGGCTCTTTAGGCATGGGTAGTATTATTGGCTGATCTCTCACTGTAGTCTGCTTAGCGCCGGGAAACCTCTGATTGAGGTAGCTGTGCACTCTACATATTATTACTGACTGATTGATTGATTGATTGCTGAAAGTAGATCCACCTGAATTAAACCGGGGTTATATTAGAATTCCCAATGGGTATAAAATTGGTGTTATTCAATATATATACTAGATTGAAACCCTCAACTAGCGAATGACTTTTAGATGATTTGAGTGTTCAGTTCCAGTAGAATGCTAAAGTGATTGTAGCTGCTGATTTTAATTCTTAATTTGAACCCTTTCTTTCTCTTAGTATGATAATAGAAAAGGAAGATGAGCAGTGGGGTATTTCTAGCCTTGAGGGCAAACCTCATCACTGCCTCTCCAATGTTGCCCTACAAATTGCATCAGTGACAGTGGGGCACAGTCTGAGAGCATGTAATGGGAGAACCCGATCTGACCAAATGAGAGCTGCTACATTCAAGAGGGGAGCTTCTACTAGTGTGATTGACTACATTTTCCTGGAGGGCAGTCTCTGGCCTCTTCTCTAAGACATGTTTGTTTTACCGTGTACAGACAGCGACCATAATGCCCATATTGTTAAACTTGTAGGGAATGACCTATCGAGATCACTATCTATGCAGAGCACAGTGGTTCCTGAACCTGTTGTGGCCAACAACTACAGAAGAGTTTCATGGCTTAGGGTTATGGCTAATGAGAACATTCTTGCTGAGATATATCAGTGGTTCATACACTTTTTATCTAAGTATGAATTCCCCTTGTTGCAGGGATTCTGCACATACACAGAACCATGCGCAGGATTATGGGACCTCGGTGTATAGGGACTGTGCCTTCCTACCACCTTAGTGCCCACGGGCCCAGGACCGACTAGCTATAGTGTCTCACTTGCTCTCCTACACACTCACGAAGAAGCAAATAATTAGACACCCCAGAACACAACACTCCCGGATCTCTCAGGAATCGCGGTAACAAGACACACCTTTTCGCTCACACTCTCGTACTGGTCCACAATAAGATCTGACCGAGACACGAATATAGTTTTAAATGTTTATTTTAACTATTGTGCTCTAACATGTAGTATACGAGCCACAACAAGCAGAAAAATGCATAACACGAATATAGTTAGCATTGCAGCTAGGCCAGACATCATAAAGCGAGATGTCATCATATAAAGACAATGGAGAAAGGACTATAGTGCCTAACCTCCCTCCCCTTGGTAAGAAGAAGTATTATTATATAATAGAAGATCTCTGGGCTTTGTCAGCAGACCCCATACCTTAGACTATAGATGGTATTTCTACATCGTAGGTGCGTGTTGCTCTTCTCCCTGAAAAGGTCCTCTCCAAGTCTGTGTCACCTAAACATGTATCCTCATAATATCAAAGTGCGAGTCTCCAGCAGCAGCTGCATTAGTATGTTTTGTCTAGGGTCTAGGGGCTGACCAGAAAAGAATAACAAGGGGCATTGTTTATCGACCTTGCTCACAATGTTCAGATTAAACTCCAGGAACAGGCAGAGAACGAACACAGCAGACAGTTCTCATATGAAAGCCATAAACAGAGTCTTGCAAAAATAAAGCCATGTAGTAACGTGCGTAAAAGCTGCATCATGGCTGCAGGGCTCATGCTAACTTAGTGATGTCCACAATGTCCCCATCGGCCATGTGACACCCTCTCCTTGGGTAGGTTGTAGCATATAGAAAGACAGAATGCAACGGTAGGCAGAGCCAAACACGCCTGTAAAGAAAGCCGAGTTGTAATAGTCCAAAAATAAACATTTGTCTCTCTGTTTTTTTTTTATAGTTTAAAATGTTTATTTTTTATTTTTTATTTTTTTAAGGCGAGTCCGGAAAATTCACCAAAGTATGTGTATAGTGGAATGCAAGCTGTTCCAAAAGGTCATACCTGTCGTTCATAGCAAAGAGGGACACCATCCAGTTGAGCAGTTCGAATGAACATACGTGGTCTTCATAATCCAATGCCTCTAGGAGCATATCCATGGCAACTTGCGTGATATTTGATGAAACTCCGTTGCAAGAGACGCTGTGCAGCTCCACAGGTATTCCAGCCTGCCAACACTTCAAGTGCATCCACACGCATCAAACGGCCGTCCCCAGAACAGGCCTGGTCATGGGCCAGTAATGGACCCACCAACAGATCATAATCCAGGTCAGTGCATGATATATTGGAGAGGCAGATATCCAAGGCCCAACCGAAAGGGCACCGTCGGCAATAGAAGACAGGTTGCACGGAAGTGAAATAGGCAAAGCGAAAGGTAAGTCCATAACTCACACCAAGCGTAGCCAATGGCAAGCATCCAAAAAGTTGTTGCATTCGTTCACGGTACAGTCGCAATTGGCCGGATCTGTGCAGTAACACACAGCCATTGCGTAACTGGAGCAGAAGTACTAGCACGCCGCACGCCCGCACGAGGATCGATGGAAACCCTCTGAAGGCGCTGGAAAAAATAGAATGAATTAAAGCCGGTATTACTCCAAAAATCGTCTGAAAAGAGGACACAAGGCCGGATCCCACAAGTTAAAAAAAATTATGCAAGGCCTTTAGTATCAGACGCATTAAATATTTGATGAATCAGTTCCCCAAAATGTAATGGGAGATTCGTATTCAGCAGTGACTGAATCTCACTAGATGTTCTAGGCACCTGCAATTCGAAGGTCTCTAGAGCCGAATTGAGAGTGACTTCTTGTTGAAACAATAGTGCTTTGAGTCTGCTTAGTTTATTGAAGTCTGTTTTCAAAGTAGGAATGGAAGGCCACAGCGAACTATCAACCCTTTCATGTGGGGGCGGAAAAAGAACATTGCTGCAACAAACAACACGTTGGGAAACAGTTACTATATACGGAATGCTGGCCCGTAAGCCACAGCAGTTGTGGTTATTCAGGATAAGATAACTTCCGTTAGAAAGTAAAGTTAGCATGGGAATAATTGAAGGGACTGGTGTTCCTTTCAGAAAACAGGCCAGATTAGGTGCCGAGACGTTGCAAGCGCTGTGTGCATACTAACGCATGACCTACTGTAGAATCACAGTCCTCCCCTGTTAGGAAAACCTCCTTTTCTTCACGCTGACAGTGAAATGTGAACGGTAAGGATCATAATTCGTGCAGGAAATTACTACCAAGTGGCTTAAATCTACCGATTGGATAATATTTCATGCACGCAGTAAACTGAAATAGGGAAATGGGTAATGAGATAACCCTGTGTATTAACCATACTGAGGAATCAGTCTTCGCTTTTGAAAAGGGTAGCTGTTCTAGTTTTTCAATATGTAACAATGTGTATGTAGAATCTTTCATGGACATAAGCTTCTGTTTATCTGTCAGATTGAAGGGCAAAAACAGGGCAGTAGTATTCAAATAATCCCATGGCACTTCCCCATTCTTTAACGTTTGTAAAGTCCAACCAAATTGCATTACAGAGTGCAATTGATTTTGACCATGGTACAACACAGATACATCATTCTGTACAATATCATTCAGAGATGAAACAATATTATCCAAGGTGTTAATACGAGAAGACAAAGTATTAATACTGTTATCTACCACATCAAAAACTTTCCTCAAATTGTCTTGATCAATTTGTCTTAAGCGGAAAGCGGCCTCCCTCTGGGACAGTTTCCAAATTTCATTATATGCTGCATATGCAAAACATTTAGGGCGAGGTGGCTTTGGACCTAAAAGGAATACCCCCAGATCAATGTCGCCAGATAAAAGTGAGAGATGTTTTTTCACAGACGACAATGTAGAATGTTCCAACCATTGCTGACATAATTTACCCACAGAATATGTTGTAACCGAATGTGATTGTTGGAAACGAGGGTCTGGCCTACTAAGTGTCAATACACTGGATGCATTAGAGAAGCGTAACTGACAAGCATCAGTATTAGGAGGCCATATTAACCAACCCAAGGGATTAATAATGGACAAATTAAGGGTACCATTTTGTACCATACTATTCAAATCATCCAGAGTTGAATTCTTATACTGCTGCCATTTGCCATATGCTGCCCGAGATGGAAACAAGTGAATGTTTAAATTTTTAGCAGTAGCTAAACCAAAACAAGAAGTCTGTTGTACAGTCTGATTCAGGAACATCAGCTGTGACAGTATCAAACATGCACGATGAAATGATTCAGTTCCCTGCTCCTGCCAATCTTTGGTTCTCCATATTGATTTTAAATCAATCATGTCCTTCCATTATTCATAACCTTTCAAGGATAATTCGGTTATGAAAGTCGAAGAATATACCAATTTAGTATGGGTCAGCATGAATTTTGTGCGTGTCGGCGCATTCAATCTATAATAATAGGATTTCGGGTCGGAGAGATTATAGCCAGAAAAATAGACAAACTTATTTTTCTGTGTCTGCGAACTACCCTGAAACGATGTAGGACAATGCTCCTATTGAGTGTAATTAACTTGAGTTCTTACTGTGCTAGATTTATGTAAAAAATGATGACCATAATGTTAAAAACAGAATAAATCAGCATAATTTGCAGAATTTAAATAGAAATCCTCAGTTTCAAAAGCAGTGTAATATTTTAAATCTGAAAACAGTGAATGTACTGCAATTACATCCCAGTCATCGGAATGCAGTCCTGGTGTAACGACATCACCTAACGAGACACAGAAGACGTATCGCATTCGAATTGTTTCCGTCAGGCCGTAAATCTCATATGGAACCTTAACCCAAACTATGCCATCGCCGACTGGAAATGCTGAGATATTAACGTTGGGTTGATCCCTTTTCATTTTGCGAGACGAAGTATGTGGGGCAATACTCCATCGACCGAATGGACAGCAGAGCGTTCAGGTAAATAATGGCTATTGATTAAAAGGAAAAAAAAACATCACAAACCCAATCCACATGAAGAGGAACACCATCGTAAGCACCATCCATATGTATGTCCATGGAGGATTCAGATACATTTTTCGAAACCATGAAAAGAAAATGGAAATTTGACTTGGGGCTCCGCCTCAGTGGAAGTTGACGTAGACGATTAATTTGAAGAAACGTTATCTCTGTCCATATAATATCCACTAGCACCCAGGTGAAACAATGGGGGCCGATCTGCATTAAAAGAGGAATGGAGCGTAGTATCGGGAACGTAAACAGAAGGCTCCACTGGCGGAGAAGCATAGTCATGATTCGCAATAGTTGAAGTTGATGACAAAACCGGCAACAAATCAATGGAGGTCTCCACTTCGCGTTCCAGTCGCAAAGGACTCGTTTAGGAAGGCAACGGGTGCAAAGAAACCTCCCGCTGAGGAACCGTTCTAGGCATATTATTCAGTATTGGCCAAATGGTGGAACTTGACATGTGCAATGGAAATGAACCAATTCTCCTTACGACCAGGCAGAGGAGGCAAAATCACAGTACAAGTACCCTTCAATCCAAGAACTGGAACGGGTGCACGATAAGATGGACCAAATTCTTTTTTGTTCTCCAACTTCTCTCGGACTAGATCACCAACTTTAGGAAGCCAGCCAGTTACAGGAATCAGCACTGCTGCATCCGTGGACGAGGGCAAATGATCCTTTGCAAGAGCATCTCGAGTCTTTTGTGAATTCTGCAACATAGCACAATGGTTATCTACGTCAAATGTTGTGGCAGCCGCCGCAACGTCTAGACCATCAAGGTCTGGCACAAACATTTTAATGACAAAGAGCATTTCGTATGGGGTCCCCCCACCCAGAGATCTTCTAGGGAGATTATTTAGTGCACGTTGGACCCCATACAAATGAGTCAGCCAACCCCTGCCAGTACCTAAGACTCTAGCAGTCAAAGATTGCTTTAAGTCACGGTTCACTCGCTCCACAATTGAATTGCCCTCAGGCCTGTATGGAGACGAAAATTGCACTAGCACCCCCAGTGACTTCATCGCGTCCTTGTAAGCCTTAGAGGCAAATGCCGGACCTTGGTCAGAATGGAAGGTTCTGCAGGCAAATGTCCCGACAAAGACACTCAAATCTCTAAAGACATTTCGAGCGTCAGCACTACATTGCGGCCAAACCCAAGGGAATCTAGTGCACGAATGCACTGCAACCAAAATATGTTTATATGCAGTGTCTGACGTCAAAGGACCGCAGTGATCAAGGTAAATACAACCAAATGGATGATTTGAAATGTAAAGCTGCGTGTGAGGTGGACATGCAATGTGGATGGCTTAATCTGTTAACAAATGTCACAAGAAAGGACATAATTACGAGTTTGTCTCTACAAGTCGCGCCACCAATAACGCTGCTGTAAGAGAGACACTGTCGCTGAAACTCCAGCATGTGCTGATGCCATGCCTTCATGAGCGGCAATGATCAAAGGAAGTCTGCGGTCCTCGTTGGTAATCAGCTGATCCCCAACGGATGGTATCATAGCAAATGGGACTTGCTCAGGTGACAAATGATAAAAATACTTTGAAGGGAAACCTTGTGGGAACTCCGTCCCACCCTTCATCGCAGCTATAGCCACAAGAATATCATTATCAATTTTAATCATGGACCTAGTTACTGCTTCGAAAACACAAAGAATAATATGTCTCCCTCTAGACCTCTATTTATTTACCTTTGGAAATAAATCTCAATGGGTTACATATCCAAACTGGAAAACAATCAATTTTTTTTATTAATTCAACGATTGTATTTATTCATTTTTGTAGATTGACAATGTCAAAGATTTAGAAAATTTCACTTAAAAACACATTCATAATCATAAAAACATTTTTTTAAACATTTTTATACAATTTTCTTCCTTTTGAATAAACAATTTTATATCTTTGTCAATTTAATAGTTCATCATTAGACCCCTACATCAAAAAAATAATTCACTCCAATTTTGTACACAGAATCACATACACACTCTCTCACACCAATCAGACTAGCAAACAACCCCAAAAGAAACACATAAATGTCCTGGTCAGAAGGGGATACAGATATTATGACTCTCCATGACCAAGTCGTGGGTTGGGCGCATATAATATGGTCAACGGGGGTTTCGGTGCTACGTGTAGACCACCTTCTTCAGGGCCTTCACAACACAAAATATCCTTCACCTAATAGTAGGGGTACCTGCAATAATTCAAACAGTACATTTCAGTAACCCATACAACTATCATATTTTATCATTGATTGGACCAAAATCTCATCCCAACAATTTTCTGCTGTGCACTAACTCCTTGAGAATGGCGATATTTACATATGTCCAAATGCTAAGTACGGACCTTTGACATCAATACAATGTTGCAACTACATTAGACACTGCTGAATATTTTTGCAATGCTGCAGGTCAGATAAATACTTGGCAGTATCAATAAAGCTTTTTCTCAACTCCATAAAGTTAAATGTAACACCAATGACACCAATATGACGTTGCAACTACATCGGATATTTTTGATATTTCTGCATATCTATGCAATGCTGCAGGTAAGATCAATATTTGGCAGAATCAATAAAGCTTTTTTGATTCAGCTCGACTGAAGTTAAATGTAACCCGGCAGTATTAATAGAGTTTCCGTATTCAGCATTATCCCGCACGTAATTAAAGAGCACGTCTAATGCATCTATAGATATCTAGACAATAGCGTAGTTATGATTAGATAATAGTGAATTATTTTTTTAATGTAGGGGTCTAATGATGAACTATTAAATTGACAAAGATATAAAATTGTTTATTCAAAAGGAAGAAAATTGTATACAAATGTTTTTTAAAAATTGTTTTATGATTATGTATGTGTTTTTAAGTGAAATTTTCTAAATTTTTGACATTGTGAATCTACAAAAATGAATAAATACAATCGTTGAATTAAAAAAAATTTGATTGTTTTCCAGTTTGGATATGTAACCTATTGAGATTTATTTCCAAAGGTAAAGAAATAGAGGTCTAGAGGGAGACATATTATTCTTTGTGTTTCTGGTATTTTCCCACTTTTTCTCCCTGACCTATAGTTTCTCTTAGAGGGGGTCCCTTTTCTAGAAAGCCTAGTTACTGCTTCTACTGAACATGTGGCTACTGCAGATTTGGCTGCCTCATCAGCCAAAGAATTACTAACAGCATGTGCTCCCACACCCTGATGGCCAAGAGTATGGATAAGATGCGTGAGTGGCAAACGTTCCTTAAGAGCGGCCACTCGAACCCAAAGCGTCTTATGCTTTATTGTGCTACCTTTAGAATCTCGATAATCATTTTGAGACCAAAAGAACAGATTGTCATTAAAGGATTGCACACAGTAAAAGGAATCGCACACTATAAGAGTGGGTACATCAGGATCAGCGAAGTAGCTCAGCCAATTGAGCTGTACAGTCCCCAAGAGCCTGTGTGTGCACCAAGGAAGACTTAAAATCACTGTCAACCATAGCGCATGCTACAATAGCGCAGGCCGCCAAATAAGCATGTTTAGATCCAACGGCTGATTCAACAGAACCAACGGTATAAATGATACATTTGTACCACTCAAGAGGAAGCAAAGACAACTGAGGGAGATGAACTTGTTCATATTGTAAAAACTCCTGTGTCTGTAACAATGGGTCGAAGATAAAAGTGACATCAGCCGAAGTCAATGAACTGGCCCACTGAATCCAACGAAAATGTAAAGCTTTAGAATTCGGAAAACTCGCCTTCGTGACCGCTTCTAGAGCGGGCACTGGCAAGACCATAAGAATGCATTTACCTTGAGCAAGAGAGCGTTCTTTAAGAATGGCCATCTGGACTGCAGTAAAAAAAATTCAATGGTGGAGAAACACATCTCGGCCGATGTGTACAAGTATGATTTGGAAGCAATGGAGACTGTGTCTCCCTCATTGAACGTCAAGTAAGTGAAACCTACTGTACCTGGCACAATCCTTATGACCAAATTTGTGGAATTGTCACGAGTTAACAAGAAGTTAGTCGCAAGCAGATCAGACTGCAAAGACCGAAGTATCTTGGTATGTTCCGGAAGCCAGCTGAAAGACGAAAAAGAGGGTTGTATCAATGCTTAAAGCGATTTGATACGCTGGGCATAGTCAGGAATATATGTCCTCCTGAAATTCAAAAAACCCAGCAATGATTGTAACTTCTTTAGAGTAGAAGGAGGTTGCAACTGAGCACATTTCTCCAAAAAGTGAGGGGCTAACCCCCTACCTTCATTGTTGAGCTCGTAACCCAAGAAGAGTACCACCAAATAGGCGATGTGTGACTTAGCAAAATTACATTTGTACCCCAAGTCGGCAAAAGACAGAATGATGCGATCCACACGCACAAGATGCAGTATTAATTCGTCATCTGTAAAATAAATGTCATTGAAGTATGAGAAAGCATCAGGGTGTATGTCGTGCATAAGAGACACAACACTCGCAGCAAAAGTCCCAGGACTATTCTTATAGCCCATAGGCAAATGCGTAAATCATTTCTGATTGCCAACCACGGTAAATGCTATTAAGTCACAGCTATCAGGAGCCAAATTGTGACTATAAAATCCATTGGATATATCAAGTGTGGTTTTATACTTTTTATGGACTATGTTGCTTATCAACGCAGAGCTGTGGGTGTTCTGTACTGCAAACGTACGAACATGACTGTTTAAATTTCTGGAATCCAAAACTGCAATATGAACCGTCAGGTTTCAATATCGGAAAAAGAGGATTATTCATTGATGAAACACAGGGTTCAATCACTCCATGATATTCCAACTGGGTCAAAATTTCACTTAAGGATGCTTTTGCATCTCGCTTGATTGGATATTGTGCTTGTGGCTGTGGCATAGATTGTAAAGAAATTTCATGTGCCGTTGAATCTCTATCCCAGCCCACCTGATTACGATCCCAGCGGGCACTAGGGCTAATGCCAATTCCGACGCGTAAGCTTGTTTAGCCTCTTCAGAGATGTAACAGAAAAACTCGGGAGTATCACGTCCTCCCCCCTGGAAGAAGCCAAAATGAATGAAGGAGGCCAATCCGCCTCCGCCAACAAAATGTCATAAGAGTAGGTAAGGTTGTCCCAAAAGACTGCCTTAATTGTCTGTTTTATATCACCTTCAATTTGGAGGACTATCTCATAAAGCCTAT
This sequence comes from Calotriton arnoldi, assembly GCA_963921515.1. Taxonomy (NCBI): domain Eukaryota; kingdom Metazoa; phylum Chordata; class Amphibia; order Caudata; family Salamandridae; genus Calotriton; species Calotriton arnoldi. The sequence continues at coordinate 352,656 of CAWUFW010009574.1, read as the reverse complement.
CAGGAGGTGCAACTCGTGTATCAGCTCTTTCTACTGTAATGAAAGTATCAGTTGCTCTTGCCTCCAGACAAGGATGGAGTGCCTCCCGCACTATGGTAACTTCTGCCGTGCTGTCGAGGAGTGTCACCGCCCATCTCGAATCGAGGTGCAGGGTTCTCACCGTCTGAGGCATACTTTGCTGTTAAAGCAGCAATCTTCTTCTTCTGAAATGGGGCACGATAAGGAGGTTGTCCCTCCGGTTTGGCTTTTACGTCGAACTGGCGTGGCGGATCATGTCATTGTTGAGTGGTCTCGCCTTGTCTGCGATCCTGTTGCTCTCCGTCACCGAACTGTGGATCCGATGATTCCTGAAGGAATGAGAAGAGTGCGGATCAGGAACCTGAAACCTCTCTGGTGTCTTAAGTTTAGAGTGGTCACGCAAATCATATCTACGTTCAGAAGCATCAGGTGTTGGTGAACCCGCACACGAACCTTGCTTCTTCTGTTGCTGCCACTGATTTCTATTCCAAGCCTTTTTAGGAAAGACTGGATGCCCCTCCTTTTCAGGCGGGGGCTTATTCTGCATTTGAGTAAAAGGTCTAATTCCCAGATTATTGCGCCCCAAGGATTTATATACGTACGCAATAATCTTTAGCAATTCAAGTTGTTTATCCACGTCCGCCACTGCCTCCAGGCGCTGACGCACCTGTAAGCTAACTGCTTCCTCTTTGACGTTAGCAAGAATCATGTCAGAGACAATAGGGAACATGCCAACTAATCTCATCCCCAATTCCAGGGCAGCCTTTGACCGGTGTTCATCTTGAACCTTTTTAAGAACCGTCGGAAGCACGATCATGGAGGGGGTGCCAAAACACAGCGAATAAACCGCCGCAATCACCTTCCTCCAAGTGGTGCAATCAGCCAGACTGGGCCTTTAGGTAAGCTCATCGTGAGGATACTGTGTTTATCCACAGGGGAAGTATGTGGAAAAACAGCTTTGAGTTGCTCAAATTTTTCGGCCAACCAGAAAGGTAAATCATCCCTATTCTGAGGACGCTTCTCCATCACTGAATTAATCATGATAGGACTAATAACCACGCCACCACCATGCCCTGGTGGCTGAGCGGTACCAGCAGGAGCCGCCGGTATATTACGAGACATATATTGAATGACACTTCTGTGGATATGAATTAAAGATGTGTGTAATATGCGTTGCTCAGCATGTGTAACACCAAGATAATTTGGATGAGGTGTAAATCCCGCCAAAACGGGCCATGTGGCCCCTTCGACCAATAAGGGGCTGAGACGGACCACTGAAACAGGATGAGGAAGGACGCCATTAAACCAGATGGTAAACTCCCAAGCTGACAACGGAACTTCAAGTAAATGATATGGACGGTAAATTTGTCGAACCACACCACGTTCATATTCATGAAAGAAATTATTGTTTCCATCAACAGCTGGAAACTTAACCCATGAGTAAAAAACTTCGAAGCGGAAAGCTGCTTCCACCTCTATTACAAATATAAAATCCGCTCCCGCAACCGGGACCCTATGTTGTGTCAAATAAGCAGTAACTGCGGTGCGGTTAGGCGCAGCAATGTTAATTGCCATTATAGACACTATAATGTAAGCAAGGAAAACGGTAGCGCAACACTGGGTCAAGAACAAATAAAACTAAACCTTTTAAAATTCAAGTTTGAAAAACCTATAAAAATTCTAATATTGGAGGTAAACCCCACGCACCACGGACATCTCCGAAACTGGTGATAGGGTATTGTGGGCAAGCACAAGAGCTACTCAGGGGTCTTGTGAATAAGTACCAGACCAAACGTTGGTGGCGCCATGTTGCAGGGATTATGCACATACACAGAACTATGCGCAGGATTATGAGACCTCAGTGTATAGGGACTGTGCCTTCCTACCACCTTAGTGCCCACGAGCCCAGACTAGACTAGCTATAGTGTCTCACTCACTCTCCTACACACTCACGAAGAAGCAAATGATTAGACACCCCAGAACACAACACTCCCGGATCTCTCAGGAATCGCGGTAACAAGACACACCTTTTTGCTCACACTCTCGTACCTGTCCACAATAAGATCTGACCGAGACACGAATATAGTTTAAAATGTTTATTTTAACTATCGTGCTCTAACATGCAGTACACGGGCCACAACAAGCAGAAAAATGCACTACACAAATATAGTTAGCATTGCAGCTAGGCCATACATCATAAAGGGAGATGTCGTCATATAAAGACAATGGAGTAAGGAGTATAGTGCCTAACCTCCCTCCCCTTGGTAAGAAGAAGCATTATTATATAATAGAAGATCTCTGGGCTTTGTCAGCAGACCCCATACCTTAGACTATAGATGGTATTTTTACATCGTAGGTGCGTGTTGCTCTTCTCCCTGGAAAGGTCCCTCTCCAAGTGCGTGTCACCTAAACATGTATCCCCATAATATCAAAGTGCGAGTCTCCAGCAGCAGCTGCATTAGTAAGTTTTGTCTAGGTGCTAGGATCTGACCAGAACAGAATAACAAGGGGCATTGTTTATCGACCTTGCTCACAATGTTCAGACTAAACTCCAGGAACAGGCAGAGAACGAACACAGCAGACAGTTCTCATGTGAAAGGCATTAACAGAGTCTTGCAGAAATAAAGCCATGTAGTAACTTGCGCAAAAGCTGCATCATAGCTGCAGGGCTCATGCTAACTTAGTGATGTCGACAATGTCCCCATCGGCCACGTGACACCCTGAGGAGGCTATACTAATTCTAGATATTCATGATAGTTTTTTTTAACAAAGAATAAAGTATTTTTTATTAAAAATCTAGTGGTAACATGGTAGCTCCTCCCAAACACCCAAAATGGTATTCGCCCGACTGTGAGCAAGCCAAGGAAGCGCTGAGAAGCACTATTAGGGACTGCAATCGACTCGAGATTAGCACAGCCCAACGGGACTGCAAGTGTGAAAAAAAAAAAATGTAAAGTGTGCTATCGATCATGCAAAAAGGAAGTGTGAGGATGCTAATTGGCAGGACGTGCTCCAGGCCCTTAAAATGAATGACGGGCGAACATTTTGGTACATTATTGCAAATGGGACAATTGAAAGTTTTAATCCCAGGAGGAACAATATCCCGCCAGAAAGATGGGAGGAACATTTTCCAAAACTATACTCCTAGGCCCCATTTACAAAACAACCCTATAATGTGGTTGATGAGTGTCCCGAGGGTGATGCAATTAAGCTGGCAAATGGTAAGACCACTGAGATATTCTTCAGTCTAGAAGACACCCTATCTGCTAATAACAGTCTTACAGCGTTAAAGGCACCCAGTCCTGATCGCATCCCTGTTGACTTATATAAATCAGAACCTGGGCTGTGGGCTAGTTACATGAATATCCTCTATAATGCAATAGCAAGGGGTGGGGAGATCCTGGAGGGGGGCGGAAATAATTCCGATATTTAAAATGGGAAATGCCAATTGTCCATCTAACTATAGGCCTATTAGCTTAGTAGATAATCTTAAAAAATATTCCCCAGGCAGATCTTAAATAGATTACAAGAGTGGATGGAAGATCGGAGTATTTTGACTCCCTTTCAGGCAGGATTTCATGCCAAAGTTAGTACTTTAGATCAGATTTTTAAATTTGCCCTCCTCTATTGGAAATATGTCTTGCTGGGTAACCAAAAACTCTTTGTGGCATTTGTGAACCTGTGTGCTGCATTCAACTTGATACCTAAGGAGTGTCTTTGGAGTGTACTAGCAGACATGAAAGTCCTGGGGAATTAATGGACCTACTAGCTAGGCTACATGAAAATACCTACCCACAGGTCAGGTGGGGCCGCGAAGGTGGGTTGACAAAGCGCATCCCAGTTGCAAGAGGTGTTCCACAGGGGTGTGTTCTGGCCCCCACCTTGTTCACCCTATATATAAATGATGTGGTCGAGGAACTGACAAAGTGTGTTAACGGTTCTCCTACTTTCAACGGGGTTAAAACACCAATGCCTCTGTTTGCTGACGATTCATTATTAATCTCCAAATCCCCGATGGGGTTACAAAATCTGTTAAATACATTTTGGGAGTTCTACAATCACAGAGGTTTGGAACTGAACACTGCAAAAACTAAATTTAGGGTTCTTGGTAAGTGTGTCAAGAAGAGCTGTTCAGTAAGGGTTGGGAAGGACCGTTTGGAAAGGGTTTTTAGTTTTGACTATTTGGGGGTGACCCTTTCGGACATATTTAGATGGGCAAACCAGGTAAATAAAGGAGCTCTTATGATATCTCATAGGTCTAAGGCCATTCTACACTTTCAGAAGAAAACACACGCGCATTCCATCTCCCTGGCCTTGGAAGCCTATCGAGCGAAGGCTCAAAGCGCCGCATTAGATGGCGCAGAAGTCTGGGGCTACTGTGATTTGACGAGGCTCACAGTGATGGGAAACACATTTGTTATATCACTGCTCTCAGTCCCTGTAAGTACCCCTCTGGTTCCACTTTATTTTGACATGGGGATAAAAAGAGTATCTGATCTGGCGCATTTAAAGCCACTATTAATTTGGCTCAGTATCTGGACTACTCTAGAATTATCTGAATATAGAGATTGCTTGTGGGATGTAGGGAATATGGACTGTGCTTTGGAGATACCTTGATTAAGGTTTGTTTACGAATGGTTTAAAACATTGGGTCTGAGCAGAGTGTGGGAGTCACCTGAATTACTGTGTAAGGCGGACACCCGTGCTTAAAATCATCCTACTGGTCACAAGTGTGGCAAGAAATTACATCCAGGGGCACTACGAGCCATCTTACCAAGCAGTTTTTGGCATTTAAACCGATTCCTGTTTTTGAAAGTTATGTGGATCATATAGCGCCACCACTGGCCAAGAGTTTGTTTATCAGATTCAGAATAGGCTCTTCGATCGTTTAGCAAAAACTGGAATAGTACTTCCTCACCTGATTCATGTCCAGCTTGTGGCATGAATTCTGAAACTCTTGACCATTTTATGTTTGTCTGTCCTGAATATCGTGATGTGCGTAGGAAATCGTTACACCCGATCGGCCTGGCCTTGGAGGTACCACACTTTAGAGAGGCTTAACGAATTTTGATGATTGATACATCTGGCCCGATTGTCTTTTCGGTGAGACGATTTTTGTTCATTTTCTGGATTAAGCAGGAGAAACTTCTGAAATTTTTGTAAATCCAGTAGTTTAATACATAGGTAGTCCTGTGGGAACCAATTTAATTATAATTTTATTTGCCTAGGTAAATTGTGTTTGATACAGCTATTATCGGTTGACCAGTCCACTTTTAAAGCACTTTTTATTATTTTATATTTTTTAAACTATCATGAATTTTATCTATTTTTGGAAACTAGGATTAGATGTAATTAATAAAATAGATATGTAGAGATAGGACTATTAATCTGAGGGACTCTCCTGATATTTCGAAAAAAACAGCCATATTGGAATGGCACTGCAGATGGGCTGCTGGGGTGTTTTTTTATGATTATGTTTTAATGTTTTATGAGAGTATATTTCTGTATTATGAATGTTGAATGAAGCAAAACTGTTGCATGTATTACATCAATATTTTGTACCTTTGATGGTTTCTAACTGAATAAAGGATTTTGAGAAGGACATACAAACCTGCCCTATAATTTATCAACACCTAACCCTAAAGAGTATCTAATACATAGCTGTCAAGCTTTCCAGGTTCATCCTTTCAATTCTGAGACTTGTAGTCCTCTTTCAAACTGGAATAAAGAGGACTACAAGTCCCAGAGTTCAAAGAAAAACATTTATTTGTGAGCAGCACATATGCATAGATATGTAAAACTTTGCAGATCTTTTAATACATTGTTAAGTATAAGTTTAACCATTTGCAAAATAATTTTCTCTAGCAATTAGAGCATGCAGTAAAACAGCAGATGTACAATATACAGTTCCAGGGCAATAAATTATGAACCAATTTTTCACACACCTAGGGGCCGATTATGATGTGGGTCGGAGTTGCCTCTGACCGACATCATCGTGGAATTGGGACCGACCGACCTCCAGCCGGCTGTCCTGACCACAGAATTGCGATGTGACCACACATGGTGCGGTTGCATACTCCCATTTCCCTATTGGATCTTATGCTGTGGACGTAAACTGGCCACAGCACAAGCTCCCATAGGGAAATGGGAGACTGTGTTCATCCCTGCACTGCATGACAGGAACCTCAGGGTCCCTGCCACACGGTGCAGTGATCAACCGGGGGGCACCAACCGGAGGCCACAAGGAGAAGTGGACCCTGCTCGGGGCCCCCAAACTCGCTTTCTGACAGGCTTTCCATGTCAGAAAGCCCGGCATGGAAAGCCTGTCGGAAACAGAGCATCATAATCCCAACAGCGGAAACTCCGTCCATTGGGATTATGGGTCAGTCTCAGACTGACCAACGGGCTCCTTGAGCCCATCAGAATCCAGCCAGAATGACTGGCAGGTTTCAATTCCGACTGCCTACATTGAAATTAGGCAGTCCGAATTGAAACCGTCGATTCTCGGTTGGAAAGCCTCCAACCTGCGGTCAGAGGCTTTCCGACCGGCATCGAAATAGGCACCTAAGTCTGCACCTCACACCAACAGATACATGCTCTCACAGCCACAAAGTGTCTTACTCATCTATTGATACATATATAAACACACTCACACTACCACTAATAGATCATCTGTTAAAGTTTCAATCCGTTTCTATAAATTTCATACTCACTTTTATAAACCTTGCATACACAAATACCTTTTCAATCAATTTTTTCTCAAAATTCAATGTTATTCACGTACCTGAAAATTGAGTTTGTTGGTGAAATAGTTTTATTTTGGCTCTTATTAGATAGACTCAATACTCTCAGAAAATGTGGAAACTAAGCATAAGAAAGGCACACCACTCTCATACAAAGCAACCATTAATGGCAACCTTTTCAACTTTGTACTCTCTGGTAGTGCCGAAGGCAGCAAATAAAAACATGTCTTTCATATTTTAGTTTTGTAACTCCACTTCTTTATGCTTAGTATTTGTTAACCCTTTCAAGCACTTTTATAAAGAAGCCCAATATAGTAGAGTATTTGTGCATATTCGCAACTTAGTCACAATACTCGCAACAAATTTGTGAAAAAAACGGGAGTCCAAAAACATGTTTAATTTCTAGTTTTATGACTTCAAAACTGCAGTACACTTTATTAGCAAGCCCTCACTAGGAAAGTAAACCCTTATTATACAACAATGACTCTAAACATCTCTAATTTCTAAAAAAAGACAGCTCTCTATTTACCACCCTTCCCTCAATACACTGTTAGCACAGTCTCCATAGCAACTCACTAGAACCAGTAGGTCACAAGTTCGCAGCACATTCTAGAAGGACCATACTAGTTACAAAATCAACTGCAGCAGGTGTGGTTGATTATTCAGAATTAAAAGCATATCCTTGGTTGCATTACACATTTACTTTTTTACCAGAGCAAATAAGAGATATGGGTCCAGGCATTTTACCAGTTGCAAACGGCCCATCAGGCTCACGGACCACTGGCTACTCTTAAAAAATGAAAAAGTAGGTTTTCACTTTTATTTTTTAAATGCATCCCATTTTCCTTTACGGAAAATGGGCTGTATTACAAAAAAATATTGCTTTATTTAAAAATCAATCACATACATGGTGGTCTGCTGACTATTAGGAAATTGCAAACACATGATTTCGTACATCTGGCCCCTACTTATTAATCCTCTAAAGACACTACCTAAATTTATTAACCTGCAATCAATCACATTTCTCTTTTTTTAATCAGCAAATGACATCCATTTTAACGTCCTTTAATTTTGAAAACTGTCTCATTCAGCTCCAGACTTCTCCTGTCTGCTACTTCTGCTTCACTTAAACATGGTTACAGTAAGGATTGTGGGCCACAGCCATGTTTTTTGGGTCAGAGAGTCTGCTAGAAGGAATGGTATTGACAGGGACATGGGTTTGGTTAATGTGGACTTGGATTGGCCAGAGAGGGTTGAAGTGGCGTTTATTGCTGCCTTTGCTTGAAAGCATTGTGGATTGCCAACCCCCTGACCTCATGATTGTGCACTGTGGTAGCAATTACCTAGGCAACCTGACTGGGGTAGGACTGGAAATCCGAATAAAGGATACCTTTGCACAATTAATGATACTTTTCCCTCACACTGCATTGGTGTACTCCAACATATGCCTAAGGCAGAAATGGAAGTGGCATCATCAATTCTGTCCACAGATTTACAAAGCCAGTACAAATGTAAAAAAAAACTGTTTCTGCATTCCTCAGAGACCATAACATGGGCTCCATCTACAACAACAACCTGCGTTTTGCCATGCATGGAATCTATAGAAGTGATGGAGTTCACTTCACAGACGAAGGAAACAGGGTGTTTCTCAGCAAAATGAAACTCTGCGTCCTGTCTTATGTGTAGCTGTCACATACTCATAATGAACACAAAGGCTCTTCTCACAGCCACCCTATTGCCACAATGTTGTAAAATTTCTTTATAAATATCTTTTTGTTTTCAATTTTTTGAAATATTTGCAACAACGTTGTGAATACGCAAAACAAAAGCAGACATTCAATAGACACTAGCACATTCAAAATTCATAACTATATAAGTGATTCTGTACATCACACTGGATACATCACTATCTAAATAAATCTATAAAAACAATTGTGAGTCTCTAAGTACGTCTGTGAGTGCGTGTATGAGTGTTTGAGTGGGTCTGTCAGTAGGTGCATAACTTTCTGAGAAGCTCTGTAAGAGGCTGTATGAGAGTATGAGTGCATCTCTAAGAGTGTATGTGAGTGTCTAAGTAAGTCTATGAGTGGTTGTATGAATCTCTGAATATATATGTGAGTGGATAAGTGAGTCTCTGAGTGGGTCTGTGAGTGGATTCATGAGTGTCTCAGTGGGTCTGTAAGTGGGTGTCTGAGAGTGTGAGTGGATCTGTAAGTAGGTGAGTGAGTCTCTGAGTGGTTCTGTGAGTGGGTGTGTGAGTGTCTAAGTGGGTGTTTGAATGGCTGCATGAGTCTCTCAGTGGGTATGTGGATGCATGTGCATCTCAGTGGATCTGTGAGTGGGTGCGTAAGTGTCTGAGTGGGTCTATCAGTATGTGCATGAGTCTGTGAGTGGGTCTATGAGTAGGTGTGTGAGTGTCTGAGTGGGTCTGTAAGTGGGTGTGTGACTCTCTGAGTAGGTCTATGAGTGGGTGTGTGAGTGTCTGAGTGGGTTTGTGAGTGGGTGAGTATCTAAGTGGGTCTGTGAGTGCATACATGACTCTCTGAGTGGGTCTGTGAGTGAATGTGTGAGTGAGTGGGTCTGTGAGTGACCGCTTGAGTCTCTGAGTAGGTCTGTGAGTGGGTGCATTATTGTCTGAGTGGGTCTGTGAATGGGTGTGTGAGTCTCTGAGTGAGTCTGTGAATGGGTACGTGAGTGCCTGAGTTGGTCTGTGAAAGAGTGTGTGAGTATCTGAGTGGGTCTGTGAGAGTGTGCATGAGTGTATGAGTGTGTCTGTCAGTGGGTGTGTGAGTCTCTGAGTGGGTCTATGAGTGGGTGTGTGAGTCTCTTGTATTGGGTGTGTGAGTGGGTGCATGAGTCTCTGAGTGGGTCTGTGAGTTGGTACATGAGTGTCTGAGTGGATGTGTGAGTGGGTACATGACTCTGAGAAGATCTGTGCATGGCTGCATGAGTGTCTGAATGGGTGAGCGAGTGAGTGCAGGAGTCTCTGAGTGGGTCTGTGAGTAGTGAGTGAGTCTTTGAGTGGATCTGTGAGTAAGTGCATGAGACTCTGAGTGGGTCTGTGAGTGGGTGCATGAGTCTCTGAGTAGGTGTGTGAGTGGGTGCATGGCTGTCTCAGTGGGTGTCTGAATGGGTGCAAGAGTCTCTGAGTGAATTTATGGGAGAGTGCATTAGTGTCTGAATGAGTCTGTGAATGTATTTTTTCTTTATTTTTTGGCTATATTCATGAATTTGTCATGATGTTACATGGGGCTACGCTGGCGGTCATGGCGAATTTGCGAATATTGCACGTGAAAAAAAACAGTTTTGCAACATATACACATCAGGGGTCCTCCAAAGATCCCTAAATCCCAACCAAGGGGTTAGGCTACATCCAGCCAGACAACTTATGCCAGTTTCTGCCATTTCATTTGAGCCCGGGGACTGTTCCGCAAAACTAAAATGACTGCTGCCACTCTCTGCTCAGGTTGCGGCCAGCTAATCATGGCATTCCTGTTGGCGTACGAATTCTCGATTCATCCTGAATTAGTTGCAAATTAGAAGCGATTGTAGCTATACAACTTTGATATCTTGAAAACTACAGAATGGATTTACACCAAATAACAAAAAGCACAATCTATGGAGCAACAGCTAGCTTTCTGCCCAATTTGGTGTATTTCTGTCTAATGGTTTGGGATGCAGGCATGTCTAAAGAGTCTATGGGAATTAACATGAGAAACACACTTTTTTTGATTATCCCTTTTTCTTGACCTCCGCTCGAAGTATCACCCTGAAACTTTCCATAAGTAACAAGTTTCATGTCGTTTTTGGGGGATATTTTGTGAAGATTGATATGGACAGAACAATTCACATACCCACTCACACCCCTATACAATCTCTCATATACCCACTCAAACACCCATACAACCACACTCACATACACATTCACAGACTCATATAAGTACTCACACAACCACTCACTCCTCCATAGAGCAATTCAAACACCCACTCACTCACTCGTACAGCCACTCATACAACTATTCAATCATCCTTACAGCCACTCATATAACCAGTTACTCACCCATACAACCACTCACAGAGCCACGCAATCACCCATCCAACTACTCACACATAGACTTATTCACCTATACAGCCACTCACACACCCATACAGCCTCTCAATACAGTCACTCACTCTACCATACAAGCTCTCATACACTAACTCACACACCCACACAACAACTTACATACCACATTCACACAGACTCTCACTCTCCAATAAAGCCACTCACACACCAAATCACTTAACCACTCACTCAAACAGCCACTCACTTATCCATACACCCGCTTACATACCCAGTCACTCACTCACACAGCCATTCAGACACCCACTCTCTCACCCATACAGTCACTCACATACCCACTCACCCACTCATACAGCCACTCACACAGCCACTCACTCACCCATACAGCCATGACACATCTACTCACACACCATACAGCTACTCACACACCCAACTCACACACCCATTTAGCCACTCACACAACCACTCACACTTGGATACACACAGTCACACAGCCACTCACATAAAATGTCTTAGAAGTATTATCACTCATTGGTAGTACACCTAGTATACTATTTTAACTTTTGTAGTAGCTTGGTAGATATGTTAAACAATCATAAATTCTTAGAACATGCTTACACTCGCTGGATGATGTCATCAATGATGTTATCAGTGATGTCATTTGAGATGTCACGCAGCTACTTACTCACCCACTTATATACCCATACAGCCACTCACACAGCTACTCACACACCCTTGCAGACACTCACACACCCACTCGTATACCCATACAACCACTCAGACACCAACTCACACACCCATACAACCACTAACACATCCACAGAGCTAATCGGAAACTAACTCACACACCCATACAGCACTCATGAACACACTCATACAGCCATTCAGACATCCACTCACACACTGATACAGACAGTCACACAGCCACTCAGATATTGGAAATAGAATCACTCATTAGTAGTACACCTAGTATACTAATCGAACGTTTGTAGTAGGTTAGTATACACATTTAATATTCATAAACTCTTGGAAAACTCTTACACACAATTGATGTCATCAGTGACATCATTTGAGATGTCATCAGTGATAATACTGACCATGCCATGAGTGTTGTAATATGTGAGGTTTTAAGCAGTGCAGTGCATTACAGGAGTGTAAGTTATAAAGTTATAGTTAGCTCAGGTAACTATAACTGATGAATTTCAATGGTTTTGTACGAGTGACATCTGAGCCTAACTATAGAATCCCTGTAACCTTAGCTTTTTTCAGTGAATATATATATATGTGATCAAGGCAGGGGATCCTGCCGATACGCGTCATAGCCTGTAATGAGGAATTAAAAGTTTGAGATAACTAACATTTGGATTGCTGTGTCGTTTTTCTGGTCGAGCAAGTGCCGGAAACCGGAAGTGGTAGTAGATATATATATATATTCACTGAAAAAACCATAGGTTTTACGGACAGTTATAGTTAGTTGGACATTGCACTCGTACAAAACCCGTGAAATTCCCCGTTATAGTTAGTCCAGCTAACTATAACTCGCGCCCCGCAATGCACTGCTGATGACGTCACATATTACATCACTCATGACATGGTCAGTGACATCACTGATGACATCACTGATGACATCTCAAATGACATCACTGATGACATCACTGATGACATCATCCAGTGACTGTGTGTTTCTGTAAAGTTTAAATATTTTTAATATATATAGGAAAAGACGTATTGAAGAATGAGTGGGTGTGTAAGTGTCTGTATGGATGATTTAGTAGGTGCGTGACTGACTGTATAAGTGAGTGATTTAACGTATCTTACTGAATGCATGGGTTAGTGACTAAACTGGGTGAATGTCTGTATCCGTCTGTCTGTTGCTGTGTAAGTGGCTGCATGTGTTTGTGAATAGCTACATGAGTGTCTATTTGAGTTATTGAATGCTTGTGTGAGTATCTGTATGGGTGCCTGAGTGTTTGTGTGGGAGGGGTGTGTGCGACTCTGTGCATAGATGTGTGAGTGGGTGATTCACTGGGTGGATGGTTTCAAGAGTGCATCTGTGATAGACTGTATGGGTGGGTAAGTGTGTGTAAGAGTGTGTTAGTGAGTGAATGTATGTCCCAGTGGTACATGTGTGAGTAACTACATATGTGAAAGGCAGTATATATGTGTGTTGGAGTATATAAATAGCTATAAGCGAGAGTGACTGATTGTGATAGTGGCTGTATGGATGAGTGTGTGCTTGTATCAGTGATTGTATAAGAGCGTAAGAATGTGCTAGTATTTGTATGAGTAAGTGAGCTTGTGTGTGTATAACTGTGTAGGTGAGTAAATGGTAGTGTGTTTAATTATTTGCATGACTGACTAGGTGTGTGAGTACCTCTATGGATGAGTGGCGGTGTTTGAGTGTCTATATAGGAGTATGAGTGCATATGACAGTCCTGTACTGAGTGACCGTAAGTATGAGTGACTGTACGGGTGAGTGAGTGGATGTGTGCGTAGACCTAAGAATCAGTGTGTGGGTATGTAGTTATTGGTGTTGGAGTGTCTATGGTTTTGCGAATGGCAGTCTGTAATTTAGAGTGGGTGTATCAAAGGTTATATTAGGGTGTGAGAAGATGCATGAAATTATCACACGGATGATGTCATCAGTGATGTCATCAGTGATGTCATTTGAGATGTCATCAGTGATGTCATCAGTGATGTCACTGACCATGTCATGAGTGATGTAATATGTGACGTCATCAGCAGTGCATTGCGGGCGCGAGTTATAGTTAGCTGAACTAACTATAACGGGGAATTTCACGGGTTTTGTACGAGTGCAATGTCCAACTAACTATAACTGTCCGTAAAACCTATGGTTTTTTCAGTGAATTTCAAAGGTTTTTAAATGCTAATTTGTAACTATAACGTCCCTGAAACCTATGGTTTTTTCAGTGAATTTCAAAGGTTTTTAAATGCTAATTCGTAACTATAACATGTCTGAAACCTACGGTTTTTTCAGTGAATTTCAAAGGTTTTGTAAATGACAATTTTTAAATGTATTAATTGTTATATACATTTTTTTAATACTGATTTTCTACATTTTTAGAAACAATTTTTTATAACATATTTTATTTTTAAATTACATTGTAATTACATTATACATTACATTAAAAAAATACTTTCTCAGAATGAATTACTTTAGTTTAAATACTTTGCACATAGGCAATAGACTTTTAAGTACAGTAGTTACAGTTGTTGCAATGGGCAACACATTTTCAAACACAATGCAACATTCAGCTCAATGTGAATTTCTAGTTAAATGCAATTAGTTACTTTATGGATTACTTTTCTAACCACAGGACTGGATCCTAGATTCAGTCCTGGCACATCTCCTGTAAACAGTTGAGTAAAAGCGTTTTGGTTACAGTCGTGATTTTTAAGGAATATTATTGTATTTTAAAAGTTGACACTTAGAAACTTTTTCTCATAGAATGACCAATGTTATCCTATGGAAGGAAATTCACTTAGCAGGTAAGTAGTGTTATCGTTACTTTTTGTTACTCAGTGTTGGATCCTGGATCCAGCACTGGTGCATCTCCTGTAAACAGTTGAAAGAATGCGTTTAAGTCATACACGCGATTTTTAAGGAATATTTGTAGTTTGTGAAAATCGACACTTTGAAACTTTTCTGCTGAAAACCAGACAATGGATTCCTATGGAAGAAAATATAAGTTACTGGTAAGTACGGTTAAAATTACTTTTCAGGGTCAGTGCTGGGCTAAAAGATGCAGCACTGGGTTCTCTCCTGATAACAGGTGAGTAAATTGGAATTCGTACTTTGGTTGATTTTAGAGGAATATTATAAAGTTCCAAAACCCCACACTTAGAAGAATTTCCAAGTGAAACCAGTCAATGTTAGCCTATGAAGGAAATTCAAGTTACCGGTAAGTACGGTTAAAATTAATTTTGAGGATCAGTACTGGGCTGAAAGATGCAGCACTGAGGTCTCTCCTGATAACAGGTGAGTAAATCAGAATTCGGATTTCGGCTGATTTTAGAGGAATATTTTAAAGTTCCAAAAATCAACACTTAGAAGAATTTCCAAGTGAAACCAGTCAATGTTAGCCTATGAAGGAAATTCAAGTTACCGGTAAGTACGGTTAAAATTACTTTTCAGGACCAGTACTGGGCTGAAAGATGCAGCACTGAGGTCTCTCCTGATAACAGGTGAGTAAATCGGAATTCGTATTTCGGATGATTTTAGAGGAATATTTTTATGTTTCAAAAATCAACACTTAGAAACTTTTTCAGCAAAAAGCAGGCAATGATATCCTATGGAAGGAAATTCAAGTTACTGGTAAGTACGGTTAAAATTACTTTTCAGGACCAGTACTGGGCTGAAAGATGCAGCACTGAGGTCTCTCCTTATAACAGGTGAGTAAATCGGAATTCGTATTTCGGATGATTTTAGAAGAATATTTGCACAATGGTGAAGGGAGGGGCGGGGCCTGAGGTGACATCTGTGCAAACGCGCCCCGTGGCGCGTTTTAAGTTGGGGGATTAAGTCCCCTTGAATCCTGAGGGTCCCTAGGGGCCAACTAGCCCACCAGGAACCTCCAATATGCGCCAGGGGCTGCGTTGCAGAGAGGTGTAGAGAGGCCACACCCCTTTACACCTCTCTGCAACGCAGCTCTGTGGCGCTTTCTGGATGTACCTGTTGGGCTAGTTGGCCCCCAGGGACCCTCAGGATTCAAGGGGATGTAATTCCCCATCTTAAAACGCACCACGGGGCCTGTTTGCACACATGTCACCTGAAGCCCCGCCCTCCCTTCACCACTGTGCAAACGCGCCCCGTGGCGCGTTTTAAGTTGGGGGATTAAGTCCCCTTGAATCCTGAGGGTCCCGGAGTCCAACTAGCCCACCATATACCTCCAAAAGCGCCACAGAGCTGCGTTGCAGAGAGGTGTAAAAAGGGCGTGGCCTCTGTACACCTCTCTGCAAGGCAGCCCCTGGCGCATACTGGAGGTTCCTGGTGGGCTAGTTGGCCCCCAGGGACCCCCAGTATTCAAGGGGACTTCGTTCCCCTCTGCAAACGCGCCAGGGGCGCGTTTGCAAAGTGGTGAAGGAAGGGGCGGGGCCTGCGGGCCCGATCGTTTTTTTTAATTAATTTTTTTGTATCCCTGAAGGGGGCTGTGTGGCCCCCTTCCTTTTTCTGTTTTTGGGCCCTGGGGACCCCATCCCCCAGGGCCTTACACCTTTTTAAATAAAAAAAAAAAACGGGAAGGGGGCTGCGTGGCCCCCTTCCCTTGGCCTGTATTGGCCCGGGGACCCCATCCCCGGGGCATGGCCTCTATATTTATTATTTTGAGGGGGCAGCGTGGCCCCCCTCCTCTGGCCATTTTAAGGCCCCGGGGACCCCATCCCCCGGGGCCGGCCTTTCCATTTTTTTATTTTTTTATTTTTTTCATTTTTGGGGAGGGGGCCGCGTGGCTCCCCTCCCGAGCCACTACTTGCCCCGGGGACCCCATCCCCCGGGGCTGGCCCTCTCCGTTGGGGACTGTGGGGGGTCCCCAATCCCCCACAGTCCCGCCGGCTCCCCGTGTCCTACGGGAGCCGGCATAGCTTTACACATGGGGAGCAGCTAACATGCTGCTCCCCATGTGGAAAAGCAATCTGCTTGGATATTGAAGAGAGAGCAGGTTTCCCTGCTCTCTCTTCCAATATCCATAGCAAACTACAGTGTCCCGGGGGTAGGCACCCCGGGACACTGCAGGAGCCGGCCCTGGGGGGTGGTGGTCCCCAGGGCCATCAAGGGCTTCAGGAGGGGGCCGCGCGGCCCCCTCCCATTCAGTACACAGCCCCGGGGAGGTGGTGGTCCCCGGGGCTCTGGGGTCCGTAACGGACCCCCATATTAAAATGTTTAGTGCACCGGGGAGGTGGCGGTCCCCGGGGCGTGTGGGGGCTGGAGCCCCCCCACACAGGTTTTACAATTTAATAAAAAAAAGCCCCGGGGAGGTGGTGGTCCCGGGGCTGCGGGAGGGCTCAGAGCCCTCCCGCACCATTTTTCAGAAAAGCCCCGGGGTGGCGGTCCCCGGGGCTTGGGGAGCCCTTGAGGCCCCCACACATTAAGTTATCCCCCCACCATGCCCCCGGGACTTGGGCCACCCGAGGGCCAATTAACATCGAAGCGCGGGAGACCGCCCTTCGATTATTTTTTTTTTCGGCAGGATTCGCGCACCCTGAGCGCATCCTGCCGATTTTTTAAATTTTTTTTTTTTTTTGCCCAGGGGTCCTTGTGGGACCCCTGAGCAAACCTAGGGGTCAGGGTGTTTCTACCCTGCCCCCTTTGTGCGCTTTGCGCACTTGTTTCTGTCCCTCGGTTCTACCGAGGGACAAAATGGCTGCCAACATTTCCTGAATCGGAATGTTGACAGCCAGCTGACAGCCAATTAACATGCAGCTCGTGATCGGGACGGTGCGCGCAGGGTGCGCTGAGGGTACGCGGACCCTACTCAGCCACAGATATCACTAACTTTTTACTTTTCATTTTCTCAGCAACTACTGAACGGATTTACACCATTTAACAAAAAGGGTTCTTTCTGAACCAAGAACTACCTCTTTGCCAAATTTGGTGTAATTCCGTTCAGCAGTTGGGCTGTAGCCGTGTCCAAAGTTTCCTATGGAAAAGTGCATGGGGAAAACACGTTTTGGGACCCCCTTTTTCTCGGCCCCGGCTTGACGAATCCCCGAGACTTTCAGGGTAGGAGCGGACCGGAGCGGGCCACAAAGTTTGAAAATTTCGCGAAGATACGTCAACCGGCAAGAGAGTTATTTCAAATAGAATGTCGTGGGATTTCCTATGGATAATAGGTTGTAACTATAACTATCTACTGGCGACCGCCAGTAGATAATATATATATATATATATAGCTTGCAAATCCTGAGCCAAATTCCTTTTCCTTGCGGACGGAAAATCAGGTACGGACCACAACAGCTTTTAGTGGATGAAGTGCTTTATTGAAATAGAGATTTCCACTGCATGACGCGTTTCGACCGGGTTACCCCGGTCTTGATCACATGACGTGCAAGGATATTACTGTGTCTTAAATAATGACGTGCTATACAATTGACCACTCCTCCTATAGTGACAGACATAGTAAACATACTATATAGCACCAAATAAGCATTAGAAAAAGTACACGTTAATACAAAAAATGTCTAAAGCAATGGCCACATATAAAATAGTATTTAAATTTTACTGCAATTTAATTTAATTCTTTGAAATGAAGCCAAGTGGCCAAATTCATAAAATCTCTGATAATACAGGATTCTATTACAATTGCAAGCCTGTCATGAGGAGTGAGGGTACTAAAGTGCAAGTGCTATTATAATATAAAGTGCTGTTCGTGACACATAAAACCGTAGCTATTCAAACATCATAGCTACAATGGTACATGTTTGAGGCAGCCAATAATTACTCAAAGATATAAATATCTAGGCTATAAATCAATCGCTTCAAATGCAAGGTATACCTAAATCCAGTAAGAGTGACGCTTAGACCAAGACGACATTATATAAGAAACATGTGACATAGGAAACCATGCCTGACTGCATTGTTATTAGTACATTAATATTCAGGTTGGTGCCAATATACAGTACAAGATAAGGAAACAATGTGCAAATGCGCAATTTACAGTACCAAGAGATAGCAGCATATGAAGTGCAAGATTAAATTTCAACAAGGAAACAATGTGCAAATGCGCAAATACAGTGCCAAGAAATAGCAGCATAATAAGTGATTGATAAAACATGAATGATGTGAATGTAAGCATAAATACATCCATACTTACAAACACATAAATATATACATATATGCAAAAATATCCAAAATTATGCCTTCAATAAAACCGACCAAAACCGAGTCATAAAATTCCCATAAAACCAGTTAAAACCAAAATTGTTGGCTAAACAAGGTAAAACGGGGGTAAATAACAAGGTCCCATAGCCGGATTAACAAAAGCCCCCTGGATAAAAAACCACATATATACACACTCATGTTTCACTGCACAGTTCATTTCATAATCCATGGCCAATCCACCAGATACATATAGTGATGCCTGGGTGGGTATTGAATAATAACATAATCATAACACATTTATAAAAAATTGTGTAAGTCTTCACCCGTATTTAACCCATTTGGCATCTTAGTGTCAAGTGTCAGGATATAATGTGTCTCTAATTGTCGTAACTTCCTTTCCCTGTTTCCCCCTCTGGGTAACTTCGGGACTGCATCAATAACAAAATACGTTAAATCTTTTAAGTTGTTATTGTGTACCAGGTTAAAATGTCGGGCAACAGGGTAATTGTGGTCCATATTGACAATGGCACGCAAATGTTGCAGGATACGGTTAAATACCTGCAACTTCGTGCTCCCCACATATTTGAGATGACAACTACACTCTAATACGTAAACCGCGTGATCGGTGCGGCATGTGTACATGCCTTTGATTTGAACAGGTATCGGATCAAATGCGTCTGTGTATTTCTGTTTGTTTACACCAAATTTGCAGGCTCGACAAACACTGCATTTATAAAAACCTGTTCTGTTGGATAACCAGGTAGTGGGTGTTGTCGAGACCTCAGGACTAGTTCTTACTAGAGTGTCCCTCATTGAGGGTGCCCTTCTAAATGTAATGAAGGGAGAGTCGGGCAATATATGCGAAAGAGTCATGTCAGTTTTGACTATGTGCCAATTATTAAGTATAATTTTTCTGACTTGAGATTCTTGATCACTAAATGTAGTTATGAATCTTATCGTGTTGATGTCGTCTGAATTATCATTATTGCTCTCAAAATCAGCTTGACTAGTTGTGACCGATAACATTTCATTGGTGTTGGCCTTGGAAAGAGCTGTGTCTAAATCCTTGCTGCTATATCCTCTTTTTAAAAACCTTTGAGTGGCTTCTGCTTGGCTAAGTTTACGATCATTTTCAGTGCTGCAGATTCTTTTTATTCTGAGAAACTCGCCATAGGGAATACTTTTAATGAGATGTCTGGGGTGGGCACTATGGGCATGTAAAGTGGAGTTTCCAGCCGTGACCTTCCTGTGTAGTTTAGTTTGTATAGTATCATTACTGATATAAATTTCAACATCTAAAAATTCCACACTTTGGTCACTGATTTGTGCTGTAAATTGTAAATTAGAGTTATTAACATTGATTGAATTAACAAAACTCTCGGCTGATTCCAGAGTGCCATGCCAGATTACACAGATGTCATCTATGAAGCGCCACAATTCAATAACGTATATATATATTTGTCTATACACGCTATTTCTAATTTCATTTGCAATAAAAAACCCTACCACGGGAGTGCCATCTCTGAACGATCTGTTTCTGGAGTTGGAATATATTACAGGTCCGGGCACACGCTAACGTGCACCCGCGGCGGTCAGGATGCACACTGCAAATGCCTTCAGTTCATATATATATATAATAGCGGTCGCTGCTGCCGCTGCTGGCACCGGTGTCGATAGGAAGTGGATTGGCCAAGTGCCGCATCTCGTCTGAACATATATATATATATATATATTATCGACTGGCGGTCGCCAGTAGATAGTTATAGTTAGGACCTATTATCCATAGGAAATCCGCGACATTCTATTTGAAATAACGTTGGCGCCGGTTGACGAATCTTCGCGAAAGTTTCCAACTTGTTGGGGCGCTCCGATCCTACCCTGAAAGTCTCGGGTTGATTCGTCCACCGGGGGCCGAGAAAAAAGGGGGGTCCCAAAACGCGTTTTCCCCATTCATTTTTCCATAGGAACCTTTAGTCGCAGCTACAGCCCGAACTGCTGAACGGAATTACACCAAATTTGGCAAAGAGGTAGCCCTTGGTTCAGACTGGTGCCTTTGGCTTAAATGGTGTAAATCCGTTCAGTAGTTCCTGAGAAATTCACAAGTAAAGTCACATATATATCTATGGCCGAGTAGGGTCCGCGTACCCTCCCGATCCACGAGCTGCATGCTAATTGGCTGTCAGCTGGCTGTCAACATTCCGATTCAGGAAGTGTTGGCAGCCAATTTGACCCTCGGTAGAACCGAGGGACAGAAACAAGTGCGCAAAGCGCACAAAGGGAGCAGGGTAGAAACACCCTAACCCCCTAGGCCTGCTCAGGAGATCCCACAAGGACCCCTGGGCAAAAAAGCATTTTTTTTAAATCGTCAGGATGCGCTCAGGGTGCGCGGATCCTGCCGAAAAAAAAAATCGAAGCGCGGTCTCCGCGCTCGATGTTAATTTGCCCCCGGGTGGGCCAAGTCCCGGGGGCATGGTGGGGGTTAAATTTATGTATGGGGGGCCTCTAAGGGCCCCCCAAGCCCCGGGGACCGCCACCCCCCGTGGCTTTAACACAAAATGGTGCGGGAGGGCTCTTTGCCCCCCCACACGCCCCGGGGACCGCCACCTCCCCGGGGCATTAAAAAATTAAAAATAGGGGTCCGTTTTGGACCCCCGAAGCCCAGGGGACCACCACCTCCCGGGGCTTTGAAAATGTGGGAGAGGGCCGCACGGCCCCTCCTGGAGCCCTTGATGGCCCTGGGGACCGCCACCCCCAGGGCCGGCTCCTGCAGTGTCCCGAGGTGCCTACCCCGGGACACTGCTGTTTGCAGTGACAGGACGGAGCCTCGCGGCTCCCGACCTGTCATTGCAAGCTTGCTTTGGATATTGGAAGAGAGAGCAGGAAACCTGCTCTCGCTTCCAATATCCAAAGCTGATTCTTTCCACATGGGGGAGCAGCATGTTAGCTGCTCCCCATGTGGAAAAGCAATGCCGGCTTTCAGCGCAGGAGGCGGGGAGCTGGCGGGACTGTGGGGGTTTGGGGACCCCCACAGTCCCCAGCGAGAGGCCAGGCCCTGGGGGATGGGGTCCCCGGGGCCATAAGTGGCCAGGGAGGGAGCCACGCAGCCCCCTCCCCAATAAAAAAAAAAAAAAAAAAGTGCAAGGCCGGCCCCGGGGGATGGGGTCCCCGGGGCCTTAAATGACCTGAGGAGGGGGCCACGCAGCCCCCCTCCAAATAAAAATCGAGGCCATGCCCCGGGGGATGGGGTCCCCGGGGCCAATACAGGCCCAGGAAGGGGGCCACGCGGCCCCCTTCCCGTTTTTTTTATTTTTTATTTAAATAAAAAAATAAAATGCTCAGGCCCGGGGGATGGGGTCCCCGGGGCCAAAAGTGGGCAAGGGAAGGGGGCCACGCAGCCCCCTCCCATTAAAAAAAAAATAGAAAAAAAAACGACCGGCATCGTGCCGGGAGCCCCGCCCCCTCCTTGCAGTACTCTGCAAACGCGCCCCTGAGCGCGTTTGCAGAGGGGGAACGAATTCCCCTTGAATACTGGGGGTCACTGGGGGCCAACTAGCCCACCAGGAACCTCCAGTATGCGCCAGGGGGCTGCGTTGCAGAGATGTGTACAGAGGCCATGCCCCTTTTACACCTCTCTGCAACGCAGCTCTGTGGCGCTTTTTGGAGGTATATGATGGGCTAGTTGGACTCCAGGGACCCTCAGGATTCAAGGGGACTTAATCCCCCAACTTAAAACGTGCCACGGGGCACGTTTGCACAGTGGTGAAGGGAGGGGGGCGGGGCTTCAGGTAACATGTGTGCAAACAGGCCCCGTGGCGCGTTTTAAGATGGGGAATACATTTCTTTTCAATCCTGAGGGTCCCTAGGGGCCAACTAGCCTACCAGGTACCTCCAGTAAGCACCACGGAGCTGCGTTGCAGAGTGTTGTAAAAAGGGCCGTGGCCTCTGAACACCTCTCTGCAACGCAGCCCCCTGGCGCATACTGGAGGTACCTGGTGGGCTAGTTGGCCCCTAGGGACCCTCAGGATTGAGGAGGAATTAATTGTCCAACTTAAAACGCGCCACAGAGCGTGTTTGCAGACATATCACCTTGAGGCCCCACCCCTTCCTTCACCATTGTGCAAATATTCCTCTAAAATCAGCCGAACTACGAATTCCGGTTTACTCACCTGTTATCAGGAGAGACCTCAGTGCTGCATCTTTGAGCCCAGTACTGATCCTGAAAAGTAATTCTAACCGTACTTACCAGTAACTTGAATTTCCTTCCATAGGATATCATTGCCTGCTTTTTGCTGAAAAAGTTTCTAAGTGTCGATTTTTGAAACATACAAATATTCCTCTAAAATCAGCCGAAATACGAATTTCGATTTACTCACCTGTTATCAGGAGAGACCTCATTGCTGCATCTTTCAGCCCAGTACTGGTCCTGAAAAGTAATTTTAACCGTACTTACCAGTAACTTGAATTTCCTTCCATAGGCTAACATTGACTGGTTTCACTTGGAAATTCTTCTAAGTGTGGAGTTTTGGAACTTTATAATATTCCTCTAAAATCAGCCGAAATACGAATTCCGATTTACTCACCTGTTATCAGGAGAGACCTCAGTGCTGCATCTTTCAGCCCAGTACTGATCCTGAAAAGTAATTTTAACCGTACTTACCAGTAACTTGAATTTCCTTCCATAGGATATCATTGCCTGCTTTTTGCTGAAAAAGTTTCTAAGTGTCGATTTTGAAACATACAAATATTCCTCTAAAATCAGACAAAATCACGAATTCCGATTTACTCACCTGTTATCAGGAGAGAACCCAGTGCTGCATCTTTTAGCCCAGCACTGACCCTGAAAAGTAATTCTAACCGTACTTAACAGTAACTTGAATTTCCTTCCATAGGCTAACATTGACTGGTTTCACTTGGAAATTCTTCTAAGTGTGGAGTTTTGGAACTTTATAATATTCCTCTAAAATCAGCCGAACTACGAATTCCGATTTACTCACCTGTTATCAGGAGAGAACCCAGTGCTGCATCTTTTAGCCCAGCACTGACCCTGAAAAAGTAATTCTAAACATACTTACCAGTAACTTGTATTTCCTTCCATAGGAATCCATTGTCTGGTTTTCAGCAGAAAAGTTTCAAAGTGTCAATTTTCATAAACTACAAATATTCCTTAAAATCGCCTGTATGACTTAAACGCATTCTTTCAACTGTTTACAGGAGATGCACCAGTGCTGGATCCAGGATCCACCACTGAGTAAGAAAAATAACGATAACACTACTTACCTGCTAAGTGAATTTCCGGCCATAGGATAACATTGGTGATTCTATGTGAAAAAGTTTCTAAAGTGTCAACTTTTAAAATACAATAATATTCCTTAAAAATCAGTACTGTAACCAAAACACTTTTACTCAACTGTTTACAGGAGATGTCCCAGGACTGAATCTAGGATCCAGTCCTGTGGTTAGAAAAGTAATCCATAAAGTAACTAATTGCATTTAACTAGAAATTCACATTGAGCTCAATGTTGCATTGTGTTTGAAATTGTGTTGCCCATTGCAACAACTGTAACTACTGTACTTAAAAGTCTATTGCCTATTTGCAAAGTATTTAAACTAAAGTAATTCATTCTGAGAAAGTATATTTTGTAATGTAATGTATAATGTAATTACAATGTAATTTAAAAAATAAAATATCTAAAAATAAATAGTTGAAAAAAATGTTGTAAATCAGTATCAAAAAATAAATATAACAATTAATACAATTAAAAAATTGTCATTTACAAAACCTTTGAAATTCACTGAAAAAAACCATAGGTTTCAGGCACGTTATAGTTAGAAATTAGCATTTAAAAAACCTTACAAATTCACTGAAAAAACCATAGGTTTCAGGCACGTTATAGTTAGAAATTAGCATTTAAAAACCTTTGAAATTCACTGAAAAACCCATAGGTTTTAGGGACAGTTATAGTTAGTTGGACATTGCACTCGTACAAAACCCGTGAAATTCCCCCGTTATAGTTAGTTCAGCTAACTATAACTCGCGCCCCCGCAATTCACTGCTGATGACGTCACATATTACATCACTCATGACATGGTCAGTGACATCACTGATGACATCACTGATGACATCTCAAATGACATCACTGATGACATCATCCATGTGATAATTTCATGCATCTTCTCACACCCTAATATAACTTTTGATACATCCACTCTTATTTACAGACTGCCATTCGCAAAACCATACACACTCCAATACCAATAACTATATGCAGTGGTATTTGGGTAGCGTAGGGGGTACTGCTGGGGGTAGTGTTTTATGGTTTAGGGTAGTGCAGTGGTGTTTGGGTAGTGTAGGGGTTCGTGCTGGGGGTAGTTTTTTAGGGTTTAGGGTAGTGCAGTGGTGTTTGTGTAGTGTAGGAGGTCGTGTTTTAGGGTTTAGGGTAGTGCAGTGGTCTTTGGGTAGTGTAGGGAGTAGTGCGGGGGTATTGTTTTAGAGTTTAGGGTAGTGCAGTGGTCTTTGCGTAGTGTAGGGGTTGTGCGGGGGGTAGTGTTTTAGGGATTAGGGTAGTGCATTGGTATTTGGGTAGTGTAGGGGGTCATGCGGGGGTAGTGTTTTAGGGTTTAGGGCAGTGCAGTGGTGTTTAGGTAGTGTAGCGGGTCGTGCTGGGGGAGTGTTTTAGGGTTTAGGGCAGTGCAGTGGTGTTCGGGTAGTGTAGGGGGTCATGCTGGGGGAGTGTTTTAGGGTTTAGGGCAGTGCAGTCGTGTTCGGGTAGTGTAGGGGGTCATGCTGGGGGAGTATTTTAGGGTTTAGGGTAGTGCAGTGGTGTTCAGGTAGAGCAGGGGTCATGCTGGGGTAGTGTTCTAGGGTTTAGGTCAGTGCAGTGGTGTTCGGGCAGTGTAGGGGTCGTGCTGGGGGTGGTGTTTTAGGGTTTAGGGCAGTGCAGTGGTGTTCGGGCAGTGTAGGGGGTCGTGCTGGGGGTGGTGTTTCAGGGTTTAGGGCAGTGCAGTGGTGTTCGGGCAGTGTAGGGGGTCGTGCAGGGGGTGGTGTTTCAGGGTTTAGGGCAGTGCAGTGGTGTTCGGGCAGTGTAGGGGTCGTGCAGGGGTGGTGTTTCAGGGTTTAGGGCAGTGGTGTTCGGGCAGTGTAGGGGTCATGCTGGGGGTGGTGTTTCAGGAATTGGGGCAGTGCAGTGGTGTTCGAGCAGTAAAGGGGTCATGCTGGGGGTGGTGTTTCAGGGTTTAGGGCAGTGCAGTGGTGTTCGGGCAGTGTAGGGGCGGTGCAGGGGGTGGTGTTTCAGGGTTTAGGGCAGTGCAGTGGTGTTTGGGCAGTGTAGGGGTGGTGTTTCAGGGTTTAGGGCAGTGCAGTGGTGTTCGGGCAGTGTAGGGGGTCGTGCAGGGGTGGTGTTTCAGGGTTTAGGGCAGTGCAGTGGTGTTCGGGCAGTGTAGGGGGCGGTGCAGGGGGTGGTGTTTCAGGGTTTAGGGCAGTACAGTGGTGTTCGGGCATTGTAGGGGGTGGTGCTGGGGCTGGTGTTTCAGAGTTTAGGGCAGTGCAGTGGTGTTCGGGCAGTGTAGGGGGTCGTCCTGGGGCTGGTGTTTCAGGGTTTAGGGCAGTGCAGTGGTGTTCGGGCAGTGTAGGGGTTCGTGCTGGGGCTGGTGTTTCAGGGTTTAGGGCAGTGCAGTGGTGTTCGGGCAGTGTAGGGGGTCATGCTGGGGCTGGTGTTTCAGGGTTTAGGGCAGTGCAGTGGTGTTCGGGCAGTGTAGGGGGTCTTGCTGGGGCTGGTGTTTCAGTCGTCTAGGGCAATGCAGTGGTGTTCGGGCAGTGTAGGGGTCTTGCTGGGGCTGGTGTTTCAGAGTCTAGGGCAATGCAGTGGTGTTCGGGCAGTGTAGGGGTCTTGCTGGGGCTGGTGTTTCAGGGTTTAGGGCAGTGCAGTGGTGTTCGGGCAGTGTAGGGGGTCGTGCTGGGGTTGGTGTTTCAGGGTTTAGGGCAGTGCAGTGGTGTTCGGGCAGTGTAGTGGGTCGTGCTGGGGCTAGTGTTTCAGGGTTTAGGGCAGAGCAATGGTGCTCAGGCAGTGTAGGGGTTGTGCTGGGGGTGATGTTTCAGGGTTTAGGGCAGTGCAGTGGTGTTAGGGCAGTGTAGGGGGTCGTGCTGGGGGTGGTGTTTCAGGGTTTAGGGCAGTGCAGTGGTGTTCCGGCAGTGTAGGGGTCGTGCAGGGGGTGGTGTTTCAGGGTTTAGTGCAGTGGTGTTCGGGCAGTGTAGGGGGTCGTGCTGGGGTGGTGTTTCAGGGTTTAGGGCAGTGCAGTGGTGTTCGGGCAGTGTAGGGTGTCGTGCTGAGGGTGGTGTTTCAGGGTTTAGGGCAGTGCAGTAGTGTTTGGGCAGTGTAGGGGGTCGTGCAGGGGTGGTGTTTCAGGGTTTAGGGCAGTGCAGTGGTGTTCGGCCAGTGTAGGTAGTCTTGCTGGGGGTGGTGTTTCAGGGTTTAGGGCAGTGCAGTAGTTTTCGGGCAGTGCAGGCGGTCGTGCTGGGGCTGGTGTTTCAGGGTTTAGGGCAGTACAGTGGTGTTCGGGCAGTGTACGGGGGTTGTGCTGGGGCTGGTATTTCAGGGTTTAGGGCAGTGCAGTGGTGTGCGGGCAGTGTACGGGGTTGTGCTGGGGCTGGTGTTTCAGGGTTTAGGGCAGTGCAGTGGTGTTTGGGAAGTGTAGGGGGTCGTGCTGGGGGTGGTGTTTCAGGGTTTAGGGCAGTGGTGTTCGGGCAGTGTAGGGGGTCGTGCTGGGGCTGGTGTTTCAGGGTTTAGGGCAGTGCAGTGGTGTTCGGGCAGTGTAGGGGGTCGTGCTGGGGCTGGTGTTTCAGGGTTTTGGGCAGAGCAGTGGTGTTCGGGAAGTGTAGGGGGTCGTGCTGGGGGTGGTGTTTCAGGGTTTAGGGCACTGCAGTGGTGTTCGGGCAGTGTAGGGGGTCTTGCTGGGGGTGGTGTTTCAGGGTTTAGGGCAGTGCAGTGGTGTTCGGGCAGTGTAGGGGTCTTGCTGGGGGTGGTGTTTCAGGGTTTAGGGCAGTGGTGTTCGGGCAGTGTAGGGGGTCTTGCTGGGGGTGATGTTTCAGGGTTTAGGGCAGTGCAGTGGTGTTCGGGCAGTGTAGGGGGTCTTGCTGGGGGTAGTGTTTCAGGGTTTAGGGCGGTGCAGTGGTGTTCGTGCAGTGTAGGGGGTCGTGCTGGGGGTGGTTTTTCAGGGTTTAGGGCAGTGCAGTAGTGTTCGGGCAGTGTAGGGGGTCGTGCAGGGGTGGTGTTTCAGGGTTTAGGGCAGTGCAGTGGTGTTCTGGCAGTGTAGGGGTTATGCTGGGGGTGGGGTTTCAGGGTTTAGGGCAGTACAGTGGTGTTCGGGCAGAGCAGGGGGTCGTGCAGGGGTGGTGTTTCAGGGTTTAGGGCAGTGCAGTGGTGTTCGGGCAGTGTAGGGGGTCGTGCTGGGGCTGGTGTTTCAGGGTTTAGGGCAGTGCAGTGGTGTTTGGGCAGTGTAGGGGGTCTTGCTGGGGGCGGTGTTTCAGGGTTTAGGGCAGTGGTGTTCGGGCAGTGTAGGGGGTCTTGCTGGGGGTGATGTTTCAGGGTTTAGGGCAGTGCAGTGGTGTTCGGGCAGTGTAGGGGTCTTGCTGGGGGTAGTGTTTCAGGGTTTAGGGCAGTGCAGTAGTGTTCAAGCAGTGTAGGGGGTCGTGCAGGGGCTGGTGTTTCAAGGTTTAGGGCAGTGCAGTGGTGTTCGGGCAGTGTAGGGGGTCGTGCTGGGGCTGGTGTTTCAGGGTTTTCGGCAGAGCAGTGGTGTTCGGGCAGTGTAGGGGGTCATGCTGGGGGTAGTGTTTCAGGGTTTAGGGCAGTGCAGTGGTGTTCGGGCAGTGTAGGGGGTCGTGCTGGGGGTGGTGTTTCAGGGTTTAGGGTCAGTGGTGTTCGGGCAGTGTAGGGGGTCTTGCTGGGGGTGATGTTTCAGGGTTTAGGGCAGTGCAGTGGTGTTCGGGCAGTGTAGGGGGTCTTGCTGGGGGTAGTGTTTCAGGGTTTAGGGCAGTGCAGTGGTGTTCGGGCAGTGTAGGGGGTCATGCTGGGGGTGGTGTTTCAGGGTTTAGGGCAGTGCAGTGGTGTTCGGGCAGTGTAGGGGGTCGTGAAGGGGGTGGTGTTTCAGGTTTTAGGGCAGTGCAGTGGTGTTCGGGCAGTGTAGGGGGTCGTGCTAGGGGTGGTGTTTCAGGGTTTAGGGCAGTGCAGTGGTGTTCGGGCAGTGTAGGGGGTCATGCAGGGGCTGGTGTTTCAGGGTTTAGGGCAGTGCAGTGGTGTTCGGGCAGTGTAGGGGGTCGTGCTGGGGGTAGTATTTTAGGGTTTAGGGCAGTGCAGTGGTGTTCGGGCAGTGTAGGGGGTCGTGCTGGGGGTGGTGTTTCAGGGTTTAGGTCAGTGGTGTTCGGGCAGTGTAGGGGGTCTTGCTGGGGGTGATGTTTCAGGGTTTAGGGCAGTGCAGTGGTGTTCGGGCAGTGTAGGGGGTCTTGCTGGGGGTAGTGTTTCAGGGTTTAGGGCAGTGCAGTGGTGTTCGGGCAGTGTAGGGGGTCATGCTGGGGGTGGTGTTTCAGGGTTTAGGGCAGTGCAGTGGTGTTCGGGCAGTGTAGGGGGTCGTGCTGGGGCTGGTGTTTCAGGGTTTAGGGCAGTGCAGTGGTGTTTGGGCAGTGTAGGGGGTCTTGCTGGGGGCGGTGTTTCAG
This sequence comes from Calotriton arnoldi, assembly GCA_963921515.1. NCBI lineage: Eukaryota > Metazoa > Chordata > Amphibia > Caudata > Salamandridae > Calotriton > Calotriton arnoldi. The sequence goes on along the minus strand of CAWUFW010009574.1, from coordinate 323,290 downwards.
GGTTTAGGGCAGTGGTGTTCGGGCAGTGTAGTGGGTCTTGCTGGGGGTGATGTTTCAGGGTTTAGGGCAGTGCAGTGGTGTTCGGGCAGTGTAGGGGGTCTTGCTGGGGGTAGTGTTTCAGGGTTTAGGGCAGTGCAGTAGTGTTCAAGCAGTGTAGGGGGTCGTGCAGGGGCTGGTGTTTCAAGGTTTAGGGCAGTGCAGTGGTGTTCGGGCAGTGTAGGGGGTCGTGCTGGGGCTGGTGTTTCAGGGTTTTCGGCAGAGCAGTGGTGTTCGGGCAGTGTAGGGGGTCATGCTGGGGGTAGTGTTTCAGGGTTTAGGGCAGTGCAGTGGTGTTCTGGCAGTGTAGGGGGTCGTGCTGGGGGTGGTGTTTCAGGGTTTAGGTCAGTGGTGTTCGGGCAGTGTAGGGGGTCTTGCTGGGGGTGATGTTTCAGGGTTTAGGGCAGTGCAGTGGTGTTCGGGCAGTGTAGGGGGTCTTGCTGGGGTAGTGTTTCAGGGTTTAGGGCAGTGCAGTGGTGTTCGGGCAGTGTAGGGGGTCATGCTGGGGGTGGTGTTTCAGGGTTTAGGGCAGTGCAGTGGTGTTCGGGCAGTGTAGGGGGTCGTGAAGGGGGTGGTGTTTCAGGTTTTAGGGCAGTGCAGTGGTGTTCGGGCAGTGTAGGGGGTCGTGCTAGGGGTGGTGTTTCAGGGTTTAGGGCAGTGCAGTGGTGTTCGGGCAGTGTAGGGGGTCATGCAGGGGCTGGTGTTTCAGGGTTTAGGGCAGTGCAGTGGTGTTCGGGCAGTGTAGGGGGTCGTGCTGGGGGTAGTGTTTTAGGGTTTAGGGCAGTGCAGTGGTGTTCGGGCAGTGTAGGGGGTCGTGCTGGGGGTGGTGTTTCAGGGTTTAGGTCAGTGGTGTTCGGGCAGTGTAGGGGGTCTTGCTGGGGGTGATGTTTCAGGGTTTAGGGCAGTGCAGTGGTGTTCGGGCAGTGTAGGGGTCTTGCTGGGGGTAGTGTTTCAGGGTTTAGGGCAGTGCAGTGGTGTTCGGGCAGTGTATGGGGTCATGCTGGGGGAGGTGTTTCAGGGTTTAGGGCAGTGCAGTGGTGTTCGGGCAGTGTAGGGGGTCGTGAAGGGGGTGGTGTTTCAGGTTTTAGGGCAGTGCAGTGGTGTTAGGGCAGTGTAGGGGGTCGTGCTAGGGGTGGTGTTTCAGGGTTTAGGGCAGTGCAGTGGTGTTCGGGCAGTGTAGGGGGTCATGCAGGGGCTGGTGTTTCAGGGTTTAGGGCAGTGCAGTGGTGTTCGGGCAGTGTAGGGTGTCGTGCTGGGGGTAGTGTTTTAGGGTTTAGGGTAGTGCAGTGGTGCTTGTGTAGTGTAGGGGGTCGTGCTGGGGGTAGTGTTTTAGGGTTTAGGGTAGTGCAGTGGTGTTTGTGTAGTGTAGGGGTCATGTTTTAGGGTAGTGCAGTGGTGTTTGGGTAGTGTAGGGGGTCGTGCTGGGGATAGTGTTTTAGGGTTTAGGGTAGTGCAGTGGTGTTTGTGTAGTGTAGGGTGTCATGCTGGGGATAGTGTTTTAGGGTTTAGGGTAGTGCAGTGGTGCTTGTGTAGTTTAGGGGGTCGTGCTGGAGGTAGTGTTTTAGGGTTTAGGGTAGTGCAGTGGTGTTTGTGTAGTGTAGGGGTCATGTTTTAGGGTAGTGCAGTGGTGTTTGGGTAGTGTAGGGGTCGTGCTGGTGGTAGTGTTTTAGGTTTTAGGTTAGTGCAGTGGTGTTTGGGTAGAGTAGGGGTCATGCTGGGGGTAGTGTTTTAGGGTTTAGGATAGTGCAGTGGTGCTTGTGTAGTGTAGGGGTCGTGCTGGGGGTAGTGTTTTAGGGTTTAAGGTAGTGCAGTGGTGTTTTTGTAGTGTAGGGGGTCATGTTTTAAGATGCAATGCTCCAATACCTGACCAGTCTGCACTACATAAAAACTGCAAAAAAAGTAAAAATAAAAAGTGTTTTGCACACTTTTGTCATTGGGCTATATGTGGGCTACATCTGGGTAATATTTGTGCTACATTTGGACTCTTTTTCACTGGTGGCCATCTTGGAAGACTTCTTTGTTATGAAGTTTCCTAATTTCTTCATTTACTGCAGTCTCCTCAGTAGGAAATGCTTTCAGTTTTTACTTTGATTCCATCAAGAAGGCATTCAGATGTGTCTCACATCTGCCATAAATTCAGAATGTTAGCACTCTAGTTGCTCATTAGATCACTGGAGTAAAGCTACTGCTCACCAGGGAGTTAACTGGTAGTCTGCTGCTGGTATTGAAAGTGATTGTTTCAGTCTGCATGTCAGAATTTTCTAATGAAATAGAAGAGGATTTGAGATCTCACTTAAAACATGCCCTAATTTTTCTTTCTGCAGCACTAACCATAATTTCTATTTCAAAAAGAACCCCTCATTTTGTTCCTTTTTAAATTAAATGTTTTAAGTGTTACCAGTTTATTCCAATCAAGATGGCTTCAGGTGTGCCATACTTTTGTCATAAGTAAGGCTGTTAGCACTCTAGTTGTTTTTTAGAACACTCTGGGAAGCTGCAGTAGAACACAAAGGCATCAACTGGCAGGCTGCTCCTGTTGAAATATAACAGGAAGATATTTGAGATCACACTTGAAACATGTCCTAATTTTTCTTTCTACAGCACTAACCATAATTTCTATGACAAAATGAACCCCATCATTTTGTTCCTTTTTAAATTAAATGTTTTAAGTGTTACCAGTTTATTCCAATCAAGATGGCTTCAGGTGTGCCATACTTTTGTCATAAGTAAGGCTGTTAGCACTCTAGTTGTTTTTTAGAACACTCTGGGAAGCTGCAGTAGAACACAAAGGCATCAACTGGCAGGCTGCTCCTGTTGAAATATAACAGGAAGATATTTGAGATCACACTTGAAACATGTCCTAATTTTTCTTTCTACAGCACTAACCATAATTTCTATGACAAAATGAACCCCATCATTTTGTTCCTTTTTAAATTAAATGTTTTAAGTGTTACCAGTTTATTCCAATCAAGATGGCTTCAGGTGTGCTATACTTTTGTCATAAGTAAGGCTGTTAGCACTCTAGTTGTTCTTTAGAACACTCTGGGAAGCTGCAGTAGAACACAAAGGAATCAACTGACAGTCTCTGCCCTTGTTGGATGTACATGTTTTACTGAGAATGTCAGACTTCATTCTCACATGAGTGAGAAAGATAATGTGAATTTACAGAAAATATGCTCTCATTTTAGCTTCTGGAGCACATTCCAAACCTCCATGGGACAAGCATGAGAAAATAGTGTTCTCTCAAACATGATTCATGATATCCCAGCAGAAGGTTTTTCACATGGTAAAATCACCTTAGAATACACCACAATTCCTAAAATTAGTATGGTACCATCAACAAATAAATTTTAATGTAACTAAAGCCTGTTATCACCCTTTATAGTTCTCCTTTTGGTAACCCTCAAAATCTTCTATTCACTACAATGCATTTCAATGAGGTACTATCATTTATATTGGTCCCAAGATGGCTGCCAGCAATTCCAGGATGAAGTGCTGACAGCCAATCAGATCTCACGATGACATGTGTGGTTAGGCTCCGCCCAGATATATATGTGACTTTACTTTTGATTTTCTCAGGAACTACTGAACGGATTTACACCATTTAAGCAAAAGGCACGACACTGAACCAAGGGCTACCTCTTTGCCAAATTTGGTGTAATTCCGTTCAGCAGTTCGGGCTGTAGCTGCGACTAAAGGTTCCTATGGAAAAATGAATGGGGAAAACGCGTTTTGGGACCCCCCCTTTTTCTCGGCCCCCGCTTAAAGTATCACCCCAAGACTTTCAGGATAGGAGCGGACCGGAGCGCCCCAACAAGTTGGAAACTTTCGCGAAGATTCGTCAACCGGCGCCAACGTTATTTCAAATAGAATGTCGCGGATTTCCTATGGATAATAGGTTTTAACTATAACTATCTACTGGCGACCGCCAGTAGATAATATATATATATATATATATATATATATATATATATATATATATATTCACTGAAAAAACCATAGGTTTTAGGGACAGTTATAGTTAGTTGGACATTTCACTCGTACAAAACCATAGAAATTCCCCCGTTATAGTTAGTTCAGCTAACTATAACTCGCGCCCCGCAATGCACTGCTGATGACGTCACATATTACATCACTCATGACATGGTCAGTGACATCACTGATGACATCACTGATGACATCTCAAATGACATCACTGATGACATCACTGATGACATCATCCAGTGACTGTGTGTTTCTGTAAAGTTTAAATATGTTTAATATATTTAGGGAAAGGCATATTGAAGAATGAGTGGGTGTATAAGTGTCTGAATGGATGATTTAGTACGTGAGTGACTGACTCTACAAGTGAGTGATTAAATGTATCTTACTGAATGCATGGGTTAGTGACTAAACTGTGTGAATGTCTGTATCCGTCTGTCTGTTGGTTTGTAAACGGCTGCATGGCTTTCTGAATAGCTACATGAGTGTCTACATGGGTTATTGATTGATTGTCTGAGTATCTGTATGGGTGCCTGAGTGTTTGTGTGGGTGGGGTGTGTGTGACTCTGTGCATAGATGTGTGAGTTGGTGATTCACTGGGTGCATGGTTTCAAGAGTGCATCTGTGATGGACTGTATGGGTGGGTGAGTGTGTGTATGGGTGTGTTAGTGATTGAATGTATATCTCAGTGGTACATGTGTGAGTAACTACATATGTGCAAGGCAGTATATATGTGTGTTGGAGTATATAAATGGCTATAAGTGAGAGTGTGTGATTGTGAGAGTGGCTGTATGGATGAGTGTGTACTTGTATCAGTGATTGTATAAGAGCGTAAGAATGTGCTAGTATTTGTATGAGTAAGTGAGCTGGTGTGTGTATAACTGTATAGGTGAGTAAATGGGTGCGTGATTAAGTTTTTTGCATGACTGACTAGGTGTGTGAGTACCTCTATGTATGAGTGGCGGTGTGTGAGTGTTTATATAGGTGTATGAGTGCATATGATAGTCCTGTACTGAGTGACTAAGTATGAGTGACTGTACGGGTGAGAGAGTGGATGTGTGTGTAGACCTAAGAATCAGTGAGTGGGTATGTAGTTTTTGGTGTTGGAGTGTCTATGGTTTTGAGAATGGCAGTCTGTAATTTAGAGTGGGTGTATCAAAAGTTATATTAGGGTGTGAGAAGATGCATGAAATTATCACATGGATGATGTCATCAGTGATGTCATTTGAGATGTCATCAGTGATGTCATCAGTGATGTCACTGACCATGTCATGAGTGATGTAATATGTGACGTCATCAGCAGTGCATTGCGGGCGCGAGTTATAGTTAGCTGAACTAACTATAACGGGGAATTTCTATGGTTTTGTACGAGTGAAATGTCCAACTAACTATAACTGTCCCTAAAACCTATGGTTTTTTCAGTGAATTTCAAAGGTTTTTTAAATGCTAATTTCTAACTATAACGTGTCTGAAACCTATGGTTTTTTCAGTGAATTGCAAAGGTTTTTTAAATGCTAATTTCTAACTATAACGTGCCTGAAACCTATGATTTTTTAAGTGAATTTCAAAGGTTTTTTTAAATGCTAGTTTCTAACTATGCCTACAGAGGTAGGACATGTGAAGAAAGAAGAAAAAACGCACAGAAAGAAGCAAAAGATGTGCAGAAAGAACCAACAGAGGAGCAGAAAGAGGCCTTGTTGCAAAATCATCCTGTGCCCACAACTTTTTCAGACGGGTACTGGTGGTAACTGACTCTGACTAACCAGAGCCAGTGCTATGCTAAAAAACACTTAGAATACAGTGAAAACACCTACATACACTAGGGAACACTATGCGTTGGGGTACCCCTGTGATTAGCATGACCTCCTCTGCAAGTCCCTAGTACATAATAGGGCAGGGGGATTAAAACTACCTCTTAAAATGCGCTACAGGGCGCGTTTGCACAGTGGTGAAGGGAACTCACCACTGAGGTGACATGTGTGCAAACGCACCCCGTGGCACGTTTTAAGTTGCGGGATTAAGTCCCCTTGAATTCTGAGGGTCCCTGGGGCCCAACTAGACCCCCAGGTACCTACAGTTAGGACCACAGAGCTGAGTTGCAGAGAGGCGTTCCGAGGCCACGCATCTTTTTCACCTCTCTGCAACGCAACTCTGTTGTGCTTACTGAAGGTACCTGGTGGGCTAGTTGGCCCCCAGGGTCCCTCAGGATTCAAAGGGAATTAATTCCCCAACTTAAAACGCACCACAGGGCGTGTTTGCGCACATGTCACCTGAGGCCCCGCCCCTCCCTTCACCACTGTGCAAACGCGCCCCGTGGTGCATTTTAAGTTGGGGGATTAGGTCACCTTGAATCCTGAGGGTCCCTGGGGCCCAACTAGCCCACTAGGTACTTCCAGTAAGCACCACAGGTCTGCGTTGCAACGCCTGTAACAAATGGTGCAGTTGTGTTTAGGTAGTGAAGAGGGTCGTGCTGGGGGTAGTGTTTTAGGGTTTAGGGTAGTGCAGTGGTGTTTGTGTAGTGTAGGGGGTCATGCTGGGGGTAGATTTAGGGTTTAGGGTAGTGCAGTGGTGTTTGGGTAGTGTAGGGAGTTGTGCTGGGGGAGTGTTTTAGGGTTTAGGGTAGTGCAGTGGTGTTTGGGTAGTGTAGGGAGTTGTGCTGGGGGAGTGTTTTAGGGTTTAGGGTAGTGCAGTGGTATTTGGGTAGTGTAGGGGTCGTGCTGGGGGTAGTGTTTTAGGGTAGTGCAGTGGTGTTTGGGTAGTGTAGGGGGTCGTGCTGGGGGTAGTGATTTAGGGTAGTGCAGTGGTGTTTGGGTAATGTAGGGGTACTGCTGGGGGTAGTGTTTTAGGGTTTAGGGTAGTGCAGTGGTGTTTGGGTAGTGTAGGGGTACTGCTGGGGGTAGGTTTTTAGGGTTTAGGGTAGTGCAGTGGTGTTTGGGTAGTGTAGTGGTTCGTGCCGGGGTAGTTTTTTAGGGTTTAGGGTAGTGCAGTGGTGTTTGTGTAGTGTAGGGGGTAGTGTTTTAGGGTTTAGGGTAGTGCAGTGGTGTTTGTGTAGTGTAGGAGGTCGTGTTTTAGGGTTTAGGGTAGTGCAGTGGTCTTTGGGTAGTGTAGGGAGTCATGCGGGGGTAGTGTTTTAGGGTTTAGGGCAGTGCAGTGGTGTTTGGGTAGTGTAGGGGTCGTGCTGCGGGGAGTGTTTTAGGGTTTAGGGCAGTGCAGTGGTGTTCAGGTAGTGTAGGGGGTCGTGCTGGGGGGAGTGTTATAGGGTTTAGGGCAGTGCAGTGGTGTTCGGGTAATGTAGGGGGTCGTGCTGGGGGGAGTGTTTGAGGGTTTAGGGCAGTGCAGTCGTGTTCGGGTAGTGTAGGGGGTTGTGCTGGGGGTAGTATTTTAGGGTTTAGGGTAGTGCAGTGGTGTTCGGGTAGTGTAGGGGGTCATGCTGGGGGTAGTGTTCTAGGGTTTAGGGCAGTGCAGTGGTGTTTGGGCAGTATAGGGGGTAATGCTGGGGGTGGTGTTTTAGGGTTTAGGGCAGTGCAGTGGTGTTCGGGCAGTGTAGGGGGTCGTGCTGAGGGTGGTGTTTCAGGGTCTAGGGCAGTGCAGTGGTGTTCGGGCAGTGTAGGGGGTGGTGTTTCAGGGTTTAGGGCAGTGCAGTGGTGTTCGGGCAGTGTAGGGGGTCGTGCAGGGGGTGGTGTTTCAGGGTTTAGGGCAGTGGTGTTTGGGCAGTGTAGGGGGTCATGCTGGGGGTGGTGTTTCAGGGTTTGGGGCAGTGCAGTGGAGTTCGAGCAGTAAAGGGGGTCGTGCTGGGGGTGGTGTTTCAGGGTTTAGGGCAGTGCAGTGGTGTTCGGGCAGGGTAGGGGGTCGTGCTGGGGCTGGTGTTTCATGGTTTAGGGCAGTGCAGTGGTGTTCGGGCAGTGTAGGGGGTCGTGCTGGGGCTGGTGTTTCAGGGTTTAGGGCAGTGCAGTGGTGTTCAGGCAGTGTAGGGGGTTGTGCTGGGGCTGGTGTTTCAGGGTTTAGGGCAGTGCAGTGGTGTTCGGGCAGTGTAGGGGGTCTTGCTGGGGCTGGTGTTTCAGGGTTTAGGGCAGTGCAGTGGTGTTTGGGCAGTGTAGGGGGTCATGCTGGGGGTGGTGTTTCAGGGTTTAGGGCAGTGCAGTGGTGTTCGGGCAGTGTAGGGGGTCGTGCTGGGGCTAGTGTTTCAGGATTTAGGGCAGAGCAATGGTGTTCAGGCAGTGTAGGGGTTTTGCTGGAGGTGGTGTTTCAGGGTTTAGGGCAGTGCAGTGGTGTTCGTGCAGTGTAGGGGGTGGTGTTTCAGTGTTTAGGGCAGTGGTGTTCAGGCAGTGTAGGGGGTCTTGCTGGGGTTGATGTTTCAGGGTTTAGGGCAGTGCAGTGGTGTTCGGGCAGTGTAGGGGGTCGTGCTGGGCGTGGTGTTTCACGGTTTAGTGCAGTGCAGTGGTGTTCCGGCAGTGTAGGAGGTCGTGCAGGGGGTGGTGTTTCAGGGTTTAGGGCAGTGCAGTGGTGTTCGGGCAGTGTAGGGGTTGTGCTGGGGGTGGTGTTTCAGGGTTTAGGGCAGTGCAGTGGTGTTCGGGCAGTGTAGGGTGTCGTGCTGAGGGGTGGTGTTTCAGGGTTTAGGGCAGTGCAGTGGTGTTCGGGCAGTGTAGGGCGTCGTGCAGGGGGTGGTGTTTCAGGGTTTAGGGCAGTGCAGTGGTGTTCGGGCAGTGTAGGGGGTCGTGCAGGGGTGGTGTTTCAGGGTTTAGGGCAGTGCAGTGGTGTTCGGCCAGTGTAGGTGGTCTTGCTGGGGGTGGTGTTTCAGGCTTTAGTGCAGTGGTGTTCGGGCAGTGTAGGGGGTCTTGCTGGGGGTGGTGTTTCAGGGTTTAGGGCAGTGCAGTGGTGTTCGGGCAGTGTAAGGGGTCTTGCTGGGGCTGGCGTTTCAGGGATTAGGGCAGTGCAGTGGTGTTCTGGCAGTGTAGGGGGTCATGCTGGGGCTGGTGTTTGAGGGTTTAGGGTAGTGCAGTGGTGCTCGGGCAGGGTAGGGGGTCGTGCTGGGGCTGCTGTTTCAGGGTTTAGGGCAGTGCAGTGGTGTTTGGGCAGTGTACGGGGTTGTGCTGGGGCTGGTGTTTCAGGGTTTAGGGCAGTGCAGTGGTGTTCGGGCAGTGTAGGGGGTCGTGCTGGGGGTGGTGTTTCAGGGTTTAGGGCAGTGCAGTGGTGTTCGGGCAGTGTAGGGGGTCGTGCTGGGGCTGGTGTTTCATGGTTTAGGGCAGTGCAGTGGTGTTCGGGCAGTGTAGGGGGTCGTGCTGGGGGTGGTGTTTCAGGGTTTAGGGCAGTGCAGTGGTGTTCGGGCAGTGTAGGGGGTCATGCTGGGGGTGGTGTTTCAGGGTTTAGGGCAGTGCAGTGGTGTTCGGGCAGTGTAGTGGGTCTTGCTGGGGGTGGTGTTTCAGGGTTTAGGGCAGTGGTGTTCGGGCAGTGTAGGGGGTCTTGCTGGGGGTGATGTTTCAGGGTTTAGGGCAGTGCAGTGGTGTTCGGGCATTGTAGGGGGTCTTGCTGGGGGTAGTGTTTAGGGGTTTAGAGCAGTGCAGTGGTGTTCGTGCAGTGTAGGGGGTCGTGCTGGGGGTGGTGTTTCAGGGTTTAGGGCAGTGCAGTAGTGTTCGGGCAGTGTAGGGGATCGTGCAGGGGGTGGTGTTTCAGGGTTTAGGGCAGTGCAGTGGTGTTCGGGCAGTGTAGGGGGTCGTGCTGGGGGTGGTGTTTCAGGGTTTAGGGCAGTGCAGTTGTGTTCGGGCAGTGTAGGGGGTCGTGCAGGGGGTGGTGTTTCAGGGTTTAGGGCAGTGCAGTGGTGTTCGGGCAGTGTAGGGGTCATGCTGGGGCAGGTGTTTCAGGGTTTAGGGCAGTGCAGTGGTGTTCGGGCAGTGTAGGGGGTCTTGCTGGGGGTGGTGTTTCAGGGTTTAGGGCAGTGGTGTTCGGGCAGTGTAGGGGGTCTTGCTGGGGGTGATGTTTCAGGGTTTAGGGCAGTGCAGTGGTGTTCGGGCAGTGTAGGGGGTCTTGCTGGGGGTAGTGTTTCAGGGTTTAGGGCAGTGCAGTGGTGTTCGTGCAGTGTAGGGGGTCATGCTGGGGATGGTGTTTCAGGGTTTAGGGCAGTGCAGTAGTGTTCGGGCAGTGTAGGGGGTCGTGCAGGGGTGGTGTTTCAGGGTTTAGGGCAGTGCAGTGGTGTTCGGGCAGTGTAGGGGGTCGTGCTGGGGGTGCTGTTTCAGGGTTTAGGGCAGTGCAGTGCAGTGGTGTTCGGGCAGTGTAGGGGGTCGTGCTGGGGGTGGTGTTTCAGGGTTTAGGACAGTGGTGTTCGGGCAGTGTAGTGGGTCTTGCTGGGGGTGATGTTTCAGGGTTTAGGGCAGTGCAGTGGTGTTCGGGCATTGTAGGAGGTCTTGCTGGGGGTAGTGTTTCAGGGTTTAGGGCAGTGCAGTGGTGTTCGGGCAGTGTAGGGGGCGTGCTGGGGGTGGTGTTTCAGTGTTTAGGGCAGTGCAGTGGTGTTCGGGCAGTGTAGGGGGTCGTGAAGGGGGTGGTGTTTCAGGGTTTAGGGCAGTGCAGTGGTGTTCGGGCAGTGTAGGGGGTCATGCTAGGGTTGGTGTTTCAGGGTTTAGGGCAGTGCAGTGGTGTTCAGGCAGTGTAGGGGGTCGTGCTGGGGGTAGTGTTTTAGGGTTTAGGGTAGTGCAGTGGTGCTTGTGTAGTGTAGGGGGTCGTGCTGGGGGTAGTGTTTTAGGGTTTAGGGTAGTGCAGTGGTGTTTGTGTAGTGTAGGGGTCATGTTTTAAGGTAGTGCAGTAGTGTTTGGGTAGTGTAGGGGTTGTGCTGGGGGTAGTGTTTTAGGATTTAGGTTAGTGCAGTGGTGTTTGGGTAGTGTAGGGGGTCGTGCTGGGGGTAGTGTTTTAGGGTTTAAGGTAGTTCAGTGGTGTTTGTGTAGTGTAGGGGGTCGTGCTGGGGGTAGTGTTTTAGGGTTTAGGGTAGTGCAGTGGTGCTTGTGTAGTGTAGGGGGTCATGCTGGGGGTAGTGTTTTAGGGTTTAGGGTAGTGCAGTGGTGTTTGTGTAGTGTAGGGTGTCATGTTTTAGGGTAGTGCAGTGGTGTTTGGGTAGTGTAGGGGGTCGTGCTGGGGGTAGTGTTTTAGCATTTAGTTTAGTGCAGTGGTGTTGGGGTAGTGTTTTAGGGTTTAGGGTAGTGCAGTGGTGTTTGTGTAGTGTAGGGGGTCATGCTGGGGGTAGTGTTTTATGGTTTAGGATAGTGCAGTGGTGCTTGTGTAGTGTAGGGGGTCGTGCTGGGGGTAGTGTTTTAGGGTTTAGGGTAGTGCAGTGCTGTTTTTGTAGTGTAGGGGTCATGTTTTAAGATGCAACGCTCCAATACCTGACCAGTCTGCACTACATAAAACTGCAAACAAACTAAACATAAAAAGTGTTTTTCACACTTTTGTCATTGGGCTATATGTGGGCTACATCTGGGTAATATTTGTGCTACATTTGGGCTCTTTTTTCACTGGTGGCCATCTTGGAAGACTTCTTTGTTATGAAGTTTCCTAATTTCCTCATTTACTGCAGTCTCCTCAGTAGGAAATGCTTTCAGTTTTTTACTTTGATTCCATCAAGAAGGCATTCAGATGTGTCACACATTTGCCATAAATTCAGAATGTTAGCACTCTAGTTGTTCATTAGATCACTGTAGTAAAGCTACTGCTCACCAAGGAGTTAACTGGAAGTCTACTGCTGGTATTGAAAGTGATTGTTTCAGTCTGCATGTCAGAATTTTCTAATGAAATAGAAGAGGATTTGAGATCTCACTTAAAACATGCACTACATTTTCTTTTTGCAGCACTAACCATAATTTCTATGGCAAAATGAACCCCTCATTTTGTTCCTTTTTAAATTAAATGTTTTTAAGTGTTACCAGTTTATTCCAATCAAGATGGCTTCAGGTGTGCCATACTTTTGACATACGTAAGGCTGTTAGCACTCTAGTTGTTCTTTAGAACACTCTGGGAAGCTGCAGTAGAACACAAAGGCATCAACTGACAGGCTGCTCCTGTTGAAATATAACAGGAAGATATTTGAGATCTCACTTAAAACATGTCCTAATTTTTCTTTCTACAGCACTAACCATAATTTCTATGGCAAAATGAACCCCCTCATTTTGTTCCTTTTTAAATTAAATGTTTTAAGTGTTACCAGTTTATTCCAATCAAGATGGCTTCAGGTGTGCCATACTTTTGTCATAAGTAAGACTTTTAGCACTCTAGTTGTTCTTTAGAACACTCTGGGAAGCTGCAGTAGAACACAAAGGCATCAATTGACAGGCTGCTCCTGTTGAAATATAACAGGAAGATATTTGAGATCACACTTGAAACATGTCCTAATTTTTCTTTCTACAGCACTAACCATAATTTCTATGACAAAATGAACCCCATCATTTTGTTCCTTTTTAAATTAAATGTTTTAAGTGTTACCAGTTTATTCCAATCAAGATGGCTTCAGGTGTGCCATACTTTTGTCATAAGTAAGGCTGTTAGCACTCTAGTTGTTCTTTAGAACACTCTGGGAAGCTGCAGTAGAACACAAAGGCATCAACTGACAGGCTGCTCCTGTTGAAATATAACAGGAAGATATTTGAGATCACACTTGAAACATGTCCTAATTTTTCTTTCCAGAGCACTAACCATAATTTCTATGACAAGATGAACCCCATCATTTTGTTCCTTTTTAAATTAAATGTTTTAAGTGTTACCAGTTTATTCCAATCAAGATGGCTTCAGGTGTGCCATACTTTTGTCATAAGTAAGGCTGTTAGCGCTCTAGTTGTTCTTTAGAACACTCTGGGAAGCTGCAGTAGAACACAAAGGAATCAACTGACAGTCTCTGCCCTTGTTGGATGTACATGTTTTACTGAGAATGTCAGACTTCATTCTCACATGACTGAGAAAGATAATGTGAATTTACAGAAAATATGCTCTCATTTTAGCTTCTGGAGCACCTTCCAAAACTGTATGGGACAAGCATGTGAAAATAGTTTTCTCTCAAACATGATTCATGATATCCCAGCAGAAGGTTTTTCACAGGGTAAAATCACCTTAGAACACACCACAATTCCTGAAATTAGTATGGTACCATCAACAAATGAATTCTAATGTAACTAAAGTCTGTTATCACCCTTTATAGTTCTCCTTTTGGTAACCCTCAAAATCTTTGATTCACTACAATGCATTTCAATGCGGTACTATCATTTATATTGGTCCCAAGATGGCTGCCAGCAATTCCAGGATGAAGTGCTGACAGCCAATCAGATCTCACGATGACATGTGTGGTTAGGCTCCGCCCAGATATATATGTGTTTTTACTTTTGATTTTCTCAGCAACTACTGAACGGATTTACACCATTTAACAAAAAGGGTTCTTTCTGAACCAAGAACTACCTCTTTGCCAAATTTGGTGTAATTCCGTTCAGCAGTTCAGGCTGTAGCCTTGCATAAAGTTTCCTATGGGAAATTGATTTTCTGACTCTTATTTTTTAATTTCTCCGCAACTACTGAACGGATTTACACCATTTAACAAAAAGGGTTCTTTCTGAACCAAGAACTACCTCTTTGCCAAATTTTGTGTAATTCCGTTCAGCAGTTCGGAGCTGTAGCCGTGTCTAAAGTTTCCTATGGGAAAATGAATGGGGAAAACACGTTTTGGGACCCCCTTTTTCTCGGCCCCGCTTGACGAATCACCCCGAAACTTTCAGGGTTGGAGCGGACCAGAGCGGGCCATAAAGTTTGAAAATTTCGCGAAGATTCGTCAACCGACGCAAGAGCTATTTCAAATAGAATGTCGCGGATTTCCTATGGAAAATAGGTCCTAACTATAACTATCTACTGGCGACCGCCTGTAGATAATATATATATATATATATATATATATATTATCTACTGGCGGTCGCCAGTAGATAGTTATAGTTAGGACCTATTTTCCATAGGAAATTTGCAACATTCTATTTCCAATACCTTTGGCGTCGGTTGACGAATCTTTGCGAAATTCTCAAAACTTATGGCCCACTCCGGTCCGCTCCTATCCTGAAAGTTTCGGGGTGATTCGTCAAGTGAGGCAGAAGGGGTCCCAAAGCGTGTTTTCCCCATGCAATTTTCCATAGGAACCTTTAGTCGCAGCTACAGCCCGAACTGCTGAACGGAATTACACCAAATTTGGCAAAAAGGTAGCCCTTGGTACAGTGTCGTGCCTTTTGGTTAAATGGTGTAAATCCGTTCAGTAGTTCCTGAGAAAATCAAAAGTAAATTCACATATATATCTATGGCCGCGGAGGGTCCGCGCACCCTCCCGATCACGAGCTGCATGCTAATTGGCTGTCAACTGGCAAGTCAACACTCCAAATCAGGAAGTGTTGGCAGCCATTTTGTGCCTCGGTAGAACCGAGGCACAGAAACAAGTGCGCAAAACGCAAAAAGGGGGCAGGGTAGAAACACCCTGACCCCCTAGGCCTGCTCAGGGAAAAAAAAAACATTTTTTTTTAAAAAAAAATCGGCGGGATGCGCTTAGGGAGCGCGGATCCCGCCGTAAAAAAAAAAACAAAGCGCGGCCTCCCGCGCTTCGTTGTTATTTGGCCCCCGGGTGGGCCAAGTCCCGGGGGCATGCGGGGGTTTATAAATATATTTTAAGGGGGGGCCTCTAGGCGCCCCCAAGCCCCGGGGACCGGTATTCCCTGGGGCATTCAATTAAAAAAGGGGCGGGAGGGCACTCTGCCCTCCCGCAGCCCCGGGGACCGCCACCCCTCGGGGCTTTTAAAAATTTTTTTTAATGAACTGTGTGGGGGGGCTCGACCCCCCCACACGCCCCTGGGACCGCCACCTCCCCGGGGCACTAAGAATTTTAAAATGGGGCTCCATTTCGGACCCCCGAAGCCCGGGGACCACCACCTCCCTGGAGCTTTGAACATGTTGGGAGGGGGGCCGCGCGGCCCCCCTCCTGGAGCCTGTGATGGCCCTGGGGACCACCACCCCCCAGGGCTGGCTCCTGCAGTGTCCCGGGGTGCCTACACTGCTGTGCGGCTCCCGTCCTGTCATAGCAAACTTGCTTTGAATTTTGGAAGAGAGAGCAGGAAACCTGCTCTCTCTTCCAAAAATCAAAGCAAATTGCTTTTCCACACGGGAAGCTGCATCTTAGCAGCTCCCCATGTGGAAAAGCAATGCCGGCTCCCGAGGGACGTGGGGAGCCGGCAGGACCGTGGGGGATTGGGGACCCCCCCACGGTCCCCAAAGGAGAGGGCCAGCCCCAGGGGTTGGGGTCCCCGGGGCTACAAGTGGCCCGGGAGGGGGGCCACGTGGCCCCCTTCCCCAAAATTATTTAAAAACAAAAAAACAAAGGCCAGCCCCGGTGGATGGGGTCCCCGGGGCAATAAGTGGCCTGAGGAGGGGGGCAACGCAGACCCCCTCCAAAACATTTAAAAAAATAAATAAAGGCCATGCCCCGGGGGATGGGGTCCCCGGGGCCGATTAAGGCCTCGGGAGGGGGGCCAAGCGGCCCCCTTCCAAATTTAAAAAAAAAAAAATAGCGGCCAGGCCCTGGGGGATGGGGTCCCCAGGGCAAATAAATTACAAAAAGAAGGGGAGCCACACAGCCCCCCTTCTTAAATTTTTTTTTTTTTAAAAGACGGCATCGCGCCGGAGGCCACGCCCCCTCCTTTGAGCACTCTGCAAACGCGCCCCCTGGCGTGTTTGCAGATGGGGAACGAATTCACCTTGAATACTGGGGGTCCCTGGGGGCCAACTAGCCCACCAGGAACCCCCAGTATGCGCCAGGGGGCTGCGTTGCAGAGAGGTGTTCTGAGGCCACGTCCCTTTTTACACCTCTCTGCAACGCAGCTCTGTGGCGCTTAATGGAGGTAGCTGGTGGGCTAGTTGGCCCCCAGGGTCCCTCAGGATTCAAGGGGAATTAATTCCCCAACTTAAAACGCACCACAGGGCTTGTTTGCGCACATGTCACCTGAGGCCCCGCCCCCTCCGTTCACCACTGTGCAAACACGCCCCTTATATATATATATATAAAACATTCCTAAACTTTTTAGAAACACTCAGTCACTGGATGATGTCATCGGTGATGTCATTTGAGATGTCATCAGTGATGTCATCAGTGATGTCACTGACCATGTCATGAGTGATGTAATATGTGACGTCATCAGCAGTGCATTGCGGGGCGCGAGTTATAGTTAGCTCAGCTAACTGTAACATCTGAATTTCTCAGGTTTTGTTATTATATATATGTTAGGTTAAGGGTGTTTTTAGGGTGTAAGTTGGGTTGATATTTTTGTTGAGATTGGATTTTTTAGGGTTTAGGGTGGTATGGGTTTTTGGGGGCAAGGCAATTCTTAGGGTTTAGGGTAGGTGTGGGTTTTTGGATTATAAGGGATTTGTTAAGGTTCAGAGTGGGTATGTGTTTTTGGGTGACACTGGAATTTTTAGGGTTTAGGGTAGGCATGGGTTTTTGGGTGGTAAGGGAATTTTTAGGGTTTAGGGTGGGTATGGGTTTTTGGGTGGTATGGTTTTTTCAGGGTTTGGGGTGGGTATGCGTTTTTACGTGGCAATGGAAATTTTCAGGTTTAGGGTGGGTATGGAATTTTGGGTGGCAAGGGAATTTTTGAGGTTTAGGATGGGTGTAGGTTTTTGGGTGGCAAGGAAAATTTTAGGGTTTAGAGTTAGTAGGGATTTCTTAGGTGACAAGGGATTTGTTAGGTTTTAGGGTGGCAAGGGATTTACTAGGGTTTAAGTTGGCTATGGGTTTTTTGGTTGGCAAGTGAATTTTTAGGGTTTGGGTGGGTATGGGGTTTAGGTGCTAAGGGATTTTTTGAGATTTAGGTTGGGTGTGGGTTCTTGAGTGGTATAGGATAATTTAAGTTTTAGGGTGGGTATGCATTTTTGGGCGGCACGGGAATTAATTTGGGTTTAGAGAGGGAATGGGTTTTTGGGTGGTAAGGAATTTTTAGGGGGGTTTATGGTGGGTTTGAATTTTTGGGTGGCAAGGGTATTTTTAGGGTTTCGTTTAGGTATGGGTTTTTGGTTGGTAAGTCATTTTTGGGGGTTTGGATTTTTGGGTGGCAAGGGAATTTTAGGGTTTAGGGTGGGTATGGGGTTTAGGGTGGCAAGGGAATTTTTAGGGTTCATGGTGGGCATGGGTTTTTGGGTGGTAAGGACATTGTTTTTTAGGGTTTAGAGTAGGTGTGAATTTTTGAATGGCAAGGGAATTTTTAAGAATTAGTTTGGGTATGGGTTTTTAGGTGGCAAGGGATTTTTTAGGTTTTACCATTGGTATGGGTTTTTGGGTGGCAGGAATTTTTAAGGTTTAAGGTGGGTATGGGTTTTGAGTGGCAAGGAATTTTTTAGGTTTTACGGCGGGTATGTGTTTTTGGGTAGTGAGGGAATTTTAGGGTTTAGGATGGCTATGGATTTTTGAGTGGCAAGGGAATTTTAGGGTTTAGGTGGTGGTGGGTTTATGAGTGTGTGCGTGGCAAGGGATTATTTAGGGTTAAGGGTGGGTATTGTTTTTTGGGTCGTAAGGTAATTTTTAGAGTTTAGGGTTGGTAGGGGTTTTTGCGTGGTAAGGGATTTTTTAGGGTGGGTATGCATTTTTGGGCGGCATGGGGAATTTGTTTGGGTTTAGAGTGAGTATGGGTTTTTAGTTGGCAAGGGAATTTTTAGGGTTTACGGTGGGTATGGGTTTTAGGGTGGCAAGGGAATTTTTAGGGTTTAGGGTGGTTATGGGTATTTGGGTGGCAAGGGATTTTTTAGGTTTTACGGTTGGTATGGGTTTTAGGGTGGCAAGGGAATTTTTAGGGTTTAGGGTGGGTATGGGTTTTTGAGTGGCAAGGACATTTTTAGGTTTTAGGGTGGATATGTGTTTTTGGGTGGTGAGGGAATTTTAGGTTTTAGGGTGAATATGTGTTTTTGGGTGGTGAGGGAATTTTAGGGTTTAGGGTGGCTATGGAGTTTTGAGTGGCAAGGGCATTTTAGTGTTTAGGTGGCAGTGGGTTTATGAGCTTGTGCGTGGCAAGGTATTATTTAGGGGTAAGGGTGGGTATTGTTTTTTTGGGTGGTAAGGTAATTGTTAGAGCTTAGGGTGGGTATGGGTTTTTGCGTGGTAAGGGATTTTTTAGGGTTTAGGGTGGTTATGGGTTTTTGGGTAGCAAGAGGATTTTTAGTGTTTAGTTGGTTATGGGTTTTTGGATGGCATGTAAATTTTAGGGTTTAAGGTGGGTATGGGCTTTTAGGTGGTAAGGGATTTTTTAGGGTTTAGGGTAGATAAGGGTTTATGGAGGCAAGGGAACCTTTAGGGTTTAGGTGGGTATGGGTTTTTGGTTGTAAGGTATTTTTAGGGTTTATGATGGGCATGGGTGTTTGGTTGGCAAATACTTTTTTAGCATTTAGGGTGGGTATGGGATTTTAGGTGCAATGTAATTTTAGGGTTTAGGGTGGGTATGGGTTTTTGGGTGGCAAGGACATTTTTAGAGTTTAGGGTGGGTATGTGTCTTTGGTTGTTAAGTGATTTTTTAGAGTTTAGAGAGGGTGTAAGTTTTTGAGTGGCAAGGGATTTTTTAGGGTTTAGGGTGGGTATGGGTTTTTGGGTGGCATGGACATTTTTAGAGTTAGAGGGTGGGTAAGGTATTTTTTAGGGTTTACTGCAAATGTTACAGTGATATTATTAAAGATACCATAGAAGATGCATGAGTGATGTAATATCTGGGATAATTAGCAGTGCATGGTGAGGGTGCACATTATGGTTACCTTATGGCACAAGTTATAGCTACTTGAAATGAGGCTTTTTAAGTGTTAAATCTGAACTTAACTATAATTTCCCTGTAACCTTTAGCTTTTTAGTGAATTTCTATGTTTTAAAAAAAAATGTATTTCTTAACTATAACGTCCCTGTAACCTATGATTTTTAGTGAATTTCTAGTTTTTTTTCACATTAAGTAAAATGCCAATTTTAATGCATAATTGTAGGGGGAAGTTGGACGCAGGTCCTGGCATGGCATTGTGCTGCCCTCACCCAAGCTTGCTGCTTCTGCCCCCTCCTCCTTGCCATCTGTTGGCCAAGTGCATGCCCCTGCTCCCTCATTACAGCCCTGTGTGGCCGCTGGTCTGCCACTGCCCTTCCCACCTGCCATGAACGGTTAGCTTGCTGTCCCGTCCACCTCCTCCCTACTGCCTGTTGTCTGGGTCTATGCACCTGCCCCCTCCCTCTTGCCCTGCAAGGTTGAATGTGCTGCCACTGCCCTCCATTTAGCTTGATGTCCCTGCTCACTCCTCCTGCCCTCTGTTGCCCAATTCTATGACCCATCACTTCCCTCCTGCTTAGCCTCTGTACTTAGCTTGCTGCCCCTAACCTCCTTCCTCTGATGTCTGTATGTTTGCCCCTGCTCCCTCCTTTTTGCTCACCATATTCCATGGACTTGCCACTGTCCCTCTTATCTGCTCTGAGTCTTCTTTTGAGCTTCTACTGCCCCTCCCACCTGTCTAGATTGGTCACATGACTACCACCTGTCCCTGCTACCTCCACCCTGCCTCTCCGATATCCATGCCCCTATGCCCTCCCTCCTGTATTCCCATGTTTCATTTTGCTGTCACTCCCTTCTGCCCCCATGCTCTGTTGTGCTGCACCTGCTCTTCCTGCCTACCCCATGTTGTCTGATCTGAAGCCCTTTCCCCTACCATCTCTTGACTGTGTCCAGCCCCTACTCACCCCTTCTGTCCTCCATTGTCCTTTGTGCATGCCCCTACCCCTACCCCTCCCTCTTACCCACCTTGGACATTGTGCTGTCGCTAACCCTCCTGCTTGCCATGCATGGACTTCTGTGCTGCTACAGCCCCTTCCACCTGCCCTGTGTGGTCAGCTTGCTGCCCCTAACCCCCTACCACCCTCCCACCTTCCCTCCATTGTCTGTTTGTATGCCATTATAGTTTCACTGTTACCCTCCATGGTGTGTTGTATTACCAGTGCCCATCCTGCCTGCCCTCTATTGTCAGTTTGCTGTTCCAGCCCTGTACCCTTGCCCACTGTTCTCCGTTTCCCATGTGCAGCCCCCTATCCCCTCTCTCCTGCCTTGTCTGTTGTTAGGCCCCTCCCTCCTGCCCTTCATGGTCCTTTATGCTGCAACTGTCCCACCTGTCTGCCTGATATGGCCAGCTTGCTGCCTTTGCCTCTTTCCCCTCTGTTGTCCATGTGCATGGACCTGTCCCCTCCCTGCTGCTTTCCATGGTCTGTCGTGCTGCACTGCCATCCCACTTGCTGTTTTGTGGTGTGTTCTGCTACTGCAACCCCTAATGCCTGCCCTGTAAGGTCATTTGGTGCCCCTGCCCATCTCTTTCCTGCCCTCTGTTATTTAAGTCCATGTCCCTACCCCATTCCTCCTGCCCTCAATGATCCAATGCACCATACTTGCCAACCTTTGAATTTGCAAAGAGGGAGATTCTGAAAACAAAACCTGGGGAATTGATTTCCCCATTGACTTAAATTGGAAAAGAGGAGATTTAAATCAGGAGATAGATAAAATAAATCCCTTTTGGGCTTACAAACATCGGGAGTCTCCTGCCTGAATCGGGTCTGTTGGCATGTAGGTACACATATATTACCTACTGGCGGTCGCCAGTAGGTCGTTATAGCTAGGACCTAGTTTTCACAGGAAAAGCATTTTTTAATTTTTCAATAACTTTGACATTGTTTGATGACTCCTCGCGAAATATTCAAAACTAGTTTGCCACTCACTTCATCTCCTTTTTTGGATGTTTCGGGGCGATTTGTCAAGCGGGGGCCGATAAAGGGGGTTCCAAAACACATTTTCCCATGCTATTTTTCATAGTAACTTTAAACACAGCTGTAGACTGACATGCTGAATGGAATTACACCTAATTTAGCAGGAAGGTAGATGTTGGTTCTGGGAAGTGCCTTTTTGTGATTTAGTGTAAATCCGTTCAGTATTTGGGGAGTTAGCAACCGAAATCCAAATTTGTATATATAGGGACGTGGATCCTCCGGGTACAGTCCGATGCTCAAATGTGATTGGCTGCCAACACTTCAAACCAGGAAGTGTTGGCAGCCATCTTGGTACTTGGCTTGAGCCGAGCCCCAAAAAAACTCTAACAAAAAGAAAAGGGGGCATGGTAGAAATACCTTGACCCACTAAGCTTCTTAGGGGGGCCCCACAGGGACCTTGCATTTTTTTTCAAATTAAATTTGGTGGAAGTTGTGTTGGATCTGCAACTCCTGCTGATTTTTTTTTTTTTAAACAAAGCACGGCCTCCAGCACTTCATTAGTGGTCCGCGGCCGGGTCCTTGGGGCATTTTCATATTAAAGGAGTGGGATATATGGGCCCCCCCTCCTGAGGCCTATTAGTGCCCCAGGGACCACCACTTCCACAGGGCTTGATTGCTAATAAATGGGGGGCCTCTTGGACCCCCCACAGCCCATGGGTCTGCCACCTCCCCTAAGATTTTGTTTTATTGAATGGGGGACTGTGTTGACCTCCCCCAGCCCCGGGGATCGTCACCTCACTAGGCCTTTATCCTAAAACAATGTAGAGGGCTGTACAGAACCCCCAGACATCGGGGAGTGCCATCTCCCCTTGGCTTTTCTTGAATTGAATGTGAGGGCTGCGCGGACCTCCCTGGAGCCCTGGGAACCACCATGTCATCAGGGCACAATCAAAGAAAGAAGGCAGGCTGTGTGGCCCTCTACTGGAGACATACATAGCCACCCCCAGGGCCAGTTCCTGCTATGTCCCGGGGTGCACACTCTCAGGACATAGCTGTTTGCTTTACTGCTCCTACCAAGCCACAGCAAACACTCTGTTTCCTGCAGGTGAGAACATTATAAATGCTCTTGTTTGCTGGAAGCGAAGCAGAATTGCTCTTAGACAGAGGGGGCAGCATGTTTAGCAGTTCACTATGTCTAAAATCAATGCTGACTCCCGCAGAAGGCAAGGACCCAGCAGGAACGGCAGGGGCCTTGATGCTCCCCCTCTGTCCCCAACAGATGTGAGTAGGTACCCTGAGTGGGACCAAGGCACCAACAATAGAGGCGGGTCAAAATCGGCCCATGGAGGGGGACTGCACCTTCCCTCCACCATTTCAGAGAGATCGGATCCTGGGGGATGGGGACACGGGGCCGAAATCAGCCAGGAAAGGAGGGCCACACAGCCCCTTCCCATATAAGCATAAAAATAAATTTAAAAAGTCTGGGCCCCAGGGGATGAGGTCCACGGGGCTGAAATCAAGATTGTAACCTCCCCATTTTAAAAAGGCCTGGCCCCAGGGCATGGGGTCCCCTTGGCCCACATCGGCCTAGGGAAGGGGGATAATGCAGCCCCTGTTCCCTAATTAGAGAAGAAAAAAAAAAACAACAGGCAAGTCACCAGAAGCCCCGCCCCCTTTCATCACTACTCTGCAAACGTTCCTCCTAGCGCACTACTAGTTGGGGGATCAAGTCCCCTTGACCACAGAGTGTCCTTGGAAGTCAACTACCCCTCCTGTTACCTCCAGTAAGTCCCACACAGCAGGATTGCTGAGAGGTTGTCGGAGGTCACGCCCCTTTCTCCATCACTCTGCAAATGCGCCTCCTGGTGCACTACTAGTTGGGTGGTAAAGTCCCCTTGGCTCTTGAGGGCCTGTGGGGCCAACTACCCTTCCTGTTATCCCCAGTAAGTCCCACAGAGTGGGATTGCTGAGAGGTAGTTGGAGGCCACAATCCCTTTCTCCACCACTCTGCAAATGAACTTTCTGGAGCACAACTGGTTGGGGGATGAAGTCCCCTTGGCTGTTGAGGGTCCTTGGAGCCAAGAACCCCTCCTGTTACTTCTAGTAAGTCCCACACAGAGGGATTGCTGTGAGCTGGTCAGAGGCCCTGCCCTTTCTCTCCATCACTCTGCAAACACCTCCTGACGCATTACTGGTTGGGGGGATGAAGTCGTCTTGGATGCTGAGGGACCTTGGAGGCCAAGAAGCACTCCTGGTAACTCCAGTATGTCCCACACAGCTGGATTCCTGAGAGCTGGTCGGAGGCCCCATCCCTTCCTCCACCACTCTGCAAACACAACTACTAGCTAAAAAAACCCATAGAAATTCACTTAAAAAACCAATGGTTACAGGGGCGTTATAGTTAGGAAATAGAGTTTGAAAAACCTTAGAAATTCACTTAAAAACAGCAAAGGTTACAGGGACATTATTGTTAGGAAATAGAACTAAAAAAAACGTAGAAATTCACTGAAAAAAACAAAGGTTACAGGGACGTTATAGTTAAGCTCAGATTTCACTCATACAAAACCAGTGAAATTCAACAGTTACAGTTAACTAAGCTAACTAAAACTTACACCCTGCAATGCGCTACTTATGACCTCACATATTACATAAGTCATGACATGGTCAGTGAAATCACTGATGACATCTCAAATAATATCACTGATGTCATAACTGATGACATCATTCACAGAACCACTCACACACCCACTCATACCCCCATACAAACTTTTGTACGTCCTCTCACATACCCACACAACCAGTCACATACCCATTCACAGACCCATACCAGTACTCACAAAGCCACTTACTCCTCCATAGAGGCACTCACACACCCACTCACTCATATAGCTACTCACACAACATTCACTCACCCATACAGCCACTCATGCAACCAGTCACTCACCCTGACAGCCACTCATGTTGCCACACACCCATATAGCTACACACACACACACTTATTTACATACAAAGTCCTTCCCACACCCATACAAGCACTCACACACTCACTCACACACCCACAGAACCACTTACATACCCATTCACACATCCACACAAGAATTCACACAGCTCAAGCACTAACTCACTTAACTAAATATCTACTCAAACAGCCACTCAGTCACCCATACAGCCACTTGCACACCAAGTCACTAACTCATATAGCCATTCAGACACCCACTCACTCACCCATACAGTCACTACATACCCACTTATTCACCCATAGAGCCCCTTACACTGCCACTCACTCACCCATACAGCCACTGACACACCCACTCACTCACCAATGCAGCCATTTACACAGCATATCACTGACCCACACAGCTATTCACACAGGGGCAGCTCCTCCACTAGGGCGGAGGAGCGTCGTTCCACTGCTTTCTCGCAGTGCGAGAAGCAGAAACATAAAATGGTAAAACTAATTTATGTTTCTGCTTATCGCACTGCGAGAAAGCAGAAGTGTTTGGTTGGGGTTGCTGCTCTAGGGCAGGGGAGGAGTGGCTTGCCCACTGCTGAGGGTGCTGACTATTTGGTCGGCCCTCTGGGGCTCACCAAACCAGTCATGCATACTCTGCCTTTTCTCCATGTAGGCTCCATGCAGCCTACATGGAGAAAATGGCCTCCCCATAGGTGCCTGGCTGGTCGGTGTCCCGACCAATCCCAATGCTGCCATTGCAGTGTTGTGATTGGCTGATGGGAGGGAGGCTGCCTGCTTCCTGTACCTGCTGGAGGCAGGAGAGCAGGAGAGGAGCAGAGACGACGCAGGACTGGGCTGGTGAAGGTAAGTTAGTTTTTTTATTTTCAATTAACCCCCCGCATGACCCCGTCGCTGCGCGACCCCTTGCTCGACCACAGCCCCCCACCAGCGAGTCATGCCGTCCGTGACTGTATTCACACACCCACTTATATACCCATTCAGCCACTTACACACCCATATACACAAGGATACATACAGTCACCCACTCACTCACCAATACAGCTGTTTAAACAGCATCTCACTCACCCCCACAGCTACTCACACATTCACTTATATACCCATACAGCCACTTACACACCCATATATATAAGGATGCATACAGTCACACAGCCACTCACATAATATATGTTAGAAGTAGTATCACTCAGTAGTAGTGCACTTGGTATGCTAATTTAACTTCTGTAGTAGGTAGTACATATGTTTAACATCCATAGACTCTTAAAAACACAATCACTTGATCTCATCAGTGATGTCATCAGTGACCATGTCATGAGTGAAGTCAAATGTGAGATCATAAGCAGTACATTGCAGGGGCGTAAGTTATAGTTAACTCAGGTAACTATACCTGCTGTATTTCTGGTTTTGTACAAGTGAAATGTCAGCCTAACTATAATGTCCCTGGAACCTTTGTTTTTTTCAGTGAATTTCTAAGGTATTTTTTTAAATTCTATTTCCTAACTATAACATCCCTGTAACCTTTGGTTTTTTCAGTGAATATATATATATACACACTTCATCCCGCAACCAGCAGTGCACCAGGAGATGCATTTGCAGAGTGGTGGAGAAAGGGGTGGGGCCTCTGACCAGATCACAGCAATCCTGCTGTGTGGAACTTATGGAGGTAATAGGAGGGGTTCTTGGCCCCCAGGGACCCTCAGCATCCAAGGGGACTTCATCCCCCAACCAGCAGTGTACCCTCGGGCAGATCTGTGAATTTATCAGAGAGGTAAGAAATAAAAACCTGGTCTCCTGCTTTCAGTTTACATGGCCCCTGGGTGAGCCAGGTCACAGGGGCATTAGGGTCTGAAAAAGGAGGAGGGGCACAGGGCGCACCTCCTGGAGCTTATAGTTGCCAGCGGACCACCACCTCCCCGGGGCTTTATTACAAATGAGTGCAGGGGTGCATGGACCCCCCACTTTCCTGGGGACTGCCACCTCCCCGGTGCTTTACTTGAACATAGTGTGGGAGGCTGAATGGTCCCCCCGCTGCCCCAGAGACTGCCACCTCCCTGGTGCTTTAATATTATAGATTGCGGGGGTGCATGGACCCCTCTCAGCCCCGGTGACTGCCACTTCCCCAGGGCTTGATTGAAATTCAGTGCGGGGGCCTAGCAGGCCCCCGCAGCCCTGGGGACTGCCACCTCCCCGGTGCTTTAATTTAAAACATTGCGGGGTCTGTGCGGCCCCCCCTCAGCCCTGAGGATCACCACCTCCCTGAGGCAAATCATTTTTAGAAATCAGGGGGCCTGCGCAGCCTCCCTGCAGCCCCGGGCATCGAAACCTCCCTGGGGCAAAACAAAGAAGGGGTGCCAACGCAGACCCCCTCCAAGAACCAATAATGGCCCTGGGGACTGTCATCCCTCAGGGCCAGCTTCAGCAATGTCCCAGGGTGCCCACCCCAGGACATTGCAGTTTGCTATGGCATGGTGTGTTCTCACCATGCTTTAGCAAACAGTGCTCCGCTTTGAGCAAGCAAGAGCATTTTGCTCGTGCTTTCTCAAAGTGGAGCACTTTGCATTTACAGACAGGGATCTGCATGTCAGCAGCTTCGTGTGTAAAAGCAATGCCGGCACCCACAGGAGGCAGGGAACTTGCTGAGACTGCGGGGGCCTTCAGACTCCCCCCACGGTCCCCTACAAAGTAGCCAGACCCCAGGGGATGGAGTCCCTGGGGCCAAAAATGGCCCAGGGATTGCTTGGCCCCCTCCCTTTAAATAAATCTTTAAAAAAAAGAAAAAAGGCCTGGCCCTGGGGGATGGGTCCCTGGGGACGGAATTGACCTGGGGAGGGGTCCATGTGGCCACCCTCCCTTGTTTGATAAAAATAACAAAAATAAAAAAGGGCAGGCCCCGGGGGATTGGGTCCTTGGGGCCAAAATCAGCCCAAGGACGGGGGGCCATGTGGCCCCCATTCCTTTCATATAAAAAACTAATAGAAACATGGGGTCCCTGGGGCCGTAATTGGCCTGGGAGGGGGGCCGCACGGCCCCCTCTCCATTTCATGTGAAACTGGCCCCAGAGGATGGGGTCCCCAGGGCCAGAATTGGCCCAGGGAAGGGGGGCTAGGCAGCCCTCCTTCCCTAAAAAATAAAAATCCTCTGACAAGTTGCTGGAGGCACGCCCCCTTTACCACCACTCTGCAAATGTGCCTCCTGGCACAGTGGAGGTTGGGGAATGAACTGAAGTCCCCTTGAATGCTGAGGGTCTTTGTGGGCCAACAAGCCCTCCCAGTACCTCTAGTAAGTCCCAGACAGCCGGATTGCTGAGACGATTAGGAGGCCATGCCCCCTTTCTCCACCACTCTGCAAACGCAGCTCCTGGTGTGCCTCTGGTTTGTAAATGAATTCTACTTTACTCCTGAGGGCCTCAGGATGAAAGAGGACTTCTTCCCCCAACCAGTAGTGCGGTAGGAGGTGTGTTTTCAGAGTGGTGGAAAAAGGGTGTGTGGTCTCTGATGACCTCTTAGCAATCCAGCTGTGTGGGTCTTACTGGAAGTAACAGGAGGGGTGGTTGGCCCCAAAGGACCCTTAAGAGACAAGGGGACTTCATCCCCCAACTAGTAGTGCACCAGGAAGCGCGTTTGCAGAGTGGTGGAGAAAGAGGGCGTGGCCACCGAAAACCTGTCAGCAAACCCACAGTGTGGGACTTACTCGAGTTGACAGGTGGGATAGTTGCCTCCCAAGGACCCTCTGGAGCCAAGGGGACTTCATCCCCCTACTAGTAGTGTGCCAGTAGGTGCATTCGCAGAGTGGTGGAGAAAGGGGACGTGGCCCCCACAACCTCCCAGCAATCCTGCTGTGTTGGCCTTACTGGAGGTAATAGGAGGGTTAGTTGCCCCCCAAGGATGTCATTGGGGGCCAACTACCCCTCCTGTACTGCCAGTAAATCCCACACAGTGGGATTGCTAAGAGGCCTCCAGAGGCCATGCCCCCTTGGGGCAAAATCCAAGCAAGGAGGGGGTCACTCTGCCCCCTCCTGGAGTCAAACATGGACCTGGGGACTGCCACCCCACAGGGCTGGTTCCTGCTATGTCCCGGGGTGCCCACCATGGGACATAGCTGTTTGTTGTGGCTTGGCGGGAGCTTTACAACTCCCGCCAAATGACAGCAAACACTCCGCTTCCAGCAAGCAAGAGCATTAAAAATGCTCTTGCTTGCTGGAAGCAGAGCATAATTGCTTTTAGACAGACAGAGCTGCATGTTTAGCAGCTCCTTATATCTAAAAGCAATGCCAGCTCCCACAGGAGGCGGGAAGCCAGTAGGAATCACAGGAGTGGAGACTGGGTGCCCTGGGGGCACCCATAAGACATGGCCAGGCCCTGGGGGATTGGGCCCCCGGGCTTAACCCTTCGGTGCTCATGACGAGGCTGGACTCGTCATGGCACACAGTGCTCGTGTGCTCATGACGAGTCCAGCTCGTCATGACTCCCTGCACAGGAAATCCCTCTGGTGCGGGCACCAGAGGGATTCCCTTTATTCCCAAAGCCTCGGGAGCTGGGGAAGAGCTTCCCCAGCTCCCAAGGCCCCCTGGTTTCCCTGAAATGACGATCGGCGCGCACGTCGCGCTGATGTCATTTCAGTGAAACTGAAACTGAAAAGAGCCAAGAGGCTCATTTCAGTTTCAGTTTCTACGTGCTCAGGGAGCTATCTCAGCCCCCTGAGCACGTAGAAACTCAGGAGAGGTATCATTGGAAAGGGAGAATCTCCCTTTCCAATGGTACCCTCCCTAGTGGATCCCTGCTTGGGGATTGCCCCAGGAGGGCAATCCCCAAGCAGGGATCCACCCACTAGGCACCAGGGAGGGGGGAGCGGCCCCTTGGGCAAGGGCCTTTGCTCCCCCCATAAAATGATTGGCATAATTAGTCTTTCTGCCCCCGGGGGTAGAAAGCCCACTAGACACCAGGGATTTTTATAGGATATTTATTAGGGGTGGGGGCTGCCCAAAGCGGGCATGCCGATGCCCCCACCCCCGGCCACAAAATTAGTCTTTCTGCCCCCTGGGAAGCAGATGGGAGCAGTAGCCCCAATCTGCCCCCGGGGGCAGAAAGCCCACTAGATACCAGGGATTTTTTTAAATTATAGTTAGGGGTGGGGGCTGTCCAATATGGGCATGCCAATGCCCCCACCCCCCGTCACAAAGGTACAGTCTTTCTGCCTCTCCTGGGAGGCAGATGGGGGCAATGGCCCCCAATCTGCCCCCGGGGGTAGAAAGCCCACTAGACACCAGGGATTTTTTATAGGATATTTATTAGGGGTTGGGGCTCCCAAAACGGGCATGCCGATGCCCCCACCCCCCGGCCACAAAATTAGTCTTTCTGCCCCCCTGGGGGCAGATGGGGAAGTAGCCCCAATCTGCCCCCGGGGGCAGAAAGCCCACTAGATACCAGGGATTTTTTTTTAAATTATAGTTAGGGGTGGGGGCTGCCCAATATGGGCATGCCAATGCCCCCCGCCGTAAAGGTACAGTCTTTCTGCCCCTCCTGGGGGAAGATGGGGGCAGTAGCCCCCAATCTGCCCCACGGGGGCAGAAAGCCCACTAGATACCAGGGATTTCTTTTTATTATAATTCGGGGTAGGGGCTGCCCAATATGGGCATGCCAATGCCCCCACCCCGACGCAAAGGTACAGTCTTTCTGCCCCTCCTGGGGGGCAGATGGGGGCAACAGACCCCAATCTGCCCCCGGAGGCAGAAAGCCCACTAGACACCAGGGTTTTTTCCCCTCGATACAGTTAGGGGTGGGGTTGCCCAAGGTGGGAATGCCAATGCCCCCACCCCTCCCCCACGAAATTCCAGTCTTTCTGCCCCTCGGGGGCAGATGGTGTCAGTGGCCACCAATCTGCCCCCGGGGTTCAGAAACACCCTAGATGCCAGGGATTATTTTTTTATAGGCCTGGGGTGGGGCTGCCCAGAATGGGCATGCCAATGCCCCCACCCTACCCCCAAAGAAAAATACAGTACTTTCTGCCCCCCAGGAGGCAGATGAGGGCAATAGCCCCTGATCTTCCCCTCCCCGGGAGGAGGCAGAAAGCCCACTAAGCGCCAGGGATTTTTTTATATAGGTAGGGGTGGGGGCTGCCCAGAATGGGCATGTCAATGCCCCCACCCCAAAAAAAATGCTTCAGTCTTTCTGCCCCCCTGGGAGGCAGATGGGGCAATAGCACCTTATCTGCCCCCCGGGGGGCAGAAAGCCCACTAGCCACCAGGGATTTTTTTTATAAAGTTCGGGGTGGGGGCTGCCAAGAATGGACATGCCAATGCCCCCACCCACCCCAAAAAAGATGTCACTGTCTTTCTGCCCCTCCCAGGAGGCAGATGGGGGCAGTAGCCCCTGATCTGCCCCCGGGGGCAGAAAGCCCACTATGTGCCAGCGATTATGCTGGCTTTTTTATACGCAGGGGTGGGGGCTGACCAGAAAAGGCATCCCAATGCCCCCGACCCCCCAAAAGAATAGCCAGTCTCTCTGCCCCCCTCGGGGGCATATCGGGGCAATAGCCCCTGATTTCCCCCCTCCCCAGGGTGGCAGAAATCCCACTAGGCACTGACTTTTTTTCGGAATGTGCCTACCTGTTGAATTTGGTTCCTAGCTCTGCCGACACCTAGGGAAACCTAGCAAACCTATACATTTTTGAAAACTAGACACCCAGGGGAATCCAGGATGGGGTGACTTGACTGGCTCTCACCAGGTTCTGTTACCCAGAATCCCTTGCAAACCTAAAAATATGTCCAAAAAAACACATTTTCCTCACATTTCTGTGGTGGAAAGTTCTGGAATCTGCGTGGATGTACAAAATTCCATCCACCCCGCGTCCCCCAAAGTCTTCCGTGAAAAATGGTACCTCACTTGTGTGGATGGGTCAAGTACCCGCGACAGGCAAGGGCCCAAAACATATTGAGGCGACATCAAATTTACCTATCACAAACCAACCTGGTTTTGCAAGGGGGTCCCATGAGTTTTGGCCCCGGGCTCGACGGCCATCTAGGGAAACCAACCCAACCCACACATTTCTGAAAACTAGACACCCGGGGAATTCCAGGGAGGTATGGCTTGCGTGGATCCCCCAATGTTTTCTTACCCAGAATCCCCTGCAAACCTGATATTTTGCTGAAAAAATCACTTTTTCGCACATTTTTGTGTGGTAAAGTTGTGGAATCATGGGGCTGACACAAATTTCCTACCACCCAGCGTTCCCCAGGTCTCCCGATAAAAATGGTGCCTCACTCGGGTGGGAGGCTCAAGTACCCGCGACAGGCAAGGGCCCACAACGTATTGAGGCGACCTCAAAATGGCCTATCACAAAACGACCTGGTTTTGCAAGGGGGTTCCATGACGTTTTGGCCCGGGGCTCGGTGGCCACCTAGGGAAACCTACCAAACCCACACATTTCTGAAAAGTAGACCCCCGGGGGATTGCAGGGAGGTATGGCTTGCGTGGATCCCCCAACGTTTTCTTACCCAGAATCCCCTGCAAACCTGATATTTTGCTGAAAAAAATCACTTTTTTCGCACATTTGTGTGTGGTAAAGTTGTGGAATCATGGGGCTGACACAAATTTCCTACCACCCAGCGTTCCCCCAGGTCTCCCGATAAAAATGGTGCCTCACTCGGGTGGGAGGCTCAAGTACCCGCGACAGGCAAGGGCCCACAACGTATTGAGGCGACCTCAAAATGGCCTATCACAAAACGACCTGGTTTTGCAAGGGGGGTCCCATGACGTTTTGGCCCGGGGCTCGGCCGCCACCTAGGGAAACCTACCAAACCCACACATTTCTGAAAAGTAGACACCCGGGGGATTCCAGGGAGGTATGGCTTGCATGGATCCCCCAACGTTTTCATACCCAGAATCCCCTGCAAACCTGAAATTTGGCTGAAAAAATCACTTTTTTCACACATTTTTGTGTGGTAAAGTTGTGGCATCACGGGGCTGTCACAAATTCCCTACCACCCAGCGTTCCCCAGGTCTCCCGATACAAATGGTGCCTCACTCGGGTGGGAGGCCCAAGTACCCGCGACAGGCAAGGGCCCACAACGTATTGAGGCAACCTCAAAATTGCCTATCACAAAGCGACCTGGTTTTGCAAGGGGGGTCCCATGACGTTTTGGCCCGGGGCTCGGCGGCCACCTAGGGAAACCTACCAAACCCACACATTTCTGAAAAGTAGACTCCCAGGGGATTGCAGGGAGGTATGGCTTGCGTGGATCCCCCAACGTTTTCATACCCAGAATCCCCTGCAAACCTGAAATTTGGCTGAAAAAATCACTTTTTTCACACATTTTTGTGTGGTAAAGTTGTGGCATCACGGGCTGACACAAATTCCCTACCACCCAGCGTTCCCCAGGTCTCCCGATACAAATGGTGCCTCACTCGGGTGGGAGGCCCAAGTACCGCGACAGGCAAGGGCCCACAACATATTGAGGCAACCTCAAAATGGCCTATCACAAAACGACCTGGTTTTGCAAGGGGGGTCCCATGATGTTTTGGCCCGGGGCTCGGCGGCCACCTAGGGAAAACCTACCAAACCCACACATTTCTGAAAAGTAGACACCCGGGGATTCCAGGGAGGTATGGCTTGCGTGGATCCCCAACGTTTTCTTACCCAGAATCCCCTGCAAACCTGATATTTTGCTGAAAAAAACACTTTTTTCACACATTTTTGTGTGGTAAAGTTGTGGCATCACGGGGCTACCACAAATTTCCTACCACCCAGCATTCCCCCAGGTCTCCCGATAAAAATGGTGCCTCACTCGGGTGGGAGGCCCAAGTACCCTCGACAGGCAAGGGCCTAAAACATTTTGTGATAGGCAATTTTGATGTCGCCTCAATATGTTGTGGTCCCTTGCCTGTCGCGGGTACTTGGGCCTCCCACCCGAGTGAGGCACTCATTTTATCGGGAGACCTGGAGAACGCTGGGTGGTAGGAAATTTGTGTGAGGCCAGTGATGCCACACTTTCCACACAAAATGTGTGAAAAAAGTGATTTTTTCAGCTAAAATTGAGGTTTGCAGGGGATTCTGGGTATGAAACGTTGGGGGATCCACGCAAGCCATACCTCCTGGAAGACCCGGGTGCCTACTTTTCAGAAATGTGTGGGTTTGGTAGGTTTCCCTAGATGGCCGCCGAGCACGGGCCAAAAACCCAGGTGACCCCTTGCAAAACCAGGTCGTTTTGTGATAGGCCATTTTGAGGTCGCCTCACTACGTTGTGGGCCCTGCCTGTCGCAGGTACTTGGGCCTCCCACACAAGTGAGGCACCATTTTTATCGGGAGACCTGGGGGAACGCTGAGTGGTAGGAAATTTGTGTGAGGCCAGTGATGCCACACTTTCCCACACAAAAATGTGTGAAAAAAGTGATTTTTTCAGCTAAAATTGAGGTTTGCAGGGGATTCTGGAAGAAAGCGTTGGGGATCCACGCAAGCTATACCTCCCTGGATGCCCCGGGTGTCTACTTTTCAGAAATGTGTGGGTTTGGTAGGTTTCCCTAGATGGCCGCTGAGCACGGGCGAAAAGCCCAGGTGACCCCCTTGCAAAACCAGGTCGTTTTGTGATAAGGCCATTTTGAGGTCGCCTCACTACGTTGTGGGCCCTTGCCTGTCGCGGGTACTGGGCCTCCCACACAAGTGAGGCACCATTTTATCAGGAGACCTGGGGAACACTGGGTGGTAGGAAATTTGTGTGAGGCCAGTGATGCCACACTTTCCCACACAAAAATGTGTGGAAAAAGTGTTTTTTCAGCTAAAATTGAGGTTTGCAGGGGATTCTGGGTAAGAAACGTTGGGGGATCCACGCAAGCCATACCTCCCTGGAAGGCCCCGGGTGTCTATTTTTCAGAAATGTGTGGGTTTGGTAGGTTCCCTAGATAGCCACTGAGCACGGGGCCAAAAACCCAGGTGACCGCCCTTGCAAAACCAGGTCAGTTTTGTGAAAGGCCATTTCGAGGTCGCCTCACTACGTTGTGGTACCTTGCCTGTCGCGGGTACTTGGGCCTCCCACACGAGTGAGGCACCATTTTTATCGGGAGACCTGGGGGAACGCTGGGTGGTAGGAAATTTGTGTGAGGCCAGTGATGCCACACTTTCCCACACAAAAATGTGTGAAAAAGTGATTTTTTCAGCTACAATTGAGGTTTGCAGGGGATTCTGGGTAAGGAAACGTTGGGGGATCCACGCAAGCCATACCTCCCTGGAAGCCCCTGGTGTCTACTTTTCAGAAATGTGTGGGTTTGGTAGGTTTCCCTAGATGGCCACCGAGCACGGGGCCAAAACCCAGGTGACTCCCTTGCAAAACCAGGTCGTTTTGTGAAAGGCCATTTTGAGGTCGCCTCACTACGTTGTGGGCCCTTGCCTGTCGCTGGTACTTGGGCCTCCCACACAAGTGAGGCACCATTTTTATCGGGAGACCTGGGGAACGCTGGGTGGTAGGACATTTGTGTGAGGCCAGTGATGCCACACTTTCCCACACAAAAATGTGTGAAAAAGTGATTTTTTCAGCTAAAATTGAGGTTTGCAGGGGATTCTGGGTAAGGAAACATTGGGGGATCCACGCAAGCCATACCTCCCTGGAAGCCCCCGGGTGTCTACTTTTCAGAAATGTGTGGGTTTGGTAGGTTTCCTAGATGGCCACCGAGCACGGGGCCAAAAACCCAGGTGACTCCCTTGCAAAACCAGGTCGTTTTGTGAAAGGCCATTTTGAGGTCGCCTCACTACGTTGTGGGCCCTTGCCTGTCGCGGGTACTTGGGCCTCCCACACAAGTGAGGCACCATTTTTATCGGGAGACCTGGGGGAACGCTGGGTGGTAGGAAATTTGTGTGAGGCCAGTGATGCCACACTTTCCCACACAAAAATGTGTGAAAAAAGTGATTTTTTCAGCTAAAATTGAGGTTTGCAGGGAATTCTGGGTAAGGAAACGTTGGGGGATCCACGCAAGCCATACCTCCCTGGAAGCCCCTGGGTGTCTACTTTTCAGAAATGTGTGGGTTTGGTAGGTTTCCTAGATGGCCGCCGAGCACGGGGCCAAAACCCAGGTGACCCCTCTTGCAAAACCAGGTCGTTTTGTGAAAGGCCATTTTGAGGTCGCCTCACTACGTTGTGGGCCCTTGCCTGTCGCGGGTACTTGGGCCTCCCACACAAGTGAGGCACAATTTTTATCGGGAGACCTAGGGGAACGCTGGGTGGTAGGAAATTTGTGTGAGGCCAGTGATGCCACACTTTCCCACACAAAAATGTGTGAAAAAGTGATTTGTTCAGCTAAAATTGAGGTTTGCAGGGGATTCTGGGTAAGGAAACGTTGGGGGATCCACGCAAGCCATACCTCCCTGGAAGCCCCCGGGTGTCTACTTTTCAGAAATGTGTGGGTTTGGTAGGTTTCCTAGGTGCCGGCAGAGCTAGGGTTCACAAACTACAGCTAGGCACTTTGGCCAAAAAGGTTCATTTTTCACTGCGAAATTGAGGTGTGACCACGTTGCGTTTTGCGCCGTTTCCTGTCGCAGGCACTAGGCCGACCCACACAAGTGAGGTACCATTTTTCTCGTAAGACTTTGGGGAACGCGGGGTGGGTGGAAATTTGTGGATCCACACAGATTCCAGAACTTTCCACCACAGAAATGTGGGGAAAATGTGGGTTTTTGGACAATTTGTTAGGTTTGCAAGGGATTCTGAGTAACAGAACCTGGTGGGAGGCAGTCCAGTCACCCCATCCTGGATTCCCCTGGGTGTCTAGTTTTCAAAAATGTATAGGTTTGCTAGGTTTCCCTAGGTGCCGGCAGAGCTAGGGTTCACAAACTACAGCTAGGCACTTTGCCAAAAAAGGGTCATTTTTCACTGCGAAATTGAGGTGTGACCACGTTGCGTTTTGCGCCGTTTCCTGTCGCAGGCACTAGGCCGACCCACACAAGTGAGGTACCATTTTTCTCGTAAGACTTTGGGGAACGCGGGGTGGGTGGAAATTTGTGGATCCACGCAGATTCCAGAACTTTCCACCACAGGAATGTGGGGAAAATGTGGTTTTTTTGACAATTTTTTATGTTTGCAAGGGATTCTGGGTAACAGAACCTGGTGGGAGGCAGTCAAGTCACCCCATCCTGGATTCCCCTGGGTGTCTAGTTTTCAAAAATGTATAGGTTTGCTAGGTTTCCCTAGGTGCCGGCAGAGGTAGAGTTCAAAAACTACAGCTAGGCACTTTGCAAAAAAAGGGTCATTTTTCACTGCGTAATTGAGGTGTGACCACGTTGCGTTTTGTGCCGTTTCCTGTCGCAGGCACTAGGCCGACCCACACAAGTGAGGTACCATTTTTCTCGTAAGACTTTGGGGAACGCGGGGTGGGTGGAAATTTGTGGATCCACGCAGGTTCCAGAACTTTCCACCACAGAAATGTGGGGAAAATTGTGTTTTTTTGACAATATTTTATGTTTGCAAGGGATTCTGGGTAACAGAACCTGGTGGGAGGCAGTCCAGTCACCCCATCCTGGATTCCCCTGGGTGTCTAGTTTTCAAAAATGTATAGGTTTGCTAGGTTTCCCTAGGTGCCGGCAGAGCTAGGGTTCAAAACTACAGCTAGGCACTTTGCCAAAAAAGGGTCATTTTTCACTGCGAAATTGAGGTGTGACCACGTTGCGTTTTGCGCCGTTTACTGTCGCAGGCACTAGGCCGACCCACACAAGTGAGGTACCATTTTTCTCGTAAGACTTTGGGGAACGCGGGGTGGGGGAAATTTGTGGATCCACGCAGATTCCAGAACTTTCCACCACAGAAATGTGGGGAAAATGTGGTTTTTTTGACACTTTGTTATGTTTGCAAGGGATTCTGGGTAACAGAACCTGGTGGGAGGCAGTTCAGTCACCCCATCCTGGATTCCCCTGGGTGTCTAGTTTTCAAAAATGTATAGGTTTGCTAGGTTTCCCTAGGTGCCGGCAGAGGTAGGGTTCAAAAACTACAGCTAGGCACTTTGCCAAAAAGGGTCATTTTTCACTGCGAAATTGAGGTGTGACCACGTTGCGTTTTGCGCCGTTTCCTGTCGCAGGCACTAGGCCGACCCACACAAGTGAGGTACCATTTTTCTCGTAAGACTTTGGGGAACGCGGGGTGGGTGGAAATTTGTGGATCCACGCAGATTCCAGAACTTTTCCACCACAGAAATGTGGGCAAAATGTGGTTTGTTTGACAATGTTTTATGTTTGCAAGGGATTCTGGGTAACAGAACCTGGTGGGAGGCAGTCAAGTCACCCCATCCTGGATTCCCCTGGGTGTCTAGTTTTCAAAAATGTATAGGTTTGCTAGGTTTCCCTAGGTGCCGGCAGAGCTAGGGTTCAAAAACTACAGCTAGGCACTTTGCAAAAAAGGGTAATTTTTCATTGTGAAAATGTGGTACGTCCACGTTGCATTTTGAGCCATTTCCTGTTGTGGGCACAAGGGCTACCCACACAAGTGAGGTACCATTTTTATCGGGAGACTTAGGGTAACACATAATTGTAGAGCAACTGTTATTACCTATTGACTTTTGATGCATTTCTGCCTTCCAAATGAAAGACAATGTGTAAAAAATAAGTCATTTTGAAAAATGACCTATAATTCTCATGCTAGTATGGGTACTCCCAATTTCGGAAATGTACAAATATCTACTGTTTCTAAAATCTACATTTTGTTCCCATTTCAGAAATACATAGGTGTCTTTCATAACAATTTTTCCATGTATACATTTTCCCAAAATAATTGCTATATACCCGGTACATAATAAAAAACCATTTCAAGATGCTGCTCAATTATTGGCTCTAGGTTCGTCGGGTTCTTGGTGAACCTACAAGTCCTATATATCCCCACAACCAGAAAGGTCCAGCAGATATAACGGTATATTGCCTTCAAATAGTTGTCATAATTAGAAGAAGTTACAGGTGAAAACGTTGACACAAATGGCTGTTTTTTTCAACTAATTTTCAATTTTTCCTTTATTTAACTGTTAGTTTCTATAAGGAAAACTTTAAGGATCTACAGAAATGACCCCTTGCTGAATTCAGAATTTTGTCTACTTTTCAGCAATGTATGGCTTTCCAGGATCCATTATTGGTTTCATACCCATTTCTACCATTAACTGAAGGAGGTTGAAAGCACAAAAAATAGCAAAAATAGGCTATGTCCCAGAAAAATGCCAAAACTGTGTAAAAAAGTTGGTTTTCTGACAAAAGTCTGCTTGTCCCTGAAAGCTGGGAAGATGGTGATTTCAGCACCACAACCCCTTTTTGATGCCATTTGCAGGGAAAAATAAAGACGCTTTCATCTGTAGCCCTTTTTCGCATTTTTCCCCAAAAAAACAAATTTAGCTGTATTTTGACTAATTTCTGGGTTCCCTCCAGGGGAATCCACAAACCCTGGGTACCTTTACAATCCCCATGATGTTAGAAAAAAGGACGCAAATTTGGCATGGATACCTTATGTGGTCAAAAAGTTACAGGGGCCTAAGCGCGCACTACCCCAAATAGCCAAAAAAGGCTTAGCACAGGAGGGGAAAAGGCCTAGCAGCGAAGGGTTAAATCAGCCCTCTATTTAAAAAGGGAGAGCTCTGGGGAATGGAGTCCCCAGAGCTGCAATCGGCTCTGGTAGGGGGCCCGTGCAGCTCCTTTCCCCAAAAGTGTTTTTAAATATTTAAAAAAGGCTAGTCCCCAGGGATGGGGTCCCTGAGGCTAAATTTGGCCCAGGGAGGGGGGCGTGTGGAACCCCTGCACTAAAAGTATTTTCAGAAATTAAAAAAGGCTAGGCCTGAGGGAAGGGGTCCCCAGCACCTAAATCAGCCCAGGGAGTGGGGCCTCGCAGCCCCCCTCATGAAATAAAAAAGAATAATTAAGAAAGGCCAGGCGCTGGCAGATGGTGTCCCCAGGGCCAAAATCCGCCCAGGCAAGGGGTCCACACATCCCCCTCCCTATTACAAAAAGGCCTGGCCCTGGGGGATAGGGTCCCCAAGGCCAAAATTGGCCTAGGGAAGGGGGGCCACACACCCCCTTCCCTAATAAAAGATAAAGATGTAAAACATCTGCTGACCTGTGAAGTCCCCAGAGGCCCCCCTACTTCTACCACTCTGCAAGCATGCCTCCTGGTGCACTACTGGATGCTCAGGGTCCTTGGGGGCCAACAAGCCCTCCTGTTACCTCCAGTAAGTCTCAAACAGTGGGATTACAGAGAGAGCGTCCGAGGCCACACCTCATTTCTCCACCACTCCGCAAACGTGCCTCCCGGTGCACTGCTGGTTGGAGTATGAAGTCCCCATGGATGCTGAGGGTCCTTGGGGGCTAAGAACCCCTACTCTTACCTCCATAAGTCCCACACAGCAGGATTGCTGTGATCTGGCCAGAGGCCCGACCCCTTTCTCCACCACTCTGCAAATGCACAAAATGCACCTCCCGGTGCACAGCTGGTTGGGGGATGAAGTGTGTGTGTATATATATATAATATATTCACTGAAAAAACCAAAGGTTACAGGGATGTTATAATTAAGAAGTAGAATTTAAAAAAAACTTAGAAATTCACTGAAAAAAACAAAGGTTACAGGGACATTATAGTTAGGCTGACATTTCACTCGTACAAAACCAGAAATAGAGCAGGTATAGTTACCTGAGCTAACTATAACTTACGCCCCCACAATGTACTGCTTATTATCTCACATATTACTGCACTCATGACATGGTCACTGATGACATCACTGATGACATCGAGTGATTGTGTTCTTAAGAGTTTATGGATGTTAAACATATGTACCACCTACTACAGAAGTTACATTAGCATACCAAGTGCACTACTACTGAGTGATACTACTTCTAACATATATTATGTGAGTGGCTGTGTGACTGTATGTATCCTTGTGTATATGGGTGTGTAAGTGGCTGTATGGTTATATAAGTGAATGTGTGAGTAGCTGTGTGGGTGAGTGAGATGCTGTTTAAACGGCTGTATTGGTGAGTGAATGGGTGTGTCATTGGATGTATGGGTGAGTGAGTGGCAGTGTGAGTGGCTCTATGGGTGAGTACGTGGGTGTGTAGTGACTGTATGGGTGAGTGAGTGGGTATCTGAATGGCTATATGAGTGAGTGACTTGGTGTGCAAGTAACTGTATGGGTGAGTGAGTGGCTATTTGAGTCAGTGTTTGGTTAAGTGAGTTTGTGCATGAGTTGCTGTATTGATCAGTTGTTTGAGTACCTGCATGGGTGTATGAGTGTCTGTGTGGGTGGGTGAGTGGGGTGTGACTCCCTGCAAGGATGAGTGAGTGGGTGAATCAGTGGCTGTATGGGTTCGTGAGTGCATCTGTGAGGGGCTGTATGGGTAATTGAGTGTGCATATGGCTGTGTCAGTGAGTGAATGGATGTCTCAGGGGTATATGGCTGACTACTTGCATATGTGAAAGACAGTATAGGTGAGTGTTGAAGTATGTAAGTGACTGTATGTGTGAGTGAGGGATTGTGACAATGGCTATATCAGTGAGTGTGTGCTTGTGTCAGTGACTGTATAGGTGAGTGAGTGAGCATGTGTTAGTGTGTGTATAACTGTATAGGTGAATAAGTGGCAGTATGATTGGCTCTATGGGTGAGTGAGTAGGTGTGTGAGTAGCTCAATGAGTGTCTGACAGTATATGAGTGGCTGTATGGGTGTATGAGTGGATATGTCAGTGGGTGTATTAGGGAGTGAGTGGGTGTATGAGTGGCTGTATGGGTGAGTGAATGGATGTGTGTGTAGACCTATGAATGAGTGAGTGGGTGTGTAAGAATTGGTATGGGTGTTTCAATGGTTTTGAAAATGATAGTGTGAAAGCTTGAGTCGGTATATGAATGGTTACATAGGGGTGTGAGTGGCTGTGTCAGAGATTCTGTGGATGATGTCATCAGTGATGTCATCAGTGATGTCATTTGAGATGTCATCAGTGATGTCACTGACCATGTCATGAGTGATGTAATATATGAGTCATAAGCAGTGCATTGCGGGGGCACGAGTTATAGTTAGCTCATCTAACTATAACTGCTGAATTTCTCTGGCTTTGTATGAGTGAAATGCCAGCCTAACTATAACATCCCTGTAATCTTTGTTGTTTTCAGTGAATTTCTAAGGTTTTTTTGAATGCTAATTGTTAACTGTAATATTCCTGTATCCTTTGTTTTTTTCAATTTTTAAGGTTTTTTAAAAATTCTATTTCTTAACTGTAATGCCCATTTTTTTGTAAGTGAACCTGTAAGATTTTCATACTTTCTTTTTATAATTGGATATTGTGTATTATATGTATATAATACACAACTCTTTTTTTAAATTTCATTTGTCTTTATCAGAAAATACATTAATAACTGGTTTTATTTTTAACAATTTTGTAAGTCGGCACAACATTGTTTCATTTACAGTGGAGATTCTATCATCAGTAAATGTATTTCACCTACTGAAAAAAAGACATTTTCTAAATAAAGTTTAACTCTAAATATTTAGTAAAATATTGTTTTAACTTTTCTTTCTGTGATCAATTTAGAAGAAAGCCCTTTTAAAAAAATATATTTTTGACTATCGAAGTCACCGCGATGACGTCTGTAGTTCACGAAGAGCACATGATTTATACAAAATGTAAAACATAGATATAGACATATTCTATAGTATATTTAACAGTAGAGTTTTATCAGTGTACTTTTCAAACTCATATTTTTCTAGTGAGTTTCCAGTTTAATCACCTCCAAACACTTTTTTCCCGTTTCTGCGAAGACAGAGGAAGATCCGATGATGTAGTTAGACGTGGATAGCGCGTTTTTCAACAAATTTAGTATATCTGTTTACTATTATGATATTACAAGTTCAGCTTTTCTTTCTATTTTTAAACAAAACTTCTTTAAACTTATATCTTGCATTTCCACTTCACGGCGGTAACCGCAACTATTTTGGTCACCTCAAATATCACATGACCGGGAAAGCAAGGAATATGATTGGATAATATACTTTTCAGCAAAATCAATAGGAAGTACATACTCACTCCTCCTTCTTGAATATTCTTCCATAGAACTTCATTCTGAGCAGGTGGATTCATTTTGCAGTGGAAACGTTTTGTTGTTTTTTTCTATCAGAAATGGCAACACAGCAAGGAAATGGGGGTCAGCAGGAACAACAGCTGGACCAGGATGTGGATGGGGTGGACAGTGAAGATCTGGAAGAACATGAACCTCCACAAAAAGAGAGCCAGTGTGGCTTGGGAATTTTTTACAATTCCATCAGGTGATTCACAAATAACTTCCAAAATTGTGCAATGCACATTTTGCGAGAAGACCCTCTCTAGAGGTAAGAACAAGAAATATTCATGTTGGACAATGTCCATGTTATACCATCTAAAAACCTATCATAAAAAACCTCTCCAACGGGTGATCAAGCAG
The DNA here is from genome assembly GCA_963921515.1 of Calotriton arnoldi. Classification (NCBI taxonomy): domain Eukaryota; kingdom Metazoa; phylum Chordata; class Amphibia; order Caudata; family Salamandridae; genus Calotriton; species Calotriton arnoldi. Next base: position 281,145 of record CAWUFW010009574.1, on the reverse strand, counting down.
AGGGAAGCTGGAGGACCATGTACTTCAGTGGCAGCAACAACAATTCTTGGTCAAAACCTCCCTTCTGAGGTGCAGAGTACTGCAACGTATATGGCTTCAGATATGTCAAGAATGGGCACATACTGCGTGGACTGTAGTGTTGTCATAAGTACTGGTGAGCAGTCTCTTACAGCTATTCACAATGCTGCAAAACAGCATACATGCAAATTTTTTCCTCTTTTTTATGTTTTTCAGAATTCCTGCTGTCCCAGTTGCCATTTTTGTTATTATAAAAAAACAGCAAAAAAATGTAAAACTTTAAAAAAGCCTTAAAAAAAGGCTCCTGTTGGAACCACCTTTCACAGTTAAAAAAATATAAAGTATGTATATATGTAGGAATGAGTGTATGACTGATGTATGGATAACTGAATGAGTGCAGAACTGGTGCATGGATGTTACAATGGGTGCAGCAGTGGTGCCTGAGTAAATCTATGAGTGCATAAATAGTGCCTGAGTGATTGGATGGGTGCACACGTAGTGATTGGGTGATTGCATGTGTGCATGGGTAGTGAGTGGCTGAATGGATGAGTGCATATGTAGTGCCTAAGTGAATGGAAGAATGGAACTGTAGTGCCTAAGTGAATGGATGAGTGCATGGTTAATGGCTGTGTGAATGGATAGTGCTGGGTGATTAGATGAGTACATAGGTAGTACCTGAGTGAATGGATGAGTGCATGTATAGTACCTGAGTGAACTGATGAGTGAAATGAATGAAATTTGTACTTGTAAAGCGCACCCATACCCCCAAAGGGGTGTCCAGGCGCTGTACGCATACCGCTGTGGAACCCTTCCTGGCTTTTCCCTGTGAAATGTCCACTCCTGGGCACCCCCAGGGTGAAGCCAGGCATCCCAGCGCTGTTGGGGCCCTTGTGGAGATTAAGCAAGCTATTGCCCAGAGTTGCAGAGTGGGACCCATGATTAGAATAGGCACCGAGGCGAGAATTATCAGGTCCGAGGAAATTGAGCCCAAGACCCGCCGAGGCGGGAATTGAACCCTGGTCCCGGGCCAGATCTCTGCATCAGGGTCTGCCGCTCTAACCATTTAGCCACACGCGTGCAAGGGTAGTACCTGAGTGGTTGGATGTGTCCATGGGTAGTGCATGAGTGAATAGGTGAGTGCATGGGTACTGGCTGAGCGATTCAATATGTGCATGGTTAGTGCCTGAGTGAATGGATGAGTGCATGAGTGAATGGCTGAGTGCAAGTGTAGTGCCTGGGTCATTGAGTGCAAGTGTAGTGCCTAGGTCATTAGACAAGTGTTTGGATAGTGCCTGAGTGAATGGATGAACACATGCATAGTGCCTGAGTGAATGGATGAGTGGAAGTGTACTGCCTGGGTGATTGGCTGTGTGCATGCATAGTGACTGATTGAATGGATGACCACATGCATACTACCTGAATGAATGGATGAGTACATGGGTAGTGCCTGGTTGATTGGATGAGTGCATGGATAGTGGCTGGGTGAATAGATGAGTGCACAGGTAGTGCCTGGGTGAATGGATGAGTAGAAGGGTAGTGCCTGGGTGATTCGATATGTGCATGGTTAGTACCTATGTGAATAGATGAGTGCATGGGCAGTGCGCAAATGAATCAACCAGTGCAACGCTAGTGGCTGGGTGATTGGGTGAGTGCATAGATAGTGCCTGGGTCATTGGGTGAATGAATGCATAGTGCCTGCATAATTGGGTGAGTACATGGATAGTGCCTGGGTCATTGGATGAGTGCATGGGTAGTGCCTCAGTGAATGGATGAGTGCAAGGGTAGTGCCTGAGTGAATAGATGAGTGTGTGGATAATGGCTGGGTGGATGGATGAGTGCATGAGTGAATGGATGAGTGCAAGTGTAGTGCCTGGGTCATTAGACGAATGTTTGGATAGTGCCTGAGTGAGTGGATGAACGCATGCATAGTGCCTGAGTGAATGGATGAGTAGAAGGGTAGTGCCTGGGTGATTGGATATGTGCATGCATAGTGCCTGGGTGAATGGATGAGTGCATGGATAATGCCAGAGTGAATGAATGAGTGCATGGGTAGTACCTGGATCATTCGATTAGTGTATGGGTAGTGCCTGAGTGAATGGATGAGTGCATGCATACTGCCTGAGTGAATGGATGAGTGCAACGGTAGTGCCTGGGTGATTTAAAGAATGTATGAGTAGTGCCTGGTTGATTGGATGAGTGCATAAGTAGTATCTGGGTGATTGAATGAGTGCATGAGTAATAACTGGGTGAGTGGATGAGTGCATGGGTAATGCCTCAGTGAATAAATGAGTACAAGGGTAGTGCCTGGGTGATTGGATGAGTGCATGAATAGTGCCTAGGTGATTGGGAGAGTGCATAGATAGTGCCTGAGAGAATGGATAAGTGCATGGGTACTGCTTGGGTGATTAGATGAGTGCATGGGAATTGTCTCAGTAAATGGATGAGTGCATGCATAGTGCCTCGGTGAATGGATGAGTGCAAGGATAGTGCCTGGGTGATTGGATATGTGCATGGGTAGTGTCTGGGTGAATGGATGAGTGCAAAGGTAGTGCCTGGGTGATTGGATGGGAAACAGCCTTTACAATGGAAGCGTTACAACACATGCCATTACAACGCATGTCGTTACAACCCGAAAGGCTTGTTGCAGGGGGCAGAAGGTGTTGGAGTTAACTCCAACACCTTCCCTACTGTTGCACACACTGGAGTTGGAATAGTAAATTATACTATTCTAACTCCCAGCGCACCCCTGACAGCAAGATGGGGTAAAGGTATGCTTTGTAAGGGCATGCATTGTAATGGCATGCGTTGTAACGTCATACAACCGATGGATATATGTATGGTAAGTACATGGGTGAATAGATGAGCGCATGGGTAGTGCATGAGTGAATGGATCAGTGCAAGTATACTGCCTGAGTAAATGAATGAGTGGAAGGGTAACACCTGAGTTATTGGATGAATGCAAGGAAGTGCCTGGGTGATTAGGTGAGTGCATGGATAGTGCCTGGGTGATTGGATGAGTGCATGGGTACTGCCTGGGTGATTGGATGAGTGCATGTGTAGGGCCAGGATACATTTATAAGTGCATGGATAATGCTTGGGTGAATGAATGACTGTACGGGTAGTGCCTGGGTGAATGTCTGAGTGCATGGGTAGTGGCTGAGTGAATTGAGGAGTGTGGGGGGTACTGCCTGAGTCAATGGATGAGTGAATGAATAATGTATGGGTTAATGGATGAGGAGAAGGGTAGTGCCTGGGTGATTTGATATGTACATGGTTTGTACCTGGGTGAATAGATGAGTGCATAGGAAGTGTGCGAGTGAATGAATCAGTACAAAGGTAGTACCTGAGTAAATTAATGGTTGGAAGGATAACGCCTGAGTGATTGGAGGAGTGCAAGGTAGTGCCTTTGTAATTGGATTAGTGCAAGGGTTGTCCCTGGGTGATTAGGTGAGTGCATAGATAGTGCCTGGGTCATTGGGTGAATAAATGCATAGTGCCTGCATGATTGGATGAGTACATGGATAGTGCCTGGGTGATTGGATGAGTGCATGGGTAGTGCCTCAGTGAATGGATGAGTGCAAGGGTAGTGCCTGAGTGCACGGATAATAGCTGGGTGAATAAATCAGTGCATGGGCCATGCCTGAGGGAATGGATAAGCGCATGTTTAGTAACTGAGTAAACAGAGGAGTGCAAGGGTAGTTCCTGAGTGATTGGATGTGTCCATGATTGGTTGTGCCTAGGTAATTGCATGCATGCAAGGTCAGTGCCTGGGTGATTAGGTGAGTGCATGGATAGCACCTGGGTGATTGGATGAGTACATGTGTAATGCCTGGGTGATTGGATGAGTGCATGAGTAGTGCCTGGATACATGGATAAGTGCATGGATAATGCTTGGGTGAATGAATGACAGTATGGGTAGTGCCTGGGTGAATGTATGAGTGCATGAGTAGTGGCTGAGTGAATTAAGGAATTTAAGGGTACTGCCTGAGTGAATGGATGAGTGCATGAATAATGTCTGGGTGAATGAATGAGTGTATGGGTAGTGCCTGGGTAATTGGATGAGTGCATGGATAGTGGCTGGGTGAATAGATGAGTACATGGGTAGTACCTGGGTGATTGGATGAGTAGAAGGGCAGTGCCTGGGTGATTCAATATGTGCATGGTTAGTACCTGGGTGAATAGATGAGTGCATAGGTAGTGCACAAGTGAATGTATCAGTGCAACAGTAGTACCTGAGTAAATGAATGAGTAGAAGGATAATGCCTGAGTGATTAGATGAGTGGAATATAGTACCTCAGTAATTACATTAGTGCAAGGGTAGTCCCTGGGTGATTGGGTGAGTGCATAGATAGTGCCTGGGTCATTGGGTGAATGAATGCATAGTGCCTGCATGATTGGGTGAGTACATGGATAGTGCCTGGGTCATTGGATGAGTGCATGGATAGTGCCTACATGAATGGATGAGTGCAAGGGTAGTGCCTAAGTGAATAGATGAGTGCACGGATAATGGCTGGGTGAATGAATCAGTGCATGAGTAGTACCTGAGTGAGTGGATGAGTGCATGGTTCATGCCTGAGTGCATGCATAGTACCTGAGTGAGCAGATGACTGCAAGGGCAGTTCCTGAGTGATTGGATGTGTCCATGGGTAGTGCCTAGGTGAATGGATGAGGGCGTGGTTCGCACCTGAGTGAATAGATGAATGCATGGGTACTGGCTAAGTGATTTGATATGTGCATGTTTAGTACATGGGTGAATGGATGAGGGCATGTTTAGCACCTGAGTGAATAGACGAATGCATGGGTACTGGCTAAGTGATTTGATATGTGCATGTTTAGTACATGGGTGAATGTATGAGTGCATGAGTGAATGGATGAGTGCAAGTGTATTGCTTGGGTCATTAGACAAGTGTGTGGATAGTGTCTGAGTGAATGGATGAATACATGCATAGTGCCTGAGTGAATGGATGAGTGGAAGGGTACTACCTGGGTGATTTGATGTGTGCATGCTTAGTGACTGAGTGAATGGATGACTGCATGCATACTGCCTGGGTGATTGGATGAGTGCATGAGTAGTGCCTGGATACATGGATGAGTGCATGGATAATGCTTGGGTGAATGAATGAATGACTGTATGGGTAGTGCCTGGGTGAATGTATGAGTGCATGAGTAGTGGCTGATTGGATTAAGGAATTTAAGGGTACTGCCTGAGTAAATGGATGAGTGCATGAATAATGTCTGGGTGAATGAATGAGTGTATGGGTAGTGCATGGGTGATTGGATGGGTGAATAGATGAGTGCATGGGTAGTGCCTGGGTGATTGGATGAGTAGAAGGGTAGTGCCTGAGTGATTCGATATGTGCATGGTTAGTACCTGGGTGAATAGACGAGTGCATGGGTAGTGCACGAATGAATGAATCAGTGCCACTGTAGAACCTGAGTAAATTAATGAGTGGAAGGGTAACACCTGAGTGATTGGATGAGTGTAAGATAGTGCCTCGGTAATTGTATTAGTGCAAGGGTAGTGGCTGGGTGATTAGGTGAATGAATGCGTAGTGTCTGCATGATTGGGTGAGTACATGGTTAGTGCCTGGGTGATTGGATGAGTGCATGGATAGTGCCTCATTGAATGGATGAGTGCATGGGTAGTGCCTGAGTGAATTGATGAGTGCAAGCGTAGTGCCTCTGTGAATGCATGAGTGCCTGGTTAGGGCCTGGGTGAATGGATGAGTAGAAGGGTAGTGCCTGGGTGAATGAAGGAGTGCATGGTTAGTGCCTCAGTGAATGGATGAGTGCAAGGGTAGTGCCTGAGTGAATGGATAAGTGCATGGATAATGGCTGGGTGAATGAATTAGTACACGGGTAGTGGCTGGGTGAATGTATGAGTGCATGGGTAGTGCTTCAGTGAATGGATGAGTGCAAGGGGAGTGTCTGGGTGATTAGATGAGTGCATGGATAGTACATTGGGGATTCTGTGAGTGCATAGATAGTGCCTGAGTCAATGGATGAGTGCATGGGTACTGCTTGTGTAATTGTATAGGTGCATGGGTAGTGCCTGGATGTCTGCAAGAGTAGCGCCTGGGTGATTGGATGAGTGCAAGGGTAGGCCCTGAGTCATTGGATGAGTGCAAGGGTAGTGGGTTGGTGATTGGGTGCATTGGGTGAGTACATAGATAGGGTCTGGGTGATTGGCTGAATGCATGGATACTGTCTGCATGATTTGGTGAGTGCATGGATAGTGCCTGGGTGATTGCATGAGTGCATGGGCAGTGTCTCAGTAAATGGATGAGTGCATACATAGTGTCTGGGTGTTTGCATAGTGCATGGGTACTGCCAGGTGATTGGCTGAGTGCCTGAGTAGTGGCTGAGAGATTAGTTGAACACAAGTGCAGTACCTGAGTGATTGGATGACTGCTTAGGCAGCGACTGAATGATTGGACTAGTGCAACTGTTGTGCATGGAAGATGGGATGAGTACATGAGTAGTAACTCAAGGAATCCATTACTAGATTAGCAATTTGACCCACATAATATATCTCGACCTGCAACCACTGTGAATAAATAAAAAAAGACAATAATATATTCAAATTTTATTTCAAACACTAGGCAACCAAACAACATTCAATATTTTTTTACCAAAACTGTTATTCAACATAGACAAATGTTTTATGTTTTTTTCCTGTTTTCAGCTTTCATACTTGTTCACTTCCAACAGTGCTTTGTACGAAGACTCATCATGAAACAGTGAGAAAAAGCAATGAATGGATTGTAAAAAACAAAACCAAATATGCGCAGTAGATCTTTATAACTATGTCATACTGTCCACTGCACTCACTACAAGTTTTTAATACTGGCTTGCTGATAGCTTACTACCTTAATGAAAACAACTATTGTAAAATTGTTTCTGATATTATTATATCTGGTATCGTTACACAGCTCACACAGCACTTACTTTCTTCTCATCAAAATCAATCAGTAATAAACCAGACAATTTTTAGACAATACCCGCAATAGGCTGAATAATGTCTCAGAAACACATAATCCATATATATATATAACAACACAATACCACATTTTCTTATCTTAGAGTCTCCTTATTCAGTTCTAGAAACAGCAGATATGAGTTTGGTAAGTTTTTGGGTAGTCTTGATTTGAATATTACTTGTATGTCACTGCTCTCTGTCCATCCTGTTTGACATCTTACATATATTGTGTAGTGTCCAGAGGATATATTAACTCCTTCATGAAATATGATTGCTATAGTTGTGAAAGTTCTTTTTAAGATGGAAAGTTGTGCAGCTTTAAAGTTTGTAATTTCAGTTCCTAACTTAGTACCATCCACTCTGGATCGTTGTAGCATGACTATGAAATATTTCCCATACCTCTGCAGAAACAACATTGACCTAAGTTCTGATCTGCAGTTTGGACAGGTCATATCTTGATGGGCATTTGTAGTTAAATCTTCAAACAGCACAGCTTCACAATCTGGTAATGTCAAGTAGAGGATTCATTCTGAATTGATTTCAGTGCTAGACGTAAATTCACAATCTTCACAGTTATGGGTCCATTTGTCTGTGAAACCAAATAATTAATTGCTATTCACATCTTCTTCACCTAATAGTCCTAGAATTACCATTAGAAATTCATGAGCATCCTGCTGAAGATTTTCAGAGAACTCTACTGATCCAGTACAGTCATCAGTGAGTTCTTATTCCAGTAGCAGAATGTATAATACATCTATCACTTCTTAATTCTTCAAGTAAACTACACAGTTAGGAAGGCATTCTTTTATCTACCTTTTCTTTAATAGAATTTGTAAAATGAGGCAAATTATATAGTCCATTTAACACTACATTTGCATATCAGTTCACTCCAGATTTAATATCAAAGTGATAGCCTTGTATTTCCTCATTGTGCTCAAGTTTTCTTTTCTTTCCTCCTTGTTGATTTTCTTTTTGTTCATCTTTCTGTTCAGCTGTGATAGACTGTTTGGATATTTTCTGCTTTGGACACAGTATTGCTTTTTGAACCACAGGATATTGGCCTAAATGAGGTGCATATTGAGCTCTTAACCGATTATACTTTGTTACACAGCTCACATTAGCACTTACTTTCTTATCATCAAAATCAATCAGAAATAAACCAGACAATTTTCTAATTCACGACAAAGCAACATGACATTCCTTCTTTGAATACACTACTACCAATATTAACAAGCCCTGTATCTACACTTAAACCTTGTGATTTATGAATAGTTACTGCAAATGCTAAAGACACTGAGAACTGCTTTCGCATGACATACAAGTCTTTCACAAGTAGGAAACGTACAACACATCTACCAATCTGCTTAACTTCAGCAATATCATCAAATTGTATTCCACATAATTTATGTTTAGATAATTAACAAACTTCTTAACTTTGCCCATTGCACCATTCACTAGCCCTTCTTCAACATTTAAATTACGACGTAAGATTACACGACACTTTTTAAGGATACATAACTGTTTTTCTAATCCTGCAGTTTTCGACACAGACTTTTCTAAACTATTCAATTTCGATTGCACTTTTTCTGTTAGTAGCACTGCAACTCCTTGATGTTCCATTTTATCATTTGTTATAATTTGGACTATCTCTTCTTTTTCCAGTTGCAATAATTGTTCATTGAATTTACTACACTTCTCCAGGGTTGGCATCAAACAAACAATAAACTTCTCTTCCTTAACAAAATTGTACATTACTTCAGCAGCTGAAACATTACTTGGAAACAAACTTTTTTATGAGACGGGTTTGTAATACTGTTTTTCCCTCTTTTGTGAGGACTCCCACTCTTATATTCTTTAGTATATCTGCAGAATGCATATCTGATGCTTGGCGCATATTTTGGATTAACTCTTTGTATTGAATGTTTTCCAAAATGTTTGCATTTCCAATGCTTCCTAGTAAATTCCTTGTTTCATTATGTAGTAGTTTCTTGAATACATGTTGTCCTTTTAAGGGAGTTAGTTGTAGCAGGTCTCCAAAGACTATTAAGTGTTTTCCTCCAAAATGTACATTGTAGTCATTTTTTTAAATATTTGCTGCATTCTTAAATGTATAAATCTAGCATTAGGTTAGACACCATACTGACTTCAGCAATAATTAGTAGCTTTAATTTCTTTAATACTCTTGCCACTTCATGACAAGATTCACCAGATACATTTTTGTATTGTAATTTGTTGTCATGTTCAACGCGCAGCATTAATATTCGATGAAGGGTAACTCCATTAACATAATGAGAAGCTAAGCCTGTTGGTGCAGTGACTACACACAACAAATTGGAATCTGTTCTCTTCTGGAGGCAACTTGTCAGTACTTTAATAAAGAAGCTTTTTCCAGTTTCAGCTTGACCACTTATGTACAATGGAACTGGCCTATATGTAGAACATGCACACTTTTTATTCTCGTGGAGAAATCCATGTTCTACTTTACCGTTTACCTCTTCAGAAATTTCTTTCTGATCTGCATTCAATTGCTGTATTAGTAGTTCTAGATCCACGGTTTCATGTCTTACTTGCTGCATTGCATTCTCCACCTCATTCATAGCTATTGCAGCTTCATTTTCTGAACTGGGGTGGTGGAGTGAGCTAAAGAATGATGATGGATTAAACCCAGATCAGTTGACTGGGGGTGAGTGTTTGATTTGATCTAGCGCTCCGTCCATCATCCCCTTTGGTATCGCTTTGTATGCCCTAAGTTGGCAGGGTATGCCCAGACGTGGATCCCTTGCTCACTTTGCCACTGGATTCAAGCTAGCCTGGCTGATGACGGCTCAATAGCCAGAAACCGGTCCCAGGATGCTTGTTTCCGGTCCAGGGAAGACATGGCTTGGCAGTTCGGGCTGGACTGTTTCCATGAGGCACAGGGTCAGACTGATTTGCATATGGCCATGTCTGAACTGGGGTGGTGGAGTGAGCTAAAGAATGATGATGGATTAAACCCAGATCAGTTGACTGGGGGTGAGTGTTTGATTTGCTCTAGCGCTCCGTCCATCATCCCCTTTGGTATCGCTTTGTTCGCCCTAAGTTGGCAGGGTATGCCCAGACGTGGGTCCCTTGCTCACTTTGCCACTGGATTCAAGCTAGCCTGGCTGATGATGGCTGAATAGCCAGAAACCGGTCCCAGGATGCTTGTTTCCGGTCCAGGGAAGACATGGCTTGGCAGTTCGGGCTGGACTGTTCCCATGAGGCACAGGGTCAGACTGATTTGCATATGGCCATGTCTGAACTGGGGTGGTGGAGTGAGCTAAAGAATGATGATGGATTAAACCCAGATCAGTTGACTGGGGGTGAGTGTTTGATTTGCTCTAGCGCTCCGTCCATCATCCCCTTTGGTATCGCTTGTTCGCCCTAAGTTGGCAGGGTATGCCCAGACGTGGGTCCCTTGCTCACTTTGCCACTGGATTCAAGCTAGCCTGGCTGATGACGGCTGAATAGCCAGAAACCAGTCCCAGGATGCTTGGTTCCGGTCCAGGGAAGACATGGCTTGGCAGTTCGGGCTGGACTGTTCCCATGAGGCACAGGGTCAGACTGATTTGCATATGGCCATGTCTGAACTGGGGTGGTGGAGTGAGCTAAAGAATGATGATGGATTAAACCCAGATCAGTTGACTGGGGGTGAGTGTTTGATTTGCTCTAGCGCTCCGTCCATCATCCCCTTTGGTATCGCTTCATTTTCAATGATTGGCTGTCCAGAGGACATTGACTTCCAGGTGCTGAACTTTGACTGCTCTGAGACCTCTCTCTTTCTATCTCAGCAGCAATTGTTTCTTCTTGTTCAATCTCATCTCTCAACATTTGAAGATACACTGGAAACACAGAGCACTCAATGCTGTCTTTCACAGTGTTGAAAGAGTCTTCATAACGGTCAAATTCTCCATGTAGCTCACTTTCAGTTCGCCATGGCTTAAACAACTGTAACAAGGCTCAATAGAAAAACTCTCTTTTGTCTGGAGTTTGGCAACTTAGCTTTCGATGGTTGTTTGAATTTCCTTTGTTATGTCTCACCAAACATCCTTCACATCCAGCCACAGCAAATTGTCCTTCATCTATGTTTTCACTGACATTACTTCTGAAAGTTAATGTTGAAGTATTTCATAAAGATACGTCCTTTCCAGATGATGACTTCTTCTTCTATAGTTTGTATCCAGCATGTTACTCTTCAGAATATCTGTACTGCGTGGCTCAAATTCTGCAAGATATTGAATTTCAGGAAAAGATTTCAGTACTCTGTTACGAGTCTTAGCAAGCCCTAAACTCACCATAAAACTCCTCTAGATTTAGAAAACAAACTAGCTGAGTTTAACCGGTCTACACATTCATAGGAGCCTATCTCTCTGTGAGAAAGCATTTTCAAAGTAAAACTGTACAATTTCTTCGTAAGCCTCTTTTCTGCTGAACTCTCCTCCCACATCTCTTTCATCTCAGTTTTCTCTGACTTTGTTATATAAGAAGTAACATACCGAGCAACAGCAATTGAGTTGTCTGCAACAAACTGCACATCCATGTTTGCATTCCACATCTTCAGACTCATGGGATGTAGTTATTAATGTACTTAGAAGCCTCTGTTCTTCTTAGGTTGCATGTATTTCCTGGTGATTTCCTTGTAAGTGTATATCTGACTGCAGACAAAAAGCTGTTGACTCTTCCTTGTGAGATGACAGGTCGTGGGAATCCAAAATGACATCTTGTATAAAATTTCCCTTTTGTGCTGTATCTTCGCTTACAGTATTTTCCTGATCTATCAATCAATCAATCAATCAATCAATCAATCATGTCACTTATAAAGCGCACTACATACCCGCGAAATGTTGTTACTACTCTCTTTTGAAGTGGAGCAAGTTACATACTGCTCAATAAAAAACAATACAGATGCATCACTATCTGTTCCAAACTTTGGGGCATCTTTTACCCACAACAGCATGTGAATATGGGGAGTACCTCTGGCTTGATACTCTTTGCGCCAAAAGAAATCAATCACTTCACCAAGAGGAGGTTTTGTTTTGTTCAAGATGAAAGCCATCATTGCTTGAAATCTGTGATTAAAATATCTGCAAACATTTGCAGGGTCTAGTGAGCACAATTCTCCAGGCATCTTCAGATGAATGTCTTTTATATTTGAATTTGCTTCATGCAAGAATTCTAACAGGTCATCCCAAGCATATTCAGCACAACTCAGCATCAGGAACCAAGTAGGTGGTCCAAGGTTCCACAACATGCACTTGAGTTCACCATAGCGCCAATACCAATAGTCATTAGACCCATGCTGACATGCCATTAGGTTTATTAAATTTTATTCCAAGTGCTCATCTTTTCCTTGAACTTTTTCCAAAAGTTCTCTTGCTGATATATTATGGAAATTAACTCCTGTTTTTAGAATATAGTTCACTGTATATGAGAGGCTAGACAAGTCACTCTCGAATAATATGTGAAATATATACAAAATACACTAACAAAATCTAGAGTCTTCTGAATAAAGTCTACTACATCTATACTCAGCTGCAAGTATTTCCACAGGCCGCTCGTCATACCTGCTGCCTACTCCAGTAGGAAAAAGATGTGGGAAACACCGAGCTTCTAAACTTTTTTCCCACACACTTAATGGAACACCTTTTGCTTCCTTCATTTGAAACAGGTCAATGGCATCACCAATAACCTCTTTAGAATGCAAAGGGTGGATGCTATAATGTTCATAAATTTATTCTGACCTGTTGATGGAAATGTCTGATCCTCCATATGTGTGATATCTTGCAGGCTTCCACATTTCTATAGTAAACATTGTTTTGTACCAGATATAAAGTTGCTTTCTAAACTTTGGTAACATCTACTAACTCCTGCTATAACTTCTTGTTCTTGGTAGGCACACCATTTACAAGAATTACTAGTCCTTCCTCTAAATCTCTATCTACCCCTACTGTTTCAATGTTTTTCTTGACATCTAATGGCAAATACACTACTCTACCGTTTAGACCTTCTTGCAGCTCTGTTGGGGGTAACTTGTCTGTCTTTGACTCCATACGTACTATAGCTTGAAATGGATATATAGTTTGGATAAGAATGGACTCATAAATATTTAAACCTTGAAGTACTTCTGGAATGGGAACCAGTTCTAATCTGTTATGCATAGCTCTAGGAGGCATTTTATTATCCTCTAATTTATTGTAGCAGTACTTACATATAACTTTTCATGTGGACAAGTAAAATCTTTCTTCTACAAACAAGTACAGTGCAAACATTTGCCAGTTATCATTATTTTCTATTTCACTTTTTAAATATAAGTCAACAGTCCACGTTAGATTCTTGTTGTGAGTGTGTCGACAGCATATACAAATATAATCTGTTTTTTCAGGACATACTGTCTTAAAGTTTGCAATCTCTTTTTCAAAAATATCAACTGTAGTGCCTGTGTCCTGTTCTATAACTCCTCCTGTTATCAACTCTTCAAGTTCCCTACAGTCTTGTTCTGAACCAAAGAAATTAAACTGCTCATCATCACAAACCTTTTCTACCATGCAAAAGTGCCCCATTCATTCCTCCTAAACATTAAGAAGGTGTTTTCACATAATCCAGCCTCCTAACTAAAGTTCGCATTGTTGAGTGGTGTACAGCTAACATCCTAAAATGATGAAATGTGCTTTGGCACACTTTCTTTGATAAACAAGCTAGTGAGTGTCCCTGCAATTTTGTATGCTTTCTCAGCTTGCAAGGATCCAAACTTTGTAAAGTACTTATTTTATGTTTTAAACTTCACCTTGAGAATATATGTAGGAATTTCCTTAATGCATCAATGGATTGCTGTCTTACACTACAAATACTACTATCATTCAATTTGTATACAGGGGCCTGACTACGCCTCCCTTGTGCCTCTTCTGCATAAGTTCTTCTACATTTCTAGGTACAATCACCTCTTTTCCTATAGGACTGCCATTCTTCATTTCATAACATTGTCCACTTTCTTCAATAGCATGAACTAATCTGTTATCCTGGAGATAGCTTTCTTCATTAAAGAAAGTCTCTGTACTAGAAGTATGAATCCATTCTCCACTAAAAACTGTACAAAAGTTACTTCTATTCACTAATCTTTTCTTCTGGTTTTGTCTCTTCATGCACAACACTATTTTGTCAAGAGTCTTCATTCTATTTAGAATCAAAATGAGAAGCTTCCTCTTCAAAGCAAAGGCCTTATCAACTACTCTCTCAACTCGTTGTCTCTGTTTTAGTGCCTCTCTCCTTCTTCTATACTTCTTCATAGTTCTCTGTAGATTTATAACCACCCTACTACAAAACATTCTGGCTCTGATTTCCTTACATTGCTTCTGTCTCCTGGTTAAGGTGTGTCCATGTCTTTTACAATCTTTTCTGTTCTTGCAATGTACAGTTTGTCCACTCTTATTGTTTCTCATAGTCATAATTTAATTTTCTTTATTTTGTATTTTTTGTAAGTAAGTGCATATACTTTTAAGAAATGACCTTGTCCTCCTATCAGTAGCTCTTTTTTCTTTCACCACTTTTTCTGCATTTTGCCCCTTTTGTAACTCATTTCTGAAAACATACTGTAGTTACTTCTGTTGCTTTTCTGTCCGAGCTTTTGTAGGCATTGTAACTGTGTGTAGTTATGTAGATATTGTTCTGTAAAAAAAAAGAAGTATATATTTTTTTTTACCCTAGCCAATCTACCAACTACTTTACTACAACATACACATAATACAAAAACAGTTTTCATGTTATATTTTAAATCTACAGATGAACCTAGAAATATTACTACATAAACTTACTTCAATATAACAAACACCGGGCAAAACACAAAACTTGATTTATTAGTTACCTTTTAACATTTTAGCACCGCCTTGTACAACACAGCTGCAGCATATCTCACTTCTCACTTATACATGGTGTAAGAACAGTTTATCCATTCTGTAGTAAATTTTAATATGAACATCAATGCAAGAAGGCATATTTACAAGTCCCATGCACTTTACGAAGAGTCACTTTTTTGACACACCGGAACCGTAATATGGTGCTCTATATTTACAACGCCACATAAAGCAACTCTGCGTAGCTTTTCATGGCCTTTTAAATACAAGTGCTTTTTAAGCAGCACTTTCTGTGAAAGAAGCATGAAATGGGTGTTGCTGTGGGTGGTGCTCCCCAGAGAAGGTGTAGGGAGATGCAACGAGGAGAAATACTTTTATTTCTCCTCATTTATTTGTTTCTATGTGTGCTGCATTCTACAGCATGCATACAAAGAGGAAAATACCTCTCGTGATTGTTTTTGCACAAAAACAATCATTCCCACTACACAGGCACCCTTGCACTATGGTGCAAGGGTGCCTCCATTGGTGCATGGCAGGCAGTTCTGTGCCAGCACAGGGGAGAGCATAGGCATCCATCATATTGTTGTAAATATGATGCATCCCTGTGCTATGAAAGTAATGCAGCACGGCACAGCCAAATGGCTTGCAGCTCTGCACTGCATTGCTTTCTTCTAATTTAGCCCCAAGTGTACAAGTGCATACAGTGTCTCAACTCTATAAATAAAAAAACACAACATAAGCGCTATTGGATGCCTCTCTGCCACTGTGTGAGTGCTCTATTTACTATCTCTACTGTTCTACTTAAATGTATCAGATTTACATTTTGGGAAACAGTGCAAATAGCAATCTGCAGGTTAATGTTTATCAAAGCATATGCCTCACTAATTCTTCCAACTACATCCAAGAGTATGTCACAGCTTCATATATAATTCACCAGATAGTTCGAAAATATTACATATTCCTCAGTAAAACTTGTAAAACCCTGCATTTGTGGTTGAATACATGAATACTCCTTGGATGATTGAATTGGAGCATACATAGTACCTAGGTGTTTCTTTGAGGATTCAGGTACTGCCTAGATGATTCCCTGAGTATATCAGAACTTCACGGGTCGTTCCATTCTGCATAGTTACTGCCTGCATGTTTACATGAGTATATCACTACTATCTGGGTGTTTGGATGAGTGCATGAGTAATGACTGAGTGAGTAAATGAGTGTATGGGTAGTGCTTCAGTGAATAAATGAGTGCAAGGGTAGTGCCTGCATCTTTAAGTAAACTCAAAAGTCCCACCATATATATAGCTATGTGCAACCACAAGAACCATATTTTACCATCTAAGCATATGCAAAGCAATCATATAAGTTAAAAACCACATTGACAAACACTTCCCATTAAACACCTAACAAGTATTACTTCTTTCTAATTCATATGCAGGTGGACAACATGTTCTCATCTTTTAATTGTGACTACACTACTCCTGTGATATATCTTTTCATATCACTGTGATACTCTTTTTTATCAAACTCCCATATATATCATCTTTTCTTATGTAATTTTTATAAAGAATTAAAAAGTTATGTACATACCAGTGAATTCAGTTTGTAGATTATATTGTTGTTTTAGCTCTTTCTGGATAGTTTTGACACTGTTTGGTTTTCTGAAAACTAAGCAGAAGAATGGTGCACCACTCTCATACAAAGCAACCATAAAATGGCAACCTCTTCAACTTTGCACTCTGTGATCATGAGAAAGGCAGCAAATGAAATCATGTCTTTCATTTTAGACTACACTATCTACTCTTGTGAATGGTTAGTATCTGTTAACCGTTTCCCTCTCAAAAAGAGATTCCATTCTATGTGTGTTCGCGATGTTTTCGCGATGATCGCGGAACAATTGTGAAAAAAATGGGAGTTCAAACCTATATCTAGCTTCATTTTTTTACAATTTCAAAACAGCACAACAGTTTATTACATAGTCCTGAGTTGGAAATTAAATATTGCCATTACTAAAATTGTGTCATCACTCCTCAACTTAAAAAAAGAAATTCTGTCTCTTTAACACCCTTACCCACTAATATACTCTTACCTCAGTGTACCTAGCAACCCAGTACAACCAATAGCTCACAAGTTCATAACACATTCTAGAAGAAACATGCTGTTTCCAAATAAGATACAGCAGGTGTGCTTTACTCCACAGATTCAAAAGCATATCAATGTCTGTATTACATTTCTTTCCTTAAACAACGGCCAATAATAAGACTCCTTGCTAAGGCATCCAACACACTACCTAATTTTATTCACTTTCATGCTGACAGCATCCAATGAAATATGTCTTTAAAAAAAAGAAAACTTCCATTTTACCTGCTTTTTATTTGGAAAACTACCTTATTCAGCTCCAGCCTTCCCCTGACTGCTATTGCTCCTTCACTTAAAAATGCTTAGAGTATGGATTGTGGGCCACAGCTATATCTATTGGGCCAAAGAGGCTGCACAAAAGAGAGGTATTGACAGAGACTTTGGTTTCCCAAATGTGTAGATTACTTGGTTTGGCCAGAGAGGGTTAAAGTTTCATCAGTTGCTGCCTTTGGTTAAATCCATTCTGGATTCCCAAGCTCCTCACCTCATGATTGTGCACTGTGGTGGAAATGACCTAGGCACATTGACTGGGATAGGGCCGGAAATCCAAATTAAAGAAACCTTTGCAGAACTCATGTCGCTTTTCCCTCACACTGTCTTGGGGTACTCTAATATATGCCAAAGAAAGAAACTAAAGTGGTCAAATCAATTCTGTCCACAGATTGACAAAGCCAGGAAATATGTTAATAAAACTGTTTCTGAATTCCTCAGAGACCATCACATGGGCTGTATCTATAACAACCATCTGCTTTTCGACATGCATTGAATTTATGGAAAGAATGGAGTTCACTTTACAGATGAAGGCAGGGTATTTCTAACTAACCTGAAACTCTGCATCCACTCTTCTGTGTAGCAGCCATATACACACAACCAACTCAATGGCTCTTGTCAGAGCCACCCTAGTACCCAAAATATTGTGAAGTGTTTTTCTAAAGGGTTTTTTTTCTTTTAGTTTTTGGGGATCTTCGTGACAACGTCGCGATCCACGCGGATACGTCGCAAAAACTGAAAACAAAAGCAGACATTCAATGGTCACCAACATATCCAAAAATAATATGTAAAAAAAATCCATTCTGAACATTGTACTACACATATTACTATATACATACTTCTTTCAAAGCATGTTTCAACCCATATGTTTGTACTAAGTTTCTTTTAAAACCATTTTTCAGACCTATTTTTTGTTTTCGTGGTTATTCGTGATATCGCGAGGACGTCCTTAACCTCGATGATCGCGCCTTTTCCATAAAGTGGAAACACATACATGCACACACATTACAGTATTTTACCCACTAGAGGTTTATTGCTGTACACTTCAAACTCATGTTTTTCTAATGTATTTCTAGAACAACCATCTCTAAAACCTATTTTCCATTTTCGTGGTGACTCTGGATATCGCGATGACGTCGCTCATCGCTATCCCCGCTGTTACGTCGCAAAAGCGGAAAGCAAAAGCTGGATTGCAATAGCCACCACCACATAAAAAAATTATAACTATATAATTAATTTTAACCATCACAGTAGATAACTCACTATATAAATAACTCTATAAAAACATTTATCAGAATTTATCAGAATCTCAATATCTCTATAAGAATGCGCATTAATGATTCACCACTATTCGCAACGACGTCAGTAGTCCTCGCAACGGTACACGGGGTGTCATGCTAGCGGTCGCGTCGTCAACGCGAATATCGCGCGCAATAAAAAAAATCTATTTTGGACACATAACTTGTGTCACTAACACCTCCATTTCTCAACCCTGACCCCTTATGTGGGCTTTCACACACATTTTCAGCCCCAGGAACTGTTCCTGGTAGATAATATGGTGGCTTCCACTTTCTATTCAGGTTGCGACCAGCCAATAAGAGCATTCCCATTGGCGCGTGCATTCGCGATTCATCGCGAAACCTTCGCAAAATATCCACGGCCAGAGCTATCACTATAATTTTGAACTTACATTTCTCAAAAACTACTGAATGGATTTACACCATATAAGCAAAAAGAACTTCCTTGAACGGACATCGACCTTCCTGCCTAATTTGCTGTATGTCAGTTCAGCGGCTCAGGCTGTAGAGGTGGCTGAAGGTTCATATGGGAATTAACATTACAAATGCAACCTTATTTCGCACCCCAAATTCTCAGTCCCAATCGAATCTTCGTGAAATTTTCCCAAAAATAGGGCCGGACCACTCAGTTTGTGTGTTGAAAGTTTCGGGGGGAATTGTCAAGCGGGGGCCGAGAAAAATGGGGGGTCCCAAAGCGCATTTTCTCCATGTTATTTTCCATAGGAAACTTTATTACAGGCTACAGACCGTCCTGCTGAACAGAATTACACCAAATTTGGCAAAAAGGTAGGTCTTGGTTTAGAGTGCGCCCTTTTTTTTAAATGGTGTAAATCCGTTCAGTAGTTCCTGAGGAATGTAAAAAAGAAAAATATCGATATCTGAGCACCGAGGAGTCGCGACTCCTCCCGAGCACGAGCTTTATTCTAATTGGCTGCCAACACTCCAAACCAGGAATTGTTGGCAGCCATTTTTGTGACTCGGTTACCGAGTCAGAAGAAAACTGTGCAAAAAAGGGTGAAAAAGAAGAAAAGGGGCAGCGTAGGAATACCCTGACCCCCTAGGCCTGCTCAGGGGGTCCCAGAAGGTCCCCCAGGCCCCAAAAAAATATTTAAAATAAATAAATAAATAAATTCGAAGTTGTGCTGGGTGCTCGACGCTGGGCGAGAAAAAAAAAAAAAAAAAAGAAGTGCGGGGTCCCGCGCTTTGTTTTTTAAATCCCCCGGGTGGGCCAGGTCCCGGGAGTAATGGTGAGTTTATTTTCATTGAATTGCGGGGACCCGCGGGGGCCACCGCAGCCCTGGGGATCGTCACCTCCCCGGGGCTCCATAATATATGCACGGAGGCACTCGGCCCCCCTGCAGCCCCGGGGACCGCCACCTCCCCGGGGCTTTTATTAAATAAGGGGAGGGCCTCACGGGCTCCCCCCAAGCCCCGGGGACCGCCACCTCCCTGAGGCTATAAATAATAAATAGTGCGTGGGGGGGCTCAAGCCCCCGAACACTGCCTTGGGGACCACCACCTCCCCAGGGCACTAATAATTGAAATTCGGGGGTCCGTTATGGACCCCCGGCCCCGGGGACCACCACTTCCCTGGGGCTTTAGAAATGTTGGGAGGGGGGCCGCGCAGCCCCCCTCCAGGAGGCGTTGATGGCCCTGGGGACCGCCACCCCCCAGGGCCGGCTCCTGCAATGTCCCGGGGTGCCCACCCCCGGGACATTGACGTTTGCTATGACAGGGCGGGAGCACAGCTCCTGCCCTGTCATAGCAAACTCTGCTTTGGTGTTTGGGAAGCGAGAGCAGGAAACCTGCTCTCGCTTCCAAAAACCAAAGCAGAATTGCTTTTGCACAAGGGGAGCTGCATGTCAGCACCTCCCCTTGTGGAAAATCAATGCCGGCTCCCACAGGAGTCGGGGAGCCGGTGGGACCGTGGGGGCATTGGGGATTCCCCCACAGTCCCCAATGAGAGGCCATGCCCCGGGGGATGGGGTCCCCGGGGCCAAAAATGGCCCGGTAGGGGGGCCACTCGGCCCCTCTCCCTTTAAAAAAAAAGATAAACATTTGGGCATGCCCCGGGGGATGGGGTCCCCGGGCCAAAAATGGCTCGGGAGGGGGGCCACCCGGCCCCCTTCCCCTGAAAAGTAAATATTTAAAGAATTGTGCATGCCCCGGGGAATGGGGTCCCCGGGGCGAATATAAATTAATGGAAGTGGACGGGGTTTTTTTTCGACAAAGTTTGGAGTCGCGACCCTAGCGCGGCGCTCAGAGCGGCCCCCTAGTGTAAATGCGGTGGGTGCGTGGTGCTCAGCGTGGGCCCCTAGTGTAAACACGATGGGTGCATGGCGCTCAGCGCGGCCCCCTATTGTAAACGCAATGGGTGTGCGGTTCCTAAAGTCGCGATGAGTGCGCGACTTCAAGCAAAAATAATTAAGATTTTTTTTTCTAAAGCTAGGTTATATGTTGGGTTATTGGGTGGCTCTAAAAGAGCCCTTGTTTTCATTGGGAGATATTTGTAGCTACATGTAAGTGCGGATGCAGAGTTTCAGGTTGTTGAGAAACACTCTGTTCCCTTGATCAGTGAAGTGTACTCCATCACTTCTGTAGATGCCATCCATATGGAAACGTAGATTGTTGTTATAGATGGAGCTCATGCTATGGTCTCTGAGGTAAGCAGAAACAGCTTTATTGACATTTTTACTAGCGTTCTCAATATGTGGACAGAATTGATTGGACCACTTCCATTTCTGTCTTTGGCATATGTTAGAGTATACAAAGACAGTATGGGGGAAAAGCAACATCAAATCTGCAAAGGTGTCCTTCATTAGCATTTCCAGACCTACCCCAGTCAATGTCATTGACTGGGTCATTGCCACCACAGTGCACAATCATGAGGTCAGGGGGTTGGAGATGTAAAAAGGTTTTAACCAAAGGCATCAATTGGTGCCACTTTAATCCTCTTTGTCCAATCCATTTAATGTCCACATTTTGCAAAGCTAGGTCTTTATCAATACCTCTGTGTTCAGCATACCTTTTGCACCAGAAAACATAGCTGTGTCCCACAATCCACACTCTAAGCATCTTGAAGGGAAGTCTGGATGTAATAAAAAGATGTCTGTAGCTGAAGTAGTCAGTTGGTAGAATGAGAGGTATCTAAAATGGTGGACAAGATGCAGTTTTTAAAAAAGAAGAGAAATGATTGGCTGTTTAAGAACATTGTACAGTCAAAAATAGGGTGGATGTTTCTGTCTTTAAAAAGCATGTTTCTTATTGGTTAGTAAAAAAGGTTTGAAAGGTACAGTAGATAGGATAAGCTCATACATTGGAAAGTCAACCACACCTACTGTTTGTATTTGCAACATTGTGTGGTGAACTTGAAAATATGCTGAACTTGTGACCTGTAAGTTAAGTTGAGTGTTCCATGAACTGTTGCTATGGAAACTCGCATTAAGCAGAATGGGGGAAGGGTTGGATCTTAGCTGTGGATTTAAAATGTGAAATTGTGATGTATATGTAAGTGAAATTTCATTAAAAGTAAGATTTCCCAAGTCAAGAGTATTTTTAGAGGTGGTGTGTCCTTAAAAAATAGTTAAATTTTTATTGGTAATATATTTTTCAACTCCCGTGTGGGTGCGCGGCTCCGCCGCGGTGGGGTCGCGATTTTAGAACCTTCAAGAATGAGTTTGGCAGTTTTAGAAGTCTGTTTGTAAGGGTTAATATGTGTAATCAATAGAAATGAGTTTTGAAGTTTAAAAAAATGTAGGAAGGAATGTGATTTGTTAGTCATATGTATTTGTGTGGAGAAAGAGAGGGAAACTTTGCCATTACTGGTTCTACCTTGATGGGATTGGTGCATGACATTGATTGTGTGCATAAGCAAATCTTTTATGAGTTTGCGATATTTAAAAATCTCCAAATCTATTTGAAAGGTGAGTTATAAGTTTGTGAGGTGTATTATGGATTAGGTTTATTTTAAACTTTAAAAATAATTCAAAATGTGTGGGGTTTGAGATATAGTAATAAATGAATATATGTGTATTGTAGTTTGTTTTATTGTAGTTATATATTGTTTGAGTTAGTTTTTGAATAGTAATATGTGTATATTGGAAGATGGATTAGTGATTGTGGTAGTTTGTTTTTGTGTGTGGATATGTACATTTCTAGTATACCGCATAATTTTAGCTGTTGCTTTAAATTTGGAGCTGGAGTCTGTCGAGTTTTAAGGTGTGCATGGACTTCTGTCTGAACTATGTTTCTACTTCTATATGTATTTTGATATGTTTCATACATTTGAAGGTGCATGATGTATAACAAAGAGGTGTCATTATTATTTAGGCTTCTTTTTTAAGTCTCTAGAGAAGTACAGTTGAAAAATGCCGCATAATTTTTTATGTCTGTCTGAAATTTTAAGTTTGTTCTGTGAATTTTTAAGGTTTGGATAGTGGTATGGTAGAGACACATTCATGTATGCTTCTAGGAATATGATGACAGTTTTACTAAAGAGATGTGAAGGGTTCCTACTTTGTATCTGGGTAGGTGTTTTATTATAAGTAGTTATAGAATTGCTAAGCAGAAGCTTGAAACTGAGCTTTTAGATGTTTGTAGAGATGTTATTTGTTAGACTAATTTGTATCATGTGAGGAAAGTTATATTTCATATATAGCGCATAAGTTTCAGTGTCTGTTTGAAAATTGAAGTGTACTCTGTTAAGTTTTGAGCTCTGCATGGTGTTGTGACTGAGATATGTGTCTACTTGGTCATACACTTATAAAATCACCCAGGCACTACCTTTAAACTCCGGTAATCACTTAGGCAGTACCTTAGTACTTCTGTAATCACCCAAACAGTACCTATGGAGTTATAAAATCACGCACTCACTTTGTATCTGTTGTAGAAATCCCCCAGATATTACTCCTGCAGTCATGCAATCACCCAGGCAGTTGTTATGTTCTACCCCTACAGTCATGCTATCATGCAGGCTGTACCTATGCACTTATGTAATAACCCACACACTACCATAAAATCATCCAGGGCCTACTGTTGCATTTATCTATTCACTTAGGCAGTACTCAATGAGTCATCTATAGTTTGAGGTGATATTTATACCCAGGCACTATGTTTGCACTCTTTGAATCATGCAGGGACTACTCTTGCAGTTATGTAATCACTCAGTCAGTAGTTATGCTGTTATGAAATCACCCAGGCACTTCCTTTGCACTCCTTTATTCACTCAGGCACTACCTCAGTAGTCCTGCAATCAGCCAAGAATGACCTATGCACTTATAAAATCACCCAGTCACTTTCTATGAAGTCATGTCAATGCCCAGATATTACCCCTGTAGTCATGCAATCAGCCAAGTGTTACCTATGTACTCCTTTAATCCCCCAGACATTACAGTTGTACCCATGGAATCACCTATGCATTAGCTATACAGTGGTTCAATTACCCGGGCAGTATGTTTGTAGTCTTTCAATGACGCAGAGACTACTCTTGTACTTATGTAATCACTCAGCCAGTATTCATGACCTTATAAATTCACCCAGGCACTACCTTTGCAGTCCTGTATTCCCTCAGATAGTACCTTAGTAGTTCTATAATCACCCAGGCAGTACTCATGGACTTATAATATCACCCACTCACTTTTAATGTATTCCAGTAATCCTCCAGATATTACTGCTGCAGTCATGCAATGATATAGGCACTATATATGTACTACTCCTACAGTCATGCAATGATGCAGGCTGTAGCTATGCACTCATGTAATAACCCATACACTACCCTTGCAGTCATAGAATCATCCAGGCCCTACTGTTGCATTCATCTATTCAGCTAGGCACTACTCAATAACTCGTCTATGCCTTCAGGAGCTATTCATACACTTATACATGCACTGAACCTCTATGTATGCAATCATGCAATTAGCAAGTCACTATCTATCCTCTCCTCCAATTACTCAGCGACTTCCCTTGCACTTATACAATCATCCAAGCACAAATCATGGAGTTATGTAATCACTCAGGCA
This sequence comes from Calotriton arnoldi, assembly GCA_963921515.1. Classification (NCBI taxonomy): domain Eukaryota; kingdom Metazoa; phylum Chordata; class Amphibia; order Caudata; family Salamandridae; genus Calotriton; species Calotriton arnoldi. The sequence goes on along the minus strand of CAWUFW010009574.1, from coordinate 256,562 downwards.
GATCTATTACATGTCTCAATTTGTTGGTTTCACTATTTTCCAGAAATATTGTATGCATATTTCTTTTAGATATGATGATGATTTGAAAAGGTAGAAACGTATATATGCATGCTTTTAACAGTATGGAAAGACTTATGGTTGAGCTATGCAATAGTGTGCTGCTTTATATTTGTCTAGGCCTAACACTTTTGCAGTTATAAAAAGACCCAATTATTGTGCATACAGTCTTTGAATAATCCAGGCTCTATATATGCTCTGCTGTAATCACTCAGGTATTAGTGCTGCAGTCATGCAATCATCTAGGCACTACTCATGCAATCACCAAGGTATTACTCATGCACTCTTACAATCATGTAGCCACTACTCATGCACTTATATAATCACCCAGGCACTACTGTTGCACTCCTTCAATCTCTGAGGTGGTATCCTTGTACTAATGTAAACACTCAGCCATTAGTCATGCTGTTATGAAATCACCCATGCACTAGCTTTGCACTCCTTTATTCACTCAGGCACTACCTCAGTAGTCCTGCAATCAGCCAAGAAGTACCCATGCACTTATAAAATCACCCAGTCACTTCCTATGTAGTCATGTCAATCCCCAGATATTACCCCTGTTTTCATGTAATCAGCCAGGTGTTACCTATGTACTCATTTAATCCCCCAGACGTTACTGCTGCATTCATGCAATCACCAATGCATTAGCTATACAGTAGTTTAATTACCCAGGCAGTATGTTTGTAGTCTTTCAATCACGCAGGGACTACTCTTGCACTTATGTAATCACTCAGCCAGTATTCATGCACTTATAAATTCACCCAGGCACTACCTTTGCAGTCCTGTAATCACTCAGGTAGTACCTTAGTAGTTCTGTAATCACCCAGGCAGTACTCATAGACTTATAATATCACCCACTCACTTTTAATGTATTCCAGTAATCCTCCAGATATTACTGCTGCAGTCATGCAATGACATAGGCACTATATATGTTACTCCTACAGTCATGCAATGATGCAGGCTGCAGCTATGCACTCATGTAATAACCCACACACTACCCTTGCAGTCATAGAATCATCCAGGCCCTACTGTTGCATTCATCTATTCAGCTAGGCACTACTCAATAACTCCTCTATGCCTTCAGGAGCTATTCATACACTTATCCATGCACTGAACCTCTATGTCTGCAATCATGCAATTAGCCAATCACTATCTATCCTCTCCTCCAATTACCCAGCGACTACCTTTGCACTTATGCAATCATCCAAGCACAAGTCATGGAGTTATGCAATCACTAAGGCAGATCTATTACATGTCTCAATTTGTAGGTTTCACTATTTTCCAGAAATATTGTATGCATATTTCTTTTAGATGATGATTTGAAAAGATAGAGACATATATATACACACTTTTAACAGTATGGAGAGACTTATGGTTGAGTCATGCAATAGTGTGCTGCTTTATATTTGGCTAGGTGTAACACTCATGCAGTTATAAAGAGACCCAAATACTGTGCATGCAATGTTTGAATGATCCAGGCTCTACATATGCACTGCTGTAATCACTCAGGTATTAGTGCTGCACTCATGCAATCATCTAGGCACTACTCATGGAATCACCAAGGTATTACCCATGCACTCTTCTAATCATGTAGCCACTACTCATGCACTTATATAATCAGCCAGTCACTACCGTTGTACTCCTTCAAACTCGGAGATGATATTGTTGTACTTATGTAATCACTCTGCCAGTAGTCATGCTGTTATGAAATCACCCAGACACTACCTTTGCACTCCTTTATCCACTCAGGCACTACCTCAGTATTCCTGCAATCAGCCAAAAAGTACCCATGCACTTATAAAACCATGCAGTCACTTCCTATATAGTCATGTAAATCTTCAGATATTACCCCTGTAGTCATGCAATCAGCCAGGTGTTAACCAATGCATTAGCTATACCGTGCTTCTATTACCCAGGCAGTATGTTTGTAGTCTTTCAATCACGCAGGGACTAATCTTGTACGTATGTAATTAATTAGTCAGTACTCATACACTTATAGAATCAGTCAGTCACTTCCTATGTAGTGATGTAAATCCTCAGATATTATCCCTGTAGTCATGGAATAAGTCAGGTGTTGCCTATGTAGTCCTTTAATGAATGCCCCAGATGTTACTGGTGTACTTATAAAATTTTGTGTATAATTATTTTAATAATAGTAAATGATTTAACAAGTGTATTTAAACTTTTCTTTCTTTTGAGATACTGACCATTATCATTACTAAAGATTCATCATGACCAAGAAAGAAGAAAAGAAAAGGAAAGAAAGAAAGAAAGAAAGAAAGAAAATAATCCTATTTAAAAAAAGAGAAAAGAAGAAATCAGACAAAGTAGAACATGTGACAGTGAAGAAAAAGGCTTCTGGTAAAAGAACTAAAGATTTTGTTAAAAGAGTTTTAAAGAAGATTACGAATTTAGAAAATGGACAAAAGAAAAAGAAAACTTGTTCAATCATTCAGAAGGAAAAGCAAAGAAAAGATAGTGATAGAAGATCAAGTTTTGGTAAAAAAATCTATGATGAAAGAAGGATGAAACAGTATAAAGATATAAGGAAACGCATGTTTAAAAGTAGAGTACTGCAAAATTTAATGAAACATTTAAAAAAATGTAAGAAACGATCTGCATTTTATTAAAAAAAAAACAGATTGAAAGTGTAGTCGAAAAGGCTTTTGAATTAAAAAGAAGATTGTTTATATTAGTTTTGAACAGAATGAGAACACTCAATAAAATAATGGACTTTATTAAGGAGAAAAGTAAAAGAAAACGAATGATCAATAGAACTAACTTTTGCAAATTTTTTGGGGGGGAATGGAAGCACACTTCTAGTAGTGAACCTTTTTTTAATGAAGAGAGCTATTTTCAACAAAATACATTAGTTCACGCAGTTGATACCAATGGTCATTCCTATGAGGTTAAAAATGGTTTTCCAATTAAAAAAGAAAAGATGGTTCCTAGAACTGTAGAAGAAGTAATAGCTGAAGAAGTTCAAGGGAGACGTTCTCAAGCTCCAGTGTATAAATGGGATTGTAGTAGCATTTGTAGTATATGACAGGAATCTATTGATATTTTTGTAAATTTTTAACAAGAATACACTAAAAAAAAGTGATAAACGGAAGATTAAGATGTTTCAAGGATTAGGTCCTTGTAAAGTCAGAAAATATACTGGTTTGCAGGGTCATTCTCTAGCTTGTCTTTCTAGAAAAGTGTGTCGAAGTGTCTTTCATCATTTAAGAATGTTAGCAGTACATCACTCACAAATGCGGAAGTTAGTAAGAAGATTGTACTATGTAAAGAGTCCTGCATTATGTTTAGCTGAAATAAACACTGCTCTTTTGCATGGTTCAGAATCGGATGTAAAAAAGTTTTGTGATGATATACTGTTTCGTTTTTTTGGTCCTGAGGAGGAGTGTAGAGAAGATGAGAGTGTCATAAATGTAGGTGTTGAACAAGAGGTGGAAGATAGTAGTACTCAAAAGTTTGCTGAAGAAATTACAAAGTTTAAAGTAGTTTGTAGTGAAAAACCAAATTATGTTTGTATCTGTTGTAGACGTAGTCACTATAAAAATCAAACTAGGAATGTTGATGTGTATTTAAAAAGTGAAAAGGAAAACAATGATAAGTGGGAGCAATTTGGTGCTTATTTGATGGTGGAAGGTCGTTTTGAGTTGGGTACTGATCAATGTATTTGTAAATATTGTTACAGCAAACTAGAAGAAAATAAATTGCCAGCTAGAGCTGTACATAATAACCTAGAGTTAGAAGGTATTCCTTCAGAACTAGAAGATTTAAATACATATGAATGTATTCTAATTCAATCTGTGCACCCGTTTCAGGCTATTGTTCGTATGGAGCCTAAAACAGGTAAGCTGCCTCCTACAGATTTACTAAGAGGTTTAAAAGGAAGAGTTGTGTATTTACCTTTGGATTTTAAAAAAAATATTGAAACAGTTGGTGTAGATCGAGAAGAAATTGAACCTATAGTTATTCTAGTTAATGGTGTACCAACAAAGAGTCGGAAAATATGGCAAGAGTTAGTAGATGTGAGCAAACTTTAAAAAGCTACATTATATCTTACACAGAACAATATTTATCATAAAAATATACCTGTGGACGAAGAAGAAATATCTTTAGGAGATGACAAAGAAATTTCAACTGGCCAAATTGAAAAAGTCGATATCTCCAGGACTGAAGAAATTTATGAACATTACAGTATTCATCCTTTGCATTCAAAAGAAGAGATTGGAACTACTATTGAATTATTCCAAATGAAGAAAGCAAAGGGAACTCCCATGAGTGTTTAGGAAAGAAGTTTAGAAGCATGTTGTTTTCCACAGCTGTTCCCCACTGGAAAAGGTGGACGATATGATGAACGACCTGTGCAGATTCCAGCTTCAGAATATCGTACAACAAGATTATACTCAGAAGATCCAAGATTTCGACAATGTATTCCATACATATTTCATCTTTTGTTTGAAAGTGACTTGTCTTCACTTTCATATGCAGTGAACCACATATTAAAGACAGGAGTTCATCTTACAGATCTTTCTGCAAAGGAATTAATGCACAAAGTGGAACAAAGAGATGATCATTTAGAATCTCAGTTGATTAATTTGATGGTGTGTCACGTGGTACTAATGAGTATTGGTATCGTCGTCACGGAGAACTGAAATGTATGCTAAGGAATTTAAGGAACCCCTACGTGGTTTGTTACGCTAAGCTGTGCAGAATACGCATGGGACGATTTACTTGATTTTCTACGAGAAGCGAATTCAAACGTTAAAAACATTGAATTCAAGACACCTGGAGAACTGTGTTCCTTGGATCCAGTCAATGTGTGCAGATATTTTAATCATAGGTTTCAAGCAATGATGACTTTTATCTGCAATAAAAAGAACCCACCTCTTGGAGAAGTTATTGATTTCTTTTGGAGAAAGGAGCAGAGGTGCTCCACATATACATATGTTATTATGGATTAAGGATGCTCCTAAATTTGGAACCGGTTCTGATGAGACTGTTTTAACTTTCATTGAAGACTATGTTACCTGTGGTATTCCAAAAACAAGAGGAGAAAATACCTTAAAACAGCAAGTTTTAAGGTTTCAAAATCATCGATGTGGAAAGTATTGCCGACAGAAATACAAGTCCAAGGAAAACTTTTATACAAAATGTCGATTTGGTTTTCCACGTCCAGTAATTTCCAAAGGAAGAGTCAACAGTTTTATGTCAGCAGTGAGACATACTGTCACTCAAAAATCTCCAAAGAATACTTACAATATAAAGAGAGGTGAAGAATCAAAATATATTAATGACTACAATCCAGTAATTTTGTCAATGTTGAATGCTAATATGGATATCCAGTATGTTGCACATAATTCCATTGCTGTTGCTCACTATGTTACATCTTATATAACAAAATCTGAAAAGACGGAGTTAAAAGAAATGTGGGAAGATATTTCACAAGAGAAGAGTCTTAGTAAGAAAATGTACAGCTTTAGTTTGAAGATGCTTTCACATTGAGAGATTGGATCCAACGAATGTTCGGATCAGTTGACATCTGCAAGTTTATATTCAAAGTCAAGAGGAATCATTTGGGTAAGTCTAGGTCTTGCTGGAACACGAAATCGTGTATTGAAATCTGTACAAGAAATTGAATACCTGGCACTGAATGAACCGGAAAGTACAGATATTGTTAAAACAAATATGTTTGATACGTACTATCCTAACAGAAGTCCACATCTGGAAAACATATGTCTCTATAAAGTACTGCAACTTTACACCCTTAAAAAAAATGTTACAGAAAATATAAATGAAGGAAAATATGCAGTCATTGGATGTGAAGGATGTTTGGTAAAACATGCCAAAGGACATCTGATTAATCACAGGAAACTCAGTTGCGATACTCCAGATAAAAGAGAATTTTTTTATTTAGCACTTCTACAACTCTTCAAGCCTTGGCGGACTGAAATGGAATTACTTGGAGATTTTGAATGTTATGAAGATTCGTTCAATGCATGTAAAGATAGCATTGAATGTCCAATTTTTCCAAATTATCTGCAAATGTTGAACGAAGAGATTAATCAAGAAACTACGATTGCAGCTGAAATAGCTAGAGACAGTTCTCAAGATAGTCAGAGTTCTGCTGCACTAAGTCAAGATCCATTAGGAGAACCCATTGTTGAAAATGAAGCAGCAATAGCAATGAGTGAAGTGCAAATGGCTATGCAACAAGCACAACAAGACACTATTGATTTGGAAAACTTAGAAGAACAACTGAATATTGAACAGAAAGATATATATCAGGAACTTACACAACAGATACAACATGGTTTACTGCATGAAAAGAAAGAATGCTAATGCACATCATTTAAACCGATTCGAATGTACACCAGTGGTCAAGCTGGAACAGGAAAAAGTTTCTTAATTAAAGATTTGAGAAGTTATCTACAGAAAACCACTGACTCACATTTATCTTGTGTTGTAACCGCTCCAACTGGGTTAGCAACACACAATATTAAAGGGATTACATTACATTGTTTACTCATGTTACCAGTAGAACATGAAAATAAGTTAGAATATCACAAGCTTTCTGGAGAAGCTTGTTATGAAGTGTCTAAAGTACTGAAGAAAATGAAAGTTCTGATAATTGATGAGGTAAGCATGGTCTCAAACTTAATGCTTGCCTTTGTACATTTAAGAATGCAACAGATTTTAAAAACAGACTATGATGTTTTATTTGGAGGAAAACATATAATTGTATTCGGTGATCTATTACAACTTACTCCTGTGAAAGGCCAACCAGTTTTTAAGACCCTTGTTCATGAAGACACAAAAAAATCATTGGGAAGTATTGGAAATGTGAAAATTTGGTCTCATTTTGAATATAAAGTAAAGAACTTATTAAGAATATGCGACAAGCAAGTGACGAACATTATGGAAACATTCTTCAAGATATTAGAATTGGTGTCTTGACAAAGGATGGCAAACAAGCTTTACAAAGTCGGCTACTAACAAACTTGTTTCCAAATGAAAATATTGCACCTGGAACAATGTACCAAAAAATTGCAGAAAAGAAGTCTATAATTTGCCTTATGCCAACACTGAAAGAATGCTCTACATTCAATGAAGAACTGTTGAAACTGGAGGAACAACCGATAATGAAAATGGAAGCCATTGATAAAATAGAGCATGAAGGAGTTACTATTCTTCTGTCAGAGAAATTACAGTCAAAATTAAACTCTTTGGAAAAATCTATATCTAAGACTGCTGGTTTGGAAAAGACCTTATATGTATGTGCAAACTCTCGGGTAATATTACGGCGCAATTTAGATGTTGAAAAAGGTTTAGTGAATGGAGCAATGGGAAAATTTGTTGATTATGTAAAGTTTCAGAACAGAGAAGATATTGAATATTTGAAGAATAAATTTGATCAGATTGAAGAGGTCAAACAGATTGGACATTGTGCTGTTCGTTTCTTGCTTGTAAAAGATTTATATGTTTGTAGAAAACAGTTTCCTCTTTGTTTATCATATGCAGTGACCATTCATAAATCTCAAGGTTTAAGTGTAGACAGTGCTTTGGTAAATATTGGGAGTTCAGTGTTTAAAGAGGGTATGGCATATGTTGCATTGTCTTGAGTAAGAACATTATCTGGATTGTATTTGATTGATTTTGATGAGAGAAAGATTAGTGCAGATACAAATTGTGTAAGAGAGTATAATCGGTTAAGAAGACTGTATGCTCCCAACTTAGGTGAATATCCAGTATATGAAAAGCGTGTAGTATGTCCAAAACGAACATATGAGAAACACTGTAGTGAGGTTGGAAAAAAGAAAAAAAAACAAGAGAATGTTGAGGCTCCAAAGAAAATGAAAATGGACACTGTTGATGATATTGTAGGATACCAGTTAGAAAATAGTTCAGGTATCAACTGCTATGCTAATGTAATTGTGAACGTCGTGTTTTTTCTAGAAAATCTACATCATTAAATTATGGAGAATCGGGAAAAAGATTTTGTTCTTTGTTGCATAATATTTTTGAAAAATTGACAACTGATAAAACTAAAATCCAAACTGCTTCTGGCATTCAGCTTCTTTTGGATATATGTTCTGGTTCTTCACAATTTACACTTAATGTACAGCAAGATGCTCAAGAATTTCTTATGCTTATGCTTGCAGTATTGGAAGGTGAAGGAATACAAATTCAAAATCTGTTTGGAGTACGTTACAGATGGGATCATAAATGTGAAGACTGTTCATTTTCTTCTACCACATTTGACAATACCAGATTGCAAAACAGTGTCTTTTAACAAATTAGTGAAATCAGCTAATCAAGATATGAAATGTACTCACTGCAAATCGGAAATGTTGTCAACATTATTTATAGAAAGATTTGGACAATATATCATTTTAATGCTACAACGTTGTAGAGCAGATGGAAGAAAATTAGAAACGAAAATTAAACATTTTGTGGCAAGTTAAGTGTCAATTTCAGGAAGAACTTTTAAAGCAGTGGCTATTATTTTCCATGATGGACCTAGTTCAACATCTGGACACTATACTGTGTATTTAAGATGCAATAAAGGATGGACACTTTGTAATGATGCCCATTTAGAATTCAAATGTCGGTTGCCCTATGAATTACCAAATTCATATCTAATATTTTTGATGCCAAAGTTCTGAAAACATCATTTGGCCTATTGGGAAGATGTCAATATGTATTAACGAGTTTATTTCAGATATTGTCAATGCAAATGAATTCACAAACATCATTCGGCCTATTGGGAAGATATCAAAATGAATTAATTAGTTATTTTTGGATATTTTCAATGGAAACAGTTTGGGAAACATCATTTGGCCTATTGGGAAGATGTGACCAATTACTGTTTTTATTTTCATTTCGGTTCATTGATATTGCATTTGGAAAATTGTTATAGAAAAAAGTAGTTTATATATTTGGTCTTTGTATTTTATGCAATGTAAATGAAAGTGTTTATTTTTGAAAATGTAAACAGATAGTTGAAGTTGTTGTAAATATTTTGAACAGAGATTTGTTTTTTTTTTACAATCTTATTGATTGTAGTTTTTTGCCCACTGTTTTATGATGATCAACATTGAAATCACTGTGTATGGTGAAATTCAATAGAATCTGAAAACAGCAAAAAAGGCAAACTGAATATGTTATGTTATTGTAAAATTATGTTGTGTTCTTAAAACTATAATATTATATGTAATAACAGTATTTTTCTTCTCTTTTACAGACACTAATTCTAAAGTTTGAAAATATTTTAAATTTAGATTATAATAAAACAACTGAAAAAATTGTTTCAATGACTTTCATATCTACTTCAAAAAAGGTAAGATTAAGTAACTACCCATGCAGTCCTCTAATCACCTAGACACTACTCATTCACTCCTTTAATTACCCAGGAACTACCCATGCACTGCTCCAATCACCCGTGCACTACCCATGCACTCCTCCAATCACCCAGCCAGTACCATGTACTTATCCAATCACTCCGCCAATACCCATACAATCCTCTAATCACCTAGACACTACTCATTCACTCCTTCAATTACCCAGGAATTACCCATGCACTGCTCCAATCACCCTGTCACTACCCATGCACTCCTCCAATCACCCAGCCAGTACCATGTACTTATCCAATCACTCCGCCAATACCCAAGCACTTATAAATTCACCATGCACTCTCCTTGCAGTACTCTAATCATCCAGTCAGTACCCATGTACTCATGCAATTACCCAGGCACTAAGCATGCAGTGCTACAATCACCTGTGCACTACCCATGCAGTCCTCTAATCACCTAGACACTACTCATTCACTCCTTCAATTACCCAGGTAGTACCCATGCACTCCAGCAATCACCCTGTCACTACCCATGCACTCCTCCAATCACCCAGCCAGTACCATGTACTTATCCAATCACTCCGCCAATACCCAAGCAGAGTTTAGTCTCACACTTCTTGCAAATGATTGCAGCTTAAAAATGTTCAGGGACAATGTGGGTCCTTGGCGCTGGAGGAACTTGTTGGGATGAGGTAGAAGGGGCATTTGGATCTCGTTCTGACGCCTCATTAAGCTGTCTCCTCCTCTCCTCTCTAGCCAGGTGAACCGGCTGCAGAGTCTCCAGATGTTATTTCATGCTGCTGGTTCCACATGAATATTTCTTCTCCGATCCTCTGGATAATAGTCGTTTGCATATGGTACACGTGACTTTACAGGCGTTCACTTTTTTTTCGCCCTCCAGAACTGAAAAAAAGGCCCACACAATGCTCTCCTTTTCTTTTTGATTGGTTCTATAATTTCTTCCTCCTCTTCCATATCCAAGGGGTCAATTGTTGGTTCATTGGAAGCCGTAGTCTTGCAAAAAAAAAAAATCAATAAACTCGCAAAAGTTGAAAAAAAGAAGAGAGAAACAACAAGCAGGTCTTCTCTCCAAGGTAGCCAAATAATTAAGCCTGGGCGTAGTTCGCGGAGTTGTGCTACGCGATGCTACACGAAGCGGTAAAACAACTCCGCCGCGCTACGCAGAGCTACGCGAGCAGCGTAGTGCGATAGGAAAATGCTGTTCGCGGTGATTGCACAGTGCCGGATGCTTGTCCGCACTGTGCAATCATTGCAAACGGCATCATGCACAGTGCAAGCGGTCGTTTTCTGCCGCTCGAGTAGATTTTTACTCGAGCAGCAGCTTTCTCAACGCGAACGGGCAGTTTCTCATCGCGATAATGGTAGTCTGTATTTTAGAGTGGGTGTATAAAAGGTTTTATTAGGCTGTGAGGAGGTACATCAGATTATCACATGGATGATGTCATCGGTGATGTTATTTGAGATGTCATCAGTGATGTCATCAGTGATGTCACTGACCATGTCATGAGTGATGTAATATGTGACGTCATCAGCAGTGCATTGCGGGGGCGCGAGTTATAGTTAGCTCTACTAACTATAACGGCCGAATTTCTCTGGTTTTGTACGAGTGAAATGTCCAACTAACTATAACGTTGCTGAAACCTGTGGTATTTTCCGTGAATATATATATATATATATATATATATATATATATATATATATATATATATATATATATATATCTACTGGCGGTCGCCAGTAGATAGTTATAGTTAGGACCTATTTTCCATAGGAAATTCACAACATTCTATTTCCAATAACTTTGGCGCCGGTTGACGAATCTTCGCAAAAATGTCAAAACTCGTGGGGCGCTCCGGTCCACTCCTATCCTGAAAGTTTCGGGGTGATTCGGCAAGCGGGGGCCGAGAAAAAAGGGGGGTCCCAAAACGTGTTTTCTCCATGTTAATTCCCATAGGAAATTTTAGACACGGCTACAGCCCGAACTGCTGAACGGAATTACACCAAATTTGGCAAAGAGGTAGTTCTTGGTTCAGAAAGAACCCTTTTTGTTAAATGGTGTAAATCCGTTCAGTAGTTGATGAGAAAATCAAAAGTAAAAACACATATATATCTATGGCCGTGGAGGGTCCGCTCACCCTGAGCGCACCCTCCCGATCACGAGCTGTATGCTAATTGGCTGTCAACACTCCAAACCAGGAAGTGTTGGCAGCCATCTTGTTCCTCGGTATAACCGAGGCATAGAAACAAGTGCGCAAAACGCAAAAAGGGGGCAGGGTAGAAACACCCTGACCCCCTAGGCCCACAAGGACCCCCAGGGCCAAAAAAAGAATTTTTTTTTTTAAATCGGCAGGATGCGCTTAGGATGCGCGGAACCCGCTGTGAAAAAAAAAAAACAAAGCGGGGGCTCCCGCGCTTCTTTGTGATTTGGCCCCCGGGTGGGCCAAGTCCCGGGGGCATGCGGGGGTTAATAAAATATTTGTGTGGGGGGGCCTCTAAGGCCCCCCCAAGCCCCGGGAACCACCACCCCCCAGGGCTTTGAATTAAGAATGGTGCGGGAGGGCACTCGGCCCTCCCGCAGCCCCGGGGACCGCCACCCCCGGGGCTTCTTTTTTTTAATAACAGTACCTGTGTGGGGGGCTCGACCCCCACACGCCCCGGGACCACCACCTCCCGGGGCACTAAGAATTTTAATGTGGGGGTCCGTTTCAGACCCCCGAGCCCCGGGACCACCACCTACCCGGGGCTTTTCACATGTTGGGAGGGGGACCGCGCGGCCCCCCTCCTGGAGCCTGTGATGGCCCTGGGGACCCCCACCTCCCAGGGCCGGCTCCTGCAGTGTCCCGGGGTGCCCACCCCCGGGACACTGTAGTTTGCTATGGCAGTGCGGGAGCCTCGCGGCTCCCGTCCTGTCATAGCAAACTTGCTTTGAATTTTGGAAGAGAGAGCAGGAAACCTGCTCTCTCTTCCAAAATTCAAAGCAAATTGCTTTTCCACACGGGGAGCTACATGCTCCCCATGTGGAAAAGCAATGCCGGCTCCCGAGAGACGCGGGGAGACGGCTGGACCGTGGGGGGATTGGGGACCCCCCCACTGTCCCCAACGGAGAGGGCCAGCCCCGGGGGATGGGGTCCCTGGGGCAAGTATTGGCCCGGGAGGGGGGCCACGCGGCCCCCCTCCCCCAAAGAATAAAAAAAATGTAATTTTTTTTTAAAAAGGCCGGCCCCGGGGGATGGGGTCCCCGGGCCTAAGGAGGCCTGAGGAGGGGGGCAATGCAGCCCCCCTCCATGACATTTTTTTTTTTAAATGTGGCGAAATTGGCCATGGGAGGGGGGCCCACGCGGCCCCCTTCCCGTTCCGTTTTTTTTGTTTAAAAAAAAAGGGGGTCAGGCCCTGGGGGATGGGGTCCCCAGGGCCCAAAATAATTCAAAAGAAGGGGGGCCACACAGCCCCCCTTCTAAAAAGTAAAAAAAAAAAAAGACCGGCATTGCGCCGGAGGCCCCGCCCCCCCCTGCAGCACTCTGCAAACGCGCCCCCTGGCGCGTTGTAAGATGGGGAAGTCATTACCCTTGAATACTGGGGGTCCCTGGGGGCCAACTAGCCCACCAGGAACCTCCAGTATGCGCCAGGGAGCTGCGTTGCAGAGAGGTGTTCAGAGGCCACGCCCCTTTTTACACCTCTCTGCAACGCAGCTCTGTGGCACTTACTGGAGGTACCTGGTGGGCTAGTTGGACCCCAGGGACCCTCAGGATTCAAGGGGACTTAATCCCTCAACTTAAAATGCGCCACGGGCGCGTTTGCACAGTGGTGAAGGGAGGGGGCGGGGCCTGAGGTGACATGTGTGCAAACACGCCCTGTGGCGCGTTTGAAGTTGGGGAATTAATTCCTCTTGAATACTGAGGGTCCCTGGGGGCCAATTAGCCCACCAGGTACCTTCAGTAAGCGCCACAGAGCTGCGTTGCAGAGAGGTGTAAAAAGGGGCGTGGCCTCTGACCACCTCTCTGCAACCCAGCTCTGTGGCACTTACTGGAAGTACCTGGTGGTCTAGTTGGGCCCCAGGGACCCTCAGGGTTCAAGGGGACTTTATCCCCCAACTTAAAATGCGCCACGGGGCGCGTTTGCAAGTGGGGTGAAGGGAGGGGGTGGGGACTGAGGTGACATGTGTGCAAACACACCCGTGGCGCATTTTAAGTTGGGGAATTATTTCCCCTTCAATACTGAGGGCCCCTGGGGGCCAACTAGGCCACCAGGTACCTACAGTAAGCGCCACTGCGCTGCGTTGCAGAGAGATGGTCCATGCCATGCCCCTTTTTACACCTCTCTGCAACGCAGCTCTGTGGCGCTTACCGGAGGTACATGGTGGGCTAGTTGGACCCCAGGGACCCTCAGGATTCAAAGGGACTTAATCCCTCAACTTAAAACGCGCCATGGGGTGCGTTTGCACACTTGTCACTTCAGGCCCATCCCCTCCCATCACCACTGTGCAAACAGGCCCTCTGGTGCATTGTAGGTTGGGGGATTAAGTCCCCTTGAATCATGAGGGTCCCTGGGGTCCAACTAGCCCACCAGGTACCTCCGGTAACCGCCATAGAGCTGCGTTGCAGAGAGGTGTAAAAAGGGCCGTGGCCTCGGACCAGCTCTCTGCAACGCAGCTCTGTGGTGCTTACCGGAGGTACCTGGTGGGCTACTTGGACTCCAGGGACCCTCAGGATTGAAGGGAACTTAACCCCCAATTTAAAATGCGCCACGGGGCGTGTTTGCACAGTGGTGAAGAGAAGGGGTAGGACCTCATGTGACAAGTTAGTTACTTAGTTTTAATCCCCCTGCCCTATTATGTACTAGGGACTTACAGAGGAGGTCATGCTAATCACAGGGGTACCCCAACGCATAGTGTTCCCTAGTGTATGTAGGTGTTTTCACTGTATTCTAAGTGTCTTTTAGCATAGCACTGGCTCTAGGCCTGGTTAGTCCAAGTCAGTTACCACCAGTACCCGTCTGAAAAAGTTGTGGGCACAGGATGATTTTGCAACAAGGCCTCTTTCTGCTCCTCTGTTGGTTCTTTCTGCACATGTCTTGCTTCTTCCTGCTCTTTTCTTCATCTTTGTGGACTTCTGTTGCTTCTTTCTGCATTTCTTATGCTTCTTTCTGTGCGTTTTTTCTTCTTTCTTCACATGTCCTACCTCTGTAGGCATAGTTAGAAACTAGCATTTAAAAAACCTTTGAAATTCACTTAAAAAACCATAGGTTTTAGGCACGTTATAGTTAGAAATTAGCATTTAAAAAACCTTTGAAATTCACTGAAAAAACCATAGGTTTCAGACACGATATAGTTAGAAATTAGCATTTAAAAAACCTTTGAAATTCACTGAAAAAACCATAGGTTTCAGGCACGTTATAGTTAGAAATTAGCATTTAAAAAACCTTAGAAATTCACTGAAAAAACTATAGGTTTTAGGGACAGTTATAGTTAGTTGGACATTTCACTCGTACAAAACCATAGAAATTCCCCCGTTATAGTTAGTTCAGCTAACTATAACTCGCGCCCCGCAATGCACTGCTGATGACATCACATATTACATCACTCATGACATGGTCAGTGACATCACTGATGACATCACTGATGACATCTCAAATGACATCACTGATGACATCATCCAGTGACTGTGTGTTTCTGTAAAGTTTAAATATGTTTAATATATATAGGGAAAGGCGTATTGAAGAATGAGTGGGTGTATAAGTGTCTGAATGGATGATTTAGTAGGTGCGTGACTAACTCTATAAGTGAGTGATTAAACGTATCTTACTGAATGCATGGGTTAGTGACTAAACTGGGTGAATGTCTGTATTCGTCTGTCTGTTGCTGTGTAAGCAGCTGCATGGGTTTGTGAATAGCTACATGAGTGTCTATATGAGTTATTGATTGGTTGTCTGAGTATCTGTATGGGTGCCTGAGTGTTTGTGTGGGTGGGGTGTGTGTGACTCTGTGCATAGATGTGTGAGTGGGTGATTCACTGGGTGCATGGTTTCAAGAGTGCATCTGTGATGGACTGTATGGGTGGGTGAGTGTGTGTATGGGTGTGTTAGTGAGTGAATGTATATCTCAGTGGTACAGGTGTGAGTAACTACATATGTGAAAAGCAGTATATATGTGTGTTGGAGTATATAAATGGCTATAAGTGAGAGTGTGTGATTGTGAGAGTGGCTGTATGGATGAGTGTGTACTTGTATCAGTGATTGTATAAGAGCGTAAGAATGTGCTAGTATTTGTATGAGTAAGTGAGCTGGTGTGTGTATAACTGTATAGGTGAGTAAATGGCAGTGTGATTAATTATTTGCATGACTGACTAGGTGTGTGAGTACCTCTATGGATGAGTGGCGGTGTGTGAGTGTCTATGTAGGTGTATGAGTGCATATGATAGTCCTGTACTGAGTGACTGTAAGTATGAGTGACTGTACAGGTGAGTGAGTAGATGTGTGTGTGTAGACCTAAGCATCAGTGAGTGGGTATGTAGTTATTGGTATTGGAGTGTGTATGGTTTTGAGAATGGCAGTCTGTAATTTACAGTGGGTGTATCAAAAGTTATATTAGGGTGTGAGAAGATGCAACAAATTATCACATGGATGATGTCATCAGTGATGTCATTTGAGATGTCATCAGTGATGTCATCAGTGATGTCACTGACCATGTCATGAGTGATGTAATATGTTACGT
Source organism: Calotriton arnoldi (assembly GCA_963921515.1). NCBI lineage: Eukaryota > Metazoa > Chordata > Amphibia > Caudata > Salamandridae > Calotriton > Calotriton arnoldi. Next base: position 240,414 of record CAWUFW010009574.1, on the reverse strand, counting down.
CATCAGCAGGGCATTGCGGGGGCGCGAGTTATAGTTAGCTGAACTAACTATAATGGGGGAATTTCTATGGTTTTGTACGAGTGAAATGTCCAACTAACTATAACTGTCCCTAAAACCTATGGTTTTTTCAGTGAATATATATATATATATATATATATATTCACTGAAAAAACCATAGGTTTCAGACACGTTATAGTTACAAATTAGCATTTAAAAAACCTTTGAAATTCACTGAAAAAAACATAGGTTTTAGGGACAGTTATAGTTACTTGGACATTGCACTCGTACAAAACCCGTGAAATTCCCCGTTATAGTTAGTTCAGCTAACTATAACTCGCGCCTCGCAATGCACTGCTGATGATGTCACATATTACATCACTCATGACATGGTCAGTGACATCACTGATGACATCACTGATGACATCTCAAATGACATCACTGATGACATCATCCAGTGACTGTGTGTTTCTGTAAAGTTTAAATATTTTTAAAATATATAGGAAAAGACGTATTGAAGAATGAGTGGGTGTGTAAGTGTCTGTATGGATGATTTAGTAGGTGCGTGACTGACTCTATAAGTGAGTGATTTAACGTATCTTACTGAATGCATGGGTTAGTGACTAAACTGGGTGTATGTCTGTATCCGTCTGTCTGTTGCTGTGTAAGTGGCTGCATGTGTTTGTGAATAGCTAAATGATTTTCTATATGAGTTATTGAATGCTTGTCTGAGTATCTGTATGGGTGCCTGAGTGTTTGTGTGGGAGGGGTGTGTGCAACTCTGTGCATAGATGTGTGAGTGGGTGATTCACTGGGTGGATGGTTTCAAGAGTGCATCTGTGATAGACTGTATGGGTGGGTAAGTGTGTGTAAGAGTGTGTTAGTGAGTGAATGTATGTCCCAGTGGTACATGTGTGAGTAACTACATATGTGAAAGGCAGTATATATGTGTGTTGGAGTATATAAATAGCTATAAGCAAGAGTGAGTGATTGTGATAGTGGCTGTATGGATGATTGTGTGCTTGTATCAGTGATTGTATAAGAGCGTAACAATGTGCTACTATTTGTATGAGTAAGTGAGCTGGTGTGTGTATAACTGTATAGGTGAGTAAATGGCAGTGTGTTTAATTATTTGCATGACTGACTAGGTGTGTGAGTATCTCTATGGATGAGTGGCGTTGTTTGAGTGTCTATATAGGAGTAAGAGTGCATATGATAGTCCTGTACTGAGTGACCGTAAGTATGAGTGACTGTACGGGTGAGTGAGTGGATGTGTGTGTGTAGACCTAAGAATCAGTGAGTGGGTATGTAGTTATTGGTGTTGGAGTGTCTATGGTTTTGCGAATGGCAGTCTGTAATTTAGAGTGGGTGTATCAAAGGTTATATTAGGGTGTGAGGAGGTGCATCAGATTATCACGTGGATGATGTCATCAGTGATGTCATTTGAGATGTCATCAGTGATGTCATCAGTGATGTCACTGACCATGTCATGAGTGATGTAATATGTGACGTCATCAGCAGTGCATTGCGGAGGCGCGAGTTATAGTTAGCTGAACTAACTATAACGGGGGAATTTCACGGGTTTTGTACGAGTGCAATGTCCAAGTAACTATAACTGTCCCTAAAACCTATGGTTTTTTCAGTGAATTTCAAAGGTTTTTTAAATGCTAATTTGTACCTATAACGTGTCTGAAACCTATGGTTTTTTCAGTGAATTTCAAAGGTTTTTTAAATGCTAATTTGTAACTATAACGTGTCTGAAACCTATGGTTTTTTCAGTGAATTTCAAAGGTTTTTTAAATGCTAATTTCTAACTATAACGTGCCTGAAACCTACGGTTTTTTCAGTGAATTTCAAAGGTTTTGTAAATGACAATTTTTAAATGTATTAATTGTTATATTAATTTTTTTCATACTGATTTACTACATTTTTAGAAACAATTTTTTTTTACATATTTTATTTGTCAAATTACATTGTAATTACATTATACATTACATTACAAAAAATACTTTCTCAGAATGAATTACTTTAGTTTAAATACTTTGCAGATAGGCAATAGACTTTTAAGTACAGTAGTTACAGTTGTTGCAATGGGCAACACATTTTCAAACACAATGCAACATTCAGCTCAATGTGAATTTCTAGTTAAATGCAATTAGTTACTTTATGGATTACTTTTGTAACCACAGGACTGGATCCTAGATTCAGTCCTGGTACATCTCCTGTAAACAGTTGAGTAAAAGCGTTTTGGTTACAGTCGTGATTTTTAAGGAATATTATTGTATTTTAAAAGTTGACACTTTGAAACTTTTTCTCATAGAATCACCAATGTTATCCTATGGAAGGAAATTCACTTAGCAGGTAAAAACTGTTATCGTTACTTTTTCTTACTCAGTGTTGGATCCTGGATCCAGCACTGGTGCATCTCCTGTAAACAGTTGAAAGAATGCGTTTAAGTCATACAGGCGATTTTTAAGGAATATTTGTAGTTTGTGAAAATCAACACTTTGAAACTTTTTGCTGAAAACCAGTCAATGTTAGCCTATGAAGGAAATTCAAGTTACCGGTAAGTACGGTTAAAATTACTTTTGAGGATCAGTACTGGTCTGAAACATGCAGCACTGAGGTCTCTCCTGATAACAGGTGAGTAAATCGGAATTCGTATTTCGGCTGATTTTAGAGGAATATTTTAAAGTTCCAAAACTCCACACTTAGAAGAATTTCCAAGTGAAACCAGTCAATGTTAGCCTATGGAAGGAAATTCAAGTTACTGGTAAGTACGGTTAAAATTACTTTTCAGGACCAGTACTGGGCTGAAAGATGCAGCACTGAGGTCTCTCCTGATAACAGGTGAGTAAATCAGAATTCGGATTTCGGCTGATTTTAGAGGAATATTTGTATGTTTCAAAAATCAACACTTCGAAGAATTTCCAAGTGAAACCAGTCAATGTTAGCCTATGAAGGAAATTCAAGTTACCGGTAAGTACGGTTAAAATTACTTTTCAGGATCAGTACTGGGCTGAAAGATGCAGCACTGAGGTCTCTCCTGATAACAGGTGAGTAAATCGGAATTCGTATTTCGGCTGATTTTAGAGGAATATTTTAAAGTTCCAAAACTCCACACTTAGAAGAATTTCCAAGTGAAACCAGTCAATGTTAGCCTATGAAGGAAATTCAAGTTACCGGTAAGTACGGTTAAAATTACTTTTCAGGATCAGTACTGGGCTGAAAGATGCAGCACTGAGGTCTCTCCTGATAACAGGTGAGTAAATCGGAATTCGTATTTCGGCTGATTTTAGAGGAATATTTTAAAGTTCCAAAACTCCACACTTAGAAGAATTTCCAAGTGAAACCAGTCAATGTTAGCCTATGAAGGAAATTCAAATTACCGGTAAGTACGGTTAAAATTACTTTTGAGGATCAGTACTGGGCTGAAAGATGCAGCACTGAGGTCTCTCCTGATAACAGGTGAGTAAATCGGAATTCGTATTTCGGCTGATTTTAGAGGAATATTTTAAAGTTCCAAAACTCCACACTTAGAAGAATTTCCAAGTGAAACCAGTCAATGTTAGCCTATGAAGGAAATTCAAGTTACCGGTAAGTACGGTTAAAATTACTTTTCAGGACCAGTACTGGGCTGAAAGATGCAGCACTGAGGTCTCTCCTGATAACAGGTGAGTAAATCGGAATTCCTATTTCGGCTGATTTTAGAGGAATATTTGCACAATGGTGAAGGGAGGGGCGGGGCCTGAGGTGACATCTTTGCAAACGCGCCCGTGGCGCGTTTTAAGTTGGGGGATTAAGTTCCCTTGAATCCTGAGGGTCCCTAGGGGCCAACTAGACCACCAGGAACCTCCAATATGCGCCAGGGGGCTGCGTTGCAGAGACGTGTAGAGAGGCCACACCCCTTTTACACCTCTCTGCAACGCAGCTCTGTGGCGCTTTCTGGATGTACCTGTTGGGCTAGTTGGCCCCAGGGACCCTCAGGATTGAAGGGGATTTAATTCCCATCTTAAAACGCGCCACGGGGCCTGTTTGCACACATGTCACCTGAAGCCCCGCCCCTCCCTTCACCACTGTGCAAACGCGCCCGTGGCGCGTTTTAAGTTGGGGGATTAAGTCCCCTTGAATCCTGAGGGTCCCCGGAGTCCAACTAGCCCACCATATACCTCCAAAAGCGCCACAGAGCTGCGTTGCAGAGAGGTGTAAAAGGGGTGTGGCCTCTCTACACCTCTCTGCAACGCAGCCTCTGGCGCATACTGGAGGTTCCTGGTGGGCTAGTTGGCCCTCAGGGACCCCCAGTATTCAAGGGGAATTCGTCCTCCTCTGCAAACGCGCCAGGGGCGCGTTTGCAGAGTGGTGAAGGAAGGGGGCGGGGCCTGCGGGCCGATCGTTTTTTTTTTTTTTTTGTCCCTGAAGGGGGCTGTGTGGCCCCCTTCCTTTTTCCTGTTTTTATGCCCTGGGGACCCCATCCCCAGGGCCTTACCCCTTTTTTAAATTTGTAATTTAAAAAAAACGGGAAGGGGGCCGCGTGGCCCCCTTCCCTGGGCCTGTATTGGCCCCGGGACCCCATCCCCGGGGCATGGCCTCGTTTTTATTTATATTCTTTGGAGGGGGCTGCGTGGCCCCCCTCCTCTGGCCATTTAAGGCCCCGGGGACCCCATCCCCGGGGCCGGCCATTCCGTTTTTTTTTTAAAATTTATTTATTTTTTTGGGGAGGGGGCCGCGTGGCCCCCCTCCCGGGCCACTACTTGCCCCGGGGACCCCATCCCCGGGCCTGGCTCTCGTTGGGGACTGTGGGGGTTCCCAATCCCCCACAGTCCCGCCAGCTCCCCGCGTCCCTAGGGTGCCGGCATTGCTTTTAGCACATGGGGAGCAGCTAACATGCTGCTCCCCATGTGTAAAGCAATCGGCTTTGGATATTGGAAGAGAGAGCAGGTTTCCTGCTCTCTCTTCCAATATCCAAAGCAGTTTGCAATGACAGGACGGGAGCCGCGAGGCTCCCGTCCTGTCATTGCAACAGCAGTGTCCCGGGGGTAGGCACCCCGGGACACTGCAGGAGCCGGCCCTGGGGGTGGTGGTCCCCAGGGCCATCAAGGGCTCCAGGAGGGGGCCGCGCGGCCCCCTCCCATTCAGTACACAGCCCCGGGGAGGTGGTGGTCCCTGGGCTCTGGGGTCCGTAACGGACCCCCATATTAAAATGTTTAGTGCCCCGGGAGGTGGTGGTCCTCGGGCGTGTGGGGGCTGGAGCCCCCCACACAGGTTTAATAATTTTTTTAAAAAGCCCCGGGAGGTGGTGGTCCTCGGGGCTGCGGGAGGCTCAGAGCCCTCCCGCACCATTTTTTAAAAGCCCCGGGGGTGGCTGTCCTCGGGGCTTGGGGGCCCTTTGAGGCCCCCACACATTAAATTATCCCCCACCATGCCCCCGGGACTTGGGCCACCCGGGGCCAATGCACATCGAGCGCGGGAGACCGCGCTCGATTTTTTTTCGGCAGGATTCGCGCACCCTGAGCGCATCCTGCCGATTTTTAAAAAAAAAATTTTTTTTTTTGCCCAGGGTGTCCTTGTGGGACCCCTGAGCAAACCTAGGGGTCAGGGTGTTTCTACCCTCCCCTTTGTGCGCTTTGCGCACTTGTTTCTGTCCCTCGGTTCTACCGAGGGACAAAATGACTGCCAACATTTCCTGAATCGGAATGTTGACAGCCAGCTGACAGCCAATTAACATGCAGCTCGTGATCGGGACGGTGCGCGCAGGGTGCGCTCAGGGTGCGCGAATCCTCCGTGCCCATAGATATATATGTACTTTTACTTTTTGATTTTCTCAGCAACTACTGAACGGATTTACACCATTTAACAAAAGGGTTCTTTCTGAACCAAGAACTACCTCTTTGCCAAATTTGGTGTAATTCCGTTCAGCAGTTCGGGCTGTAGCCGTGTCTAAAGTTTCCTATGGGAAAATGCATGGGGAAAACGCGTTTTGGGACCCCCTTTTTCTCGGCCCCGCTTGACGTATCACCCCGAGACTTTCAGGGTAGGAGCGGACCGGAGCGCCCCACGAAGTTTGAAAATTTCGCGAAGATACGTCAACCGGCAAGAGAGTTATTTCAAATAGAATGCCGCGGATTTCCTATGGATAATAGGTTGTAACTATAACTATCTACTGGCGACCGCCAGTAGATAATAGATATTTTTTAATCGATTGTATACCATTATCCAGACGAGGTGGTGATCGGGAAACCAAACTCCGATGCCTTGAAACAAGGTATATCCTCGATCTGGATACAAAGAATCCTAATGGTCACAATTCAAGTGAGGACTTTTATACCTGGTTATAATCAATCTGGGATCAGATTTGATTAGGTGCTTTACCAACTTATCAGTAATGTAAATAAATAATGACATCTGTGGCTTTCTCATGTTTAAGAAATATTTTCTTCATTTTTCCTTTAAATATTTTATTCAGCATTCTGCGTCTTGTATTATGTTTTTAGTACATCATTTATATCTACACCACACATTATTTCTATTTAGTTATTATGGTATATGTACAGAGGATTTTTTAGGAGGTCTTTTTGTATTTTATCCATGGTTTTTAAATTTTATAGGCACCAGCACTTGTTTGGCACTTTGCACTTTAACCTTATACACTCTTTTACTAAAATTACAGCATTATCAATTATGGAGAGATGGTTTATATTGTATTCCACATATCAACAGCAAAGATACATTGATTGACTTCCTTGTCAGGATACCTTAAATATGAAGGAAGAAATGGATTCATCCATTTATAGTCATATAGATACTTTGTCAATTCACCAATGATTTTAAACATAACATTGGTGGGCAGTTTTTGTAAAAATGATGATGATTTTTTCATATTGATTATTTAATTGAGTTGTAATGTTTTTTTACTACTAAATATTTATACTGTTTTTTAAATGTATTTAACATTTATTAGTATTTATATTAATATGTTTACAATCATATGTATTTTTACTATTTATTGCTGTTGATTTGCACAAATGTAGACGACAAGGATTATCAGATTAAGTATGTTGTCTATGTTCATTGATTTGCTGTATCACGAGTGCATGGTACCGTGACTTTAAAAACCTCACTTAGGCTCTAGAGACGCGTCATGTGATCAAGGCCGAGTTTGGCCGAAACGCGTCATGGCAGCAATGGTGGCGCACTGAAATAAACACCTGAATGCACCAAATCTGGGTTCGTCGTCCGTCTTTTTTCCGAGCAAGGAGAAGTGTGAAGCGGAGTGTGGCGATATATATATATATATATATATATATATATGGTTAATGGCTATGTCCTGTTGAGGGCTTATGTGACACTTCTATCCTCCTTCCAAACTTCATGCACAGAACCCAATCTATTCTTTGACATAGGCCAACCTAACTGTTTTTGATTCCTGCACATTGAGATGGAAAACACTATCAGGCACATGCATCAAGGTAGGATTTTGCGAGTCCTTAATTGCGATTATTAAGGAATCGCAATTAAGGACTTCCAAAAGCCTATGCATGTAGGAATCGCTATAAAAATAGCGATTCCTAAACATTCCTTATATGCGAGTCGCTTCCCATTCATTCCTATGGGCCTACAGGCCCATAGGAATGAATGGGAATAGTACATGCGAATTTGCGAGTACCAATTGGTACTCGCAAATTGCGCATGCACTTTCAAGGGTGCAAGGGTGTCAAAAGGACACCCTGTTGCACCCCTGAAATTCATCTGTGTACAAATGTTGAGCACACACATGTCCCAAGGACATGTGTGTGTGTAATTCCATAACTTTGAAAAATGCACTTTAGTGCATTTTTCAAAGTTTTTGCAAATTACCATCAAGTTCAACTTCATGGTAATTTGCGCCCCCTAGTAGCGAAATCGCTACTTCAAAGTGGTTCTTGCATTGCATTTAAGGAATCGCAAAATGCGATTCCTTAAATGCTATCACAATTTGAGAACTCGCAATTAATTGCGAATTCTCAAATTGCGAGTGCCTTGAACCTTGATGCATCGCAAATGCCATTTTTGCGGGCGCAAACGGCCGATTTTTGCGAATCGCACCGTTTGCGTTCGCAAAAATGGTTGATGCATGTGCCTGTATGTAAATAATAGCATGCATCATGCAACCACATGCCGGATGTGGTGCGGGGGAATTTTTCCCCCCGAATACACTGGGCCTACCAAGCAAGAGAGAACATGAAACATCCATATAAATGTTTTCTTCAGTAGCCAGAGTATTTTTGCAATTTAGAGCAATGTGTGAGTGATAAATGGAACAGAATGCCAAAAACAAATGTTTCTACACAGAAAAGTGAAATCTGCGTAGACATGGTTTACACTTACTACCTACAAAAATGTATCAGTATTTAACACCAATATTTGTGGGAATCCAAGGGGGAAAGACAAATGACAATATATGTGATTTACTGCAAGTGTCTATATTCGGTGGAGCTTACTAGCCAGAAAAAAATGGTTCGCATAACACATGTCCACCAGCGAACTGGAAATATCAGCGGACAATAAGTCAAAATACAGTATGTGGATTATTACCACAAAAATGTCCCAAGCCACTTTTCACTAGAGCTTCGTCACCCCTATTTTCTAGGGAGGGAAGCACTTTGGCACTTTGAGAAGCTGAGCTCATCACAATGTGAGTGCAAAGGCAGCAGCAGTGGCTGTGACATCTAGAGAGCTGCCCCCTAATTTGTGACACTCTTTATCTTCTCAGCGCTAAGCTGTAATGACTGTCACAGCTGTGAGAGGAGTGCAATGTCTGAGCCGAGGAGCACATAGAAATAATGATGAGCTGCAGCCTAATAATCACTAAATTTATTTTTATTTAATAGAATCTGTCGCTTAGCAAGTCCTTAGAAAGCGCATGCTATTGATCGGAAACTTTAACAAAGTTATTATTTTGCTTTATTAACGGAGAGGCTGTGCACACCGTGCACCTGAGGGACGCTGAAATGTCAACTCACCCACATGCTCCGTAGTCATTATTTCTGTGACCTACGCCTTTCTTGGCAGATTACGCTTCATCTACAGTGAATATGACATGAGGAGGAACAGGTCATCATACTATTAGAGGAAAACTTTAACCTTGCACCTTGACATTTATAAATACACAGTTTGAAATTAAGGCCGCTGCAATATCTGGCGTTTTCCACATTTTTATGCATTTGTCGCGTTTATCATATATTTCACCATCTACTTCCTAAATTACAGAGTGCAATTAAAAAATGTGTTTGCAGATCAAACGGATCAAAAGTTACTAAAATGTGACACACATGGCAGAACTCTTGAAAAGATTAACTGGTCCCTTTTTAGTTGCTGATAGCTGAATTTTGAGTGGTAACATTTAGGGCCCGATTACGATGCAGGCTGGAATGGCTCTGTCCGTCGGTCGGAGCTCTCCAGCCCGCATCGTAATCTGCTGTTCGGAATCGTTTCCGACCGACCTATTTCGATGGGGTCAGTCGGAAGGGAATCCGAATCAGTTTTCCGAATGGCTCCGATGGGCTCAAACAGCCTGTCTGCCATTCGGAAACCCTGCAGTAATCCCTCGGCCGGCTCTTTCCGGCCGAGGGATAACGATGGCAGATTCCCACTGCCTTTCTGTGCCGGCCTGCCCAACAAAGAAAGGCATTGGGAATCTGTCTTTGGGGGACCCCATGGGTGCAACGCCACCGAATGGCAGCCTAGGGAGCACCATGCCCCCCTGTTGATCCCTGCATCCGGTGGCAGGCACATTGAGGTGCCTGCCACGGGGTGCAGGGATGAACTGCACCTCAGCTCTTTGCAATGAGAGCATGCATTCCGTTCGGAATGCATGCTCCCATTGTAAAGTATAGGATTGCGAACGAACAGGGTTCGGTCGCATCCTACTTCCTGGGCTGGAACCGACGACTGGAAGTAATTAGGTTCCAGTTCCAAACCAACGCCGGACGGACTCCGGTCCGTCCGACATTGGAATCGGGCCCTTAGTTGAAACATTTAGGACCCCACACAATTGATGTGTGCTAAAATTACAATGTAATGAGATAATACTTCCACAGAATGCGCTATTTTACACCACATAATTTGCCTTTTCTTGCCAGATAATTTACCTACATATTGCATACATTTGTCCTCCATTGCAGAATAATTGTAGTGGCCTTGAGTAAAAGACATACACATGCTTGTTGAAGATATCCATTGAAAGGTTGTTCTGCTAGACTACCACCATAGTCTGTATTATTTAGGAGGAGTACAGTGTTTAATTTGTAAAATAGTAAATGCCAGTGCTCAACATTTTTCATAAAAGCCCACAGCCAGTGCTGGTGAATGTGGAAACTGCTATATACCAAGGCTGCATGGTCTAGATTCCACCTCATGCCTCTTTCTTTCACCGTCATACACTCTCTGGCTCTTTACTTTACTCTTGCAGATCCTTTTTCATCCTTGCTTCCCCCCCTTTGTCACTACTTTTTTGTTGTCTTTCTTTTCCTTCTCTTTTTCCCCTTTTATTAGGTCACCCCCTAGCTGTCTGGTTATGAGAAAGACAACTTGGGGACTTCAGAAAGATGACCTGGGAATGCATTACGCCATTTGCTTACTATTGGCTTTGTGGTTTGTAACTCACGTTTTCTGCCTTTCCATTTGCTAGCTTTATTTGCTTTAGGCTGTGCAGCTTGAGTTTGTACCTCCCTGTGCTTAAGCCTGTTTACAGTTTCTTCCACAAACTTTTTGTCTGTAATATACAGGCCTTTGCATCTTGTTATCTTGTCACATTTACTGGTCATTCAAAGACCGAGGTCAAATGTCAAGTTGTGTTTTCATGGGAGCCTCGTGTATATTTTACTTTCGGCTGACTTCAAAGTGAGAGCATTTATAAGAAAGAGGAATGCAGCATACTTTCTCCATGGAGCCTGCTTGTGCCCGTTTTTAATGTTATTTTAGACATAGCATCTCAAAAGGTATCTCTTTCTCAGCTGCATGAAGCATGTGCACGTTTTTTGCAAAATTCCTCTTCTTTGGTGAGTCCATATCATTTTTGAAATTGTCTTTCTAAGAGCAAAGTACAAAACCACATTTCAGTCTCAGCGTCAGCCTAGCATATAGTGATCTTGGGCAATTTACACTGTTCATGGCCCATTCACTTTCAAGCACCGAATAAGATTTTTTCACTGAATGAGCCAGCCCCATTGTAACACAATTTAACAATGTTCGGTTTTCACTTTGAAGTGTAGAGCATACGCTTTTGTTATGACATCTGTAGTCACTCATTTTGGAGAGTTGGATATGTTTAGAGGCAATTTTTATAAAAGTTTTTGTGTTAATGATTAGCTACACAATAATTATGTATTCTGTCTGCAACTGTGCCTTTTTCGGAACACATATATTACTGGATATAAACGATTTCCTCAAATGTCCTTGCAGGCAGTAGGTCCATGATTTCCATGGTGCAGCAGGTGCAGTGGAACAGGGGACAAAGTTCTAGGAAACCCACTGAAAACGGATTGTTGCTTATTTTTTAATGCTAAAGCAGCAGTCACAAGTGCAATTACTTTGCAGGATCTAGGGTCATGATTTGAAAGGTGCAGCAGGTGCAGTGGCACAGGGGCCAAAAGGGCTAGGCAACACATTGAACACCGATTATTGCTTTATTTTACTAGTAAACAAGCAGTCACAAGTGCAGTTACGTTGCAGGCAATAGGGTCATGATTTGAATGATGCAGGAGATGCAGTGGCACAAGGGTCAAAATGTCTAGGAAATCCACTGAACACTGATTATTGCTATATTTTACTACTAAACAAGCAGTCACAATTGCATTTGCATTGCAGGTACTAGGGTTATGATTTTAATGGTGCAGCAGGTGCAGTAGCACAGGGGTCAAATGTCTACGAAACCCACTGAACACCAATTATTGCTGAATTTTGGCACATGGGCCAAAAAGTCGAGGAAACCCACTGAACACCGTTATTGCTATATGTTACTACTAAACATGTAGTGAAGTGGAAGTACCTTGCAGGCACTAGGGTGATGATTAGGGGTGTGTGGTGAACTCCACTCTGTCGGCAGAGTTTTTCCCACTCTACTCTCTGTATAGAGTGCGGAGGTCCAAAAAACTGCACTGAGCTGAGTTTTTCCGCTCACATGGCTCGCCAACTTAAAGATGCTATATTTTACTAGTAAACAAGCAGTCTCAAGTTCAATTACCTTGCAGGCACTAGAGTTATGGTTTCAGTGGTGCAGCAGGTGCAGTGGCACAGGGGTCAAATGTTTAGGAAACCACTGAATACATGATTATTGCTCTATTTTACTTCTAAAGAAGCAGTCACAAGTACAGTTACCTTGCAGGCACTAGGGTTATGATTTGAATGGCGCGGCAGGCGCAGCGGCACAGGGGCCAAAATGTCAAGGAAACCCATTGCACAGCGAATATTGCTACATTTTACTACTAAAGAAGCAATCAAGTGCAATTGCCTTGCAGGCACTAGGGTCATGATTTGAATGGTACAGCAGGCGCAGTGGTACAGGGGTCAAAAGGTCTAGGAAACCCACTGAACACCAATATTGCTGCATTTTACCAATAGACAAGCAGTCACAAGTGAAATGACCTTACAGACACTAGGGTAATGATTTGAATGGTGCAGCAGGTGCAGTGGCACAGGGGCCAAAATCTCTAGAAAACCCACTGAGCACTGATTATTGCTATATGTTACTACTAAACAAGCAGTCAAGTGCAAGTACCTTGCAGGCACAGGGGTAATGATTTGAATGGTGCAGGAGGTGCAGTGGCACAGGGGCCAAAAAGTCTAGGAAACCCACTGAAAACCGATTATTGCTCTATTTAACTACCAAACAAGCAGTCGTCACCAGTGCTGTTACCTTGCAGGCACTTGGGTCATGATTTGAATGGGGCTGCAGGTGCACTGGCGCGGGGCCAGTGGGTCTAGAAAGCACACTGAACACTGATATTTGCTGTATTGAACTACCAAACAAGCAGTCACAAATGCAGCTACCTTGCAGGATCTAAGGCCATGATTTGAATGGTGCAGGAGGTGCAGTGAAACAGCTGCCAAAAGCTCTAGGAAACCCACATAACACCGATTATTGCTGTATTTTGCTACTAAACAAGTAGTCCCAAGTGCACTTACTTTGCAGGCTTTAGAGTCATAATTTGAATGGTACAGTATGTACAGGTGCACAGAGGCCAAAAGCTCTATGAAACCCACTGAAAACGTATTTGTGCTATATTTCACTACTAAATAAGAAGTCAGAAGAGCATTACCTTACAGGCACCAGGGTCGTGATTTGAATGGTGCAGCAGGTGTAGTGGCACAAAGGCAAAAGCTCTAGGAAACCCAATGAACACAGATTATTGCTATATTTTACAACTAAACAAGCAGTCACAAGTGCACTAACCTTGCAGGCACCAAGGTCATGATTTGAATGGTGCAGCAGGTGCAGTGGCACAGGGGCCAAAGGGTCAAGGAAACTCACTGAACAGCAATTATTTCTATATGTTACTACTAAACAAACAGGCAAGTCCAAGTACCTTGCAGCCACTAGGGTCTTTATTTAAATGGTGCAGCAATTTCAGTCGCACAGGAGCCAAAAATCATAGGAAACCCCCTGAACACTAATTATTGCTATAATTTACTACTAACGAAACTGTCACAAATGCAGTTACTTTTCTGGCACTAGGATCATGATTTGAATGGTGCAGCAGGTGCAGCAGCACAGGGGCCAAAAGGTCTACGAAAAACACTGAATTCCGATTATTGCTACATTTTATTACTAAACAAGCAGTCACAAGCACAGTTATTGTGCAGGCACTAGGGCCATGATTTGGATGGTGCAGCAGGTGCAATGGCACAGGGGCCAAAAGCTTTAGGAAACCCAATCAACACCGATTATTCTTATATTTTACAAATAAAGAAGCAGTCACAAGTGAAATTACATTGCAGGCACTAGGATCATGATCTGAATGGTGCAGCAGGTGCAGTGGCACAGGGGTCAAAAGGTCCAGGAAACACACTGAACACAAATTATTGCTATATTTTACTAATAGACAATCAGTCACAGGTGCAATTACGTTGCAGGCACTAGGGTCAAGATTTAAAAGGTGAGTCAGATGCAGTGACACAGGGGTTAAAAGGTCTAGGAAACCCACTGAACACCGACTATTGCTATCTTTTACTACTAAACAAGCAGTCACAAGTGCATTTACCTTGCAGGTATTAGGTTCATGATTTGAATGGTGCAGCAGGTGCAGTGGCACAAGGGCCAAAATGTCTCGGAAATCCACTGCACACCGATGACTGCTACATTTTACTACTAAAGAAGCAGTCAAGTGCAATTACCTTGCAGGCACTAGTGTCATGATTTGTATGGTACAGTAGGTGCAGTGGCACAGGGTTCAAAAGGTCTAGGAAACCCAGTTAACACTGATTATTGCTACATTTTCCCATTAGACAAGCAGTCACAAATGCAATGAACTTGCAGGCACTAAGGTAATGATTTGAGTGGTGCAGCAGGCACAGTGGCACCGGGGCCAAAAGCTCTAGGAAACGCACTGAACACCAATTATTGCTATATTTTAATACTAATCAAGTAGTCACATATGCAGTTACCTTGCAGCACTAGGGTCATAATTTGAATGGTGGAGCAGGTGCAGTGGCACAGGGGCAAAAAGGTCTAGTAATCCCACTGAACATCGATTATTGCTGTATTTTCCCACTAGACAAGCAGCAATTAACTCAAAGGCACTAGGGCAATTATTTAAATGGTGCGGCAGGTGCAGTGGAAAAGGGGCCGAAAGCTCTAGGAAACGCACTGAACACCAGTTATTGCTATATTTTAATACTAATCAAGCAGTCACATATGCAGTTACCTTGCAGCACTAGGGTCATGATTTGAATGGTGGAGCAGGTGCAGTGGCACAGGAGCCAAAAGGTCCAGGAAACCCACTGAACATCGGCTATTGCTATTTTTTACTGCAAAACAGGCAGTCAGGAGTGGGTTTTTGGTTCTTTGCAACCATTGCACCAAAAGTAGCACATAGCCTAAATCATCACTGTAATAAAAGCTGTAACGTATTGGACTTTTCTATCTACTTACAACTTAGTAGGGCATTTATATGGACAATTTCACCATTATTGTATGGTCCTTAAATGCTTCTGAATCTGGATACACTTATACCATGGCAAGGGCCTTCTCTATTCTATACCATTAGCACTTCAGCCTTTGTAAACGCTATATAAATGCTTATAACTTATCATATTCCATACCAAGCTTAGGCCAAGCCAAAGGGTCTTGCCTATGTGAGATCTATTTTTTAGCCATGTTACACAGCAACACTAGCTTTAGTGCTGCTTAACTGAAAATTTAAAAAAAAACGCTATAACAAGGAGAACGCTGAGAGGTTCATATATTTTTTTACATTACTTGTAGCCATTTGCAACATAGCAAAAACATTAGCAAAGCCAATAAATCTCACATTGACAATACCTATTTACTTTGACAATGCTTGTGTTTTTTTCTCTCTTTCTGGGTTAAGGTCTGATGAGGAAAAGTAAGTGCCAGTTTCCAAAACTGAGTGCCGGTGTGCCCAACCTATAACCAGTGGCTCAAATTAAGCACTACATATACTACTTTTGAGGTCTCACCTGAAGACAACTTTCAGTGTCTGTCAAGAAGTCAAGAACTACTGCCATCACACAGCATTACGCACGACACAACACACAAAAATAAACAAATACAGAAAGGGGCTTTTAGACACCCTTTCAGCCTTTATCTACTGTACTTGAGGAAGCATTAGATACTGGCTGATAGGGTTGTCTTTCAGCGTTGGTATCAGCGCTGGCATTTAAAGGACAAAAACAACTAAAACATAGTGTCACTCCTGATATGGCACCTATATGAATATGCAGACACAGTGATTGTCCCAGCACCCCTTTCCCTCTGCCTGCCCATTGCTTTTTGCTTCTCCATAGTGTAATGTGGTGCAGGGCCCTAGGCCCTCATGCACACTGGAATAAGTACACACACAGACACAGTACTTGGTGGGTAGAACTGGCACAGGGACCTTGCGCCCGGCCCCTTTAATTGACAGGGTCACATGCCCAGTGACGCCTGTGCTGGATGGGTGTGGGGTGGGGTGTAATCTAGCCCTCGGGGAGTGCTTCTAACAACTAGACCAGTGATCGGCAGATCGCTACATCCCTCCCAAACTTTATTCAAACTGGAAACAGTAAAGTCCAACCTGTGGGAGAGAATATAACAAAAATAAAATACGATAACAGAAACTTCCACAGAGTCTCTTTAACTGCTTGCCAAATAAAGATGATGGTACAACAACAGCTGGGACCACCAGTTCTCTTTGGCACAGTTCATGGGTGCTCTGCGGGTCCGGTCTTCATTCGACTCTGTGCATGGTAGTTGTCCTCACAGTCTTTCTCGGCTTCGCTCTCGCGGTGATGAAACAGGTAGAGTGATGGTGGATTGGATGGATGTTACTTTCCACCAATCAGTCCTGGTTGTCGTGGTTTCTCCACACAGGCAGCATGGCTTCCCTCTGCAAATAGTGGAGTAGTCGCAGGACATCCCTCTCACTAGGATGCCCCTCTCGCAGGTGTTCCCCTCTAACGGGATGTCCCGGAGGCCCTCCTCACCAGGCTTCCACTGGACTGGTGCACTTCCCCGTGTCACTCCAACGCACCCTCGGGATGTGTGGAGGAATCGCTACGAGTCCCACCTTTATGTCCTTAGCTCCACCTGAAGGGTAGTTGTTGGCTCCTGCCATTTCGCACGAGATCTTCTTCCTCCCGGGACCTGCAGAAGAGCGGCTTTGGATCCATCTCCCATGGCGGGACCCACTCTCACCGGCGACCCCGAGGCCTTTGCCCCTGGGTCGCCACTGTCGGGTGTGGAGTGGTCGGATCCTCTTCTTCAGGACGTCCGAGCAGTCTCACCGTCCAGTCTCCCGTGCGACCCCAAAGGTGGATGTCACCAATGGTCCAGCTGGCTCGCCTCTGCCGTCACCAGGTGTTCTGAAGACTCGTAGATAGATATTTTCTTCCAGTGCCACCGATGTTATCCAGGCCCTGTGCTCCATGTGCTCTGATGTTCTTGCACTTGTCACCTTTGCCTTTTGGTGTGCGAGTTGGCAGCTCACACACTCCTCTCGTCTTCTTTCTTCTTGTTGAGATTTCTTCTGCCTTTCTTTGCGGTGGCGTCATGCCACTCAAATTCCTCCTTCTTGTCCTTTTCTTCGCGACGCGGTCTAGTCCCATCTTCTTGCGCTTCTTCACCGACCAGGCCTCTCCGTGTGACGTGCACTCCACACGTGTCTCCCTGGTCTTGTCCTACCCCTAGGACAATGCCTTCTTTTCCTTCGATGACCGGACCTGACGTCGCGACCCTCTTCTTGTCAATGCTCATGCTCGGTCTTCATTCTTTTCATCTAGGTCTTTCTTCTCTAACCACTTCTTTGGTCCTCGTCACTTTGACCTCTTCTCAGGGCACTACCTCTTTGACCCCTTCTCAGGTCGACACTTCTTCAACCTCTTCTCAGGTCGCCGCTTTTCTGAACTCTTCTCAGGTCGCCGCTTCTCGGACCGGTTCTCTAGTCACTGTTCACAATTCTCCCCTGATGGTTCACACGCTTCGGGCAGCTTGGGCACTCAGTCACTCCACTTGCGGTGTCGTCTTTACTGCTCTGGATATACCTTTTCTCCTCTTATTTAGTTTGCGCTTTTCTCTGTCTGTCAATAATCTAGCAGCCTGGGCTATTTGGGTACTTCTTGCCAGCTGGTCCTTTTCCAACAACTTGACGGTCCACTGGGGCATGTTGCATCCTCTGGTCAGTCATTTTTCCCTGTTCATGCCCCATGAGCGCTGTCACTTCTGCCTTTCTGGGCCCAAATGTCTTTAAGTGCTGCAGCGACCACCCATGGACACTAGGTGCCACAGCAGCCTTTCTCTTATGCCCTGGCAGCTTTCGCTTCGAGTTTCCTTTGGTGCTCGCTTGATCCCCTACCAGCTGGCTCTTGGTGCTCCACCTCCTAGCCACATTGGCCTTGTACACTGCAACCTGCTCTACGACTCCCCTGCACTTTTGTTTTATTTTTTCTTACGTTCTCGGAGCCCCTGTTGAAAACAGAGGAGGCAATCCTGTTGAACACTTCTGCCCTGTGGGAGCTTAACTTGGGCACAGGTAAATACACTGCATTGGGGCTGCTTGTCTATTGTGTTCAGTCGTTCAGTTACTTGTCCGTTCAGGGCGCAACAGCCTTTCTCGTGCTGTGTCATTCTGTGCACAGATCACAGGTGCAGTGACTCCCTATGGCCACTGGGTGGCAGCGCAGCATCCAATTGTGTATGGCAGTAGCTTTCCAGCTCCGCCGGCCGCAGCTGCTCTCACCTGTGCTCCGGAGACAAAATGCAGCCTGGCCAGCAACTTTTCTTTCTTCACGGATGCTGCTCCACCGCTGCACTCCATTATGGCTGCTGTCATCTTTACGAGTGGGGTGCCCTCGCACTACCTCCTGCTCTGCAACAGCCGCTGGAGGCTCTCTCATCGGCCAGCAGCACCTCCTCCTGGTAAGTTTTATTTCTGGTGGCATTCATGGTCGGGAGGGAGGGTGCGCTCACCTGACACCTCCCCGCCTCTCCATATTTTTGTGCCCTTGATCAGGAGGCGGTCCGCCTCACCGCCTTCTCCCACCCGCCGTCAGCCCTGTCTTCCTCAGTGCTCACCGGGCTGCCAGGGGTCAGCGAACCAGGCTCTCCTTCCTCCCCCCACTGCCGCAGCCTCTCTCACTTCACTCGCTGCACGGGGGGGCTGGAGCTGGCGCCAGAGACTGCGTGCTCCATTATGAAGCAGGGTTCGTCCTCTTCGCGGGGGTGGGGGAGTGGGCAGCTACTCCACTCTCCATCCTCCCACATTAGGCTCTCTTCTCTGCCCCCCGATGATCCGCCTTCAGGCTCACCTTCCGTCAGATCAGGCTGCCTCCACCTCGTGGCAGTCTGCGGCGGCGGCCTGCGTCACAGCAGTCCGGCCTCGCGCACATGTTCTTCTGCCATCACGGGCTTTCCATCTCACCAGATGGAGGGGCAGCAGGCTCTTCAGATGCGGGATGGACTCCCACTGCCTCACCTTCACCCCAGGGCTCTTCACACGCCCTGCGGGCACTCCGATGATTTCTACCTGCTGCTGGGGGTGCCCTCGACACGGGCAGCACACTTTCCCCTTCAACCACTGACACAAGGCAGCTGCACACGCGGGATTAGCCCACTCATCGCCAATGTAATGGTGCAGGGCCCTAGGCCCTCATTTACGCACAATGACTGCACACAGACACAGTACTTGGTGGGTAGAACTGGCCCAGGGCACGTGCGCCCGGCCCCTTTTATTGACAGGGTCACATGCCCAGTGATGCCTGTGCTGGATGGGTGTGGGGTGGGGTGTAAGCCAGCCCTCAGGGATTGGCTGGTGCTTCTAACAATTAGACCAGTGATCGGCAGATCACTACACATAGGGCCAGCTTTTGCTAAGATAGCGCCCTGGGTGAAATCAAATTTGATGCCCTACCTACTCCTCTTCCCTTCTGCTCTCTTCTCTCCCCAGGATTTTCACTTTAACCTTTTCAAGCTGCTATATACAACAGGAGTTACTCTTATGCCGAGCTTAATTTGTAAAAAAAAATAAAAGCACTGGACTAGCATCACACTGCCCACTGTTTTTAGTGCGAGCACCAGGCTTGCTTGGAAGCAAGTTCTGCTGAGAAACCCACTAAATAGTTTTGGCTGACAAGCATTCACCCCAAGAAGAAACAAAAAAAACAGCACCAAATGATGAATTATACCTCACATTTGAGTCATAGGTGGTCAAAAAATCCAGAGTTTTAGAAAGTGTACTGAGGAAATAGTCCAATACCTTTTTTAGCTCCATGGAAGAGGTTTGGAGATAAGGGGAGGCAATGTGGCCTAGTGGCCAGGGCTGCTAACTTTTTAACTGAGGAACCAGGTTTGAAACCTGGCGTTGGCTCAACTCCTGTGATTGTAGTCAAATCACTTAATCTCTCTGTGAAATAATATAAAAATTACACTCCCCAGGGCTTATTCTCCCAGTTTTACATGCCCCATTTCTTATCAAAAAGTATAGAGCATCTTTCTTTTTTTCCAACCTGTCCCATCAAATAGATCCTGAGAATGTACTTTAAAGGGGAAGGGTGGACGCCTCACAGTCTCTTCCTGTAGATAGAAGCCCTCACCAGTTACTCTCAAAGCCAATGCTCTCCCCTTTCTACATTTCTATTTATTAATTTAGATCAGTTTCTAGAAGTCTATTAATCAATGAGCCCTGCGTTTTTTACAAAAGTTTAGACCTTCCAAACACTTATTTGAAAATAGTCTTACATTATTAAACGGAAGCTTCTGTCTTGGCTCATGTGAAAGGGGTAAGCCACTTTTATAAGCCTGTGTTATGAATTCAGAATAGTAGTTAAAAAAGTTCACAAAGTTGAACACCACAGTCTGAACAAGCAGAATGGCCAACTCATCCATTCATCTTTCTGGGGCCAATAACATGCATACCAAACTGTTGGGGACCTACCCCACCCCCCCATCTGTCGATATTTTCTCTCTCGGGCAAAATTTACAGTTTAACATTCCAGTCCAGCACCTTTTTCAAGAGGCGTCTGCTGAAAGGGGGTGGTGGGCAGGTTCACCACTGCTGCAATGCTGAAAAAATAAAAAAAGGGGCCATGTAGGTGATCACACTGGCTCAGAAGTGTAGCACATTGCAGATGAATGATGATGCTCACTGGGCCCTGTACACAGTGCATACTCTGGTTTTTAAAAGGATACATGAAACCAGTCACATTTAGCGTGAGCGAAGCGGCGCTCAGGGTCACCTACTATTTATAATGTTCGGCGCTGGCTATGGTGGTGGTGATCTCCTACCTAATATTTCTTACTACTCCACTGTCCTGGGTGCACTTGTAAGGTAGTAGAACAATACAACAGAAGAAACCAGTCCATGTCAAATGGGAGCAGGACAGGGTTCTCCAGTCTTCTGACAGCACTAGGAAGAACGGAAGCATTGGCAGCTCTTGGTTTGTCCCTGTTGGGTCAACAATGGGCTGGTAAGTGGTGACACTCAATGGTAGGCGGTCTGCCGCTGACCTTATCTGCCGCCTCCTCCTTGCTGCTGCTGGTGACATTAGTGGGGGTGAGGGGGGCATTTGTGTTCACAGGTCAGGTCCCCTCTTTGCCCTTACCTGAATCACCTATTCAGGTGGTCAGGCCTGAGAAACAACAGGTAATGAATAGGTGCACTTTCTGCAGTATGTGGTGCAACTATGCGAACATGTACACCAGACATGCGCAGACTGTGACCAGGCCTGGAACATTCAGGCATCACACATCTGACAGATTTAGTGCAATGGGGGTGTCATTTCCTACAACACAGCAGCAGTTGCAGAGTGTGGGAGTGAGAACTGAGGAGATTCACGCTGGACCCTGTTCCAAAGAGTGACAAACTGGGTGAAGGGTTCTGCTGGCAGGATGACTGCCACTGATGAGGGCGAGTATGAAGAGTGGCTAGAGGCATCTACCAGGCTGTGAGTGATGGGGTATCCATTCTGGAACATTCATGGAAGGGATGCATCTGCTTGATTGTAGTGGAGCAGCGTAGTTTTGTCTCCACTCTTAGACGTCACAAATACGCAATATAAACGTGCATTTAGCACATTTTCTCTGTGTACCCTAACAAGACTAATGTAAAGTGTTGCCCTTGACATCATTACTAAAGTGCATTCACTAAAGAATTAGAGCATTCATATATACTGTGTGCCTTAACTGTATTAAATGAACGCTTATCGTTTACGTGAGTGAGTAAACCATTCTCACACTATTGACACATATCCACATTAGAAACAACAATAGATTTCTGAAATGTGTTCTTAGTCATACTTTTGCACATGTATTCAAGATTTTGCTGTATGCTACATGTAATTTGAATCTAGTGTACTGACAGGTTTATTAATTTGTATTTAAATGTGCACACTCAAATTAAATGTGCACTATTGATTTATTAATTAAATTGTCCTGACTAGTCTTGTTTCTTCTTGCATAAAATGCTGTTTTCTATTTCTGCTTGCATGTCTTTCCCTTGCAAGTATAATTAACATGGTTTCTTAGTTTGAGAACAGATACAACTCTGTACTAGCAAGAGAGAGAGAGCCTGAGAAGAAGACCTTGGCAAGGAACATGGAGAGCCCAAGCGTTAACTGAAAGTCTCCATTTATTAATGTTGCAAAAGCTCTTAGGTGATCAGGGACAAGATCATTCTCATGTCTGGCCTGGAAGAAATTGCCAATGCTACAGTTTACACAGTGAGAATGGAAAAGACGATGGAACCAACTGATGATGCAGACAGAGGGGTGTTACCTGGAAGATTCTGGTGGAAATAATGAGTGTTCACCTTGTCTGATGTTACGCCACTTTCCCTTGGACTTGGAGAGGTTTAGTCCTCTATGCTGCCCCTTGACTATGGCAGATTATGGTTTAGGCTAACACTTATTCCCCTGACCCAAGAAGACTCTTGACACTTGACAGAGGTTCTGAGATGCTGACACATTCCCATATTTTTCTGTACTTTCCCGCATTTCCTTATGTTTTCTTTAGGAGCTTAGGTTTTCCAGTAGTTATTCTGTATCTTTATAGCATGGTACTAAGACTTTTTTACCTTAACCAAACTGTTAACTTGTAATAAATCTTTTAACTATAGTCACTGATTCCTGGTCCATATTGTGTAGCTGAATGGGTTGCACTGTAAATGAAAATTGATTAAATTAAATGTGCAGCGCTCTTTACCTTTCAGGCGGTGAAGAAAAGATCCATCGGATGACTAATGGTAAGAATGGATGGCCCAGAGCGCTGCACCAGTCGCAGAGGTGGCGTTTGTCTTCACAGGGAAAACAGGATCCTCAATGAGGTGTTAGAGATGCTGTAGAAGGTTTGTGTATTGAGGTACTAAGCAGTGATTACCACCTTTGTTTGAAATAAAAACATGTTAACAACTGGCATGCCTCTTTAAAGCACCCACTTTCACTCACAATGAGTACCTACATCTTCACATGTATTTTCTTGTTTTATTCCACAACTTTGCAGTTATTTAATAATACTGTAAAGGAGACAGGCTAATTAGCCACAACAACATTTCAATCCATTGCCTTTAGGTTCCCTATAGAGTGCTGCAATACAAGAATATTAACGCTCTAATCAAGTTTACCCACTATATCTGCTGGCCAGCTACATCTGCTGTTAGGGGAGTTCGAGGATTACTGTGTTTTATGTATAGGACTGTCTAACCTGTAGTTCATAGATTTATATCAGAGTAAGATAGTTCAGGAAGTTAATGTGCTTAATGCAGTGTTCCTTGTGTAATGCAGGCCACGGATCTAGGGGCCAGATGTACTAACATTTTTTGCGGTCGCAAATGGGTTTTAGACCCGTTTGCGACCGCAAAAAACGTGTGGCCCATGTACTAATCCTATTTTGCCAGTTGCAAATCAATTTGCGACTCGCAAAATAGGATTAGCGACTCGGTATTAGGAAGGGGCGTTCCAAGGGCGTCCCTTCCTAATAGCGACTCCTGAAGCTATGTATGACTGTTTTGCAACCACAATTGCGGTCGCAAAACAGTTGCAGTTTACCACCCTTCACAGAAGGGTGGTAAACCACTCGCAAACGGGAAGGGGTCCCCAGGAGAACCCTTCCCCTTTGTGAGTGGCTCTGAAAATATTTTTTATGGGCCGGCAGTGGTCCCAAGGACCACTGCCTGCCCTTAAAAAATTAAACTGAAAAGTTTCATTTCTATTTTTTAAATGCATCCCGTTTTCACTGCGAAGACATGCCCCCTTAGCGGCATGACGTGGACACGCTGTCCGTCAATCCCGTCATTGCTACTTAGCTTCCGGGTCTATCCGCGCCTTCCAGAAATCAGCCCAGCCGATCACCAATGTGACGGCCCCCTGTTGATCGTGGACCCGACACAGGACAAATCGACTAATTAGCCCGTCGCCCGGCCCGGCTAGCTCCACCACACTCTGGTAAGTCTTGTTGCTACCATCCCTTCTCACCGCCGCTCCCCTCACATCCGTTCACCTCCCGGGCCTCACCCCTCTCTCTCCCCCCCTTTTTTTGCCCTTTCCCATAGGGTGAACGCATCCGGCGGCTCCTCTCCGCTCCTTCAGCCTGCAAACAGTGCATCGGGGCCCCGACCCTGTCTTTGCACGCTCTGATCCCCATGCCCACTCCTCCAGATTAACTCCTCTGATAAGTTTGTCGCACACCTCGCCGCGCCGCATCCAGACCGCACCTTATATCCCCTCCTCTCTTACGCGACCTTTCAATTCCAGCCAGGCCCTGCTCCGGCTTCCTTTGGCACCGGACACACAGGCCCCTCCCAGGTAGAAGTAACCGAACCTGGCGCATTCGAGCAGCAATAACCTTCGACCCAGACGTAACTTACACGTACTTCACCATTGGTAAGTACACTCCCGGCCACAGCCCCTGATAGCTACACTCCCTCATCATCCTTTGGCCTTACTGTTCTCTCGCTCTGTTTTCCATAGGGCCTCCACCCATGATTCACTCCATCCCCAGCAGGACAAGCCTGTTGCCCCAATTGCCTCGCGGCAACCACACCACCTCCTTCTCCAGGTAGGACTCACCGTCCACCTCACCTCTTCCCCTGCTGTGTCCTCGCGCATGCCCTTTCACTGTCTCATTTTCCCCTTTCCCTCCCTTGTATAGCACCTCCAAATGGCAACCTGATCCTGATGATCATCCCAAGTAACTAGGATCGAAACGCCGTCGACATACCAGCGCTAACTCCGGCGCCTCCTTTACTATGGTTCAACCAAAAATGTCTAAAATATATGATAAACCTATGTAAATAATCCATTTTTTGAACCATAAGTCGTTTCTGTAAATACCAGTCACTTTTTCACATTGCGCCCTCGCAGTTTTTGCCACTTGTCACCTGCGCCGTTCACCTTTGAGTGTCACGAGCACTTGCGTGTACAAAGTCTTTGGGTTGCCTATGCAATATTTGCTTACAGTGCTGATACAACTGTTTACAATTGGTTTTTTCTCACATTTATCCAAATATATGATGCCTTGAGCACATTTAAACCAAATTATGAGTCTTCCTATTTTCTTTGCTTGTAATGTCGTGTACATACTTGAGAAATAGCTCTCTCAATAATACCGGTTGAGACGTTGTTTTTCTATACAATGAACACGGACTAGCAGTGGTCTACAGCTGGTTTAAAGTCCATGGTCATGAATTTTAATCATATTATTTTATATAAAATGTTAATTTGTAATGTTTTGTGGGATTTTAAAATGTATTTTTAAAGACACTTCTGTAACAGAAAAGAGCAAACTGAATTGTATACGTGAGGGTAGCGTCAGGTTGTTTTAATCATTAACATGGCAGACCATCAAGTTAGTTTTTGTTTTTAGGTTAAAAGAGCCTGCGCTGCCCAACTTAAAATTCTCAAGTTTTGCTATTAGGAATGGGCACTGAGAAATTAGATATTGTTTTAAAATGTTACTTCTTTTACTGTGTACTTTGATGGTTTCCCCTTTGTAAACCAAATAAAGATAATGAATGAAAATGAAATGTGTAGAACATACAAAGATTCTATCTTTTGAGTAATGACGTATAGCATGGGAAAAAACATGTTGCGATAAATATCTCCTTTCTACTTATCACATTTTCCTTTTAGAAAATCATATCAGAAGAAGGAAAGACCAGTTACTGTTTTCCTTGTTTAAAAACCCTCGGCCAACCACAGCGAATTAAAAAATTACCAGCCAATTTCCCTGCTCCCATTCCCAACGAAGGTACTGGAAAAGATCATCATCAACAATCATCTCACACCTGGAGCAGAACCAGCTACTCGATGACTCCTGATCCGGCTTCCGCAGCAATCACAGAACCAAAACTGCCCTGATCGCAGCCACCAACGACATCTGAACTCTCCTCGACCGAGGAGAAACAGCAGCTTTGATCCGCCTCAACCTCCCGGCAGACTTCGACACCATATCCCACCACATACTGATCCAAAGACTCCACCACATTGGCATCCAAGGGGACACGCTCAGATGGATCACCTCCTTCCTCACCGGAAGAACCCAGAGGATCCATCTCCCTTCTTTCGCTTCTGAACCCAAGGAGATCACCTGCAGTGTCCCCAGGGGCTCATTCCTTAGCCCCACGCTCTTCAATGAATATATGACCCTGCTGACCAACATTGTCAGCCACGGTCTCAGCATAATTTCCTATGCAGACGACACCCAACTCATCCTATCATTCACTGACGACTCCACCACCACCAGAACCAACTTTCACAGATGCATGACAAACATCACTGACTGGATGAAGAACAACTGCCTGCAGCTGAACACAGACACATACAAAACAGAAGTACTGATCTTTAGCAACAGCAGCAACACCTGGAATGACTCCTGGTGGCCATCAGACCTAGGACCCTCACCCACTCCCTCCAACCATGCCCGAAACCTCGGAATCATCATTGACAACAAGCTCACCATGAAATAACAAATCAACGCCGACTCCTCTACCTGCTTCCTTACTGTGCATGCTACGTAAGATCTTCAAGTGGTTACCCCTACACACGAGACGCACCGTGACACAAGCCCTCATCGCCAGCTGACTGGACTATGGCAATGCCGTCTACATAGGAATCGCCGCACACCTCCTACTGAGAATTCAGACCACACAGAACGCTGCAGCAAGACATCATCTTTGGCCATCCCTGAAGAACCCACATCACACCCCACCTCAGGAAACTCCACTAGCTTCCCGTACAGAAGAGATGCCAATTCAAACTGCTGACCCAGGCACACAAGGCTCTACACAACGAAGGACCTGCTTACATTAACCACGGCCTGAACTTCCACCAACCACTGAGAAGGCTACGCTCCGTTTCCCTGTCACTTTCTCATACTC
The DNA here is from genome assembly GCA_963921515.1 of Calotriton arnoldi. Classification (NCBI taxonomy): domain Eukaryota; kingdom Metazoa; phylum Chordata; class Amphibia; order Caudata; family Salamandridae; genus Calotriton; species Calotriton arnoldi. Next base: position 213,358 of record CAWUFW010009574.1, on the reverse strand, counting down.
CCCGTATTAACCGAAGCAGAAGTGGAGGACACTCCTTCTCCCACATCACATCAAAGACCTGGAAGAGCCTCCACATCACCTCACTTCCAGAATTCTGAATGGCCCTCAAGACCTTGCTGTTCAAATACGCCACCGGGACCTTCAAGCTCCTGGATGGGTGACTAGCTGTATTTTATAAATTATGATTGATTGATTGATTGATTGATTGAAACTTCAGCAGCAAGGATGCTCAATGACCTAGCTTTCAGCTTGGCTTCCTGCTCTGGCAGTAGGCATTATGATTGCAGAACTCAACTGTAACAAGTTACTTCAGTTGAGCAGCTAAGTCATTTCTTTATTACAGGTGACCAGAGATGTCACAACTCAACTGTAATAAGGAAAGTAAAGACAGGCTTTTTTTCACAGATTTCAGGATTCTGTGTATTATACCTTGTTTGTCACTGAGACCACTTCTTCTAGAGACTGAGTAATGCTACACTGAAGCTTGTTTCTTAAACACTGAGATCTCCACTGAGAGCACCTTGGCCTTCTCTCAGATGATGAATCTCTGGTAATACGAGAGGGAAAAGCACCCAGTGAGCACTAGCAGCCTTCTGCCTGTGACATCCTTACTCTATGTAAACCTCAACCTAATGCCACCTGGTTAAGTAGTGGCTTTTGAGTCTAGTTTTATCCCCTAGAAATATGCTCTTATCGCTCCATGTATACCACCAAACAGCACTGACCTGTCCCCCAAGTAAGAATTCATTATGGTGCTAAATGTTAAGTTACCACCAATGAGTCGGCAAGCCAATCCTAGATACTATCATAGTTCTGACAAAGGTTTTTAAACACTATGTGGCATCTACAGTCAAAACTTTACAGTGCTTAGTATTGCAGTTCTTCAGTTTCATAGAACTGTTTGTAACAACTTGTGTTCTATTATATAATATGATTGTGATTTTTTCATTTCCTTAGTAAGGCTGAAAAGCTTAGCGTCCTGACAGATACAACCTTAAAAAACCACGGAAGCATATAATCTATTATTCATTCTGGCATTGGCCAAGATGTTTTGTTTTTAATAAAAATATATATGCTATACATATTTGCTTACAGAGGCTTTCAGTAATCTGGCTCACCTTTCATTGTGCTTCTTCTAACCATAGCATTCAAAATGAAGCACAGGGTTATTTTGCTTCAGTCACTCCTCTATCTGACTGTGAGTGATGGCATTCCGCTTTTGAACATTGTGCACATATACACAATAAGTAGTTCCCTTCTGTGCCTGGGACTACTATGCACATACATAGGCCTTTAGACAATGCTTTTTTTTTTATACAAGAACCATTCACAAACAAAATAGACATTGGGAAACGTAAAAGGTCAGCTGCCAACAACAGACCTATTGGAATTGCCAATGAATGTTTATAGGTGTTCAATGCCCTGAAGCATGTTATGCAGAGACTGCCTGAACCCTAATGAAAGACTGGCTGTGGCAATTGGCAATCAAGAACACGCAATAAATGGCTCTGCCACACCCATACCAGAACTTCAAAGGTAGGAAAAAATCAGGTTTGCCCTGTAGACTAGCATGTATTCAGAAGGTAGAAAATGTGGTCAAGTTATGGGGTTGGTGGTTGCGGTCTGAACGTGCTTCTAATCTTGTTTTCTGTGCTTGACCAAATGTGTGGTCCTGAGCAATTAACTACTTTAACAGACTTTGAAAAACCATTGTTTACCTTGACTTATACCGGCAAGCATTCATGAGGAGAGTTGGTTCTCACTGAATAGAAAACTTAAATGGCAAAGCAATATTGAGAGTAAAGTAATAAACTAAACTTCCAAAATTAATACTGCGAGGAAAAAGTAATCCCATTTCCCAAGTGCCCTAAATAAAATTCCCCTATAGAGAAAAGCATGATTGTTGCAGTGGAGAAGAGATATCCACTGTCTGCATAAAGACTGAAAAAACACAGCCCATTCTTCTCACTCTCATTCTCCTCCCCGGTGTCAGGTCCTGACCTCACATCAGCAGTGATCTCGGGGCCAGATACACAAAACTTTGGAATTGCGATTTCCAAATTGTGATTCTTACCGAATCGCAGCAAGGAAACCTCAATTCCTTATGTAGGAAAACATACTTGTTCTAATTAGTGATTTTAGAGAGGTTGCAAATTGACCCACCGCCTGAACATTATTGAGGCAGATCGCAATTTGCGGCCCATTAGGAACTGCAGTCATCACAGGGATGGTGGTCTGCTGAGGTCAGCAAAGAAATCTTTTTTTTTTCTTTTAAATGCAGTCCATTTTCCTTAAAGGGAAAACGGAATGCTTTTAAAAAGAAAAATATGAAACTTTTAAGTTTTCATCTTTTAAGAGTAGTGATCCGTGGGACCACTGCCTGCTCTTAAAAAATATTTTTTCAACAATCTCAAGGGGACCCCTTCCCATTCATGAATGGATTACCATCACTTTAAAATGATGGTAAAGTAGTACTGCTGTGCGACCGTAATTTGATCGCAAAACAGCAATACCTACCATACTGATTCGATATTTGGAAGGGACGCACAAAACACTCCCCTTCCAAATACCGAATTGCAAATGCAAATTGAGATTTAGTAATAAGTTACTGAATCGTATTTTGCATTTTGTACATTTAAAAAAACATTATTCCAGTCCCAAATTCTGAGAATTGGGCAGTTTGCGACCAGAACAATCCTTTTTACATTTGGCAACAATTTCTTTCCTTTTTAGCTTTCGATTTTGGGAAGGAGCTCAGTGGTTCTGAAGAGCGTACAGTTGTTTGGTAAAGCCAGACTATGGGACTGACTTGAGTACATGAGCCTGGTAATGGGAGTGTGCAGTCATGTTCCCTACCTTCCATCTGGCCTCATGAGGAAGTGATCAGCATGGTTACCATAATAATCATGCAATAGAAACATTTGTCTTGTTTAGTTCTCGGCTACAGACAGCTTGTAACTCTGTTTCTGAAGATCTATTCAGTGTAATAAAATACATAGAATAGGCTCTGGGTCAGCCCATTGCTTATCATTGACTGGCTTTCTTGTCAATCATATTTGCTTGCTTCTTATGCAGTGTCTTTTTTCTTCTCCTGTTTGTCCCTCCCCTGAAGCATACCTTCTTTGATTGCATTACCTGAATCCTTTTTTGGCTTACATCTATGAACTACGTTTAGTTTCAGCGCTCCTAGGGAAGGCTGTTTTTTTTATTTTTTGCTCTTCTCCTTGTGGTGTTTCTCGACAAATATGTACAGCAGAATTACTATTAAAAATATTTACAATTGGGGGGCACGGTTTCGACGCCGACCTAAGATGGCATGACTGCGCAGAGCTCCGGCGGACCGGGGAAATCTTTTTATGGCCAGAGACCATTCTCACCGAGGGATGAGACTTGCGCCGTCTCCCTCACGCTGTGGTGAGTCGCTGGAGCTGTTCTTTTGCGATGCTTTAGTCATTTTAGGGCCATTATGGCCCCGGGGGATTTCCTCTCAGAGTGAAGTTGCGCCCGCCATTTTGGAAGACGAGCGCATTTCTTTTTCACAGGAAGCAGCCTTTTTCTTCTAATATCACACTCCTGTTGCCTAAAATAACCTGAATTGGTCTAACATCAGACCTTCTTGGTATCATAGTGGTTTTTTCTTATCTTTTTATGCTACTGGCATTTTAATTGCAAAGAAGTTATGTCCATTACACTCTGGATCACTTATCTCTCACGATGATTCATATCTGTGGAAAAGTTTCTTCATTATGTGATGGTTAGATAGAAAATCTTCATTATTTGGAAATACTCACTGATTTTTTTAATCTGCATCATTTCTAACGGACAGGCTTTTTGTCCCTGCAGTTCTCTGATATATTCCTGTGTGCTTCACTTTTTCTAGAGTTGTGGGTTTCTTCTCCCCATTGTGTGACTCAACTTGCTTTACATTTTCGAAAGTTTTTGTTCCTTGCATGTAACTTGAGCAGTGCTTTACAAAACCTTCCTCTCTTCTATATGGGGAGATTAAAAAACCTTAAACTTTCAAGTTCCTCCAAATATAAGCGCACTTTGACTCAGACTCAGACTCTACTCACAATGAAATGGAGGACAATCCTTCTCATAAAACTGAATCCACATCAGGCGCCATATGAAAATCGCAGCTCCCAAGCAAGATATCTCCTTCTCCAGTTCACTCCTCCTCAGCTTCCATGGATGTAATTCTTGAGGAAATTTGTGCTTTGAAACCCTTCATAGAGGAAACCAATAAGACTCTGCAGTATTTAGATGACAAATGGTCTTCGCTGGATTCATGTGTACTACTTGTGGAACAAAAAACGGACTCTATTCAAACTACATACTAGCGTATTTCGGATCTAGAATCAGAAATAACTCTCCTTAAAAAGCACACTGAAGATTTAGAAAATCAAAATTGCAGGAATAGCCTTCGCATTTATGGTCTCCCTGAGAATATTGAGGGTTCCAATCTGACTGCTTATTTTCAGACTTTTCTGCCCAAGCTTTTGGATTTGTCTGCTACTATGCCGCTCAACATACAACGGGCTCATAGAGTACAGTCCCAAGGTCTCAACAAAACCCATGTTCTTCCTGCAATATACAGACCTCCTACAAGTCTTGTCGGCTGTCAAGTCCAAAAAACAAATTTATTTGGAGGGCCATCGTCTTTTCTTCTCTCAGGTTGTCGCTAAAGTCACTGCAGACCGTCGGAAAAAATGTCTTGATCTTCGTCCTCAACTGAGATACATAAATGCCAGATATGGACTAATTCACCCTTGCCTTTTTAAGGTTACCTATAAAGAGAAGACTTCCACTTTTGAGGAACCGGCTGCTCTGCAGGAATTTCTTCAACAACTTGGATTGGATGTCACGGACACTTAAAGTCTACATGATTGTTATTTTGTTTAGTCTTATATGGCTATTTCCTTAACTGTGTATTTCCTTGAATATGTTTTGCTCTTGTTTTAATTTCTTATGATGCCCATTCACCAATCTTTTGTCTCTTTTTCTCTTTTCCCACATTTTTATAAAAGTATTTTATTCATACTGTTTCTTTCCTTCTCAATACAGGTGTGTTTTGCATTCCCCGTCTCCCATTTAGTCTCCTTTTTCTGTTGTTGATATCCTTACCCATCCAAGGTTTCCCTGTCATCCGGTGGAGTTCGAGTGCTGTCATGGTCGTCTTCTGGTGTCGCCACCCCCCCATTTTGTCTTGTGTTTTGTAGGTATGTTCTTCAGTCGTCATTTGCATGACTTGTAGTGTCTTCTTGTTCCCTGTTTCATCTTCTCTTTTCTGATGTTTTTCTCTTTGGCTCCTTTCTACCTTTATCTTGTTCTTTTTATTTATTTTATCACACTTTCTTTCATACTTCCTCTTATCAAACAAACACCTTATCTCTTTCATTTTTCTCCCTCATTTTTGTTTTATCCCGATTTCACTCTCGCTATTGTAAACACATTGATTGTTCATGCTCTCATTTTTTTGTTACCTTCCGGGTTACCACTTGGAATGTTAAAGGACTAGGTAACTCTATTAAAAGGCAACTGGTGTTATCTCATTTAGCTAAACTAAAAACTGATATTGCATTGCTTCAGGAATCGCATCTCTCTGAGTCTGAAGCTTCCAATTTGAAGAAATGTTGGGTGGGTAATGTGTTTAATTCTTCTGCTTTAGGTAAGAAAAATGGGGTTTTGATTTTATGCCATAAAAAACTGCAGGTGTCAGTAGTTCATCAGGAAGTTGATATTGAAGATTGTTGGGTGATGGTTAAGTTACTTATAGATAAGATACCTTTAGTCATTTTCAATGTATATGGTCCTACCTCTGTTGATAAGGTTTTTTGGACAAAGATTTCTGAGAAACTGCTTTTATGTGACGATGACTATATAATTTTTGGCGGTGATTGTAACCAAGTTCACGACCCCATATTAGACAGACACTCGACAGTGAACTTTCTTCAATTCAACCCCGGAATCCTCTTTCGTAATGATTTGGGACTCCTTTAAACCAGCCGCCAGGGGTTTTATAATAAACTTCGTTTCACAACAGAAAAAATCCTTAGAGGCCCAATCTACTCAATTACTTAATAAAATTAAGCAATTAGGATATACTTACTATCATTCCAATGATGAGTCTTCCCTGAAAAATCTTATTGATGATAAACTTATTTTAATATATTAACTACAAAAGCTGCCTCCTCTTATTTATTGACAAGCTGTACTCGCAATTATGGGGGTCAAAATAAAATGGGGAAATTGCTGGCTATTTATTTAAAAGTAAGAAAAGACAGAACTAGAATAGAATCTTTTTAAAGATAATGATATTTTAAATAATTTGTTTCATTCTGTAAAAATCTATACTCGCCTGAAACACAACAAGACCAGTCTGATCTCTCTACGTATTTTCAGTCCATTGCTTCTCCTCCCTCTCACCACATTGACTTTGATTCCTTGGAGATCGATATTTCCTTAGCTGAAATTTCCCATGCAATTTCGGTGCTAAGACGAGGGAAAACTCCTGGGCCTGATGGCTTTACTATTGAATTTTATGATCATTTTGCAAAACTTCTCCTACCCAATCTTTTACCTTTATTTAAATTTTTATTGATAAAGGTACATCTCAGGGCGCATTTCAAGAAGCCTTGATTTGTTTATTCCCAAAAGAAGGTAAAGACCATTCTTTCTGCAAGAACTATCGTCCCATCTCATTCGTCAATACTGACTATAAACTTTTTGCTAAAATTGTGGCACTACACATTGACCCTGTCTTGCCTGATCTGATTGGTCCTGAACAGTCCGGCTTTGTTAAGGGAAGATTAGCCTCTGACAATTCTCGAGTCTTTTTCAATGTCCTCAGCAAGGCCTCATCTTTAGATCACCATATTGCTGCTATCGCTTTGGACACAGAAAAGGCTTTCGATATGATAGGTTGGGATTTTATGTTCCACGCATTAAGATGGATTAGCCTTCCATCCAAGTTGATTACTTTAATCTCTCTACTATATTCTGGTCCCAGAGCCTCAATTTTCATTAATGGTAAAGCTTCAAATTACTTCCTCTTTCTTAGAGGAGTAAGACAAGGATGCCCCTTATCACCTTTATTATTTGTTATAGCCATGGAACCCTTTTTAACCAAAATCAGGCAAGATATTCATATCTAAGGTTTCCAATTTGGTTCACATCAGGTCAAAATGTCAGTATATGTGGATGACATTCTCTTATACTGTTCTAACCCTGTAACGTCTCTCCCCCCTTTTCTTCAACAAGTAGCTACATTTTCTCAACTCTCAGGCTATCGACTTAACATTGATAAATGCAAAGTTTTGCCTTTAAATGCTTTATGGCAAAAACATATTTTTCTCCACACTGGTTTTTAATGGCATTCTTCTAAAATAAAATATTTGGGATTAAGGTTCGCTCCGACAAGTCCTGAAACATTAAAATTTAATTTCCATCACATCACCAAAATTTTAAATGATACTATTACACATTCGGATCCTCTTTTTGTCTCTTGGTGGGGCCGAATGGACTCGATTAAAATGATGCTTACTCCTTTGATTCTATATATTCTCTCCATGATTCCGGTTCATATTCCTGGGTATTATTTTAAGAAAATTCACTCTCTCTTAACAAAATTTCCCTGGAAGGGCAAACCTCCTCGCATAGCATTGTCTTCTTTAAAAAGGATAAATCTAGCGGCGGTCTTAGGTTCCACGACTTCAAAACTTAACACTCTGCTTTTTCCTTAAAACAAGCTGCCCGTTAGCTCTCTTCAGAGCTCCCTGTATTTCCTCCATTATTGATACAGATAGAGAAATTTCTCATCACCCCCTTTGATTTTCAGGAAATCCTTGCTTTCACTACTAATGTTTCATTTTTACGCTCCCCTATTATTTCTCATTCTTGTAGGCTCTTAGTTCCTCTTTAACCATCATCATATCCCTCAATTAACTCTTATCAGCAGCAATCCATTTGGCACAATAAATCATTATGAATCAAAAATCGTTCTGTATACTGGGAAAATTGGCGTTCTAAGGGCTTACGTTGGATTTCTAAACTCTTACATGACGATCAACCCCTTTCATTTACTGATCTCCAAACAAAATTCCTTTTGATCGCAATATGATCTTCTATGTCCCTCACTCAACCAATATCTTCTTACATTACCAAATACTCCCAACCTCCCAGCAAATTGCATAAACCTTTCCCCAATATTAGATACCTCCCCCTCTGCATCCACTATTTACAAATACTTACAATTCCCCCCAGACAGAATCAAATCAAAGATTGAATTGGCTTGGGAAATAGACTTATTACAATGTTGGCCAATTAGTACATGGGATAAGTTATGGTCTAAGCTTCAAAAAACCTCACGAGCTGCTAATACCACACAGACCCTTTACTTTGTTTATCAGCGGGTGTTATTCTCCCCAGTGACCCTTGCATCTTTCTCATCGGAAATGTCTTCTACTTGTTGGTCCTGTCCTTGTCCTACTGCTGATTTAAAACACATGTTATTTGAGTGCCCCTCTATCCACCAATTTTGGCAGTTGGTTTGGTCCAAAATTAGGAATTTTTTTTAAGTTAAGATCCCCTTTTCATTAATAAACATATTTCTAGGTACTCTGTCACCCCAGTGGCCTCAGTCACTATTGAGTTTTAAACTATTAGATCTATTGTTAGCTGTTGCTTTTCATTTAATAACCTCAAATTGGAAACAAGCGGATAAAGTTACTTTTAGATCCTGGTGGAATGCTGTGTGTTTTCATCATAGATTAGACACTAATTATGTGTCCCCTATATCTTTAGCGATTAAAAGAGATCTCTCATGGCTTCCATTAAACACATATTTATCTTTATCCGCCTCTTCTATTGCTAAAGTCACTAATGTAGCAGATGAAGTACGGAAGCCACCTTAATTTCACTCCTTGCCTCTCTTTTCTTCTTATGATTCAAATATATTTGTAATTTTATATTTATTCCATGCTTTCCAGTTTTAATTTTTAATTTTTATTTTTTTTTATATTTTTTTTATTGAGCAGAGCCAAAAGGAAACAGCCAATTATTAACAAAAAAAAAAAAATGTTTTCACTATACACAAACCACATCCTGATGACAAAAAAAAGACATCATAATTAAATTAACAATCAGCAAAATAATCCCAGACCCTCGAGAATTTCTTAATTGCCCCCACCCGTTTAGCATAAGCTTCCTCAAAACATTTTTTACGTTTCATTTTACTCAGCCATTTCTCAAACAAAGGTATTTCCAATGATCTCCAGTTTTGTAAAATCAATGAACGGGCCACCAACATAGCGATAGCAAGAAAACGTCCCTGAGTTTCAGACAGTATAACCTCCCTAATACCTATGCCGAACAGAGCAGCTTCTGCTGAAGGTTTATAAGTCTTCTTAATTGCGCCACTAAAGTATACAAAAAAATTTCCCCAAACACTTTTAACTTAGGGCAAGAAAAAAAAATATGTGCCCATCCCCCTTCTGCCAAAGTACCACAACGAAAACAGCTATTTATCGCCTCTGGATACATTTTACTTAATGCTTCTGGAGTGTAATATACCATCCAATTGGCAAAAAAAGCCATTCTTTTATAATTAGCAGCTCTCAAAGCCTTATTACCTAAAGATGAAATGTTTTGCCAGTCATGATAAGAAAAAGCACATTGTGTATGAGCTTCAACTTTCTCCAACATCTTTACCACCAAAGGAGATTCATCTTGAAAATTTAATAAACGGTACCAATTACCCACTCCAGATAATCTGGAAATATATAGTGCGGAAGCAATTTTACCAGGGGGGATGTTAAAAATAAAATTATATTTTTTCAAAAATTAATAATTTGCATAAATTCAAAAAAGAAAGTTTATTGGGACCCCTACTTCTAGCCTGAACTTCTTCCCAGGTAATCAGCCTGCCCTGGATGGCCAATTGATACAAAGCCCCCAAACCAGAGTTATTCCATTTTTTCAATTGCGTAGAGTGAACATACAAGCCTAAATCTCGACACTCGATTAATTTCAAGGAAAAAAACCCGAGAAATCTCGTTGTTTAAAAACAATACGAAGTCGATTTGACAAATCTAATAATATTTTATATCGAGTTCTCTTTGGGAGTTTCGAAGTCTTTAAAAAGTAGGGAGTTGAGTTCCGGCCTCTTGGATCATCTTGCTGATAAAAAGTTATCAACCTGATAAGGTTTAGACAACAAACATGCTACATAATCAAAAAGTGATGCATCATAATATAAACGAATATTTGGGAGTGCCAGCCCACCTAGCTGAGTATCTAATTGCAGAATTGGCAACTTGACTCTAGCAGTCTTTTTATTCCACACAAATGATCTAATCATAGCATCAATCCCTTTAAAAAAACTAACGTTCACCTTAAACAAAAAAATCAAAAGGGGTAAGATAGACATCTTAATTAATGCCACTCGTCCTATCAAAGTCAAAGGAAGATTAGACCATTTATTCAACAAATTCTGAATCTTAATACTGGTAGCTTCATAATTATTCTTAACCAGTTCCCCATATAGACCTGTAACATAAATTCCCAAATACTGAATGGGATCAGTTGTTCTTACTTGTTGTTTTAATTCTTCTGGAAGGCATGCCGGCCCGAATTTAACAATAAAATTTCAGTTTTGGAGGGATTAATTTTATAGCCCCCTATTTGTTCGAATTTCATAAATTCCGCCAATGTAGACTGTAGATTTAACTTTTCTGGATCTAGGTATAAAATAGCGTCATCAGCGAAAAGTTTCAGTTTTGCCATTCCTTCAATGGGGGCTCTGATGTTACTATTAGCTCGTAATCTAATGGCGAGAGGTTCAATAAAAAAGTAAACAAAAGAGGTGATAAGGGACAGCCTTGCCTAGTCCCACGATTTATCTTTATTAACCCTGCTTGATCCCCATTAACTATAATCTGAGCCTGTGCCCCCTGATAAATATTTTTAATCATGGTTATTATTATTGGGGGCGTGGCCGAGCCGACGGCAAAGATGGCCGCCAGCGAGTGAAGCTCCAGAAACCAGCCGGCCTCATGAGCGATTTCCCCCGATAAATGCTCACATTTAGCCCACAAAAGCAGTGGTAAAGGCGGCGGAGGCGATGCGGCATACGGCTGCCTGAAAGTCGGGCGCCGGCGACTCACGGAGGCGGAGATTCGTCGAGTTCAAGGCGGTGTGGGGCCGGCCGGCGCAGCTGCGCCTGGTGACCCGGAGCGCGACGTGGAGCGCCCGCCTGCCACCGTTGGAGATCTTCGTGGACTGCGCATCGACGGACCGGGTGAGTCGGGCCCGAGCCTGCCGCGCTCCCTTCCCCTCTCCGGCTGTCCCGGTCTGCTGCGGCTGCTGGGCTGGCCGTTCCGCCCCCATTGCCAAGTTTCCACGAGCCCGTGAGGGGGATAGGGCCCTCCGGTCTCAACCACCAGGGGCTGGACGCGGGCCTGACGCTGCGGCGGCCGTGGCGGAAGTGGGGGCGCGCCCAATGCTAGAAGAAGGTCCCATTTGCCTGTGGTGACCCACGGAGGTGCCTTGGAGAGTGGCGCGACGGTGCCTGGCGCACACGCTGGCTCACCCACCTGCAATATCAGACTACTGCAACTCGGGCTAAGGTGCACGGAGGTGGGCGATTGCGCTACACGGCCCCACCTGAGTAGTCCAGGAACTGTAAGACTGCGCACCGCCTGCACTGTGATAACCCCCATCTGACGTGACAGTTCTCATATCCCAAGGGAATCGTGCCGCCATCTTTCTTTGCCCTGACCAGCAGGCCTAAGCTATCGTCCAGTTGCTGAATTGACCCCGTCCGGCTCCCCTGAACTACACGGCGCCTGTTGCTGGTACAAGTGGACGGTTCCACCACTGGCTGCGAATACCGCAGTACAGCGGAATCCCCCCCCCATCCCTTCCACCGTTCTGCATGCACGGAATGGGCCGCAGGGACCCCAGGCAGCGAACCTTGCCTTTCGAGAAAGCAAGTGAAAGCACAACATCCCACGGCACCGACATGGCTGAAAAAGGGTCCTGCCACGGCACCTCCTGTAACCTCGGAGGCCTCCGTCGCCTCATTGCTGCTGGAAATGAAGGCGGGATTCAGGGCGCTGGACTCTCGCTTTGACTCCCTGGACCAGACGATCGCATCATTGGGCGCCAAGGTGCAGGGCCATGACAGACGCCTCGACGTTGTTGAGGCTCGTGTCTCTGACCTGGAAGACGGGACAGCACAATCTCTGAAGCGATTGGAGAGGGCGGAGCATCTGCTTAAGGAAGTGGCCATAAAAAATGAGGATTTGGAGGCGCGTGGACGCGGCAACAACGTCCGCATAATGGGGGTTCCGGAGACAACGTCAGCAGGCCCAACGGCCCTCTTTGTTGAGAAGCTACTTACAGATCTGTTTGGGAGTGAGGCATTTACACCAGGCTTTGTTGTAGAGCGGGCCCATAGGTCACTGGGACCTAGACCGAACCCGGGCCTCCCCCCTAGACCCATCATCGCGCGCTTGCTGAACTTTAGGGACCGGGACACAGCGCTCCGACTGGCACGAGAACGCGGCACGGTTGAATGGCAGGGGTCTAAATTGGCACTCTATCCAGACTTCACTCCAATGGTTCAGGAGGCACGACGCAAGTTCCAGGGGGTCAAGGCCACGTTGCGAAATCTTGGACTCAAATATGGCATGCTGTACCCCGCGAGACTGAAGGTGGATGTGGGCGGCAGATCGAGAATATTTGACACCCCCACAGAGGCCCAGGAATTCTGCCGCATGCATAAGACACGGAATTCACAGAACACGGCAGGAAGTGCACATGCCTCCCCACATCACAGTGGCTCTGTCACTAGCGTCGACCTGTTTTCGAACACTGGTGCCGAATAGGGGTGCCTTGAGATTCCTGGTGCACTTCACATTGTTTAATTGGGAAATTGCGTTATTGGATATGTTGTTGTTATATAGACACGGCACTAGGCCGGCTTGATTCGGAGCTGCCACCCCCTCTGGTATATCCAAAAAGTTGATTTATTGCCTATTTGCGGCCCACTTATTGGACCACAATCAGTTGCCCGGCGATCACTATGATCCCCGAGCGTGCTATTTTGCGAAGGGTTGGCCACCTTAGGGTTGGTAGGTGGCTGGGTGGGGGTGGGGGTTTTGGGTAAGTTCGCACACCACGATTGTTCTAATTTATGCTATCTGTTCACATTGCTTGCTGAGTCAACATTGCACTACAGACATGTTAGGAAGAGGGTTCTGCAGAATCTCGATGACACGATTAGGTAATATACAGGGGCCTTCAGCCCTTACCCTTATGACCTGGAATGTCCGGGGTCTTAATAACACTCGCAAACGGCGCCAGGTGATTCATTACCTCCTCCGCCACAAGGTCGATATAGTTTACTTACAGGAGACACACCTCCCCCCCACAGATTCGGCTCAATTTGGTGCTAGCTGGGGCTCACAGAGATACTTTGCCAATTATAGTAATTACGCTAGAGGCACGGCCATACTGATAAACAAGAGAATTCCCTTCACGCTTATTGATGTGACCCAAGATCCAGTGGGTAGATTTGTTGTAGTCAAGGGAACCTTGTATGGTCACAAAGTTACTCTAGCTAATATATATGCTCCTAACGTGGACGACCCCGAGTTTTTTCATGACTTAACCGCCCGGATTGCGAAACATGATCCTCACGCGCTGCTCCTAGGGGGGGATCTAAATCTATTAATGGATCCCACGCTGGATAGCTCGTCCAACGCACCAGACACTAAACCACGGGCGAGGCGAGCCTTGAAGGCTCTCAGCGCCCAGTTCTCACTGCTTGACATTTGGCGACAGCACAACCCCAATCTCACCAACTACACTCATTACTCTGGCACACACAGTACTTGGTCGAGGATAGATTACTGGCTTCTCTCTCCCTGCGCTGTGGGTTGGTTTAGTTCCCTCTCCACGCTCCCCAGCACATATTCAGACCACTCCCCAGTGACTCTGCATTTATTGTTCCCACGCCCGGAGGGGTATGAAAGGCAATGGCGGTTCCCTGGTAGGGCCCTCCTGGATGAGGTGTTCAAGACGGAGATGCGCGAGGCAATAGAGGACTATTTCGAGATCAACACTGGCTCTGTGGACACAGCGGCGGTACTGTGGGAGGGCTTCAAGGCAATTATAAGGGGGGTATGCATCTCCAAACAAGCCGGAGTGCTACGAGATCTCCGTGCCACATTGGCCCGCATTGAACAAGATATTGCCCGGCTGGACTCGCGGCTTTCTTCCCTCCCGAATCCAAACGACCAGGCGGAGAGACTCGCCCTATTGACTGAATATAGAGACACGGCCGAAAGGGAGATACTATATATGGGGAAATATCAAACAGCGCGTAGGTACGGTGAGGGCGAGCGTCCTGGCAGAGTATTGGCACAAATGCTAAGACCACCCTACAGCAAATCCTACATAACTGAATTACACTCAGACTCCGGTGCCATATTGTCAAACACATCGGCCATAAGAGATGAGTTCCTAGCCTACTACACCACATTATACTCCTCAAGGGCTGACCCGGATGGCACTGCCCAGACTGCTTATTTAGATGAGATCGCACTGGTGTTCCTGGAGAGGCACATGCTAGACTTTATGGCAGAGCCCATATCAGTCACTGATGTGGAGTTGGCCATAGATACCCTGCGAAGCTCCTCTGCTCCGGGACTTGACGGCTTCACCGGTGATTTTTATAAAGAATTTAAGGACATATTGGCCCCTCAATTAATTGAGGTCTACACGGAGGCATTGGAGAGGCAGGTGCTCCCCCCCCACGCTAAGGGAGGCCGTAATCATACTCCTTCCGAAACCCGGCAAAGACCATAAACAATGCGGTTCATATCGACCGCTGTCTCTATTGAACTTAGACTACAAAATTCTAGCTAAGGTGCTCGCCAACAAACTTTCACAACTAATGGAATATATCATCTCTCCGATGCAGTCTGGTTTTGTTCCCCGGCGGTCCACGTCCTTGAATCTCCGCACGTTTTTCGCTGTGCTGCACAGAATACAGCCCGAGGTCGCCGCGGCCGCGGTGTTATTGGATGCCGAAAAGGCGTTCGATTCTTTGGAATGGCCTTTCCTTGTAGAAGTGATGCAGCGCATGGGACTGCCTTGTGGTTTCATCTCCACGGTCTCCTTGTTATATAGTAAGCCATCGGCGTGACTCCGTCTGAACGGCACCCTGTCCGAACCCTTTCGGCTATATCGCGGGACTAGACAGGGTTGTCCCCTGTCCCCGCTTTTGTTCATCCTAGCAATGGACCCTTTGGTCAGACATCTCCAGGAGCGCCATTTGCACAGGGGGCTGCAGTTCCACACTGGTCCATTACTCGCTTCTCTCTATGCCGACGACACCATCCTTTACGTCCGGGAGCCGCACGTTAACCTGGCCCCTCTGATCCGAGAGATCATCCGTTTTGGCCGGTTTTCAGGACTAGGAATAAATTGGCACAAATCAATCATATTCCCGCTTACAACTGGCACTGCCCAATGGGAATGGGAATTTCCCTGGAATGGTGCCAGGAATCGGTGAAATATCTTGGTATACACATACATCTAGACACCACTCAAATCATTAGCTTGAATTACGGGCAGACTTTTCGAAATCTGGAGGAACAGGTCGAAAGATGACTACGTTTGCCACTGTCTCTGGCTGGCCGGGTGGCCATATTGAAGATGGTGGTACTTCCTAAATTTTTATATCTCTTTAATAATATCCCGATTCCCCTCACGGATGGATTTTTCCGTACTTTGCAGACGCTCATGACTAGACTAGTGTGGGGCGGGAGGAGGCCGCGAGTTCGCTGGACTACAATGACGCTCCCATACGATAGGGGCGGGTTCAATGTGCCGGACTTCCATCTCTATTATTTGATAGCGCAATGTCACTACGCGTATGCTTGGTTCCACCCGGATGCACGCATACCCTTCCTGCGACCAGAGGCAGACCTGGTGCTCCCTGACAAATTATGCGAGGTGCTTCCCGGAGGCTTCCCACGTGCCAAGCACGACATACAGACGGTATCCACAACTGCCTGGGCGTGGGGTAAGCTGAAGAAGCGTACGGGCGCCACACACTTATACTCCTCCGCCCTGCCCCTACCTAATGCCAGATGGTTCCCAGTCACGGGTGAGAGACTAGTGCAGAACACGTTGACTACGCTGGATATTACAAAAGTGGGTGATTTTTTCCCAGGGGGCCATGTGTTTTTGATAGACGAGGAGGCCCGGTTCACCGATTGTAACTTCATGACGAGATTCCTACTATGTCGCATGAAGTCTTCGTTGCGCGCTACCTTCCCCACCTATCCGACTGAGCCCGACTCTTTCCTCCCGCTTACACTGGTGCTGGAGTCCCCCAGCGGAACACACCTTATCTCTAAAATGTATAAAGCCTGCGCCGGGATGCTGCCGGCAAGCGACTCCAGCCTTAGACAGGCCTGGGAGGCAGACACGGGGTGCACCATAACGGATGAGCAGTGGGTCAAGTGCTGTGGGGCCACCAAGGACATCTCACTTAACAGTCGCCATAAGCTGTTACATTTTAAATTTCTCCGCCGCGCTTATTTTACCCCAGCTTTGGCACATAGGATAGACGCTGAACGGCCACACACCTGCTTGAAATGCAATGCACCACACGCTGATTTTATACATTTGGCGTGGACATGTCCCCGCTTGAAATCCTACTGGGAGGAGGTACACGAGACCCTGGGGAAGATAGTCAGACTTCCACTGAGCCCACTGCCTGAGATAGCCCTGTTAGGGTACACTACACAGATTCCTAAAAAATCAGGAAACTAGCATCCTTGGGGCTGCTATTGGCTAAGAGAGAGGTGGCCATACATTGGGGCAGGAAGTCTGTTCCTAAACTGCAGGATTGGCTGGGGAGTTTGACACACTGCAACACCAATGCTGAATTGTACGCAGGGCTTGTGCCGGCGAGGTCGCGGCCGCGGGACATTTGGGGGCCGCTGAGGTCCTATTTCGAGACTGCCAAGCGAGCCTCTGCCACACAGGTGAATGCTGGGTTGGTGCCTGAGGGGGTGGGCTGAGGGGATGTTATTCTTATTTTTGAGCCATGACTTTCCTTCCAGATTCGGAGGGTTGGCTTCTATCGTGTTTTAATGTTACATGTGGGAGATACTCCTGGTTGGGTTCCTTATTTTTGAGACGGGTGACGGAGGGTGGGGGGAGGTGGGTTGGGTTGGGTTGCCCCTGAGCTGACCTGGACCATGAGATAGACCGCTATAATGTTCCATACACTGTATGTACCTGTCAGGCACGATTTGATTGATATGTACGACGACTGCTTGCAATGCAATGTGACTATTATTCTATAATTGAAAAATAAAGTATTTAAAAAATAAAGTAAAAAAAAAAAAAATCATGGTTATTATTGATGGTGGAAAACCAAACCTAGAAAGTGCATAAAATAATGAATCCCAATTAACTAAATCAAAGGCCTTTTCTGCGTCTACCATCATGATACAAGCAGGAGTCCTATTAATATTGAAAAAATCAAGAGCTTGAATCAAAAACGGGTATTAGTCGACATCATTCGACCCGCAATAAACCCCGTTTGATCACCATGAATCACTTCCTTCGCTGCAGAAGTAAAGCGCAGTGCCCAAATCTTCATGAAAATTTTATAATCGGTATTCAATAAACTGATTGGACGATAAGAATTCAAGTTATTGGAGGGTTTACCCTTTTTTACAAAACTAACTACTATCGCTTTTTAAATTCAGAAGACACCACCTCACCCATTTTAATATAGTCGAATAACTTTGCCAAAAAGGGGTCAACTCCTTCACAAAACATTTATAAAGTTCGCTCGGGAACCCATCTTCACCACAAGCTTTTGCTCCCGCCAAAGAATTAATAACTGCCGCTATCTCGGCTTCTGTCATTTTCATCTGCAGGGTCGTCACTAGATTCTGCGATATTTTAGGAACTTGAAGTGAAGCAAAATAATCCTCAATCAACTCAAAATTAACCGAATAATTAGTGGTATAAATTTGTTGAAAATGATTGAAAAATATTCGAGGAATTTCAGCTCGATCAGTAACTATTGTGTTGGATTGGGGATCCATTATTTCTACAATGCAGGCGGATTCTTGTCGAATCCTAGTGATAGCTACACGGATGACAGCTACGGCGCTTCCCGCTAGCGCATAGGTGCAGTGATGCTCCTCCCCCTCACGGAGATGGCGGCTCTGCGATTAGGTGTGTGGAAACGCCGAGGTCCGGTGTAACTGACAGCTCTCTCTTCGTTCCTGCTTCTTGTCTCCAGCGATTCTACAGTGCAGTTTGCTACCGGACTCAGCTGAAATCCCGGTTGGCAGGAAAATTGCAGGCTCTTGTTCACGGAGTTTCTTTGGTGGTATCGGCGGTTCCGGAGGTTGCCATTTTTGCGTGGATTTGACCGGTCCGGGATGCTCAACGGCACATCTAAGAAATACCATTACTAAAACATGGTTGTGTGAGTACGACGGGGGAGTCTGCTGGCAAAACCGATGGTGGTTTAAAACCTACTCAGGAGGTGAGAGTTTGGGAGAGTGGGAGTGTGTATAGAACTTTGATATGGCGCTTTTTTTTTTTGGGGGGGGACTTGGAACTGCTGATCTAAGACTTTTAAAGGAAAAGTACAAAATTTGTGGAGTCATATAGGAGGATTTGGGAGCCTATTTATCCACGGAAGTAGTAGAAGGAGGAGGAGGTGGCTGGCATAATAATAGGATTAAAATCCTTTATCTATAGAACAGTGATATTGGATTTTGGAGTCTAGAACAGTGATATTGGATTTTGGAGTCTAGAGCCCAATTTAAGAAAGTGACACAATGAGGAGACAGCTTAAGCTAGCGGCTGCAGCAGCGAAAGCGGATGCCGTGATTGCTACAAAAAATAAAGTGCGCTCTGCGAAAGCCAAACAGAATCAGCCCAAGGGGAGTAATAAGGTACACCATGCTGAGTCCTCCTTTAGTTCGCAAAGTTCAGGAATTGAGGATTCCCCTTTTAAGGCGATAAGAGTGGTGATACCTGTAGAAGTTGCTCCCAGGGATCAAAATCTTCAATCCGAGATCCCTGATGTTTGCTCGAATCAGGAGTTGAAAAACTCCAGAGACTTTCCCTCTTTGCGAAAAAGATGGCACCCCCATCACTTTGACTGGTTATTCGAGAAACGATGCTCTCGTGCAGGACGCTGTACAGGCTATTGTGGGGGTATAGGGGATGCAACAACAGGAGCCTCGTTAACGGAATTAGTACCCTCTTTGGAGGCTACTTCTTCTTCATTTTCCGAGATGTCTCCTTCTGGGCGGCATCCCTCACTGGTACAAGTACAGGACCCAGCTTCAGGCCTCTTGACTCCGATCTTACTTAATGCAGCGACTACGGCAATGGCTATTGCGACCCCACTCCCTCAGTCTCCGTCTCTCTTCTCCATACCAGTTCGAATGCTCTTCAAATCCAACCAAATGGCACTACCGTGGCCCAGGCTCTGGGCCAGTCTGATAAGCAAGGCCAGCAGCCCTCGGTACAACAACTAATGCTTTCTGCTCTTCCAGGGTCCCAAGCCTTATCGGAAAGTAATTCTATTATACTAGACGTCGGGCCCGATTTAGATAAAAGTGGGCATCAACAAGGAACCAAAGAGCCTGTCTTTGTATTCCAGGATGAAAAGGCGGTCTCATGCCAGATGGATATTAAAACAATGTTAAATATGATCCTTGAGGAAATCAGAGATATGAGGAAAACACAACAGTTAGAAATTCTATCGATTCAGCAACGTTTGGGAAAGATAGAGGAAGCAGTTGCCAGTCTTCCGGGTCGTCTCCATGATGCTGAGTCGAGGATTTCAACCCTAGAGGACCAAATGATTGGTGTTCTTCAACAAGCAGATTTAGTGTCCCGTGAAAAATTAACCATGGAGAACAAGATTGAGGAACTTGAGAATTTTTCTCGCCGCTCTAATCTTCGGATAGTTGGTGTTCCGGAACGGCTTGAAGGGGGTGACACTCTTAAGTGGGTGGAAACATTTATAAAGAAGACTGTCTTACCCGATTTTACAGGAGACTTAACACTAACCAGGGCTCATCGGGTTCCTGCTCATCTTCCTCCAAATGAAAAGTTCCCCCGTACGATACTTATTAATTTTGCGGACTATCGTGTAAAGGAAAAAGTCCTGACCAGGGCAATTCAGTTGAGACAGTTTGTAATTGAAAATGGGGTAAAGTGCAGAATTTTTTCTGACATGTCGGCAGCAGCAGCTAGAAGACGGAAAGAGTTTCTCAAGTTACTATATTTGTTTAAAACTCAAGGGGCTCAAGCTTCGATTGCACAACAATCAAAACTTAAAGTTCTTGTCCATGGAAAGTTTCATTTATTTACTCGTTTGGAAGAAGCACAGGAGCTGCTGAAGCAAATTTCTGTTTGAAGATAATCGACTGGTTGCTTTTTCTGTTGGGTTTTTTTTTTTTTTTTCTCTTTTCTCTCTTTTATCAAAGATTTCGCAGAGTCTCTCTTTTGAAGACTCGTTTTTTGCGGGGGAGGGAGATCACTCTGTGGTGCAATATCAGGGCACCAGCATGTGCTTTGGGGGTGGAGTATGTGGACAGCGGGAACAGCCACATTTCCTAAGGGGTGGAGGGTTTTTGGTGTGGGAAGGTTAGGATCGTTCGGGTTAATTGGAAAAATGAGCAGGTACTATAAGGAAGGCGCTAAATGGTATAGGTATCAATTTAGAATAGAATTGCAGCATCTTGAGTTTTTGATTTTCTTGCATTTTGTGAATGAGTTCATCCAGTAATTGCCAAATTCTTTCTGTCAACGTCAATGGAATCTTGAATAGACGTAAATATGGTGGATTGATTAGGTGGCTAGTTACTTTTAAACCTCAAATCCTTTTTTTACAGGAAACTCATTTAAAATCTAATACTCCAAAATGTTATATTCCAGGAATGTTTTCAAGGGTATTTTTCGCTTCAGCAGGTGTTGCAATGCGGGGGGTGGCTATTTATTTTTCTCGTGAATTCGATTGGGTGTTTCTTTAGGAACAAAGGGATCCCCAGGGAAGGTGGATGTGGGTACAGGTGTCATTAAATGGCCAGCTTCTGAATTTTGTTAGTTATTATGGACCAATATCTGATGACGAATCTCCTTTACGTATACTTTATAAACTTTTGATGGGGTTTCGGGGCAAATCATCCTTGGGGGTGATTTTAACTATATTCAGGATTTAAACATGGATACTTCAAACCGAGCGAAAAAACAATTGAAACCCAAAACAAAAAAGCTTTTTGATGCTTTGATAGATGATCTTCAGTTAGTTGACGCATGGCGTTTCGAAATCAAACCGCTCAGTAAATATACTTGCTCTTCACGCCAACATCAAACTGCATCTCGAATTGATTTTTTATTGTTGTCACGCTCTCTGATTCTTAGAGATGCAGATATTGGTGTTAATGCTTTTTCTGACCACTCTTATGATCAAGTACGTTTAGAATTGGGTTTTGCCAAAAGCGTAGGTCCAAGTGGCAGATGGACCGCCTTCTTTTGCAAGATCCAGTCTGGATTGATGATTTCAGATGCTGGATAAAAGATTACTTTTCTATTAATGAAGGGACCGCTGGTATGTTCGCTGTTTGGGGCGGTTTTAAGGCTGCAGCCCGCGGTCAAATGATTGCTGCTACCATTAAGAAAACCAGGGAACGTTTAGAAAAATAATACGACTCCAGCAGTCATTAACCCATGCTGCTAATTCGGTGGGCTCTTTAAATCAAACTCAGCTGGAACAGGCTAGGAAGGCTTTAAGAGATTTTTTTATTCTAGAAGAAATAAATAGCTCCCAGACTTATTCTCAGAAGGTCTATGAAGAAAGTCAAATGGTGGGTAAGATGCTTGCCTTCCAGTTTTAATTATTGTTATGCTTACAGTGTTAAAGCATTTATTATTCTATTATTTGTTCTTAATATTATAAATTAATTAATTATATATTGCTCTCCTCCCCCTGCCCTTCCCCCTATTGTTTTATTTTTGTGTATACTCTTCTTTGTGTACAGCTTGATAGCTATAATACTCTTATATTTTTGTTAACCATATAACTTTTATGTCAAATAGGATTCGTAATTTTCATTACATTGCTGTTCTTTTTCCTGTTATTTCCAATAAACTCAAACTTGAAAAAATATATTTACAATTACACCTTAGACCACTAAAAGCAGCATTTAATCTATTAATATTGATAATTCTCATAAAATTAATACAGCAATATTTACAAAAATGATTCTTCCTACTCAATTCATCTACTATTTTAAAAAGTGCTTACATAGTTTTACAAATTGGCAATCAATTAGTGGTCCCGTCTAATATTTCCACAGTTCCACATTGTCATATTGTTACTAGTTTAAACCAATCAAGACAACCTGCAGGAAAGAGAATTGCTCCTATCAGCATTTTCCAGCAACTCAATCTTTTAAATGTCAGATCACGCAAAGAAAAGGGGTGTTTCGTGGAATATAACAAGTGATTTGGCTTTGATTTATTGTTTAGATAAAAAATAGTAAATATGTTTTTAATGTCTAAGGTGTAATTGTAAATATTTTTAATAGTAATTCTGTTGTACATATGTGTTTTTTCAGCCCTGATGAAGTCTCAGTGAGGGACGAAACGCTTTGGCTGGGTTCAGTTTTCTATGATAAGAAGACACAAGAATGAATACTACAAACTGTTTTCCACTCAAGAAGATTAGAGCCATTTTCTGTGGATGATCTTGAGATACTGAAGATCCTTCAGTATCTCAACAAGCATCAACAACAAGCATTAGGAAAGCCAAAAGATTGGTTAATACCTTTCAAAAGCAATGCCTATTGACTTTGTATATTGGTATGTTGTTTAATATTTACACATCTAGTCATCTTCCAGGCATTCCAAATAGATTTGTTCACCTCCAATTATAGACAGACAACAGTTTAAACACCCCACCCCACTGCCCAAACAAGTGTTCTCCTGGCCAAACTGTTCCCGATTTATTTCTGTCCCCTGGAGAACTCCATATCTTAAGTGAAATAAATGGATTCAAGGGAGGAGGAGAGATTTCTCTTACCCATCTCTTTCATCTACCTATAGTACCTAGTGGATTCAATGTAATGGAGAGTAGCTGTCCTTCCTCAAAGTTAATGATGGCTCGCATTCTTCTGGATTTGCTTGAATAGGTGTGCTTATTTTCATCCTGTCAGGAGCTTGCAACATTGGGGCACTTGATGGTCCTAAGAACAATAATGGTTATGTTGTAAAAATACATAACTTCTAGATCATGACATATGTATAACAGGAAGTGGCCAACTTGATTTGCAGCTGATCGTTCCTAATTGTGTCTGCCATATTAGTTTGAGAGACTCGTGTCTGATATTTCTGCATCCCTTTGCATCCACTATTTAATGGAATCAGAGATCTGCACCTTAGTAAGAGACAGGTAAGAGAGGTGGCAGACCTTGGGAATTTCGATTGATATAACAATTGTGGCTGTTAATGCCCTCATTTTCATGATGGACATATATAGATCCAAAAACACTGCTTTTTTTGTGGAGATAGGGGCAATGAGGACAAGGCCTCATAAGGCAGGACTGTGTGGGTTGAGGCATTCAGGGTCTGGCCACATGAGAGCATCTTTAGCAGATACCTACTAAGCAGCCACTTGGTCTTTGTCTTCTTTACCATGCCGTTACCACAAGTATGGGGCAGACTGGTGGGATGTGGTTTTGCAATCAGCCTAGTGGCAGCTGTATCACATACTGAATTAAGTTTAATAAAGAACGTTGGCCCTTATGTATCAAAGCATTTCCCCATAGACATACAATAGGTAAATGCCTTTGATACATCAGGCCCTTGGTGTATTTCAGTATCGGTGTTCTATGTCTTATTTCTGCAAAGCTGGTTCTGCTGCCTTTGGTAGATACTGTATTTGTAAGGAGTGGGAATGGGCCAGATGGACAAAGCCTTTTTGTTGTCATAAACCTTGCAGTTCACAAAATCACAGGATTTGAGACTGCAAAATGGCTTTTGGTGATCTACTAAATACATTTTGCGAGTCTGAAAACCATTTCTAACATTCAAAATGAGTTTACCGATCTGTTTCGAAATTTAATTAGGAAGGGGCATAAAATTAGAATCTCTTCCTGATTGCCATTCGAAATGGTATGTATAAATGGTTTACAACCATAATTGATGTCATAAATCATTGAAAGGTGGCCTACGTGTAATCCTCACGATAAAATGTTTGTGAGAGTCACCCACAAGGCACTCACGTTAAGTATGTTTTTAGTCATCACCACTGTGTGCTGTGAGCTTGCCACACAGGGAACACAAGAGTTTTGTTTATACTGGTACATCTGATTCCAATAACTGTTTTTATTCCTTTACCAGGTTGGTCATATGCTATCAGGTACTACACATAGCATGTGTTAGGTTGATTTAAATGGTTAGATCACACCATACAACCACCCACGTGTAGATAGATTTGATTTTATTAGGTCCTGACGAATCGGCACCAGATTGTTTAACTACCAGGCGAGAAACATGTTGACCGCACAATAGAGCGCCCTACCTGAGACAAAATCTCAGACATGCGCCTTCGTTTCTTTTAATCAGGGTGGGAGACCCATTGATTAAAATAGTGTTCGCTGGTACTCCCTTACCTGTTTTAAAATTTCTTTCAGGTTATACACCTCCACACCTTCATCTACACTAATTAGGCCCCTCACCCCCATGGCACCAAACGGCATTTGGAATAAAAGATCTCCGCTAAAGAGCCCCTCATAGGGAGCCCGTCAGGTATTGAAGCGCCGACCTGACGAGGAGTAGCCCATATGATGAAGCATGACACCTTGCCGGGTGTGTGAGGGCCCTATATTCCAAGAGGAGGAATCCTCATCCTCCTACACTTCAGGACCACATAAAACCAGTTTTCCCTTGTCTCGATATTAGGAACAGCATACCTTTTGTATCTTCATTATTGTTAGGGCATGTATGCTGGGCCTGTCTAAAAAGCCCTCAGACCCTCCTTTGTGATTGAGTCCTTGTGTTACCTTACTCCTTGCTGGGACATTGACTGTACGACTAATTGTGCAGAAAATAGAGATTCTGATCTTAATTCACATTGAAAATATATATACATATATATGCGGAATACTCACACAATTACCTGCTCTCAAGTTTTGTTCACTTGTAACACTATTCACATCACAGCTTACAATAAGTTCTTGAGAATTACCCAAGCTGGCTACTCGCTCTTTAGATATTGCTATTCAGTCCGTTTTCTCTTTCTTCACAACGTTTTGGAAAAAATGTCAAATGCTCATGAACATTTAGGTAGGTATCTTGTGGCTCATTATGTTCTCTTTCTGATAATAATGAGTACCAGAAATGAGGGCCCAACGTAACTATACCAGAGAATTCCCAGTGAATGGGTCAATGCCATATTCCTACCACGATTCCAGAGGATTCAACTTCACCTGGTATCAGCTGGGCTCCTTAAAGTTCTTCGTCTCAGAAGCTGTACCTCCCTCCCTGTATGCATTGTTTCTTGAATAAGAAGAATGCCAAAGCGCGCGGAGTCCCTAGTTATTGTCTTAGGCCAAAATGGCCACCAAGCCTTTGGATGCATCACAAGACTTGAAAAAATTGCATTGATGCCTCCAAATGGATGCCCGACGGTGCCTCAAAGAAACTTCTGAAATACACTCTGCCACAAAAAGCTCCAACTTTGGTAGAAAAGTGGCTTAGGCCCAGATGTGTGTTGGAGCTGGGCTTCTTTATTCTGGATGATGGCATAGGGCATGACACATCGGGCAGTTTCTGACTTTCCTCCTTTCATACAGATCAGCACAGTAGGGCCACCAGTGCATGCTGGCACTTTTTTGTGTTCCTGTTAGGGTGCAAAGGAGCCCAGGCATGCTTAGCCTGGCCAGCTTCCCCACCAGGCTGGCACACTCCTCTTCGCACCAGTTGGGGAACCGCTACTTTCTTTCTTCCACCTGCCTAACAGTTCTTAGGCTGGGAGATAACAGAAGATATCCGTTCTCCCGCTCTATTGTGGGAGAGTGTTGTAAGTGGATCCCAACTCATGGGAGTCCCCTGCTCCACAGGTCACCTTGGGCAGTCGCTGGGGGCTCAACAGGCTTAAGTATACTTTTTACTCCAGGGGAACTGACCCTTCCCAAGAGTATGAAGGATCTGTGCAGGGGTACACCATTCATGCCACAGGCTTGTTTTGTGCCCCATACAAACATGGACTCCTCGGGAGCATCGCAAGGAACTGGACCAATTTTGAATGGGTATGTGTTGTTTGGCTCCTGTTGGTGCACTCAGGTCACCAGAAGTGTTGATTTTAGTCCTCCTGGCCTCTAAACATTTTCAGATGTCTGGGAACTAGTTTTCAGCTTACTCTTCCTCAGATGAGGTAGAGCTTATGGACCTCCCTTACATGACCTTCAGTTCCTAGCAGCCTGTATGTACCAAGGTATATCAAGGCCATCTGCACTACCTTCCTGCACCTCTCAGGTCCTACAGTCTCCTGGACACTTTCAGGGCACCTGTTTGGCTGGTAGAACCCTGGGATACCCCTCTGATGGCACTTTCAAGTACAACTGGTCAACAGAAGTTTCAGGGGAACTCTCTTCTAAGGTGCCCAGCAAATCCACCCTCTATTGCCATTCTGAGGTATTGGGGAGACCAGTGCCACTGACTCTGGATACATATGCCCACTGAGTCCAAGCCAATGCAAATCCAGATTGTCCCACCATTGTAGATAGGGGTTGATCCACAAGGATACGTTTGTCCTTGTTTCTATAGGTTCAACTGCTTCTCAGAATCACTCCCTTCTGCAGGGATTGTAACCTGAGTGGAAAGTTCCATTAAATAGACACCTAGACCCAATCAAAAAAGGATACCTCATCAATCCACATCTATCCCATCCCTCTTGCACAAAATCTTGGGACATCAAGTAGTCAGTGGTCACAACTCTATTAGAGCTTTAAGCTTTAGCAGTCTCTGCTAACGTGATTCTTTCCCATCAAAACGTCAAAGAGGCCTCCTGAACAGAACTGAGACAGGTTCTTTGCTGCTTTCATATTGTTTTCCTGGAAAGGGTATGCCCTGGGTTGTCAGTCATTGTGAATGTAATTAACCTATAAAGATTCTGCCCCCACCCTTTTCCTCTCCCAACATCAGATTAACTACCTCCAAATGGACCTATTGTGGGGGAGGCTTAGATGTATCTGCTAACCATTAGAGTAATTACCTTGATACAGCAGGGTAGTTCAAAGCCCAAATCTGAGTATTGGCTGAGTAAAAGAAATATAAAAAAAACACAAAGCGTGGAAAGAGTGTGAATATGGTCATAGTCATATTATATTTGCACTCTGAATATTTGTTTATCTATAGAAAGAAAAGTTAAACTTTCCTTTAGTTTGAGAAAATGCGAAGTTGGTACTTTAGTGAATTACAAACTAACAGTGAAGCACTTCAGACTCACATATAGTAAAAGAGAAATGGATATATTTCTTTTTGAATGCCAATTAAATTATAAAGCCTGCACGGGCCAAAATTTATTTATTAGAGGTTCTAGCGGTGACAGGCTACCTCTGAGCAGAATGATGTCAGGCTGAGTTAGACAGCGATCCCACTCCCTCAACTAGCAAAAAATTGCATAAGCATGTGCACATGTGATCAAGTACAACAAGCTCGGAGCCACTCACTCCAGATCCAGACCTTTTTTTAAAAGGCGAGCACTGGCGGTTAGCACTAACTCAAGCCTATTTTACCAGATCTTTCAGTGAGTGAGACCCAGTTGGTGAGAATCACTCACAACAGAGATCCAAAAACTGAGTGGCTCAAAAGCAAACCATCTAGGGGGTCAAATCGGGTCACAACAGTCATCACATTATATCTCCACATACAGTGTTCTTCACATTAATGTCAGAGAACTTAACACATAAGTAAAAGGGTATGGATATGTGGAGCCCTCTATCTTGAGATCTCCAAATCCATAGGCTAAAACATTTCAATAATTAGAAAAGTTTACTAAACTTTTTTTTTTAAATGCAAAACATTTCTATTTTAAATGTAGAACAATATAAAAATTGTTACAGCATTATTACCTTAATTTTAAATTAATTATTTAATTATGTTGAGTATATTAAATTAAATTAACAATATTTTGCTGGTTTAAACTAAAATCCCAGCTAATGAAAAAACTATGTTTCCCTATTATGCATTAGAATTATTAAAAGTAATGTATAAAATAATTATGTTTATATAAGACAATTTTTAAGAGTAATTAAAATGTATTTATAGTTTTTAATAGAGTAAATAATTTAATTCATTTTACTATTAGTTCTTCTTGGTTTTTATTTTAAGTCTCTACCCTCATTATTTGTTATTGGAGGGTGTTGCTGCACCAGTGGTTGGCCATGTGTTGTGCTGGACCTACTCCAGCTCTGAGCTGGAGTACATCAGTAACCGTTTTGGTTCATTGCTGGCTGTAATAACTATATAAGGGCAGTTTGTAGACAGCAATGGGCTTACTCTTTTGTGGGTGGCTGTTTACCCACCCCAAAACCCTTCCCTAACCCTACCTGTACACCTACATACTACTCCCATAAGCCCTCCCCTTTAGTAGTAAGTATTCCACATTTTTCCAGTCGCTCCCCTCGGTCCATCCTACATTTACTACTTATGTGAGCGGAGATCTTTTGCAGTTTGGACGGAGAGCCCTGCATATTAAGGATGGGAGAGGCAGACGAGAAGACCTCTGCACGAAGGTATGTGAATAGTATTTTGTAGTCCATTAGTAATAAATGTACTACAAAATGCATTTTGTGAATAGGCCCATATATGTTTTTCATGTCACCGGGTGTGGAAATCCCTAGCTACACCTAGTATAATATTGATTGTTTTTTGTACTTTTGCCTGTAGTATAGGGTGTATTTGTGTTGTTTGAACTAAATTACTTTTTCCAGCAATTCGAAATTCTCAGCTTCCTCCCATATATCACATGTCCTATCACATTGTGATTGAATGACAGCCTTTAATCATCTGAGTCAATTGCAAAGCAGGGTACATGCTTAATCCATAAGGTCATGAGAGCTCTTTGTGTTTGGTATTCTTTCCTCCATAAGCAAAGCATGCTCTTTCCAGGTGGTGGAAATTTCTCATTGTGCATGAAGTGTGACATGACTTGTTGGAGTGGAGTCTTCCATCCCACCGGATATCAATGCCCTCGTCGCCCCCCCAACCGTAGCTGGAACAAGGTCACTGAAGAACATCTCTCCACCTCCCTCAGCAGTTCCACACTGCCGACATCCGCTGATACGAATACCGCAGCACACAACCTTCAACGATGGATCTCCAACTGCTCTGACACTGTGGTACCCCTCAAAAAGGCACCCGGCACTTCAAGAAAGCCAGCTGGTTTACTCCCACCCTCCACGAGTCCAGACACACCTGCAGACGACTAGAGAAGAAATGGAGGAACAACAAAACCCTGGAAACCCACACATCCGTCAAAGCCGCAATCACCATACACCACCTCCTCCTCAAAACCACAAAGAAAACGGCCCTCCAAGACAGAATAAAGGCCAACGCACACAACAGCAAAGAACTCTTTGCCATCGTTAAGGAGTTTGCAAGACCCAACAGCGAGACCACAGATATCCCACCCTCCCAAGACCTCTGCAACAAACTCAGCACCTTCTTCCACCACAAGAGCAGGCAGATCTACAACAGCTTCGACACCCAAGACCCTTCCACCAATCCAGACACCACCACATCCAACCACGCGGCACCCCAACAGATCCTGCTCAACCGGAGCCCGCTTACCACAGACGACACACTCAAGGCCATGAAGAGCATCCACTCCGAAGCCCACTCAGACTCATGTCTGCGCCATATCTTCCACAGAGCAGCCACCGCCATCACCTGATCTTTGCCGCACCATCAGCTGCTCTATCAAGACCGCAACCTTCCCTGAGATCAACCCTCTGCTAAAAAAAACATCCACCGACCCGGCAGACCTCAAGAACTTCAGACCCATCTCCCTGCTTCCCTGCCCAGCCAAGGTAATCGAGATGGCAATCATCACCCAAGTTCATCGAAGCAAACCACGTCCTGGACATCTTCCAATCAGGCTTCCGAAGTAACCACAGTACCAAGATCGCACTTCGAGCCGACACCGATGACATCCGCTCCCTCCTCATCTGGGACAAAACCCTAGCCCTCATCCTACTGGACCTCTCAGCCACCTTCGACACTGTCTCCCACCACACCCTAATCACAAGCCTGCACAACTCAGGCATCCGTGACACAGCACTGGACTGGATCCACTCCTTCCTCACCGGTCATATACAGCGAGTCAGACTACCTCCGTTCCTCTCTGAACATATGGAGATCAGCTGCAGAGTACTCCAGGGCTCCTCCCTGAGCCCCACTCTCTTCAACATCTACATGGCTCCACTCGTGGCCATCGTCAGGAACTACGGACTCAACATCATCTCCTACACTGACGACACCCAACTGATCCTCTCTTTCACCAATGAACCCAAAACCGCCAGAAACAACTTCCACAGTGGGATGAAGAAAGTTGCTATCTGGATGAAAAGCAGTTGCCTCAAACTCAACTCGGACAAGACCGAAGTCCTCATCGTGGGACCCACCCCCACACCTTGGGATGATTCCTGATAGCCCGCCACATTGGGAACCCCCCCACCCCCAAGGACCACACATGAACCCGGCATCATACTGGACTCCTCGCTCACAATGAACCATTAGAGCAACGCCGTCTCCTCATCATGCTTCCATGCGCTTCTCCTGCTTCAAAAGACATGCAGAAGGATCCCCACGAATCCAGAAAAACGGTTACCCACGCACTCATCAGCAGCAGACTCGACTACGGCAATGCATTCTACGCCGGCGTCACCCAGACACTCCTCAGGAAACTATAGAATGTTCAAAATGCTGCAGCCAGACTGGTTCTCGACATCCCCAGCCAGCAGCCACATCACCGAACACCTCCGATCACTTCACTGGCTCCCAGTCAACAAAAGAATTACTTTCAAGCTCCTCATGCACACCTACGAAGCCCTCCACGATGCAGGACCAGCATACCTGAACCACCACCTCTCATCCCACATACCCACTAGACACCTCCCCCCTGCCCAACTGGCCCTGGCAACTGTCCCACAGATCCACAAGACTAGAACCGGAGGGAGATCCTTCTCCTACCTCACCGCCAATCCCTGTCACTGACACAATTCAGGAAGGATCTCAAGACCTGACTCTTCGGCTGAACCCCAATGCACAGATGGCTCAGCAGCCCACCCCCTCCAAGCACCTTGAGACCCTCACGGGTGAGTAGTCGCACTGTACAAACCCTGCTTGATTGATTGAAATGTGGAAACAGCAACTTTACCAGGTTTCTCCAACCTCGTTCCAGAATCAATGAAACATTCATACGTCAAGGAGTGGGCTCTAGTGCTAGCTACTGCATTATACTGCAACCATGTGGGGTGGGATGATGGTTAACCTTATCATGACATTCCATTGAGGATGATCACACAACCTCAAAGGCAATATCCAATAAAAAATGAAGGTAAACAAAAAGTTAGAGAAATCGTGGAAAAACTTGAATACCAATGTGTAATAGAAAGTTGCACCTCTGCAATTTCCAGTCATGAAACCAGATCATTCATATTGTTTAGTATTAAATTACAGACATTGAACTCAGCTAGTTGCACATTTGTAGTGCAAAACGCGCGCAGCACCGGACTAATGAATAACATTGTGTGGAAGAAATACAAAACAATGCTAAAGATCTCAAATGGAATTTTCTGCCAAAATCTTGGGGCCGATTCACAGAACTAATCTGAGATAAAATCCTAAACTTACTACTTTTGGTATTCACAGAAGTCATTTAGTAGTAGTAAAGTTAGGACTCCTAACTTTACTACTAC
The DNA here is from genome assembly GCA_963921515.1 of Calotriton arnoldi. NCBI lineage: Eukaryota > Metazoa > Chordata > Amphibia > Caudata > Salamandridae > Calotriton > Calotriton arnoldi. The sequence continues at coordinate 181,307 of CAWUFW010009574.1, read as the reverse complement.
TAAACTGAGACAAAATCCTAACTTTACGACTTTCGGTATTCAAAAAGGCATTTAGTAGTAGTAAAGTTAGGAGTCCTAACTTTACTACTACTAAATGCCTTCTGTGAATACCAAAAGTAGTAAGTTTAGGATTTTATCTCAGATTAGTTCTGTGAAGCGGCCCATAGTGCCTGGAAGTAGATATTGAACAGCATTCAGTGCGCTGGTTGTAAAAACAATTCTGCCATTTGCCTCAAGGGTATAAGAATAGGACTGGACTGTTTTCAGCCAGAGTTACAGAAATACTTGCAAATTTTGATGATTAGACATTGTCCTATGTCAATTACATGCATGGATAATGACCTTAGGGAACACTTGACCAGAGTAGACTGCATAATCCTGGGATTTGCTCACATGGGCTATAAATTGAATTAAAACAAATCTAAAATCGCCCACCTCAGTGTTCTATTTCTGGGATATGAGTTGTCAACTGAAGGCAAGAGTTTGGTGACCCATTTTTTTGAAAAATGTGCTTTGCTCCACCCTCCAACAACTTTAAGGAGATTACAATCCATATTAGGATTTCTAAATTTTGGCAGAGCATGTATTCCAGATTACGTAGACCAGGTCATACAATTCTACAACTTGATATGTCCAGACTTCTCAAGCACACACTAGATGCAAGAACATACAGAAATTCTACATTCTGTACAGGCTGACATAATAGCTTCCAAACACTTACACACACGTGTAAACACAACAAACCTGGTGATCCTTGTAATCACATGTACAACAGGGTATACATATGTCACGTTCAATGAAGGTGACAAAGTATCAATAGCATATAAATTGTATTTATACACCAATGCTGAAATATGTTTAACCCCTACTGAGAAAGTACTGACAGCAGTACAAACTGCTGAGGTGAGAGGGCAAGTCCTGGCTCAAGGGAAACAAATAATTGTCGTGAACCCGGGTACCGACTTTAAAGGCGGTCACCGGAGCAAACAATGGAAACAATGGGCTAGCTCACCCACTGCAACAGATGTAGATTACAAATTTGATTCTACACTACAAACACAAGCCTTTCTGCAGTATAAACAAGAATAGCCTCGGGCTAATGAAATAATGCCTCTAGATCGCTATGACTGCATCATTTAAACTGTCGGTTCTGCTCTGCCTGCTGTAGGGATGAAGCACCAATACTCAGGGGCATGCACAGTAGTGCGAGGGCGTATGCATGATGGAGAATTCCATCCTGAGAAAACCTACATGCAGCCACCAGGCAATTGCACGGCACAGCTGGCAGAATTAAAGGCTTAAGTACTGGCACTGAAACACAGATGCTGGATTCTCCACACTTATAGTGTGTGATTCGTATTGTTATCTGCAGTCATGTAATGAATATCTACATTATTGGAGCCAGAAAGGATTCAGAGACTCAAAAGGTTACACAGCAAAGCAGAAGTTTCTTTGGGAAAAGTTGACAATGCTTTAAAAATGCTTGCCACAGGCTTATGTCATTCATACACTGAGTAATCAACATGTTGGGGTTCATGTTGATTGGAATTGCATGGCTGATAAAGCTGCCAAAATGATAATTTGCACTGCCACTGTTGCTGCAATCACTTGTTCTAGTACGAGGATAGACAACGAAATCATCGTAGCCGTCAATACTGCTTGCAATGACAAACACCTGCCAAAAGGCTTTCCGAAGTTGGATGCACAAAACACACCTTATGCTCAGATTCCAGGAGTGGGGGGATAGGGTAATAAAAAAAGTGATCGCAGACTGGGGTTAATTCTAGCTGCACATGAGGGTCTGGCTTCTGCACATGCAGGGGTGGCTGCTACAATTTCATTATTGCTGCAAAGCTATTGGTGGCCAGGTCTTTACAAACAGACCAAGGACTTTCTCCTTAGATGTGACAAATGGCAGCAGATGAAGGGTTCCACTGTGGTGCGTCCACCACAGACACATCTACTGATTTCAAACGAGCCATTGGCTTGTGTTTATCTGGACCATTGCAGCCCCCTATCATCAGACGGGACTTTCAAGTATATCTTCGTTGCAGTGGATTCTTGCTCTCGATTCCTTTGGGTCTGGCCACAGCAATTGGCTGACGCCCGAACTGTTATAAAGGATCTGCAAATCTTCATCGGGACATGCGCAGCTGGCACATTACATTCCGACCAGGGTCCGGAGTTTAGCTCTAGGGCTTATAAAGAGGCCAGGGGAAGTTTAGGTGTGACCCTTCGTTTCTCATCTCCCTATCATCCTATGGGAAACACAGTGGTGGAGAGGAAAAACCTTGACTTACAGCAGTCTTTAATACCGAGGGTCCTAGGCTCAGGTCGCAGTTGGGTCCATCACCTATATGGGGTCCAGAGGGCTTTAAATAACATGCCAAGAAAATCCCTGGATGGTCGGACTCCCTATGAAATCCTGTTTGGGGTTAAGATGTGGGTCCCTGATCTAGACAATGCCAGCACAGTGGCGGCGGAAACACCATTTGACATCAATGAATATTTGGCTGTTTTACAGCAACTGGATGATTTCTGGGACAAACAAAGCAACGTCCAAGTAACATGCACCAAATCTGGAGAAGTGAAGGCAATTCCGGCAAGGCCTAGCTAGACCCCAAAAGTTGGGGATCTGGTCAGAGAAAAGATTGTGGACAAGTAAGAGCTTGGGCCGTCCTACAGAGCGCCTGTGCCTGTCCTGGCTGTTGAAGGTACAAGATCTGTGCTACTTCCGCACCTTGCCAGCCGTCGAGACAAGAGGTTTGTCTCTATTGATCTGATCAAACCACATTAAGTGGCTCATTCTCAACAGTTAGCCATGTGGACTCCTGGGTGGCTACCAGTCTCCTTTCGCTACCGTACAGGAGGTTCAGATGGAAGCTTTATTTAAGAATGAAGCTTGTTCTCTCCAACAAGAGACGACACTAAACAACAAAGAAGTATGTCTTCTACCTGTTGCAAAAACTATACAACAGGTCAACCACTACAGAAACACAAATTTTGATTCGGAATCTTGAAAAGAAGAAGGTCCATGTCAACGTACCCCAGATTGAGTCTCCATCAAGTTTAACACAAACTGCTGAGCTGCCAAGGATAGACCAGACGGCTTCTGGCTACTTCATCAACTTTGATGACTTCTCTTCCGACACATGGGAGCAACCTCCACCGCCCCAACCTTTTGAACTGAAGGTGCCTGTTTTCTATCATTGGCTGAAAAGAACATACTTTGTTTCTCCGTGGTTACACGTTTGGATTGCAATTGCATTACTTTTTCTGGTCCTTTGGATTGATTTTGTGACAGTGTTCTTTTGGCTCCTGATCCTGAATGGACATTTTATCCCAGAACGCTCTGCAGTACAAATGGCACACTCGGTTCTGAAACCACACGCATTATCACACCCTTAACAAAGGGACTTGTTTCTGGTGAAAATTTCAGCTGTTCCAGTTCCTGACGGAAATGTATGGGATAACGTATCAGTTGATGTGTATGGTCCCACTGAACTTTTTTAAATTCCACATTTGTTTAAAATTTCTTTGAATGACATCATCACCTATAGTACTGTTTCTGATGAGTGGGACGTTGACGCAGTGTATGAAAAGCTAGAAGATCTAGATCATTTAGCTGATTTTTCTTCTGATGAGTGATATGATGGTACAGCTAACTATGATGAGATGTTTTGTTTTCAACATCATGGACATCATTTTCTACACAAAGCTAGTATTCCTGTGAAGTTTTTAACTTTACACAATGGGAACATTGCCCTACACCACCAAGGGGTGGTTCAAAGGCATTTGCGCTAAAGTTTGATTATTTTTCTGGGTATGACTTTATTGACCGGGCTTCTTTTTATTATAGGCTTGCACCGTCCCTTGCAAAGAAAAATATGTTAACAGACACGAAACTGATTTACTCTGCTTCTTTCCTGTCCCAGCTCTGTGTACAAAGTTTTGACTTTTGGAGGGACACAATAGATGTGAAGTCTATCTTGGGGACTAAAGATTGGCAGGTACAGGGAACTGAGGCTTTATTTAGAGTCTCTTTAATACCACAACAAATGATTTTCCTGCATAAAACTGTGCAACAGACAATACATCTTGGCCTCGTGAAGATAAAAGATTTGAATACACCATGGGTTCCCACACTTGCACGATTTGAGAATTGGCAACAGTTAACATCATACGATGAGGATACCTTAGATACCTTACTGCGTAAGAGTAAGCATAACTCATCAGACCCTAACTGGAAGTGATGACCAGTCTGGCCATTGGACATGAATAAATGTCAGGCTTGATTCCTGGGTAACAGCAAGGGATTTACGGCTAATAGGCCAAACATGCGATGTGTGCAGACTTAACATTTGGGGGTAGTGACAACTTACAGTGTTGGGAAGTTGTGCCTTGATTGGCTAAAGACCTTAACACTGTCTCAGGTACAACAGCACTTGTCCCTTTTATCTGATGACCTGGAACTACAGGACTTTTTATTTGGTCCTTGAAAACCACATCATAAATGCTTTCTTTATGCCATCTATAATGAGATATGAAAAATATCTCAATAGGAGACTGCTGAAAGATTTCGCGAGATTGACATGGCCAACTTAGAACAGGCTCTTGCCTTAGTGGACAATGGTATGACTACCTTATCATCCATAATATACTCTTTGGGTAACATTGTGTCATTGACAATAGATGTTATACAACAAGAAATGTCTACATTACAACACGGACAGTCCCAACTTAGGTCTATTCTATTGTTGAGCTGGACAGTACAGACACTACGTTCTGACCAAGTGCCATGGCGACACATTGACACCACAAATCTGTTATCGCCATACCACCTTTCAGAACAACAGATAGTTATGGCACGGAAAGATGCAAAATACACTATGTTACATATTGAAAGACTGAAGAAATGACCTATTTCCATTGCTGAAACAGCATCCCTGGATTGGATAATCCATGGGTACATTACACTACTGAACTCAACTTTCCACTTTCAGTACTTTCTACAACATCATCAAGTCGGCAGATATGAAACGTTAATCAATCAAGCCAATGTAATCCAAAATATCTTCTTTTATTAAGGTAATCATTAAAACTGGCACACAGCCAACGCGTTTCGTTCCCTGATGCCAAGGGGAACTTCGTCAGGGCTGTAACAATTATAAACAAACATAACATGAATAACAAATCACATAGAGACACATAAATAGCATAATCACAAACTTGACATGACCCACATAACTCAAAAAGTGTACACTTAAAATTACAAAAAATACACAATTCACCTTCCAACATATATATTTACATTAAATTGTTAGACAGTTACTCCGAGAAAAAACACAAAACATTTACAAAGATATGACCAACAAGAAGGACCATGGTTTATAAAAAAATTCATGTACAGTGGGAAGATATCATACAGTGGGAAACACAGAGCAACAAATAAAAATATCAAAATATAACCTAAAGTACCTAACCAAGAATTAGTACCAATAAATATTGGATGAAAAATATATTGACTATAGAAAGTAGATAAGGAATTAGAGTAGACCAAACACCAAATAATCACCAGCCTAGAGACCAAAGAAAAGAACACACTTAGACATATTACGATATAATGAAAAAACCATACAAGTAAAGGAAAAGACATAAGAGGGTAAACCTAGACAGAAAGAATATAGATAGATTACATAAGGTAAAAACCGGTGTTAGATAGCAGAAAATGTTCTCACCTTGAGAATATAAGGTATGGATTAATATATAATATATAGAAAAATTTAAAATTTAATAATGTCATAAAATGATAGACATCACATCAGAATTGGACATATGTAGTGCGATCTAAAGGGAAAAGAGTAAAAACACATGTCACTAATCACCGTTAAAATTGAATAGAGTATATCGTAAAGGAACAACAGGATGTGGGAGCACACCGCTGACCTCTCAGGCAAGGTTCGCCCCTTGCATTCTGGGAAATGCAGTCCCATGTAGCACGCTCCAATATTTTTGAGTGTTTCGCCAAGGTTGGCGCAGATAGTGCTGATCTCTAGACACGTGTTTCTGGTTTATTAACCGTCATCAGTAGAGAATACAGTCTTGTATTTTGGGGTTTGCTGAGTAGGCTGCCAAACATTATATCAGGTCCGGTACCTCTCACTGGCGCGCAGGTGCTTCATCCACGAGCTCGTCAGCTCAATGACTCACTGGATTACTTTAAATAAACAACAGGATGTGGGAGCACACCGCTGACCTCTCAGGCAAGGTTCGCCCCTGGCATTCTGGGAAATGCAGTCTCTTGTAGCACGCTCCGAAATTTTCGAGTGTTTCGCCAAGGTTGGCGCAGATAGTGCTGATCTCTAGACACGTGTTTCTGGTTTATTAACCGTCATTAGTAGAGAATACAGTCTTGTATTTTGGGGTTTGCTGAGTAGGCTGCCAAACATTATATCAGGTCCGGTACCTCTCACTGGCGCGCAGGTGCTTCATCCACGAGCTCGTCAGCTCAATGACTCATGGGAGTACTTTAAATAAACAACAGGATGTGGGACCACAACCCTGACCTCTCAGGCAAGGTTCGCCCCTGGCATTCTGGGAAATGCAGTCTCTTGTAGCACGCTCCGATATTTTCGAGTGTTTCGCCAAGGTTGGCGCAGATAGTGCTGATCTCTAGACACGTGTTTCTGGTTTATTAACCATCATCAGTAGAGAATACAGTCTTGTTTTTTGGGGTTTGCTGAGTAGGCTGCCAAACATTATATCAGGTCCGGTACCTCTCACTGGCGCGCAGGTGCTTCATCCACGAGCTCGTCAGCTCAATGACTCACGGGAGTACTTTAAATAAACAACAGGATGTGGGAGCACACCGCTGACCTCTCAGGCAAGGTTCGCCCCTGGCATTCTGGGAAATGCAGTCTCTTGTAGCACGCTCCGATATTTTCGAGTGTTTCGCCAAGGTTGGTGCAGATAGTGCTGATCTCTAGACATGTGTTTCTGGTTTATTAACCGTCATCAGTAGAGAATACAGTCTTGTATTTTGGGGTTTGCTGAGTAGGCTGCCAAACATTATATCAGGTCCAGTACCTCTCACTGGCGCGCAGGTGCTTCATCCACGAGCTCGTCAGCTCAATGACTCATGGGAGTACTTTAAATAAACAACAGGATGTGGGAGTACACCGCTGACCTCTAAGGCAAGGTTCGTCCCTTGCATTCAGGGAAATGCAGTCTCTTGTAGCACGCTCCGATATTTTCGAGTGTTTCGCCAAGGTTGGCGCAGATAGTGCAGATCTCTAGACACGTGTTTCTGGTTTATTAACCGTCATCAGTAGAGAATACAGTCTTGTATTTTGGGGTTTGCTGAGTAGGCTGCCAAACATTATATCAGGTCCGGTACCTCTCACTGGCGTGCAGGTGCTTCATCCACGAGCTCGTCAGCTCAATGACTCACTGGAGTACTTTAAATAAACAACAGGATGTGGGAGCACACCGCTGACCTCTCAGGCAAGGTTCGCCCCTGGCATTCTGGGAAATGCAGTCTCTTGTATGAAGCACCTGCGCGCCAGTGAGAGGTACCGGACCTGATATAATGTTTGGCAGCCTACTCAGCAAACCCCAAAATACAAGACTGTATTCTCTACTGATGACGGTTAATAAACCAGAAACACGTGTCTAGAGATCAGCACTATCTGCGCCAACCTTGGCGAAACACTCGAAAATATAGGAGCGTGCTACAAGAGACTGCATTTCCCAGAATGCCAGGGGTGAACCTTGCCTGAGAGTTCAGCGGTGTGCTCCCACATTCTATTGTTTATTTAAAGTACTCCCGTGAGTCATTGAGCTGACGAGCTCGTGGATGAAGCACCTACGCGCCAGTGAGAGGTACCGGGCCTGATATAATGTTTGGCAGCCTACTCAGCAAACCCCAAAATACAAGACTGTATTCTCTACTGATGACGGTTAATAAACCAGAAACACGTGTCTAGAGATCAGCACTATCTGCGCCAACCTTGGCGATACACTCGAAAATATCGGAGCGTGCTACAAGAGACTGCATTTCCCAGAATGCCAGGGGCGAACCTTGCCTGAGAGGTCAGCTGTGTGCTCCCACTTTCTATTGTTTATTTAAAGTACTCCCGTGAGTCATTGAGCTGACGAGCTCGTGGATGAAGCACCTGCGCGCCAGTTAGAGGTACCGGACCTGATATAATGTTTGGCAGCCTACTCAGCAAAATCCAAAATACAAGACTGTATTCTTTACTGATGACGGTTAATAAACCAGAAGCACGTGTCTAGAGATCAGCACTATCTGCGCCAACCTTGGCGAAACACTCGAAAATATCGGAGCGTGCTACAAGAGACTGCATTTCCCAGAATGCCAGGGGCGAACCTTGCCTGAGAGGTCAGCGGTGTGCTCCCACATTCTATTGTTTATTTAAAGTACTCCCGTGAGTCATTGAGCTGACGAGCTCGTGGATGAAGCACCTGTTCGCCAGTGAGAGGTACCGGACCTGATATATTGTTTGGCAGCCTACTCAGCAAACCCCAAAATACAAGACTGTATTCTCTACTGATGACGGTTAATAAACCAGAAACACGTGTCTAGAGATCAGCACTATCTGCGCCAACCTTGGCGAAACAGTCGAAAATATCGGAGCGTGCTACAAGAGACTGCATTTCCCAGAATGCCAGGGGCGAACCTTGCCTGAGAGGTCAGCGGTGTGCTCCCACATTCTATTGTTTATTTAAAGTAATCCCGTGAGTCATTGAGCTGATGAGCTCGTGGATGAAGCACATGCGTGCCAGTGAGAGGTACCGGACCTGATATAATGTTTGGCAGCCTACTCAGCAAAACCCAAAATACAAGACTGTATTTTCTACTGATGACGGTTAATAAGCCAGAAGCATGTGTCTAGAGATCAGCACTATCTGCGCCAACCTTGCCGAAACACTCGAAAATATCGGAGTGTGCTACAAGAGACTGCATTTCCCAGAATGCCAGGGGCGAACCTTGCCTGAGGGGTCAGCGGTGTGCTCCCACATTCTATTGTTTATTTAAAGTACTCCTGTGAGTCATTGAGCTGACGAGCTCGTGGATGAAGCACCTGCGCGCCAGTGAGAGGTACCCGCCCTGATATAATGTTTGGCAGCCTACTCAGCAAACCCCAAAATACAAGACTGTATTCTCTACTGATGACGGTTAATAAACCAGAAACACGTGTCTAGAGATCAGCACTATCTGCGCCAACCTTGGCGAAACACTCGAAAATATCGGAGCTTGCTACAAGAGACTGCATTTCCCAGAATGCCAGGGGCGAACCTTGCCTGAGAGGTCAGTGGTGTGCTCCCACATTCTATTGTTTATATCGTAAAGGAGCATACATGAACATAAACAACGCTCTCATCTCCAGAGCTAGTTTGATAATCCAAAAACAGGAAAAAACTCTCAAATCAAAGCCCCCAATAGCCTTGAAATAAAAACTAGGCCCATGCGACCGAGAGATAGGCCCAATTACAAAATCAGCCCTATTGTGCGACCTGAACTCACCTCAAGTAAAGGAAGCACAAGGTCCTTAGAGCGGTATGTATAAGAAGGTCACAAGAGGCCCATAGTAGGCTCCAAATCCAAGGAGCGATAATATATAAGGTTCCTATTGTGAAGTCTGTTAGGAGAATATAAAGATATGAGTGACGAAGAACCAGAAGGCTGACACATATTTCAACAATATAATAATGTCCGCCTCAGCGGCCTTCCTTCACGAGTATAGAGGAATGAAGTGTGGTAACGCTACGTAGGCAAGAGGCACAAGAATTGCGGGTGCCCAATAAAAAATGATCCAATGTGGGAAAACAGGGGGGACTCGTAAATAGCCAGGTTATAAAATGGGAGAATCCCACATGGCCATGCAACAAGTAAATCCAATACCTTAAGCGGTGCTGCAAATGACAAAGGCCGTCTAATATAAGACGTGAAGACAAAAAGTTTTGTGGCAGCATCCACCTTAATAGTATTATATGTCGAATAGAGCACACACCAAATGACAATGGCGGTCTATTATACGACGTAATTACAAAACGTTATGTGGCGGCATTCACCTTAACCCCTTCGATGCTCATGACGGAGCGGTTCCGTCATGAGCATCGGTTGGGCTGTGCTTATGACGGAACCGCTCCGTCATGTGCACAGCCCCTGGGGGAAGCGCTGGTGCTCCCCCCCTGGGGTAACGATCTTGCCCCCACAGAGGGGGATGGCAGCGGAAGAGTTTCCGCTGCCACCCCTGACCCCCCCACGCTTTCCCATGACGTCAGCGCGCACAGCGAGCGCCGACGTCATCAGGAAGCGCTGGACGCGCTGGAAACCATGTGTTTCCAGCGCGTCCAAGAGGAGGAGGTAGGTTTTGGTCTCCGGTGGGGCGGGGGGGCCAAATCTGGACGCCTTGAGGCATCGGGGGAGAGGAAACAGCGTTTCCTCTCCCCTGATGTCTCAATGCAGGGCATTCCTGGTGCACGATCGCGCACAGCGTCGCGATCGTGCACCAGGAATGTCCCACTAGACACCAGGGATTCGTTTTTGGAATGGAAAGGAAGCGGCCCCTTGGGCAAGGGTCGCTTCCTAAGGGGGAAATTTAATTTCAGACTTTTCTGCCCCCAATTTTTGGCCGTTTCTGGACCCAGGGGGGCAGAAAAGCCCACTAGAGCCAGGGAATTGTTTTTTTTAAAAATCGGAAGCGACCCCTTGGGCAAGGGTCGCTTCCATGGGCCCAAATTATTTTTAAAGTATATTCTGCCCCTCTGGGGGCAGATCGTTTTTATTTGGCCTTTCTGCCCCCAGGGGGCAGAAAACCCCACCAGACACCAGGGAATTTGTTTATTTTTAAATGGAAGCGACCCCTTGGGCAAGGGTCGCTTCCAGGAGCCAAATTTATTTAAAAATTATATTCTGCCCCCTGGGGACAGATAGCCTGATTTTTTGGCGTTTCTGGCCCCAGGGGGGGCAGAAAAGCCCACTAGAGGCAGGGAATTTGTTTTTTTTAAATTGGAAGCGACCCCTTGGGCAAGGGTTGCTTCCAGGGGCCATATTTCTTTAAAAAGTATATTCTGCCCTCCTGGGGGCAGATCGGTTTGTTTATTTGGCCCTTCTGCCCCCAGGGGGGGCAGAAAACCCCACTAGACACCAGGGAGTGTTTTACATTTTAAATAGAAGCGACCCCTTGGGCAAGGGTCGCTTCCTTATGGGCCTAAATAATTTTTAAGACTTTCCTGCCCCCCCCCCCCTTGGGGACAGATCACCTATATTTTTTGGGATTTCTGGCCCGGGGGGGGGGGGGGGGGCAGAAAAGCCCACTAGAGCCAGGGATTTCAAAATAAATAAATTGGTCGCTTCCAGGGGACATATATTTTTTTATGTGTATTCTGCCCCCCCTGGGGGCAGATCTGCCCGTTTATTTGGCCTTTCTGCCCCCATTTGGGTAGTGACATAGCGTGTTATAATGTGAATTGTTTTATTTCTTGTGAATTGCAATTGTAATGCTTTATTTCTCCCTTTTTGTTCTAGTTCAAGGCTTTTGCTCTTTAGACTGTTGCAGGTTGCGGTTTCGTTACTGTTGGTTCTGCTGTTTGTGTAGTTGCATGTGTTTGGTAAGAGACTTTTTTGTACAATGTAAATGAGTTTCATTTCTCTGCATGAATGTGTTTTTTGCAAATCGTGTAATAATACCAGTATGTTTGGCTTCTGTTTTTTGAGTGTCAAAAACTTTTTGCATTTGTGCTTGATGTGTATTTTGTTGTCTTGTGAGTAATTGGTTTTGTTTTTTTATTTCTAGTGGGATATCGTTGGTTTTTGCTGTGTCTCTGCAGAGTAGGTGCTGGTGAGTGTAGCTGTCTCTTGTAAGTGAATCGTATAGTTTTGAGTATATAGATCTTTGTGATAAAGGCACACATTTTTTTACTTACTTATTTTGCACAGTGTTGGTTGTTGTTGACTTGTTTGTGTAGTCTCCTTTCTTAGTAAGGATAATGGCTAGCCGCAGGATTACTGCTCAGCAGGTTGTTAGTATGCTTTTTGAGTCTTCCTCTGACCATGGTTCAGAGACTGACTCTGCATCTGAGGCAGAGGAGGCAGGGGAAGATTCAGGCAGTGAGTTTTCTCTCCACATGGAATCATCGGATGATGAAGCTACACTCAGTGCGGATGAAGCTACTCTTGGTGTGGATGAAGCTACTCTCAGTGCGCATGAAGTGCCTGTGTTAGAGGAGGACATTGATGTGCCGATAGTGCGGCAAGAGGCATCTGGGCTGCAGCCTGGGGCTGCAAGGCTTCCCGTTGAAAGTGCTGACCTCTGGGTTGCCCCAGGCATGGTGCAGCCGGCATTGCCAGACTTTACTGGTGTTCCAGGGTGTAGAGTGAATACTGAAAACTTTTTGCCGATAAATTTTTTTCAGTTGTTTATGGACGATATATTTTTGGCAGAGATTGTTGAGCAGACTAATTTGTATGCCGAACAGTTTTTGAGGGACAACAGTGCCAGCCTTAAGCCCCACTCTAGAGCTACACGGTGGACTCCCACAAATCTGGAAGAGATGAAGAAGTTCTTGGGTTTAACTTTTTTGATGGGCTTGCTAAGGAAGCCATCAATGTCTTCATATTGGTCTACTAGTCCCTTGATGGCAACTGCTATATTTCCGGCAGTCATGAGTCATGATAGGTATTTGCTTCTGCTTCGGATGATGCATTTTGTCGATAATGGTTTAGCGTTGGCACGAGATCACCCTGATTGTGACCGTCTTTTTAAGATTCGGCCTGTCATTGATCACTTTGTTGATCGATTTTCTGAGATCTATGCTCCAGGGAAAGAAATAGCAGTGGATGAGTCTTTGGTGTTGTTCAAGGGCTGCTTGGTTTTAGGCAATACATTCCTAGTAAGAGGGCACGCTATGGAATTAAGCTGTATATGCTGTGTGACAGTCGGACTGGATATGTCTCTAATTTCAGGGTGTACACCGGTAAGGAATCCAGGATTAACCCCCTGGTTGTCCGTCCACTTTTGGAGTGACTGAGAAAATTGTGTGGGAACTTGGTAGAGGACTTTTTAACAAAGGCCACCATTTATATGTAGATAACTTCTACACTGGTGTGCGGTTGTTCAGGGAATTGGCCAAAGTGGACACTGTTGCTTGTGGCACAATCCGCTCTAACCGTAAAGGTTTCCCAAAAGAACTTGTTTGTCAAAAGCTTGTGCGGGGACAGTGCAGTGCGTTGCGTTGCGAGGAGCTTCTAGCTGTGAAGTTTTCAGACAGGAGAGATGTCTACATGCTGACTACCATCCATGATGAAAGCACTTCACCTGTGACTGTTTGGGGTCAGGTTGCTGAAGTGCGCAAACCTGTGTGCATTTTAGACTATAATAGGCACATGGGTGGTGTTGACAGAGTAGATCAGAGGTTGGAACCTTACGCTGCTCTTCGTAAGGCTTACATTTGGTATAAGAAGTTGGCTATCCATCTTTTCCACTTGGCAACCTTTAATGCTTTTGTTGTATTCCAGGATTCTTGTCCTGAGTCAAAGATGACTTTTGCTAAGTTTCAGGAGTCTGTAATAGGCAGCCTTGTTTTCGTGGAACAGGCAAGTGTTCCTAGAGTTGGAGTGGTGGAGGATGTTGCTAGATTGAAAGATTGCCACTTTCCTGATCACATTCCTCCCACACCCTCAAAAGACTTTCCCAGTAGGAGATGTAGAGTCTGTTGGCGAAGAGGTATGCGGAAGGAGACTCGTATGTACTGCCCCGAGTGTCCTTCTAACCCTGGGCTGTGTGTGCCTGCTTGTTTTAGAATGTACCACACGCAAAAGAATTTTTGGGAGCATCCATGAGTGGTAAAGTGAACTGCCTGGCCTCTATTGTTTAATATTTTTTGTTCAGTTTCAAGGTTGGGATTTGTGTAGTGTATTTAGGTTCAGATTTTCTGTTAGTAGATTTGTATCTATTTGCAATTTGTTTGTGTTTTCTTATTTGTATAAAAAAATCCTAAATGTGATGGCGGTGTGTGTGGAGTGGCGCTTGTCTGGCGGTGTGCGTGGACTGGCGCTTGGCTGGCGGTGTGTTTGGACTGGTGCTTGGCTGGTGGTGTGTTTGGACTAGTGCTTGGCTGGCGGTGTGTTTGGACTGGCGCTTGGCTGGTGGTGTGCGTGGACTGGCGCTTGGCTGGCGGTGTGCGTGGACTGGCGCTTGGCTGACGGTGTGCGTGGACTGGCGCTTGACTGGCTGTGTGCATGGACTGGCGCTTGGCTGGCGGTGTGTGTGGACTGGCGCTTGGCTGGCGGTGTGTGTGGACTGGCGCTTGGCTGGCGGTGTGTGTGGACTGGCGCTTGGCTGGTGGTGTGTGTGGACTGGCACTTGGCTGGCGGTGTGCGTGGACTGGCGCTCGGCTGGCGGTGTACGTGGACTGGCGCTTGGCTGGCGGTGTGTGAGTAGTGACTAGCTGCTGGTCACTACACACACTGCTAGCCAAACGCCACTCCACGCAATCCGTGAGCTGGTGTGGTTGCTGTGTCAGGAATGTGGGCGTGTGAAAGTGATGGGCCCTTGAATGGCGCTGTCTGCTGATGTGAGTGTTGTAAAGTGCTGGGCCCGCGGCTGGCGGTGTGAATGGTTTTGTATGTGTCACACGTATGAAAGGTGTATGAATGGCCTGTAAAGAGGTTGGTGCCTTGTCGTGGCTTTACAGCTCACGAGCTGTGAGTCAATGGTTCAGTTTCTCGTCCTTTCAATTATTAACAGTGCATTTCATTTTTGTGAAATCTCTGGGTAATACAACTGTATATACTGAACCATCACTCACCCTCGTGCCAAATCCAACCAGTATGTATGTGTGTTTGAGGAATAGGTGGTTGTGCAGAAAAATTGTCTTTTCTGTTTTTGTCAAGCAGGGTATACCTTGTCTCTTTTTGTGAATGTTGTAATGTGTTGGTTTTGTGCCTGGTGGTGTGAATGGTCTTGTGTGTATCATGTATGAAAGGTGTGTGAATGGCCTGTAAAGCGGTTGGTGCCTTGACGTGGCTTTACAGCTCATTGAGCTGCGAGTCACTGGTTCAGTTTTTTGTCCTTTCAATTATTGACAGAGCATTTCATTTTTGTGAAATCTCTTGTTAATAAAATTATATATACTGAACCATCACTCGCCCTCGTGCCAAATCCAACCAGTATGTGTGTGTGCTTGAGGAATAGATGGCTGTGCAGTAATCTTTGTCTTTTTTATCTCTCTGCCAAAGTGTATAATTCATCTAAGAATAACCTACCAACTGTAGATTTTGTCGTAAACTAAACACCCATGGGAGTACATGGTGATGTCTCTCTTGTGGATCCCAACAAGTTATCTTACCCACAATGTTCTGCAAACCTCAAAATGTCTGTCTCATTTTCCTTGCAATATTGTGCCAAAATTTTCATGCTACAGAAAGAAACAACAAATTTCCTACCCCTTCGCCTTTCTACAAGTATCCCAATAGAAAAGGTACCTCCTCGTGTGGGTGGGTCAAGGACCCGTGACAGGCAAGGGCCCAAAACCTTCTGAGGCTACATCAAAATTTGCCTATCACAAACCAATCTGGTTTTGCAAGGGGGGGTCACCTGGGTTTTTGGCCCCGTGCTCGGTGGCCATCTAGGGAAACCTACCAAACCCACACATTTCTGAAAACTAGACACCCGGGGGATTCCAGGGAGGTATGGCTTGCGTGGATCCCCCAACGTTTCCTTACCCAGAATCCCCTGCAAACCTCAATTTTAGATGAAAAAATCACTTTTTTCACACACTTTTGTGTGGGAAAGTTATGGCATCACCGGACTGACACAAATTTCCTATCACCCAGAGTTCCCCAGGGTCTCCTGATAAAAATGGTGCCTCACTCGTGTGGGAGGCCCAAGTACCCAGGACAGGCAGGGGCCCAAAACGTATTGAGGCGACATCAAAATTGCCTATCACCAAACAACCTGGTTTTGCAAGGGGGGTCACCTTAGTTTTTGGCCCCGTGCTCGGCGGCCATCTAGGGAAACCTACGAAACCCACACATTTCTGAAAACTAGACACCCGGGGAATTTCAGGGAGGTATGGCTTGCGTGGATCCCCCAAAGTTTCCTTACCCAGAATCCCCTGCAAACCTCAATTTTAGCTGAAAAAAACAATTTTTTCAGACATTTTTGTGTGGGAAAGTTGTGGCATCACCGGGCTGACACATATTTCCTACCACCCAGCATTCCCCCGGGTCTCCCGATAAAAATGGTGCCTTTACAGGGGTTCCTGTAAAGGGCGTAGGGTGGATACAATGTGGTTGTGATGGTGTCCTGTAACAGGTCAGGCTGTGGGCTGACACATGGGAGCAATCCGTGGTCCCTTCATGCTGTACGAAGGTGTTGGGTGGGGGCTGTACTCCTCTTTTGCCAGCAGCCCCTCAGTGGTGGTCAGTAGGTCTTTATGCAAGAAAATGGGCTAACATCCTTTCCTTGGTAGTAAAAACTCTCCATAATTAGGGACCAGTGGTCGCCTCACATTGCTGGTTCCTGATGCCAGTGCACCTGCAGCCACTGTCCAATCCTTAACCTGTTTCACCAGACTTTCCCGCACCAGGTGAATTTGGTTGCAGGAACACCGAGTGAGACTGTGATTGGCCGGAGCAGTATCTCCCACAGTGGTACTGCTATGGGAGACTCTTTGGGGCAGATTTACAAGCCCCTTGCGCCACTTTTGCGTCACTTTTCCCATGTTAAAAATGACACAAACGTGGCGCAAGGGCCTTGTAAATAAGCCCCTTTATTGGAGTCATAATTCCGATGATCCCGGTAACTCCAGCTACTAGGCCCATCGGAAATGTATTGGCCAATCAAAACGAGACCTTTTGTGTCTTTAAATAGAGCAATTTGACACCAAGTGTAAGCATGCATGCTTTGTTGCATTTTTAATATTTTCCATTATCTGTGACGTGTAATAGTGCGAGAAGGATCAACATGTATGTGGATCTTTGGTTTTCACATATGTGTGCCCTGGACTAGTGAAATGAAACATCAATGCACTTGTGTGTTTTTCAGCCAGAATCGATGTCCTTGAAATATCGAAATATTAATTCCTAATGTATGTGTTATTCTAATACAGCATATCCTCTTAACTATGCCCTGCAATATTAGACAGCAGGTTCTAAATTCTGTGGGCCTGATCCACAATGGCAAACGTACACTTTTGGGTAACTTTACTATTTTTTGGGTATTCACAAACTACGAGTTTAATTTTACTAATAATAATTTTACAACTTTGGAGACTCTGCAGATATAAAGACAGGCCTATCTTTTTATGTGTGAACACTCGGCCACGAATGTGGAGTCTCTGCAGTTGAAAAATTGCTATTAGTAAAATTAAACTTGTAGTTTGTGAATACCAAAAATATAGTAAACTTACAAAAGTGTAAGTTTACCCTTGTGAATCCGGCCAACAAGTTTAATTTTACTAATAGTAATTTTACAATTGCAGAGTCTTCGCAGTTGAGGCAGACAACACCACACATAAAAAATATGTCAGGCCTATCTCTTTATGTGTGGAGTCTCCTCTACGAATTCAGTTTCCCCAGTCATAAAATTAATATTAGTAAAATTCAATTTCTTGATTGCAAATACAAAAAATAGTAAACTTACACAAAAGTGTAAGTTGACCCTGTTGAATCAGGCCCTATGTGTTTATTTTACTAATGGCAATTTAAGATTGCGGAATCTCCGCAGTTGGGGCAGAGAACTTCTAACATAAAAGGACAGGCCTAACTTCTAATCTGCTGGGTCTCCGCCATGAATGTATAGTCTCCGTATTCATAAAATTACTATTAGTAAAATTAAACATGTAGTTTGTGAATACCCAAAAAATAGTAATCCTACACAAAAGTGTAAGTTTACCTTCGCGAATCAGGCCCAGAGTGTGCAAGCATCCTCAGGTGTTTGTTCTGAAATGATGCTGTCAACTTCAGGACCTACAACTGCACATGAAAGTGTAGCCATGACTGTGACAAACAGTTAACGCCCCATAAAAGGAGCTGTCTGCTCAGAGAGTTACTCGCTGCCTCGGGTCTGATCGGTAAAGCTTTTTTAATGTATTGGCTTTAGCTTGTCTCTTCCTCCCACACATGTTTTATCTTCTGAACATTCTCGTCGAAGCAGCCAATGCGTGCGACTGTCCACATTTGAGACACAGTAATACCTAATTAAATAACAATATACTTTGTGTAAACATCTTATGTCCTTTGGAGTTGTTTTGCTAACTCAACAGGATAATTTTCTAAAACCCCTTCTGGCAAACGTGGCCTCTCCGCCCCTTAACTTGTCTCTTTTCCAATTATCACTCGGGATTAACTGATTAATTTGTAGCCGCTGGCAAACATATGCTTGTGGCAGGACATCATTCCATCGCTCAGACAAGTGCTATAAAAAAGATCATTATTTTTATTAGCATAAATAACAGCATGCTGACAGAACGGAGGTAACTGCAAATAGGATATCGTTTTAGCTGCCTTTAATCACTACCCAGATATAATTAAATGTAAACATATTGTAGAAGCGCGCGACCAGTTATCAGTGGCCAGGGCTTGATGGCCCTGTGCAGTGATTTGTAAGAGTCACTTTCGCACTGGGTTGTGCGTGGTTTCTGTACTGATGTTGAAGATTTCTTTTACCCTGGGAATGGCAGAGAATAAGGCAGCTTTTCGTCACTGTTCATGATTTGAAATTGTCCTGTGTTCAGCGTCAAAAGCAGGCAGCAGATGCGATGCCTATGGGAGTCTGCACCAGCTACTGTTTGATTAACTTTAAACAAGGAGGTTAGTGCCGCTGATTGGATCGATTGGCACGTATAAAGGGTAACATAGCGCCAAAGGATAGCGTCAGGGTGCATTGGAATGCACCATAGCTTATAAATGAGCACACTGCAATCAATTCAGTAAACTCTCATTGCTGAAACTCTTGAAAGCCAGGCCATAAGTTCTGGACCTGTTCTAGATTCACAATCCGATGGTTCTTTTTAGCACCATGTAATCTGAGAGAGGAGGAAGTCATTATTATTGCCAATTAATTCAACAGGAATTTCTCTGGACACATAGTAACCAGAGACGACTGCGTAAGGTTAGTTAATTTATTACAAAGCCAAAAATAACTGGACATAAAGACACCTCAAGATGACTGTAGAAATGCATCAGAATCAGCATAATGCCAAATCTGTGTATTCAATTTGAGTGGTGCAGCATAAACAAAACAATTAATTCAAGAAGCAGAATGCAGAGGATCAGAAAGCATGATTCCAAGTTTCCCTGCATCGAAGGTTGATGAATATAAAGCATTAATCTATCCCTACACTAACGCTAAAATGACGTCCCTACCTAAGCATCTTCAGGGACAAGAAATAAAAGGTGTTAGCATGTGGAGTCTTCCTAAGAAGCCTCTCCACCATCAATGGGTCAAATAGCATAAGCTTTTAAAACAGAGCTTGTGCTAAGGTGGTCTCTCTTCGAAGGCAGAAGGAGAAGTGGGCGCTTTCCCTACTCCCAAAAACCCAATATTGAAGAGCACTTTCCCCAAGATCCTTTGGAGATCATGCCATCCGCTCTGGGTACTGTCCTAAAGGTAGTTTTCCATGGGACAGCGGTGTTCTTCTCAACACATTTGTCCTTGATTCTCAAGCATTCTCCTGTGCGAAGGACAACGGCCTTTGTTTATCGATTCTGACCGTACGATGTAACTTTTCCTCTCCTTGCCTGACTAATAAAACAAAGACATTATTCTAGTTAACAAGACCGCTTCTTTCACCTGCAGCACAAAACGTGAGAAAGAACAAATCCCACAGCCCACATGAAATTCAAACTGTTAAATCTAAAGCGAGAGCTTTGAGGGAAAATGCTTTTCAGGCCTACAAGATTTGGCTAACATAAAAAAAATGGCATGAGAGCGTTATGAACTTGCAAAAGGAAAGAAGGCACATTTGATTAATCCATTGCCTAAGTTAAAATGACACGATTAATAAACACATTTAATAAATGAATAATTGTCAGATTCACAACATGAACTCTTCACGGTAATGTTTTCTGCTACTTACATTCTACTATTTACTTTCTACGTCAATTCTCCAGCTTACTATTCAATGGCCTAAACACATCACGTTTCATGTTATTGCATTTCGAAATTCTCCCACTTCACATTAATACGACAAAGGAATATATGTGGGTGCACTCTACCCGTGTGATTACAATGCGCCCCTATGAATAAAATGCGGTTTCCGCAACATCACTCTCTAATAGTGAGGATCAAGGCATTTTGAAAGTTTGAGGATAACCGCAAAGAATTCACCGATGGGAGGGTCAACATGCTTTGAACAGCATTTCTATTCTCTGAGTGAGAAGTAAACACATCTTGGAAATGTGCTTTCATTAAGCAAAATGCACTCGTTCAGATTTAATAAGGAAAAGTGGGGTAAAGGGTTATAACAAATGGGCAAAAGTTAGATTATTGGGATTTTTTAAACGTTTGAGGATAGGAATTTTGCTGGAGTAGATGGTTTCTGCAAAGCTACATTATATCTGCATTTTAAAATGTCTTGAATATTTACTGCCAACACGATAATCTTGCTAATTTAGTTAACTCGAGGCCTTCTCTCTGGGTCATCATGGGGCAGTCAGAGGTTACTGAAAATCAATAAACTCAATGTTTAATCATAGCTCTATATCTAAACAATCTCTAGCAGAGCCAATTGGTCTGGTATTGGCTGTCAATGTTTAGGCTTTCTCAATGCTTTTTTTGTTTTTCCAAGGTTTTTCTAAAACATTATTGTCGGGGGACCCACTGGACTCTAGTATATATAAAGTGACGTTATGGTGAGGTTTTGGAACGAGACACCAGGTAACTTTTTAAACCCCCCAAAACACTGTAATTTGACAGTTATAGTTTTTGCCTTGCACCCCCATAATGCACTGCTTATGACCTCACATATTGCATGACTCATGAAATGTTAAATGGCATTGATGACATTACTAATGTCGCCTCAGTCATAGCCTCTAGTCAGACCCTGCATCCAATCCACATCAGGAGTGGACAAAGCGCCTAGACTCCCACAAAGCCCTCCACCAAACCCTCCACAAGCATCAAAACTCCACTACATTATTCCACAATATGTCGGACAAATGTGACATAGGGCTTAGCCTATGCCAGTGTCTGCACCCACTGCTCTACAAGCAGCCTCATTTTGTTCCATTACTGCAGTCTCTGTTGGAAATGCATTCAGTTTGACAGCTTTTACTCCATCAAAAATATATATAAATTGGCTAAAACCAAAATAAACTTTTTGTCTCAAAAAACATACATTGTTGTAGTTGTCCCTGAAGCTAAATACTTTGTGTGCAGATGTGTACCTTTTGAAAGAGCAGAATTTCTCTCTCACAATGTCGTTAGTTAAAGGCTGAAGTAGGCTGATGCACTGCACCATGCTGTTTGCCGTAGTGGGTTGAAGAAATATGCGAATGAAAAAACAATAGCCCAGTGGATAAAGAGAGCTGAATGGAAGCACCTAAAAGTACAATATGTATAGTTTTAGTACGATCTAAAGAACTTGGCTAATGCCAGACCTACAAAATAATGGTACTTTTATTTACAAATATTAATGTGGGTCACTTAGAATTTTGAATGGCACAAAAAACATAAGGGCCTTTCATCTATTGTGCTTGACATACAGCCTCAAATCCAATATTAGTTTTTATGTTAATAGACACTACAATTCAAATAACATGAAAACCTATTGTCAAAGGAATCTCAAGGGCAAAGTTTTGGCAGCCCTGGGCAGACGTTGTGAACACTCAGGATTACTAAAAGATCAAGTAATTGCAGTCAGTCTCTGGGACAGTGGGGCCTGACAGAATGCTACAAAGTATCACGTTAACTATGACAGTGCTTGCCCTCTACCTAGGTCTGTCAGTGGAACTGGGTGAAAGGTACAACAACGTGGTAGGTTTGAGAACAGATGTTTGAAAATCTACTAAAATGGTCCAAGAAAACAACAACCCCAGCATCCAAAATCTGCTAGGGTCCAATCCAATGACCAAAGTGATGCGTTGGGATACCACGTCACTTCAAAAAGTCACAGTTTGCAGGTATTGGGACTACTGTGGGTTCAGTAATCAGTACAAAAGATGGGACAACATTCAGGGGGAGATCAGTTGTGGTACAAACTGATTTTACTGTCACCGTTTAACACAGGGGGTACCGATAGTGCCAGAGTGGTATCATATTTACAGAGCCAATATTTCAAGCCTGCCTAGCTGCAGTGAAGGTTTTCAATTGGTTAGGGCACCTGTGGTACTAAGGGCCCACCAGTTCTGATCGGCAAACTGGATTATATGGTTAGGGTCTAACCACGTTTCAAATATTTATACTCCAAAAATCATAAGGGCTCAAGAGATTATTCAAATGGTTTTGGAATCAGGAAGGCCAACTATAGCAAACTGGGTTTAAGGCCTACCGTAAAGAGAGAACATCTTTGTGTGCCTCTCAGTCTAGAATGAAGCACATATAGTTTCCCAAAAGTATGAAATTATGTAGTTTCTCAAACGTATGGAATGATGCAGGCACATCACACTGACAGTAAGATAATGTTCTCTGGTAGGGTTAGGCCTTTGGTCATGTAGATGTTTTCTGGGCGGTTATGGTAAACTCTGTGTAAAGGTAGTGGGTGTCTCCGTCCCTCAAGAACACATCTAGAGAGGGTTCTGTCTGTCATGCATTTGGTCCAGTACCTTCCTTGTCATGGACCTGTTTCCCTCCATACACCAAATAGTAAAGTTTACACTGCAACCTAAGAAGGTCACAGTTTCAAGGCTTCTCTAGAGTCCAAAACCTGTTCCTGGACTTAAAGACAACAAGAAGCAAAGTTGTCTTTCTGACTAATGCCTATAAGGGCTGGGTACAGAGTCTCATTCCAAAGACCAGACCCAGTACAACTACTCACTGGATACGAACTGCATTTATCCTACGTTAGGATACTCACTGGTTGAAAGGACCAGCGAATGCACATGCTTGGCCCAAAATTCAAGCTCTCCTCCAATGCTTCTTCTTCCTAAAGGGTCTCTGGAGGACTTTGGCCTTTGGTCATGCTGATGCTGGTTCTAGCCACCTCTACTTGAAGATACTGGTTGTCTACCTCCCTCATGACCATTTCTAAGCAGGCTTCAATCAGTCATACCTGGCAACATACACTACTGATCAAGCACCTATTCATCTCCACACAAGTAGTAAAGCTTCCACTTATTTCCGGGCATTACAGCATCAGGATTCTCTCAAGTCCTAAACATGTTCCAGGATGTCAGGAAAACAGCTGGTGCAATTCTGTTTTGGCTAATATCTATCAGGCCTGGGCACAGAGCCTCCTTCTAAAGACTAGACAAAATACAACTATTGACTGTCAAGGGACTGTATTTACCCTGCCATAGAAGCACTCACTAGAGGCCAGGACTAACCAAAGTACAAAATCTCATTCAACATTGAAACTGCCCCCCAATCTGAGCAGAGCACATCTTCTTTAGGTTTTGGGCAAGAAAGAAATGGTTGATAAAACCTGTCAATCAAATAGACTTTGTTACCCGAGGACTCCTTTTTTTATAAGGCAGGTATTAAGAGATGTGAGAAATCAGGACCTGTTTGCAGTTTGCAGTGTCCCCCACGTTTTCCCCCCATTTTGAATACTAGGTGCTGGTTTCCTGACTCTGACTGTGCCCTGAGCTCTGCTAACCAGACCCAGGGCCTGTGCTCTGTGTAAAAAGTACATGGTAATTTGGAATAATTACAATTGGCATTGACAGACCCCTGTAAGTCCCTAGTATATAATAAGGCAATGGGGATTCAAACTACCTATAAGTCCCTAGTATATAATAGGGCAGGGAGGTTTAGAGGCCCAGTAGATTTCCTGTACTGGAGTGTACACTACTGTGCTGCCTGCTGTCATTTTAAAATCCAGCCCTGCCTTGCAGGCTGCTTTTAAATTAAAATTATAGGCAAATCCGACTTCAGATTTAACAGTACTTCCAAAGTATTAACCCACCTTATTTTTACATATAAGTCACCCCTAAGGTCTCCCTTAGGTGTCCCTGGGGTAGGGTGCCTTGTAACTATAAGCAGAGACATTATGAAAGCTGTTTTATAAGCCCTGGTGAGGGAAAAACTGGCAATTTCATTTTCCCCATTGTAGTGATAGGCTAACATTGTTGTATTTTAATTAAGTATAAATATTGAAAGGAGCCACATAAAAATATACTTCAAGGTATTACATTAAAAACTTTCTTTTCTGTGAGCCAAAATCCAACCTTTCAGCTGATATCTCCTGATTGGCCAGCTTCTGCAGAGGCTGGCCAGGCTGCTCTTATGAGGTGTGAAAAGCCCTGCTAGTGAGACAATGGGTTTCCTGTGGGCGGAGAAGTACAAGCTGCAGAGCAGATGGCAGCCGGAAGGGGGTGAGGGGTAGCCAAACTGGTCTTCAAAGGGAGAGTGACACTTTAGGACAGCACAGGCTGACCCCCACATCCTGCCACCCCATCCACACAGGAGCCCCTGTAATTAGATTAGGGAGAGGTTTGGAAGTGGAGTGTTTAGGAATATTGGCCACACCAGTACGTTGGGTTAGCCTGATCTAGCTCCTCTGGAGAGACTTTCTCCATTTTGGATTTTGAGAGACCAGTGCTTTCTGGGACAAGAATATCCCACACTTTGGAGGAAGTGGGCATATGCCTGGGTGGCACCCTGCATCCCATTGGTCAGGGATGCCCCTCTGCTTGACACCCTGAAACACTGACTAAATATGGAGGGCTGCTATTTACTCAGATCTGCTGCCTTAGACTACTAGAAGAAGAAGGACTGCCCTGCTGGAATCTGGATTTGCATCTAATGGACTGCACTCTGAAGTACTGCATCTGCTGCACAATCTGGTACTACAGCCTTTAAGGACTTTGCCTTGCTTCAATAAGTATTAAGGAGTGGGCTCCCTGCAAGCTACAGGTTAACAGAGCCCACCTGTATCATCTCCACCAAGAGTTCCCATCCTGGAGCGCGTCCAGTGGACCTCAAAGGATTTGGTCAGGTGCATTGTGGAAATTGTAGTCCTGACATCCAAGGACCATCTAGGTGATCCAGATTGTCAGATGTGTGTTTTGGACACTTTGAACACTCAAGAGCAACTTCAGGAAGAAGTTCCAGAAGTTTGGAGAAGTTTGGAGAACCTTTTGGAAAAAGCTCCATAAGGTGACCAAATCAACATCGAGTGTCAAGTCAGCTAACTTCAACCACTACACAACCTAGATTTCAGGTTTGTCCCACTGAAAGCTCCAGAGCTTCAGACTTGCAGGATTTGACTAGGGCCTCGCAGATAAGCAATCCGGCGATGTTGCATCAAAATCGGCCCGCTGGAGGGGAGTGCTCAACGTCAAGAGAAAATCCTCTAGAAAGTTTCTAAGTCTGAAGTTAAAATTTTGATAGAGGCCTCCCACTTAGTGTATTTGGCCAGGACTCCATCACATTGGGCCTCAAACTATGACTTTGTCCCTGTTAAGCTCGACCAGATGTCCCAAAGTGGCACTATATGTTTTTAAGCACTAGAAAGTGTTTATTCTTTAAAAATTCATATCTTTAGTTCCCTACATTGGATTTTTGTCATTTTGGTGTCTATTTGTTCATAAAACTATAATCTATTGTTTTAAATTGGATTTTTATTGTGTGTTGTGTCTTTCTTATTTAGTGTATTGGTGTTTTTAAATGCTTTACACAGCTGTCTCATAAGTTACAATTGACTGCTTGTTGCCAGCTACCAAGGGTTGAGCAAGGGAATAATTTATTGAGACCTTGACTGACCCTTTGATTGCGTTTTGGCCTTATTGTTAGTGGTAAGTTACTACTTATCACAGCTAATAATCCTCTTTCCAACAAGAGACATACGCCTGGAATTGGTTAATGTCACTGTTGTGTTGAAAGTTAATAATGACGCAGACATTCCTACCAGGAAGGAGTATTTAAAATCAATTTCGGATAGTACTAGAGATTGTATAACCTGTCTGAAGTTATTGAACTGAAGGTGCAGTCATTTACAGGTGCTACCCCTGTGTAAAATGTTTAAGTCTTACCATTGATGTAAACATGTTGCTCTTATCCAGAATGTTTGGTCTGGTTCAAACATGACATTTGGTTTTAGTTTTTCACTTACATTACACTATTCTCTCACATTTAAATTATAATACATGGGATTCTCTAATTGCTTTATAAAAACTCGTGTAGGAAAGTAGGATCTGCTTCTTATGGTTACTCCCACTTTTTGCTTCATGTTATACTGTTTTTGACTAGTCTAACTGGGATCATGCTAATCAGGACCCCGGTCTATCTGCTTTCTCCCTAAAACTGTTATTTTATGTACTTAGGTACATTACAGATTGGATACTGGTGTACCCTTGTCAGTCCCTAGTATATGGTACCCAGGTACCCAGGGCATAGGAACCCCAGAGGGCTCCCATGGGCTGAAGCATGTATTATGCCACCCATGAGAGGTCATGTAAAATGGAACTACAGGTCTGCCATTGCAGCCTGTGTAAGATGGTGCATGCAACACTTACATTTGATATAGGTTTACTATATCTCAGGGTCACTACACTCAAAAACTATAAGTCACCCCTATAGCAGGCCTTGACAATCCTGAAGGCAGGGTGCTTGGTTCTAAGTGAGAGGGTGCCACTGCATGAGCAGGACACCCCTGCAGCCTACAGAGTCCATTCTCCTGGGTTGTTAGTGCTGCAGTCATTTACGACATATAGAGTGAAATTATGCGACCGCGTGATGACCAACTCTAAAACGGCTGAAAGTAACCCTATCGTGTTTGGTATCAAACATGGTGGAATCATACCCCCACACCGGTAACCGGTGTGGGAGGTATGATTCCACCCTTCAGAAACGAGCTTTGTGAGGTCCCTGGTGTTCCCGGTACCAGCCTTCTAGTCCCAGGCAGCCCAAAAGGGTTGCTGCCGACCAAAGACACATTTCTGCCCTCCTGCTGCTGAGCCAAGCTCGAGCAAGGGAAGGCAGAACAATAGGCACCCTGTCACAGGGAGGTGTGACCACCTCCCAGACAGGATTTAGTGTATAAGGCCTGGGTGGTGCGCTTACCAGCGACCGAAAGTCTGCATGAGGGGCACATTTGGTGTCCCTGTGCATAGTCCAGTTCAAGCCAGTCCTGGGAGCCATTGGCTCATGCTCTGGTGCAAAACTGGACAAAGGACATGGGAGTAACCTCCTCACTGTCCAGAACCTCCCCTGGGAGAGTCCCCTGAATCTGTCCAACGCTCTCCCCTGGGTACAAAAGGGCTTACCTGGCTGTAGGACCCTAGATTTGACGTGGACAAGATTCTGATCAAGAAACCACTGACCTTCGACCGTCTGGACACTCTGGACTTTGCTGGACTTCGTTTGGGCCCGACTTCGTCTCCCACTTCATCCAAAGCATCGTCTGTGCCCGTGCACCATACAGGCTCCTTGTAGGACCTGTGGAGCATCAAGGACAACCAAAGATATCTCCCTTGGAGTGAAGGAGTCACTCCCCTGCAACCACAGGCACCACATCACGATTGACTGGTCTGCTGCTCCTGAGCTCCTGCGGACTCCAAAGGCTCCAGAAACACAGGAGTTGGGTTTTCAAGTTCCTCGAGGTCCAAGCTGCCCTCTTACCAAGTTTGAGGTCAGAATCCCTCGTGGGGGCTGCAATATACGTACCCCTGTGCAACGCATACTTTTTCAAATGCATATGCTTGTTGGCGTTTCCAAAACAAGTGCACTGGGCTTTGAGTAGCCCCAACCTCTGGCACCATTTCCTAGAAAGAACTCTGGCCTCCTCGCACCGAGTGCTCCAAGGGCTGCTGCTTTGTGAAACTGCTTGAGGTCCCCTTGCAACTCCTGTGCCTCTCGCCTGTGGGTCCTCTTGAGGGTTAACACTGCTTTTCTTGGGCTCCCCTGGTTGCTCCAGGCTTGCCCAACTCCCTTGTGTTTGGTGAGTCTCCTGGACCTTGCTGGTCCGAACCGTAACCTTTCTTGACCATCTTTATGGGTTGCCGCTGCCAAGGCTTGTTGGTGCTCCAGCTGGAGACCGACCCCTCAGCACTTGATATCCTTTGTGGGACAGCTCGTATACAGCTCCTGGTTGTCCTTGACATCTCCTGGTCCCGGTGGCTGCAGTGTCAAGAACCCCCTCAACGCACCTAAAGCACCCGACATCGGTGGGCATCCATCTACTGAGCCCCTGGTCACTCCTGAGTGACCAAGACTCTATCCCTTCTGCTTTCAGGTACTCTTCATCAAGAATGAACCCTTGGATTCCGACTGACACTTTTCTTCTTCCCAGCAGTGGCTCTTCTTCGAAGTCCTCCATTGAGTTCAATGGCGGTTTCCGACGCCACTTCAGCCCTATGCACCCGGCTTCCCTGGGATAGGTAACTCTAGTACTATGGTATCCATGGGTGGGGTGGCTCTCCAACCGCCTAAGTTCCACCGGGTTTCTTCGAAGTCCACTCAGAAGGATCCTTAAACTTTAAAACGGCAACTGCGACTCTCCCATAGAATTGTACGGCGCCCGCGGTCGTGTTCCCACACTGCACCCGTCCTCCGTGGGGTCCCTACCTATTCACCTTGGGTGGTTCCTTGGGGTCCCAGTGATTCTATATCCTCTAGACACTGTCTTGACTCAAGTCCTGGTTCTTATACCACTATTTTAGTATATGGTTTGGTCTCCCCCTGGAGCCCACTGTGTATTAGTGCTACTTAAGGTTGTTTCTGTGCTACAGTATTGTGTGCTTTGCGAGTATCTTTGTGCAGAAAATACTGTGGCGTGCTTAAAGAGTGTTATATCAATAAATGCATATTTGTATAACTACTGTGTGGTTCTCCTTTCATTTAACCAATACTATAAGGTTGTATTCTGGTAAAACAAGCTGCTTAATATTCCTTCAAGACTAAGCCTGAAGGCTGCTCTCCACAGCTGCCACTTGAATAGCTTCCTAAGGTTATCTTTGACCTCTTAAATCACCATAAGGGTTGTTTGGACTGGTACAGGGTGCCCACTTTAATTAGTGGACAGCAGATACCAGGCCAACTTCTCACAACTCGTCTCTAATTTCTTTATTATCAGCAACTTGTTTTTTTATAAACATTTTTATTGCAGGTTTTTCAGATAAAAAACACAAGAGGAGAGTGACAAGAAAACTAAATACCAGTGCCATGACAGATATAAACAGCTCAGCACAATAACAGATACAGTCATAAAGATACCTTGTATATGTTTCTTAAAACACCAAATAAAGTGCAAAGAACAAAATATGCATTAAAAATAAATCCTAGGACATCCGAATCAAAAAGTTTGATAATACAATATTGGTATTTAGGGTAACAAAAAGAGCAGTGCCTGGCAAAAAAAAAAATACCAAGCCTATTGTGAACATTTGATCAAATTCAGCCAATATAAAAAATATTTAAAAAAATACAAATTCAGGCAGAAATATTAAAAAACGACTTCCATATTGCGGAAATGTTGTACTTGAATTGAGATCACCACGCTGAGCTCAGCATAATTCAAGATTAATTCATTATGTAAAATACATTGGTGATAATACATAGAAACCAGATAAAGTGCCACTCAGGGAATAAAGTACAAAATATACATTAAGCATTAATCAAAAACATACAAATCTCAGCGTCCAATATTAAAATATTGAAAACAAGTGCAATTAACAGCCAATGAGGAAAAAAAAGTGATACTGACATTACTGGAGTCAGCCAAGCTAAAAAGAATTGGGAACAACTTCAGACAGTGAAGTGCATAAAGTGCATCCATATTACTTCGATCGATATAACAGCATTATTGTACCAGAGAGAGTCATACAAAACTGATAAATAATTACTATGGGTAAAGTCTCCCTAATCCTGGGAAACCTAGTTTGACACCTATGATCACTTAAACTGCCCTTTTAATCCGGGTGATCTGACTGCAGGGCACTGACCCAGCACTGGATAGGTGCCCAAATCTGTTTCCCCTTCTTCCTGGCTTTCTTCCCCTTACACGCATACAAGGTGTTTTCCAAATTATACATTAATAGCAAACGCCAAAGCCATTGGTAAAATGTCGGGGGATGTAAATCCAGCCAGGCTGATGAAATACAAATACGAACCACTGCCATGGCTACAAATACAAAGAGCTGGATGGATCTAGTAACCACCTCACTATGCATGTCCAGTGAGATTAACTGGAGGGTCAAAGTAACATCAAGTTTTAGCATAGTTTCCATGAACTTTGCAATCTCGCGACTAGGCACTTCTAATACAGGACATGTGCTAAACATGTGGATCACATCCGCCCCTTGACTTTGACAGCAAGGGCAGCAAATGGCAACTGAGCCTACCCTTTTGACAATCGTTTTATAGTGTTCCTCAGACACAGAGCATAACAGGGTACGGTCTAGCTCAAAGGATTCATAAAAACAACAAACTGAAGAACCCAAATTCTTCTGCCATTTATCGCTATATTTCTCAAGATCATCCTGTAGCAAGGAGCTCAGACCCTCAAAGATTTGGCTAATTGTACAATCCACACTATTCCCTAGTAACTCCATTAGAGCAGCTTTGGCAAAACTCCTTGAACCCCTGGCTTTCTAAAAAACAAAATCGCGAATCGGTAAGTATTTAAAAGAATTCTTCTGATTAATCCCAAAATCAGCCCTTAGTTCTTCAAATTACGGTATTCTTTCTTCCACATAAAAATCTTCCAGCCTCTTAAGCCCCTGACCCTTCCAGCTGAGCATATAAGAATCCGGAAAAATTCCCAGAAGTGTTGGGTTCCTCTGTAGTGGAGTATAATAACTGAACATACCAAACCCTATCTTTTTCCTCAGAGTTGCCCAGATCCCAAACGCAGTTCAGAGGGTCTTCTTTTGGCCTCATCCTCATTAGAAGCTCATATATGGGGGCAATATTTCCTCCATTCCACGGATCTTCCACATGCCCCCCAATGAGGGAATGCATATATTACAGCGCAGCCACCCACTGACAGAATTTAAAATGTGGGACAGCCCATCCCCCTCTGTCCCTAGGGAGTGTCATGTATTTAAGTGTCCTTCTGTTTTTTGTATATGACCAAATAAATCTACATATAAGTCATCCATTATTTTGAACCAGCATTTCTCAAAGTCGAGAGGGATTGCCCAGAATAAATACAGAATTTTGTGTAAAAATAACTTTTTCACAACATTATAGCGGCCAACAACTGACAAAGGCAAAGTGTCTATCTTCTACATATCTCTTTTCGCTTTCTGAATAACCGGGGCTAGATTGGATTCCACTATCTGATCCACGTCTGCTGCTATATCCAATCCCAAATACACAGCGTTCTCCACAATTCGTGTGTTGACTAATTGTATCTATCCATTGACCACCAGATGAGTTTTATTCTTATTCATGGAATGACCAGAAAATTTCCCAAACGCCAGGGCCCCTTTTTCTATCTCCTTCAATGTCAAACCAGGGTTGGCATCACAACTGCTTTATTGTCTGCATAAGCAAGGACCTTAGTATTCCATCCATGAAATGCATAGGCCTAATTAATGTGTTGGCTTCAAGTTTCTGAATCATAGGGTCTATGTACAAAGGAAATAGCAGGGGGGAACCGGGACACCCCTACCTGGTGCCTCTCTCAATTTATATTCGACCAAACTGTTCCCCATAATCTGTAGCCTAGCAGTAGTATTGCGATAAACTGCTGGAATGGTCTAAATGTAACTTATCCCAATTCCATACCATTTCATAACAGTTCATAAATAGTCCCAAGAAACCCTATCAAATGCTTTTTCTGCATCTAAAAGAGCTAATACCATGCGATCACCAGAGACAGTGATTGCATCAAAACGCGCTATGATTCGACGGATATGATCCATAGTCCCGTTCCATAGAATAGAACCATGCTGTCTGGAAGAGACCATCTTGTTAATAATCTGACTTAGCCGAGAGTCCAGAACTTTTGATTATAGCTTAGTGTTGCTGTTGATTAATGTAATTGGTCGATACAACCAAGAGTTGTGGGGGCTTTCCCTTTTTAAAAACACTACTATATTAGCCAAGGACCAAGAGTCCGGTGCTTGTTGCCCCTTTTGCACCTGTGAGACTTTCTCAACCAAATCAGAGCCTAGGAGGGTAAACACATTTTTTTTTAATTCTAGCGGGATCCTGTCAATTTCTACAGCTTTCCCAGATGGCAGATCTTTAAGGGTCACCTGGATTTACTCTTCAGTAACAGGAGTGTCTAAAATATCCCAATCTTCAGGGCTTGTTTTCTCTGCTAAGATTGAGTCTAGATAATGCACTATATTTTCTGTCTCTTGAGCCCCCTCAGCCCAATAAAGCCCCTTATAATATCAAACGGATTTGTAGAGAGCAAACAGCTTCACCCACGAGGGTTCCCTCGAAACACCTCCCGGATCCCTTCTGGATCAGTAACAGAATCGCCCTTGCAATCTCTTAACTCCGGCAATCTCCCTTTGGGTCACTTTTTGCCTGGTGCGTACCACCAGGAGGTGCCCAACCTACTCACTGTATTCATAACACTCCCACTTCGTGCCAAATACCTTTCTGCTGCCCTTTTTTCCAAGATGTCATTAATGTCAGCTTTAGCTAATGTAAGCTTTTACTGAGTTCTCTCAAGATCTACACCTTCTGAAACAGCTACAATCAGTTGCGCATCGGCTTCCCCAAGTTCTCCATATAACTCCCTCATATGCTGATTCTGTCTTTTCTGATGGTTCAGGCTGAAACTAAGTGTTTCCCACCATACACTAAAGGTGGGTAGTTAACTCTGCTCCGCCAGCTGAGTTTGTGGAGTTTTAGAACTCCGCACACCATTTGTGCAAAGTTTTCAAAAACTCTGCACTCGCAGCGGAGCGGAGTTTACCAGTGCCGAGAACAGGAGTCTAGGACTTACCTACCTCCCAAATGGTGTCCTGCTCCTACTGCTGGCTACACTCGGCTTCCGCTGTTCTGGCTCAGAGAATTCAATTAACAGGAAGAACTACAGTGCCCATGGCGTATTGCGTGAAGGCATGCCTGACCCGATGAAATCCCATGATGGGGTCAGGCATGCCTTCATGCAATACGCCATGCACCCTGCAGTTCTTCCTGTCAATTGAATTCTCCAAGCCAGAGCAGTAGAAGCCGAGTTTAGCCAGCAGCAGGAGCAGGAAGGAACCAGGAAGGAACTTGGGAAGGCAATGGTGGATAGGAGAATGGTGGCCGGGCTGATCTGCCGTAGACAGCCTGCGCCGCCATACCCACCCACCAAGGAGGAGGCCCAGGACAGGTACGGTCAGACCTTAATACGTGGGGGGGCCGGGGGCAGGGGGGTTCGGGGGGGCTGGGGGAGGTGCAGGTACCTCCGCCAGGCCACGGAACTCCGTGGAATGTCACAGAGTTTTACAGTAGCTCTGTGAAATTCCGAGAAGTACAACTCCGCAAACTCTGCCCAGGGTTACCTTACACCAGCCTTGAAAGCATTCCACATTGCTCCAATTGAGGCACTCCCTCTGTTACATTCCAGAAAATGAGGAATCCAGTTATTCATATTTGAAATATAATACTCATCAGTGAGCAAGCCTCTCTCAAATGACCAGTTCTGCACGGCTCTACCTTGACCAACGAGCGGGATCTCAATAGCCAGTGGATTATGATTTGATAGTCCTGGAGCAAACAGAGAAATATAAAAAAGAAATCTAGCGGAGAGTGTGACGTATGGGGGGGCCAAATGAAAAGTATAGCCAGGATCTGGCACTTTGATCTTATGCCTTGCATCAACTAGCCCATGGTTACTGTTCAGATGGCACAAAGCTTTAAATACTTAGGATTTATGGCCAGTATAAATAATGGTCCCGACATAAAAAAAGTCCCTCTAACCACATTAATATTCAGATCCCCGCACATTATAATCAGGATTGGCCACAATTCCAACTCAATATCCAGGTGCAGCCCTTGTAGAAGATTCTGTTGTGCATCCCCCAGATGGAGAACCAAGTTGTTGGACTTGGCCCTTTTTGGCAGGTTCACCCCTAAACTTTTTGCCTTGTCTGTGACCTGGTGTTGGTGATTTTAGGCCTCTGAGCACTTTCGCACTGTGGTCCAGTGGAAAGTGCGTGTGCTCTCTGTGTACTTGTGGTGAGATTGGCCTGCCCTCCCATAGGAATGCATGGGGGATAGGTGTGTCCATGGTAATTCCTGGTATGAGAGGAGCAGTGTGGTCAAGTCTGGTATGTATGAATTTGTGAGAATAAATGCTGCGCAATGGTGTGCGCAGATTTATTGTGACTGGTGTAGAAATGCCACTTTTAGAAGTTGGCATTTATGTGTGCTCTGTGTCTGCCTGCCTGATGTGAATTACATGTCTGGCTTGTGAGTGACAGGGGCTGGGAGGTGTGTGTGGCTCCAGGAGGGGCAGGGTGAGTCAGCGCAGGGCTGAATGGAGAGATCTCCATGTAGATGGGTGGGAGGAGTTGCACCTGGGACCTGAATAGGGCTGTGCCTTCCCTCTACAATGCTGGCTCCACCTCCTGTGGTGCGTCTGATGTCCCTAGCCTACACTCTGAAAGGGAAGAGGAGCTTGCCCAAAACAAAGTGCTCCAAATCCCCCCATAACCAGTTGTATCTGGTTCCCCCAAACCCTGCACCTTTGCACAAAGGGATTTTGTGTATAAAAGAAGGGGCTGTGACCCCAGAAAAATGTTCAGTGTTCCTGACGGAGGGGGCTTGCGGCTGCTGGGGCCCAGGAGGGACCGCCATGAGGGCTGCCTCCCTGCTGGAGGGCCCTGTGTGCTGGCCCCTTGGCCCAGCTATGCCCCTTCCTCTCTAGGGACTTGCTCTCTTTGCTTCTGGACTTTTGCCTCATCTAGCGCCTGGGAGCGCTATCTTTTGAAATGCCCAGCTGATGGAGAGCGCTTTTTTTATTCTAGGAGCGCTGGTTCCCTTTTGCAGAACCCCTGGCTCTTGTCTGCCAGGAGCGTGGGCTGCGCAGCGCTGTGCTGCCGCCCCTTTTTCGAGGGAATCCCAGTGTGAGGGATTCCCCCAGTGATGCTGTTGGAGCAGGTGCCCACCCCGCGTTCTTGTTGATTGTGGCCGTGTTATGGCCGCACGCTGTACTTGGTGGAGAGCGGGTGCCCACCCCGCTTATTTCTATATTTTGATTGTGGGTGCCCACACCACATGGCCGCGTCATTTTTATTTTTATTATGTGGGTGCCCACCCCGCGTTTCTGGTTTTTATTACGAGGGAGCCTACCCCTCATTGCCGCCGAGACCAGAATCACCGCTGCGGCCCGAGCCGCGGTAAAAACGGAAGTCAGGCAACATGGTGCCTGGTGGCGGGCGGGACTTCCGGTTTCAAGAGGGAAGTCCCGCGCACGCCCCCGCAGCCGAGGAGAAGAAGCGGAAGGCGCCCTGGAGCCTCGCGGGCTCCACCTTGAAGTCCCGGTCCCAGAAGAGGGACCGGGCGAAGCCAGCTGATCGGCGGGGCTCCCGTGAGTGAGGGAAGCCCCGCGCCAGGAGAAGAGGAGACCGGCGGAGTCCGAGCCCCTGGAGAGCCCGGTGAGTAGGGGCTACCTTCAGTGTGATGGGTGCCGATCCCGGCACCGTGTGGGGTATTGAGCGGCCCCGGCTGGCAGCGGGCCGCTCCCACATGGCATCATTGTTTCAGAGCAGGCGTGGCTATAACGAGAGGGGCATAGTTTGTTTTAGAGCCCAGATGGCTCCAACGTTCGCAGAATTATCGTAAGAGGGCCCAGAGGGGCCCATGCTGTTCCCCTTTGGCCATGATCCCAGCTGCCCCGCTTGCGAGAGGGCAGCTGCAACGTTTTGGGCATCATTGCTTACAGGGCACGGTCAGTGCCAGTGGCCCATATCGTTATTTTACAGCTGCGCAGCAATTAGTGCCAGCTGCATCGTTTAGGCCATTCTTTCCTTTGGGGGCACGTCTTTTTAAAGTTAGGAGTGAGATGCACTCCTTTGCCCCATATCTTCCCAGCTGCCCAGCAAGTAGTGGGCAGCTGCAACGTTTAGGCCTGCGCAAAGTGCGCACCCTTGACTCCTGCTGCATTGGCAGCGCGCCCTGACTCTTGGACATAGGGCATTTGAGCCCCTTTTTGAGATGGCCAGTTGGCCAGGGGGACTGTTAGGTTTGTAGGGCGCCAGGCCCTAATGTGATTTATGCCTCTGCTTTGGTTCTTTTTACTAGGAGGTTATGTGCTAATGCGAGTCATGTGGTGCTAGGAAATGTGATGCATTTACCATGATTTACGCACCCTGTTTTAGGCCTCTAATGTACTTTCATGATTATGAGGTTTTGCATAATGTGTTTATGCTTGTGATTTTATTATTACCTAATGCGTTTAGGTTGTGAGTTATTCTCTACTGTGAGTTATGCCCCTAATGTGAGTTATACTTAGGAGGTTAGGGTCTAAGATATTAGACTGATGAGGTTGGCGCAGAATGTAATTTGCTCCTAATGTGATGATGACTGCATAATATGATTTATGATTGCAGGGTGATGCTGAGTACGAGGTTTTGCCAGTAAGTACTGGTTGTATTCTACATCTACAATTTGTCCTACATTTATTATAAGTTCTACATTAACTACGTTCGCTTTGTGATGGTTCTGACAGTGGTCCATGTTGCCCTGTCATGTGTATATAATCCCCTGTAAATATTGCCCAGTGCCAGTGGGCACAGTGTATATTGTGTGATTACCATCTAATATGTTTTATGATAATACAAAGGCTATTTTTTATATAACCTTGTGTGGAGTTCCTTTTTGTGGTGTGCCTAGTATGTTGATGCTGTGTGTGTGCGTGCGCAAACGCTTTACACATTGCCTCCGGGATAAGCCTGACTGCTCGTGCCAAGCTACCAAGGGGGTGAGCAGGGGTTATCTTCGGCATGTAACTCCCTTGCCCTGACTAGAGTGGCGGTCTCTGCCTGGCTTTGGCGCAAGCCTTAGCCAACCAGAGATCCTATTTCTAACACAAGTGGATTGCAGATTTCTGAAGGACCACAGCACCCCTGCAGCCGAAAGTTGCTGAACACTTTACAGGTCAGTGAGTGGCATGCTGTGATGGGGGAAAGCTCCCAGGATACTAGAGAGATGGACACAGGAGAAAGTCATGACTGCTCAGCAAAATAAACTTTCGATGGGAGCACCAGGGCACTGAGGGCCCAAGGGGGGAGACCCACTGAGGCACAACTGGGGGAGGCACTGGATGGCCTTACTGCTTGCCACTCTTAGGTAGATAAGGTGGAAAGGGCTGTTGAAGTTTGTGAGGGTTCCCAGGATCTTAGGCTGCCTGATTCCCATAACAATAGTAACAGGTCCCTAGTGGAAGGTGTAGGGGCACACAAGAGCCTAGAGGTATCCTTCGATCTGGGAGACAAATTCTTTTCACTCACTGATGGCTCTGATTCACCCAGTTCCGGCCGTAGTGATCTAGAAGATTTGTGCTTGCCTATTTATGGGGCCAGTGTAAGCAGTTTATCAGAGAGGCTACAGTTAGGTGAGCAAAATGACAGAGAAAATCAAGGGCCACAGCCAAAACCGTTTGATTGAAGAAGAGAATAGGTCTCAGGCAGCTCCAACACTGAAGTGGGACTATTCCGCTACTCAGCAGTTATATCCAGAGCCCCATGATCAGCAGCAGGCATTGCCCCCTCTGGGGGATCATTAGCACCAAAGGCTAATACTGGAATATGTTATTCAAGCATAATATTGATAGTAAGGAGCTGAAAATGTCATTCAATGGCTTAAAAGTTTGGCAAGGATTTAAATCCAACAGCATACCACTGTTGAATTTATCATAACTAGTACAGAAAAAAAGTTATAGGACTTTCTTTTATATGAGCCAAAATCCAGCCTTTAGCAGCCTCTCCTGATTGGTCAGCCTTAACAGGCTTAGCCAACCTACTTTGAATAGGTGATAAGTGGCCTGCATAGAGCAGAGATTATCTGAAGGGGGGCTTTGCAGCTGCAGAGAACAGGTCATGTCGGGGTCTGGGTAAATCAAACTGGGTCTCAAAGAGAGCAAGACAGTAAGGAATGCCAGTCAGGCCTACCACCTCTTCCTGTACCCTCAGCCAGATGGCAGTCCCAGAAATGGAATTTGCAGGAGGTGGAGGGGAGTGTTAATGGAAATGAGCCACACCAGCATGTTGGTTTAGCCAGGTATTACTCTTCCGGAGAGGAATCCTCCATCTTGAATATTAAAGTGCAGTGCTTTGTGGGACAAGAATATGACACACTTTGGAGGAAGCTGTCATGCTTTTGGGTAGCATCCTGCACCTCATTGTACAGGTGTGCCCCCCTGCTTGCCACCACAGATCCTTGAATAAATATGAGAGAGCTTCATAGCAATGCGGATTTGCTGCCTAAAACTATAAGACGAAGGACTGCCCTGCTGGAACCCTGGTCTGCACCATATAGGATTGCTCCCTGAAGGACTGTTCCTGTTGCACACTTGGAACTACAGCTCTGAGGACTTTGCCTTGCTTCAAAAAGGATTAAGCGGTAGACTCCCTGAAAGCAACACATTAAAAAGAGCTTCTCTGTACCAACTCCCTCAAGAAATCCCCAGCCTTGAGTGCGTCCAGAGGACTTTTAAGGAATTGGCAGGTGCATTGTGGGAATTGTAGTCCCAAACATTCAAGGACCATCTCAGAGCTTCAAAACCCTTGGATTTGTGTTTTGACACTTTAAACCCTCAATTGGAACTTCAGGAAGGAGTTCCAGAAGTTTGGAGTAGGCGTGGGTGTACAATTCCGTTCCGCTAGTGGAGTTTGTGGAATTTTTCACAATCTGCACTCCGCACAGACAGCAGAATTCCGAAAAACTCCACGTAGTGATGTGGAGCGGAGTTTTTCCTCACTCGTGGTGCGCCAACGTTGAGTTGGCAAGCACGGGTGCGGAAAATAGTATGCTAGACCACCTCTGGGGGACACTTCTCAATCCGGAGGGGTCTCTGCAGGCCACTACTTCTTGCATTGAGAAACCTGCTGCTTGCATTAAGGAAGCTAACAATCAAGTAGAACATCTACTCGAGTGGCAGAAAGAAGCTGTGCCCTCTTGCGTTGCACGCGGTGCCGTTCGTGTTTATTTTACAGCACGGGACGAATTCCCAGTGCTAAAAATCAGCACGAGCTGCATGGCTTACCTCACTCCACCGCTTGTGGAAATCTGTGGAGTGCGGCAGAGTTTTTTTGTCACTTCATGGAGTTCTGCATAGAGGAACTCCATGAACTCGGCCTAGGCCAAGTTTAGAGCAACGTTTGGAAAAAGCTCCATAAGCGGGACTGATAATCTGATTTGCGACCAAAAACTCCTGTTGTAAAACAAAATTTAATTACTAGTATCTTTGCATTTCCATCCATGAATTGGCCACCATACTGAAAAAACTTGCAGAGTGTGGAAATTACCACATTCCCCATGTTATTTTCCATTCGAGATGTTACAATTCATAATCATTCATACTGTTGCAGTAGTCTCCCTGTATCAGTAATACAGTGTGCGTTATTACCACACCTTATTACACAGCCACTCATAACTGGTACCATTGCTGAGTAATGGAAGAAATAAGATTGTAAGCTCCTGTTGGATAGAATGCTGAAGACAGAAACCTCTTTTTATTTGTCAGAGCAACACTATGCCGTTCTATAGGTTAGTGTTACCACAAGTCCCACATCGCCAAGGGAACAGTTTTCCATGCCGGCTGTTTCATTTAAAAATCTCTTGGTTTCTGGAAAGTCTAGTCTTGGTTGACTTCAGTTGAACCCAGTGATATCTTTAAGTATTTTTAGGCTCCAGGCAAGGTATATTTTGAGCCCACTGTTCGGAACAACTTTGAATGTATTACCCCTTTTCTGATCATTCAAGTCCTCGTTATGCTAAACACTATTAAAATATATGTTAAACCTTCAGTAAGGGGACATTACAAACCACATAAAAGTTCAAGCTTACTGGTGTCTAGCAACTAAATAGCACCAAAAGAAAGCTTGAACAAGCATCAATAAAGTAATTTTTTTTGTGTTTGGAGCTAGAATTTTTTATAGCAACTACAACATTTTTAGGTGGAGTTCAGTGTCGAACCAACTTGTTACTTCTATTGTAGGAAAGACATGCTAAGGAAGACTTGATCAAATACATAAAATGCATAAAGAGTGTGCAAAAAAAAGCAGTAAGATATAATCCAATGTTTTAGACTGACGTCCCATTTTCAATCAAGAACCACCCCCAAAGTTTATTTCTTGATTCCTCCATTGCGTATTGCATACAATCATTCATTATTTTTAACTTGCTTCATTTTTCTCTGCCAATCCCCTATTGTGGGAACCGGATGTGAACGCCACTTTTGAAGTAGAAGGGATCTGGCCACTGCCATTGTTACATATAGTAATTTTGTACATTTCTTAATTAAACCAGAAGAAGGATCATACCCCAAGACTTTCCACCAAATACTGTGAACGAATTTGATCTGCCATTCAATCTCCAAATATTGAAATATTTCATTTCAGAATCCCTGAATAACAGGATACAGACCAATTACATGCACCTCGTTAGCAACTGTCTTAGTGGTACATCTGAAGCAATGACCAGACAAGTTAGGGTAACTTGAGCAAGAAAATGCGGTGTTCTATATAAAAGCCATTTACTAAAAAATAACTTTCGGCGCCAATTTGCTCCTCTAAAAATGGTAACATTTAGTCTATTAACTTCGTCTCACATCTTTGTTGTTAGTTCCAAACCTTCATATTTTTCCCAATTTTTGATTGCTTTTTGGGTGAGATCGAGACCCTTCATGGAGGCGAATAGTCTTTTCCATTCTCCAGGACTGTGTTCGCTAGCTTCCAGTGGCTTTTGGCCCCTGCTTATCTGGCAAGTATCTAAATTACTAAATATTTTGTTCAATATTCTGTTGGAACCAAGAAGCAGAAAATCGCCTTGAACTAGCTAGTGTATTTCTGACATGTTTAACCATCTCTCCCCAGATAAAAAATCCACAAGCTTCCTGAACCCTGCTTTTGCCCATTTTTTGGTGATATGGGGTGCAAAATCAGCGCCAGACTCCATAACTAGTTCTGACCCGAATGTTAGTGTGTTAATGGAATGGCATATTTCCTGTGGAGATCCAGACGTGTCTGAAGGAACCACTTCAGACTCTTGTAGCAGACTTTTTCAGGTGACTTTACGATTTTTAACACATCACATATATTATATTCTTTGAGAATTAGTTGCATACAATAGTTCTTAAAAAACTATTGCAGAGCTTTACATTAAACCTGGACATATACTGTGCAAAATTGGCGAAATAGTAATCCTAAAGATTTGGAAGCACCAACCCACCTTTTTCCACCCCTTCATATAAAGTGCTCAGTGCTATTCTGGATATTTTTTTTTGCCAGATAAATGATGTAAACATAGACTCTACCTCTCTAAAATAACCTGTGGTTAAAACACATGGGATGGCCGAAAATATAGAATTAAACAGTGGGAGGATCGACATTTTAATCAGAGAGACCCTCCCAAGGATAGTCAAAGGAAGAGAATTCAAACGTGAAAATAGGTCATGCATTTTTAAAAGCAATGGGGAAAGTTAAGATCATATAAAACCTCAATCCGTGATGAATACCGAATATCCCAATATCTTTTCGGCTGCGAGTTAACACACAAGGCTATATCTAGATGTAATATGTCTGAGTTGCAAACACATAATATTATTTCAGTTTTTTTCCTGATGATTTTATAGCCTCCCAATTTCTCGACTGTGCAAAAATCTCAAAAGCCTTCTCTTGGGAGCCCTTGCTACTATCGAGAATAAGCATAATGTTGTCAGCATATAACTTTATCTTCCCCATTTGTGACAGCGGAGGGCAGATATAGCCAATCTCCCTAATCGCTATTGCCAGTTGCTCAATAAAGAAGGCAAATAAAATAGGGGATAAGGGACAGCTCTGCCGGATTCCACACAAGACATGTATTTACCCCACCTCTGTAGCATTTTCAATAATATTGGCTTCTGCGCTGCAATACATCCAATATTGCAACCCTGTGATCTGGGAAGGAATCCCAAATCTGGATAAAATACAAAACAAAGTTTCCCAGACCACGAGGTCAAATGCTTTCTCAGCATCTAACAGAAGCATTATAGCTGGTGTATAGGTGACAGAAAAATAGTTGAATGCTTCAGCCTGATAATGTGTATTTGTGCCTAATTGATGTCACGCAATAAAACCGTTCTGATCTGGGTGAATCAATTTTGCTGCAATTAGGCTGAATCTGTTAGCTAATAACTTTGTGATTATTTTGTAATCGACATTTAATAATGTAATTGGACGGTACGAATTCGGGTGTTCACCATCTTTCCCCTCTTAAAAAACTCACAACATTCCCTCTATGGAGTGAGGCCGGTATAGGGCCCCCGCTAACAATGTATTGGCGACCAGTAAAAAGTAATCGACTAAAACATCTAGAAAAGATGTTTAAAAACCCTGGT
Organism: Calotriton arnoldi; assembly: GCA_963921515.1. NCBI lineage: Eukaryota > Metazoa > Chordata > Amphibia > Caudata > Salamandridae > Calotriton > Calotriton arnoldi. The sequence continues at coordinate 138,680 of CAWUFW010009574.1, read as the reverse complement.
CTGCACCATACTGAAAAACCATCAGGCCCACAGGCTTTACAATTTGGGAGGTTCTTAATTACCTCAACCAATTCTTCTTTAGAGAAGGGTCGAATAATATTGTCCCCCTCTTCCTCAGATAACATGGGAATATTGTAGTCCGCTAAAAACTTTTCAAGGAGTTCTTTATCTACCATTTGATTTTGGGTGTAAATCCTTTTATTATGATTCAACATAATTTCCGCCACTTTCTCTGGTTCCTTGCAGCTAATTCGGGAGAACGGGCATTTCAGTGCATCTATCCTATATCTGGCAGCTTGTTCATGTGCCTGCCAAGCTAAAAACCTCCCAGTAGATTACTCTGCTCATAAACTTTTTGCATGTAGGCGCAGTTTAAAACCTTGCATTTTGTACAATATCCTGACTTAAAGCCTGTTTAGCCCTATCGAATTCTCTTTTATTAGGCTTTGATGAGTTTCTTAAAAAAAATTCATAGCAATACTGAACATTTCTTTCTAAGGTTTGCTTTTGTAATTTAGCCTTTTTAGTATTCTCCGTGTCGTTACCTAACACCAATCCACTGACAGATGCTTTTAGGGTGTCCCATACTATAATTGGGGAGCAGACCCATGATTTCATGCCAAGAATTCCTTTATAGCTTCTTTACAAGTCTGAACCCACTCTTCCTCCTGCAGATACTGTTTATTGAAAACCCAGCGTCTAGGATGTTCTGTTGCCTTCCCCACCACTGTAGGAAAGTAGGATCTGCTTCTCATGGTTACCCCCAATTTTTGCTTGATGTTGCACTGTTTTTGACTAGTCTGACTGGGATCCTGCTAATCCGGACCCAGTCTATCTGCTTTCTCCTCTAAATTGTCATGTATGTACTTTGGTACACTCCAGATTGGATACTGGGGTACCCTTATAAGTCCCTAGTACATGGTACACATGTACCCAGTGCATAGGTACCCCAGAGGCCTCCCATGGGCTGAAGCATGTATTAAGCCACCCATGAGAGGCCATGCAAAATGGAACCACTGGTCTGCTACTGCAACCTGTGTAAGCTGGTGCTTGCACCACTTACTTTAGATATAGATTCACTATATCTATAGGTCACTACACTTAAAACTTATAAGTCACCTCTATAGCAGGCCTTATCAATCCTGAAGGCAGGGTGCTGGGTTTTAGGTGAGAGGGTGCCCCTGCATGAGCAGAGCCTCTCTGCAGCCTTCGGAGACTAATCTCTCGGGTTGTCTGTGACTCAGCCGGACATATAGGTAGAGGTGCATTATAACCTCGCTGTAAATGCTATCTCGAAAATGACTGCATAGAAACATATCGTGTTTGGTATCAAACACCTTGGAATCATAGCTCCACACGAGGTATGATTCCGCCCTTCTGAAGTGAGCTTCGTGAGGTCACTGGTCTATCCGGTGCCAGCCTTCTTGACCCGGTCAGCACAAAATGGATGCTGCCGACCAGAGACACATTTCTGCCCTCCTGCTGCTGAGCCAAGCTCGAGCAGAGGAAGGCAGCACAATAGGCATCCTGTCATGGGGAGGTGTGACCACCTCCCAGACAGGATTTAGTGTATTGGGGCTGGGTGGGTGCACTCTGTGAGTGCCTGAAAGTCTGCCCTGGGGGCACATTTGGTGTCCCTGTGCATAGTCCAGCTCAAACCAGTTCTGGGAGCCATTGGCTCCTGCTCTGGTGTGAAACTGGACAAAGGACATGGGTGTAACCACCCCTCTGTCCTGACCCTCCCCTAGGAGGGTCCCCCGAATCTTTCCACCCCCTCCCGTGGGTACAAAAGGGCTTACCTGGCTGTAAGACTTTAGATTTTACGTGGACAAGATTCTACAAGAAGAAACCACTGACCTTCAACAGTCTGGACACTCTGGACTTCGCTGGACTTCGACTGGGCACGACTTCGTCTCCCTCTCCGTCCAAAGCTTTGTCTGTGCCCTTGCTCCATACAGGCTCAGTGCAGGACCTGTGGTGCACTAAGGACAACTGAAGAATCTCCATTGGGATGAAGGAGTCACTCCCCTGCATTCGCCGGTACCTCAATGCAACTGACCAGTCTACTGCTCCTGAGCTCCTGCAGACTCTGAAAATTTTAGCAACATAGGAGGTGGGTTATGAAGGTCGCTGAGGTTGATCTGCACTCTCAGCAAGTTTGAGGCCAGTATCCCTTGTGGGGACTGCATAACCCGAACCCCTGTGCACCACATCCATTTGCAGTTCCATAGGCTTGTTGGCAATTTCTGAGCTTGTGCATTGGACTCTGTGTAGTCCTGACCCTGAGCAGTATTTGCACCAAAGAACTCTGACCCCCTTACACCGAGTGCTCCGTGGGATGTTACTTTGTAATCTTGCTTGAGGTCCCCTCGCGACTCCTGGTCATTCAGCCTGTGGGTCCGCCTGAGGGTCATCTTGATTTCTGTTGGGCTTTCCTGGTTGCTCCAGACGTGCCCTGACTCCCAATTGCTTGGTGAGTCCCCTGGACCTTGCTGGTCCACACCGTAACCTGCTTGACCTTCCTGTGTGGGTTGCTTTTACCTAGGCTTGTTGGTGCTCCTGCCGGACATCGACCCCTCAACACTCGACATCCTTTGTGGGACAGCTTGCATCTGGCTCCTGGTCATCGTCGACATCTCCTGGTCCTCGTGGCTGCAGAGTCAAGCATCCCTTCTTCGCACCTGAAGCACCCGACATCGGTGGGCGTTCGTCTACCGAGCCCCTGGTCACTCTGAAGTAACCCAGACTCTGTCCTCTCTGCTTTCAGGTTCCTTCCATAATCCATGCTTGGAATCCCCTGGACCCTTTTCACCTTCACACCAGCAGTACTTCTTCACAGCCCTCCATTGAGAATGACAGCGGTTTCCGACACCACTCCAGACCTATGCACCCGGCTCCTCTGGGATAGGTAACTTGGGTACTACAGTATCCACGGGTGGGGTGGCTCTCCTACTTCTTAAGTTCCAAAGGGTTTGCTTGAAGTCCTCCTAGAAGGGTCCTTAAACTGTAAACTTACAACAGCGACTTCCCCATAGAATTGTGCGGAGCACGCGGTTGTGTTAGCACACTGCACCCATCCTCCGTGGGGTCCCTATCTACTCACCTTGGGTGGTTCCTTGGGGTCCCAACGATTCTACGTGCTCCAGACCTTGTCTTGATCCCAGTCGTGATTGTTATACCACTATTTTAGTATATGGTTTGGTCTCCCCCTGGAGCCCACTGAGTATTGTGCTACTTACAACTGTTCTATTGATCTCGTATTTTGTGCTTTGTGTTCTATCCTCTTGTAGAGGATAGTAGAGAGGGTTATATTAATAAATACATATTTTTATATAACTACTGTGTGGTTGTCCTTTAATTTGATTAATTCACGAGGTGATATTCTGGTAAAACAAGCTGCTTTACATTCCTTCAAGATTAAGCCTGAAGGCTGCTCTCCACAGCTACCACTAGGATAGCTTTCTAAAGGTTATCTGACCTCATACATCATAAGGGTCGTTTGGACTGGTGCAAGGTGCCCACTTTAATTATTGGACAGCATATACCAGGCCAACTTCTCACAACCACCATCTCTAAAACCACCATTGCGTGGTCAAAAAAGCTGTTAGGTAAGATCCGTTACTTTTTAAAAACCAAAGCCTTTGAAAGTAAGAAAAAATCTATGCAAGAAGAACTGCCAAATCGTCCAGAGAGACAGGCGTATGCGATTTTTGTGGGGAAGGCCGCCCTCCATGGATCAGTCAGCTCTAAAATAATTTGATTATTTTGTCAAACCTTCAACGTTTTAGGTTTTAATTGCCACTTTAGATATGCTGAGAAGTCAATTTTTAGATTCTGCAGGAAATTAAAGTCTCCTCCAATCACCACTTCGCCTGGGATTTGTAGTAATGATTGAAAGAGCTCCACATAAGGCATAACATTTTCTTCAACTGGGGCGTATCAACGAACAAATGTGAGCTGCCTGGGCTACAACAGGCAGCTCACCCAGCACCATTGGCAGCATTTATAGCTGGCAGAATCCACCACTTCGGCACCAAGCCTCTTGGGCAAGAAAATTGCATGCCCCGATGGGCCACCTGGGTGGAGGAGAAGCCTCTGTATTCAGCCCAGACTTTAAACATTGAAAAGTCCGACACTTTCCTTACTGTAACGTGGGTTTCTTGAACTAAAATCACAGAAGGCTTCTCAGCTGTGATCCAGGCTTCTATTGCACACAGTTTTTTTGTTATTTAGATCAATAACATTTAAGGAAACAATCTTAAAGATATTATTCATCATTCCTAGTAAAACTATTAGTATAAAGAGGGGCCCGCAGAAGTGCATAGAGCCCTTGGTGTTTCCAAGGACAGTACAATACACAATATATCCTAAAACAGCTGATATCACACCACCCAATGATCTACTTTGAATAGAAGATATACCCAGCACGGACTGCCCAACATCCATACTTTCAGGAACCACCCTGCTACACTTTCATTTTAAATTACTGAGACTGTATATCTGTTCTTTACCTCTGATATGCCCATTGAACCATATAATAGCCTGCTGTAAAACAACGACAAAAACACCTTCATGGTTGCACCTCCCCACTTGTAAAGCTAACTTTCTAAACTTCTAAAATTCGTGCATGTAACAATCAATAGCAAGTTTAGATCTCTTTTTAGCAGTCTTTATACCCCCAACCAACACCAGAACCCTCCCAAATCCACCAACCACCGCCAATCACCTGTAAACCCCCCTCCCTGTCCCCACCTCATCCTGAGCAGCGGTGAGTGGGTTACCTTCCCACTCACACCTGACATGCTCCTCCCACCCAAACCAATCTAGCACCCTGGCACTGTGCCTAGACCTAACAGCCTGTCTCCCCCAGCCCCCCCACCCCTCTCATCAGGAGAACCAAAAAAAATGTAAAGGAGAAAAAGAAGAGAAACAATTAGATACCATAAGAAGAGCAATAAAGCCTCCCCCTAACCACAATATCAGAGATCTTTACTATAAATGGACATCAAATCCCGCAGATCGTAGTTCCTGCAAACTAATGATACCTGTTGCATGTTATAGAAACAACCTCGCAGCAGGTGATAACTATTTATAAGGACTTCTTAGAGATCTGCTGAAGCAACTCCTGTGCCTCCAAGACATCACAAAATAAATGGAATCGCCCTTTGAGCAGCACCTTCAGTTTAGATTGCTGCGTGATCGTTGCCTGAGCGGCCTGAGCCTTAAACAAGCAAAGCATTTTTATTAATTCTTTCCATCGCCTGTCTGCAGAGGCTGACATGTCCGGGAAAATGTGGTACAGAGAAACATCTGGCGTGGTAAACTGTCTCTGTTTGATTACCTTAGTTAAGGCTTGCTCCTTAATCTGATAATCTCCAAAGTTTACTAGTATTGTGCATGGAATTTTTAATTGGGAAGCTTATACACCGGCACATGATGGGCTCTTGTTAGCGTCAAATCCCCAGAGTATTCAGTAAGGACATGTGTTTTTATAAAAGAGTCAACCCATTGGAGCGTGTGTCGGCCCTCTCGTCCTTCTGGAACCCCCCACACTGTTGAGGTTGGCACATCGAGAATGATTTTCCGACTCAAGTTTTTTTTACTACCATAGACTTTTGTTTTTGGAATGTGTCCACTTTTTGCTACTCAGAGTGACCTAGTCCTCTAGCTGCAAAATGCTGGACTCTGCTTATTTCTTCCTTTCGGGGATCTGGGCCATAACATCCTTGATTTTGGAAAGCCTTGCATGTAAAGCAGCTATTTCTGTGTTTTGGGAAATTTTAAGATCCCTTATGTCTTCCAGAATGAGATTGAGCATAGTTTTTGTATCCCACTGCAAAGTTAAAGGCGTATCCCCTTGTATCGTGACTTTGCTTGGGAATTCTGGGAGTGGCTCGGAGTGTTCCTATATGCTTTCTGAGTCAGCCTGTTCTGAAACTTGAGAGAAAGACAACAGCTTCCGTGTGCCGGGGACTGGTGACTGCAATATATCGGGATCCCCACCCAAAGGACCGACCAACACTGGAAGAGAAGGTAAGCGCTGAACTGAAAACTCTCTGATACTTCTGCCTCTAAGCCTAGGGCTAGCTTAGATTTAACGAACAGAGGATATTCCTTAATTTTTACAGAGCTATCTTCTGGTCCCAGAGTAGAGTCCACAAGGTTTCCCCCAGAGATCCAGGACTTCCCTGCTGACAACTGCTTGGATGAATTTACTCCAGTTATTTCACTATTAACGGCGCAGGTGTGACTGATAGTTAAGTCCTATGGATTTCTATCTTGAGAGCATTCTGGAGCGTATACCCCCCCATCATGATCATGATCCTCTGGATTAAGAGACATTGTCAGATCTTTTTGAAGGAAGGCCATGCAGTTTGCCCGAGCTGTGGCTAGCCCCACGGGCTTTTTTGCCCTTTGAGCCAAGCCTGTTGTATCAAGACTGCCTAGAATTCCTGAAGTTTTAGAGTGGCTTTGCACATTTTCCACAGTCTTCTTCTCTGAAGCCGATATCTGAGACTGAGAAGATTTTGATGCTCAATTATGCTGAAATAGACCCAAAGATCAGACTAGGTACTGTCCAGCGACCCTTTACTGGGTAGTGACTCCCTGCCCTGCATTGCACTGCCTGCAGAACTGCAGACTGACCACGGTCAGAAACCTGGTGGCCTCGCTTACAGCCTATCACGTGAATTAATTATATGATGAAATGAATCCTACTGTGCACATGCTGACTCCCATGGAAAAATCAGGATCAAGTAAAAGTCCTTAGACGTCCTTAGGTGAAGAGTGAAAAAGGAGGGATCCTAGCCTACTCTTCTGCCAAGCACAGTGAAGAAAAGTCACTCTTTGACGGACTTTGCTCAAGCTACGAGGCACCAAGATTGAATTTAAATGTCAGGCACTGAATTATACTGCATCTCATAATAGGACTGACTTTTCTGCTGCCAGCAGGGCACACCAGCAGTTTGCAGGCATGGGAGCTCCTGTCCTTAAATTCACAGGGTCCGTGGTCCTCCCTGTACTGCATGGGTTTGCAGAGGCCGATGCCAGCAATATAGAGATCTGCCCCTTCGATGCAGGGCTCTGTAGCTTACTTCATGCGCCAATGTAGCGTGTTGATGGCTACTGATGCAGTGGAAAGCTTTACAAATTTTTGTTTTACCACAAACTAATCTTTACTTCATTAGGCCCATTTCAACATACTCCCATTGAAACACCATACACCATGATCATCAACCTGATTACCATAAATCATGGTCCTCCAATGGATCTTTTTGTTGAGCTATCAGGGACTAGAATACTTGGAGAACGTGAGACAATTACTTTATGAGGATCTGGAATAAAGAATTGTCAACTCAAACCTATTTCATAGCTTTTCTCAGACAATGATACAAACACATTGAGACAAGAAAAATGACTAAAAGAATTAAACAGAATTGACTCATGAAAAACATTTATCTAAAGCCTTCTTTGAATGGACAGATAATGAAATTACATTTCAAATCGGATTTAATAACAAAATCATTAGTACAAGTAGCCTCACAATACAGTGCAGAAAATTAATAAACAATTTGAAGATTGTCTGTGGAGAGAAAACAAAATGAAATTTGAGTCTCAGTTATTGTTTGACCTGGCATCCTTGGTGTGGTTTCCCCTGACTTTTTGCCTCTACCTTCTGTATTTTTGATGCTGTTCTGGATTTCGTTTTTGCTGGCTTAAATGCTTTGGGCACTTTGCCACTGCTGATCAGTGTCAAAGTGCAAGTGCTCCCTGTGTAAATTGTTATTATGATTGGTTATCCATGATTGGCATATTTGATTTACTGATAAGCCCCTAGTAAAGTGCACTGAGTGTGCCAGGGCCTGTAAATCAAATGCTACTAGTGGACCTGCAGCACTATTTGTGCCACCCACATGAGTAGCCCTGTAAAGATGTCTCAGGCCTGCCACTGCAGTGCCTGGCGCAGTTTGTTAACTGCCATGTCGACCTGGCAAGTGCATCCACTTGCCAGGCCCTAACCTTCTCTTTTCTTACATGTTAGTCACTCCTAAGGTAGGCCCAAGGTACCCCTGTGGGCAGGGTGGAGTGTATGTGAAAGGTAGGACATGCCCTGATGTGTGTGGCATGTCCTGATAGTGAAATACTGCCAATTCCGTTTTTTACTATTGTAAGGCTATCTGTTCCCATAGGATAGAATGGAGAGTTTGCTTATAACATTTTATAAGCATAACTGCCCCTGCGAACCAGATAGGAAAATAAAGTTTAGTATGCCTGAACTCCGAATGTTAAAATGCATCTTTTAGTGAGGGCAATTTTTACATTCTGTGTTTAAAAATGCCATTTTTAGAAAGTAGGTATTTTCTTGCTTAGCCATCCAGTGTGCCTCTGCTAGGATGTGTATTGACTGTCTGGCTTTAGAGTGACAGGGGCTGGGGATGTGCAGTGGCTCCAGATAGTCTGTATGAGTCAGCGCTAGGCTGAATAGGCCTGGTCTGCATTTGGAGTGGTGGGAGGAGTGCCACCTGCACCTGAATAGGGCTGTGCCTGCCTTCCACAATGATGGCTCCGCCCCCCTGTGGTGTGTCTGGAACCAGGGCTCACACTGACAATGGAGGTAGTTGTGCACTTGCAAAGTGCCCCCCAGAACTGGTTTGGACTGGGCTAAGAGCCCTGGCCAGGAGAGAACAAAGAGATTTACTGTATAAAAAGAGGGGCCCAGACCCCAGACTTTTAGATCATCCCTGAAATTCAAGAGGACCCTTTGCCAAGGAGAAGAGCTGGAGAGACTGAGGAGAAGTACTGCCCCTTTGCTGTGTACTGTGTGGGGTTGGCCTGCAGTTGCTGTTTCTTCCAAGGAAAGGATAAGGACTTTGCTGTGTGCTGTGTCCCCTGCTTGAAGGAGATCTCCAAGGGCCTGTGTGTGCTGGCCTCCTGTTCTGAAGTCTCAGGGACACAAAGACTTCACCCCCAGCTCCCCTGAACTCTGCTGCTGTGAGTTCTGAACTACCAGGAGGTGCCTGTGCCAGTATTGGACCTTTGGAGGTTGTTGCTGCTGTTTGGGAGCTGGGAGAGAGAAGGAACTTGAAGAACTACAAAACCAACGCATTGTTCTTCTTGCTGCTGTTTATCTGACGCATTTCCACGGCGCAAGAAGAATTTCCACGCATCGCTGTGCTGCTACGAAAACCGATGCAGCACCTGTCGGCGCTGCAAGAATCGACGCATCGAGGGGTCGCGGGTGAATAAAACCGACGCAGCGCTGCTCGCCGCATCAATGACCGACGCATCCCGGATTTCCACGCATCGCACCTGTGCGACAACTTTTCCTGATGCATCACTTGCGGACCGGACCCATCAAGAAGAATCAACGCATCACTTCCCCCTACAGACCGGATTCGACGCATCACTTCTCCTGCGTGCAGCAGAACTGTCACATCGCCTCCCCAAGGTCTCAAGAACTGACGCATCTCTTTTTTTCGACGCTTCTTCACTCTGCGGCTGTTTGGCCTTGTGAATTAAACACTAAAGGTACTTTGTGTAAAAGTCACGCATCCATAGTTTTCTATACAAGTTCTTGAAACATTTTGAAAGTCACATTTTTAACTGTGTATGTTGGATTTTTGTCGTTTTGGTCTTGTTAAGTTTAGATACAGATATTTTATTTTTCTTAACTGGTGTGGTGTCCATTTGTGGTGTTTTCACTATGTTTCTGTGAGTGTTGGTACAAAACTTTACACATTTCCTTTGGGATAAGCCTGTCTGCTTGTGCCAAGCTACCAAGGGAGTGAGCAGGGGTTATCTAAAGTATGTATCCCCCTTACCCTGACTAGAAGCAAGGGTCCCTATTTGCACAAAGGTACCTACCTCTGCCAACTAGAGACCCCCATTTCTAACATTTGTCAATCATACAAACCAAGGCAAAGCTGAGAGATTTTGTCAGTCTTCAATATGGATCTGGCCAAGTATGAACTGCAGCACCGCATGCCACAGAAGGAGTCAGCTAACCCTTCAGCCGAAAGGTTATTTCCTGCTCAGCTTTACCAGCTGATAAAGAACAGTTCAGGATTGCAGTTAGAGATAGTTCAGCTCAAAGGAATAGAATAAGAGAGTCAAAAGTCAGTCGAACAGCATGTCAGACAGAGAAATTGAAAATAACAGCCAGCCCCTGACTCCGCCGCCAATGGTGCAATTATACCTCTAAAAATTCCTGGTTTACACTCCTTAACGTATCAATTTCATCAGTCCATGGGGCTCTCATTGGTCACTCACAGTGGGCTGTTTATGGGGTGATCGGTGAATCTCAAAAAATCTGGAAGAATTAAGTAATCCTTTTGCAAATTTCATTAGGTTCATTAAGTTGAACTGTATTGTTCTTCCGTCACTTCCACCGAAGTAGGTGGATCCCCACTTTGCTCACAGTCCATCCGTTCCCAAACACCTTTCTCTGGGTTTGTAATAATATTGCTACATTTCTATCAAGTATGTTTCTTAGCGAGAAGTGAGTCCATTGTTAACCAATACAGAAAAGAAACTTCACGAAAAGTTCTCAAGTGGCTAAAGTGACTGCCTCATATGATTTCACATTTGCACAGGAAAGAAAAAGCATTTGACGCCTACATAAAAATGTTCTAAGTCACTGCTGTTTAGTGTTATTATAAATCACACATTCACAAATACATTTTGACTTTTCTCAAGTAATTCAATAATTATTCTCTTCAAAGACTTCATGTCAATAAAAGGTACTACTGAAAAACTCTTTTAGACATTATTTGCACATTATCATTTTTAAAGTAAATTATTTACATCATTTTGAAATACACGTGTTACCACATAAATGTTACAGAAAGCTAAGTTTTTCACTATATCGATTCTTTCTAAATAAGCCTTTTAAGCACTTATAGAACCTCATTATGCAGGTATTTATCTCATGTTCAAAGCACATTTGTATATTATTGTCACAAAACTCTCTATGTTAGCTGTATTTTTTTTACTCACAATACATAAACACGTTCATGTGCAGTTATCATTGTTTCTCTCTTTGTTTACATTTTTGTATCATCATTTTGAACACTCTGAATGCTTTTATGATGCAGTATGAAATCTCACATTTTTTTACTTAGCCAGTTTATCAAGAATTTCTTATCATAATGATCCTTAAATAGTGAGATTTGATAGAGCTATCTGTCAGTTAACATTTACGCTCCATCACTACCGATGTAGTTACTCCGCGTCCACATTCTTCTCGCACCCACCTTGCTCCTCTCGCAGCCGATGGCCACCATGCTGAAAAGTACCCTGCATAGTGCGTCCTGACGTGGGAGTGAGGAGGAGCTCTGGCGATCAGCTGTTCGCCATCCACCCAGTTCCCAGAGGGTAATTCTGAAGTGTGATGGAAACAAAGATTTTAATAGGATCAGAACAACTCAAGACACTTTACTTGTTGATGCACAAGTAATAAAAAATCACTGAAACCCTGATTTCCACACATTTTCATTTGTGTACAATATAGTTTTAGCAGTAAAGCTGTATGTCTGTGGACATTTAGTGACAATTTCAATAGAAAATGTGCTGTCTCTAAAAGACAATGCGCTACTACATGATGCTTTAGTTACATTAAAGAATTGAGCGCCCCATGTCCATTAAAGCTAGGTGAGTTGCGAAATGTTTGGGAAGCACTGGTGTAAAGCAAAAAAAGATAGTTGAGAGACATTCATAAAACAGAAAGAGAGGTAAGGTTCGCACACAGATGGACAAAGTTGAGAGATGGAGAAAGTGGAGGAGACTTGAAGTAGAGTGATCTATAAAGAAAGAGTTTGAGAGAGATAGTTAAGGTGGAGGGGTAGGATGAAATGCAGAAGGTGGTCTAGAGAAAGATATGGATTGTGTGTGTGTGTGTGAGAGAGAGAGAAGATAGAGGAGTTGATGACTGTGGTAGAGGAATAAAGTAGCCAGAATTTAATGAGATATTTAAAGAGGTGAAGGAGGGGGAACAGCTGTGGAATAGAAGAGAAAAGTGGAGAGGTGAGGTAGAGAACTAATGCCGAGGTAAATTGAGATGTTTGGTAGTCAGAGAGAAAGCTGTGGGGAGAGAAAGGTGAGATAGTGAGGGAGATGTGAGGTAGAGAGAGAAATGAGATAGATGAAAGGGATTGGCTAGGTAAAGAAACAGCTGAAAGAGAGGTAGAGAGAAGTAAGTTAAGGGTTAGTAAGGGTTGCGTGAGAAGTGAAGTAGATGAAGGAGAGATGCAGGGAGGTCAGATGGAAAAAGAACAGTGAGGTATGGAGGGAGGGATGAGGTACAGAGAAAATTGAGTTCGAGAGAAGGGATAAAAAGGGACAGATAGAGAGGTAGCCAGAGAGAGATGAAGTAGAGTGAAGTACATTGTGTATATTGCAAGAGAGGTGCTGTAGACAAAAGTGAGTAAAAGAAAGCTGAGATCGAGAGAGAGGATGTAGGTGCGAGAGGGGTAATGAAGAAGTGAAATGGTGAATTAAGGAGAAAGAAATGACACAGAATGAATATTTTTTAATTTAAATGCCACCAACTGCCTCAGAGTGCAAGGGTTAAGTCTTGGAATGTCAGACAAGCACACTTAGGGGCAGGTTTATGAATACAGGGCCTGATTCACAGAACTAACTTACGTCAAAATCCTAAACTTACAACATTTTTGGTATTCACAGAATGCACTTACACATTTGGGTATTCACAGAATGAACTTACACATTTGGGTATTCACAGAATGAACTTACACATTTGGGTATTCACAGATTGAACTTACACATATGGGTATTCACAGAATGAACTTACACATATGGGTATTCACAGAATGAACTTACACATCCTAACTTTATGTCCGCACTCGGGCCGGAATTTCCGGCCCTCTGGCGGAGATTCCGGCACAAGAGCGGAATCTCCGCCTCCGGCTCGGAATCTCCGCCTACGGCCCGGAATCTCCGCCTCCGGCCGGGCAAGCAAGCAATTTCTCCCTTTTCAGCATTTCAAGTACCTACCATCCCCCACCATCCAGCTGAAGTCAATTAAGACCAACTGCAAAACCAGTACCACATAAAAGCAGCACACATTCAGGGCCCAGCTTTGGCCACTGAGAGTTCCTGTTTGCTTTGCTGTTCATCGCCACTGCAAAATGTACTTTGTGAGGAGGAAGAAGAACTTCACAACTGAGGAGACCACCATGATTGTGGAGTTTGTTGTGAGGCACCACAAACGCCTATATGGTCTCCCACCTTACTGCACCAGTGGCACACAGAAAGCAGCTCTCTGGCAGCAGTTAGCCACTGCTGTCACAGCATTGGGGGAGGATGTGCGCACAGTCCGTGAAATAAAGAGGAAGTGGCAGGATGAAAAGCTAAGTGCAAAGGAGAAGTACTCCAGGATCCAGCTGAACAGAGTTCTCCCTGCCTCACACTCACGATCCCGCCTCCGTCTCACCCCACAAGAGGAGGATATCCTCACTACAATCCACCCCCACATGCTCCATGGGCTGCCTGTGAGTGATGTCCGTAATGTGGCACCAGGTAAGTGGGATGACAAGAACAAGTATACAAAATGTATGTATGCATGCCATTGTGAGTAAGGAAGTTGTCCAAATTCCATATACAAATATAGTCAGTCAGAGGCTCATGTGTTTCTCTCTGTATGTTGCACCACAAGTCCCAGAATCCCTTGTATTAGAAATGGCAAATATCTTACACACTATGAAATACAAAGGCCCAGGCCTGAAGCCGTATATACCGAACAGTGCTAAGTAGCAATTGTCAAAGTGCCCCTTCCACTAATCCAGACACGGCTGGGTCAGTCAAGAACGCAAGTGGGAGGGGTGCAGTGCAGAGGCAAATCAACACACAACTGAATGGAGAAAATAAGTCCAAATAAACATAAAAACAACTCACCCTGGCCCTTCCAAAATCCCAAAACAGAAGGTGAGAGAATCCTTATTTCAAAAATGTCAGTCCCAGAATCCATTGTTTAATTCCCACCCTGCCATGCCATTACATCACCAACACCCCACCGCTCCTACCTGCACCGGCCGTGGCAGTACTTCACAATACTGTTAGCATGCAGAAGACACGAGGAAATGTCTGACAAGTGCAACATGTACATTTTCCATGTGTTGATGTGTATCTCTTCTCACCCATTCACACATTCAGCTACAGTACAGACAGCCACAGTAGCAGAGGTCCCAGCATCTTCTGGGAGGAGACATCATCCAGAGCAACGCAGACCACCCTCACTAACTGGTAAGTCAAACGTGGCAGGAGATGGTCAAAATGCATACATAGGCAGCAGAGAACAGAGGGCGAAACATAGTGTCTGCATCTCAAAGGCAACTGGAGAGGAAAACTAGCCTTTCTGGAGGAACAAGGAGGGAGTGAGATACATACCCCCTGCCCCAGTGCATTGGCCACCGTGGTTTTGGCTGCATTGGCAGCAAAAGGGCCAGTGGAAGGCCCCAGTACAAGCCCTGACAGTATGGACAAAGGGCATTGGGCCCCTAGAAAGGGCAGTTGGCCTGGGTTCAGCTTTATGGTGGTGATAGGGCGCAAGGCCCTAAGGAGATGTATGCACCTCTGGAGTGTCACTAAGGTGCCCTCCTAATTGTGAGTTATTGCATAATGTTTATGCTTATGATGCCTATTGCATAGTGTGTTTATGCCTACAGAGGTTGCGTAATGTGATTATGCATATGAGTTTGATGCCTAATGTGATGCAGTCATAATGCGTTTATGTTGCTAGAGATATTGCCAAGTACAATATTTTACCAGTAGTCACTGGTTGTGTTTTATGTGTGCTACTAGTGCGTTCTAAAGGTTCTGACAGTGGCCCGATTGGCCCTGTCCTGTATATAATCCCCTGTAAATATTGGCTAGTGCCAGTTGGCACAGTGTAAATGTGTGATTATGATTCTAATGTGTTTTGGATAATACAAAGGCTATTTTCATATAACCTTGTGTGGAGTTTCTTTGGTGGTGTGCCTAGTGTGTTGCTGCTGTATGTGTGTGTTGCGCTAACGATTTACACATTGCCTCTGGGATAAGCCTGACTGGTCGTGCCAAGCTACCAAGGGGGTCAGCAGGGGTTATCTTCAGTATGTAACTCCCTTGGCCTGACTAGAGTGGTGGTTTCTGCCTGGCTTAGGCGCAAGCTCTAGCCAACCAGAAATCCCATTTCTAACATTAGTTGTGAGCGGTGAGGATAGGACTTGCATTTACGCAGTACCACAGCGACAACTGGTTGCACTACAAACTCTGCATTTAGAGAAATCACATGTTTAGGGATTATTTTTCCTGAGTTTTATTTCTTCTTAAAAGTGTCATTTTTGAATTGTGTATTCCTGCTTCAGCTCAGACGCCTAGGTCTCTTGTGTTGCACTGTGGTTGTGTATTCTGCCAAGATGGGAGTAATCTATAATGAGGATGACCTTTGGGAGTACACCCGGGAGGAGTTAGAGGAATTCTGCAGAGAGAGGGGGATACCAATAGTGGGTAACATCCTCAGAAAGCTTTTCCTTTATGAAGCACTCCTTAGGGGAGAACCCTTAGCGTGTGGCGGGGACCTGTCTGATTATCCCTCTGCATACCAAAGTGGTGGTTTGGAGATAGGGCCAGAAGAGTCTGAAGAGGAGGAAGAAAATGACAGGGCAGGGACGCCAGTAGAGAGTGAGGACCCCATAGATAGGGAGTCCCTTGCTGGGTCCGGTGCCAGGGGGAGTGCCACATCCCTTTCTCTGTCCCCAGAGGAGTGGGTGGATAGGAGGGAAGAAGGGGAGCATCAGCTGGCTTTAGAGAAGCTCCAGAAGGAGAGCCATGAGAATATGGAGGCTCAGAAATTGGAGTTGGAGAAAAGGAAGTTAGCCTTAGAGGAGGAAAAGGCCTTGTTGGGCCAGGAGTTGAGTCTCAAGGCGTTGGGCCTTGAAGAGAAAAAGCTAGTGACTGAGAGGGTCTTAGCGCAGGAGAGGATGGCGGAGGCAGAGAGGGCCGTCGTCAGGGAGAAACTAGCTCTGGAGGGTAGATTATCCCCCGAGTACAGTTTTAGTTGTCTGGATTCACCAGTGAGGGTGGGGTCCAGTGGTGGCAGCAATATGGAGTCCAGTGCAGGAAGTCCCACTCCCAGATCCCAGAGTATGGTGCCTAGTTCCCAGGAAGAGGGGTACAGGTTGAGGTTCAGGGGCAGTAGAAAACTGTCTCACCAGTCTTGGGGGGAGTTTGTGGATGTGTGTTGTGATGCACTGGAGGATTGGGTGATGGGTAGCACGGCAAATGATTGTGAAGGGCTGTTCAATCTGGTTGTCAGAGAGCACATGTTCAGTAATGTTTTTCTGGGGTTGAGCCAACACCTGTTGGAGTGTGAGTTCTCTGATCCCAGGGAGCTTGCACAGGAGGCAGACCTCTGGGTGGTAACTAGAGGTTCTGAAGAGGCATTGGGGAGTGACCCTAAGAGGAGTGGCTCAGGTATCTTCCAGCCCAGATTGGTGGAAGAGGGTCAGAGTAACCCAGCTAGGTCCCGTTGTAGTGGGAGGGTTGTAGGGCCTCACGTCCTGTCTTCGAGGAGAGGGAGTGAGACTGGGATGCGTCCCGATAGTGCCCAACCTCAGTCTCAGGGCCTGGATGGTTCCTTAAGGGAACACCAGGTATGGGAGCCTAAGCTGTACTAGTAGTCCATGTGAGGGGGATCTCCTAGTGTCAGGAGAAGGTGGAGTGTCTGTAAGCAGGCCTCCACCAGTTCTGGTGTCTGGCAGTGCCACTCCTAAGTGGAGGGTGCAGAAGTCCAGATTGAGGGGTGAGAGGGGGAGAGAGTCCCCAGTGGAAGAACCAGTGGGTCAGGGGCCAGCCAGGAGGGATGAGTCTCCTAGGAGTGACCATGGTGGTCTGCATCTCAAAGACAACTGGAGAGGTAAAACTAGCCTTACAACTATAGGAATCCTCAAAGGACATTTACCTTCAGCAAAATAGATCTGGGAATAGCAAAATAAAAATTATAACATATCTAGGCTCTTCATGTCATTGTGTGTTATGAACATCACATGTATTCCACCAACTGCTCCAGGACTGGGAACTCGATTGTGGAATTGAGTGCCAGACCGACTCTGAATGTATCCACCTCTACATTGCAAAAATATCAGTAGACCAAATTTAAATAATCCAATGAGAACAAATATGACAATGATGAACAAGAAGTGAGATTCATAAACCAGTAATAGAGTATGCGTCCTCTGTCCAACTTACAAAGTTCCTTTTCCATACATGAATCTGTCAAGTCCAACCAGCTGGTCATAGATGTAATAATTGTAGGGTATGTCTTATGGTCCATTAACAAAACATGATTGTGGACCTTACGCCTGGAACTGTTGTTGTGTCAATTTGATAGACGTTGCTACTAGGCAGTGGGGCCATAATAAGTTGAATATGGGATCACTCATTATAATTTGTGGTAGACACGTCTGCAACGGTAGTGCCCACACTGCTTGTGCTCATCCTTTGTGCCTCAAATTGAGTGCTTCACATGTGGCAGCCGGTATGTAAAGTTGCAAACACACTTAGCATTGTAGGTCCAATGATGTCCTCCCAGAGTCCAAGACACACATTGATTTCTGCTACAAGGTTGCCTGTGACATCTGGTCGGGGACCACACACTAGGCAGGTGCGGGGCCATGGTAAGGAAACTCAGGAACAATGAACCTGAATGCCCTTGCCCATGAATGTGCCTCTAATATCTGCTGTATGTTGTATGTGTATCACATAACTGTTTTCCTGCATCACAATGGGCCTGATTCACAGAACTAACTTACGTGAAATACGTAAAGTTAGTAATGTTCGGTATTCACAGAATACACTTACCAATACTAACTTTATGTCCGCTCCCGGGCCGGAGATTCCGGCCCTGTGGCGCAATTTCCGCCTCTGGGCCGGATTCTCCGCCTCCGGACCGGAATACCCTCATTTAGGCCGTTTCAATGCTCAAACGGCCTAAATGAGGGTATTCCGGCCCGGAGGCGGAGATTCCGGCCCGGAGGCGGAGATTCCGGCCCAGAGGTGGAAATTCCGCCACAGGGCCGGAATCTCCGGCCCGGGAGCGGACATAAAGTTAGTATTGGTAAGTGTATTCTGTGAATACCGAAAAATACTAACTTTACGTATGTCACGTAAGTTAGTTCTGTGAATCAGGCCTGAAATGCCTCCATAAGGCATTGAAACATATACCAGGGCACACCATGGTGGCTAGTGAAAGGATGTCACAAAACATATGACAAGTGAGTGTAGAATGGAAATAAAAATAGTATATAGTGTCACATGAAGTGTACTAGACACAACTGGATTGTAAATCAATGATATGATAACTCCGTAGCAGAATTCCAAAGGACAAAAACATTTTGAAATTGGTGTGGATGATGCTCGCAATGATGCCAGTTCTGTACATTTTTGATGGATGTATGGGCTGCCAAGGTGAATCATCAGGAAGTCACAGTCCAAGATCTCGTGGCTGAAAGGCCAAAACCAAATCCAGTGTAGGCGTCAACCATGAAAGATTCACAACTTAACCACAATGTGTTATCCTAATCAATTGTTGCACTCTGCTTGCCTCCTCTTCTACTGTGTCCACCTATATAATTGAGTGTATGGTATGTGAGGTAAGGATGTCTGCTGTACAAAACATCATCCGTTGTCAGCTTAGTTCAACCATGATGTAGGAAATGGATAATGGGAACAGATGACACTCAAATGCTGGACATAACAAATGTGTGATCTCTCAAGCCAAAATGAGCTTTGTGAATCCATTGGTAGGGAAGCACAAATGACACACAAAATGTACGTGATCATTGCACATCTCACATATGAACTCTGCTATGCAATGTTTGAACTGATGTGCAAATATGAAACTGCTCAGCCTGTGGATGTACACTCCTTTCAACTTGTCAACACACATCATACTCATGAGACATATTAGTCTTAACGGTGAAGGTGTAAGCATTGCAATATGCTGGCGTCCAGATCATTTTTCCCCTCCCTTCCTATATCAGTAACCTTCTCATATACGTTTGTCTGTTGTTGTGTCATCTCATTGATGTCAGTGCTGTGTGCATGTAACAGCTGGCAACTGCTGCATGTCAGCAGGGGCACACATGTAAAGTCCATGAGGTAAACATGCTGCACATTGTCCAGGAATATCCTATCAGTGGTCATTGACAATGACATATACATGTTAGCTCATAGCTATTATCTGGTGTACTGAAATATGGATATGTATGTCTCAACACAGCTTTGGAGAGAATGACGCCAGTGCAGCGTACAACATCATCCCGGGGAATGCATGACATCCTGGCTGCAGCAGTGAAACCCGCTCGCACATGTACATCAGGTAAATGTGGTGTGAAGTGTTACCCTATGTAAACCATGACAAAGCTGAAAATCCCCTTCGGCAGATAACCTGCAGTTGTAGTTAACAAAGTTCCATCCATATCATAAGTGTCACATGTGCCTCTTTGTAAATTGGTAATGCAGATGATTGACATTGGTGTCACTTCCCACTACAGCTGCTGGATCGGGGACCACTTTGTCAACAAAACCTACAACAGGGGGAGCAGAAAAGGACACAAAGTTGTGGATGGAGCTGGTAAGTGTGCTTTTTGAGTGTACATCTACGTTTCACACCTCAATGCCATTGTGTGAGCTGTCACTTGTAGGGGTACCAAAACCAGGTCACATGTGCATCATCTGTCGATGCAAAGTACAGTAGAACCAACCCTTGTGTTTCACGATATCTCATACTCGGTCAAATACTTATCCTGTTGCTACCTCTGTGTTCCAGGTGATGATGACGATGAGGAGGAAGGACCTTCCACCAGTGTTGGGCGACGTGCAATTAGAGGTGAGAATCCACTGCTCCTCCAGGCAGTGATGTCAGCTGCAAGTCATGTGCAAGAGGAGGAGGAGGAGGAGGAGGAACTACCTGAGGAGGATGAAGTATCGGACGATAGCGAGTGTCTGCGCATCCACTCAGGGGATGGAGAATCTGATGCCATGGACAGTAATTTGCACCGATCGCCTACATTTAGCAAGGTCTCACACCCTCCCCCAGCAAAGTGTGTCAGCCTCGTGCAATGAAAAAGGTTGCCTGTCCCCAGCATAGAGATAACCAGCCACAGTTCAGCCCCGCCCCAACACAGACCTCACTCCCTCACAGCCCTCACATCCGGGACAGACATGGTGGTTACCCTACACACTCCTCCCCAGACAGTGTATCCCAGGCATTATCTTCGCCATATGCGGGAATTACCAACCCTGCTGTGGTGCAGGCATCCCCTGGGCACCATTCACATGTCCACAGGCTTCCACATGCCAACATCCCCCCTGCTCTTGGACCTGGTGGACTCATCCATGGCCGGGCCCTGCATGGAGGGCCTGCACATGTCCGTGGTGGCCAGTGGCAGCAGGACTTCTTCCAACAGCAGGCAGATGTGAGGCAGGACATACGTGCCATAGGGGCCACCCTGTCAGACATGTCTGAGGCCCTGCGCCAATTCCCTCAGGTGGTGGACCGACAGACCCATGTTTTGGATAGGTTGGATAGAACTTGGCAAGACATGTCCAAGAATATCAGAGACATGATATCTTTCCAAAGGGAAGAGAGTTTAAGACACCATGCCTTGGCCATGAAGATGATGGACGGCATGATGAAAGTGTTCCAAAGTCTACCTTCACGGGCAACGCAGGGAGGGGAGCCATCACATATGCCTACATCACATCACACCCACACACCTGTACCACAAACTGCACAGGACCAAAGCATGGGTACACATCCACCACCGCCCCCCATCCAGCCCCCCCCACATGCACATCCACCACCACCCCCTGAACAGGCACTACCACCACCTGCACAACAACACCCTGTCCATGCACATACACCAAGTGTACAGACACAATCCGCCCCTGCACATGGACTTCACCCTGTACAGGCACATGCCGGAGACCAACCTGCACCTCGGCGTCAACCCAGACTTAATCCCTCACAGCGATCATCACCCCGGAAATTGCGAAGTCAAAAGCACAATCCCCAGTGACCACATCCCAGGAACTTGTTGTCCAGTGTGAATATGTTTAAATAAAATAATATCAGATCCCAAGTAAAATCTCTGTTGTGTATCATGTCCTGATAGACTAATGTTCACCAAGTGAGTTGGCGTAGAGATGAGAGGATGTATGTGTGTGTGTGTGACACATCTGCAAGTTGAACCCCATCATTGCAGCAAGCCCTCATGTGCAGAGCAGATGAGTACCCAAATACCTTGGCATTGTTTGTACAAGACATTCACAATGAAGCAAAACAAGATAGACAATGTATGAATAAAAATAAGGGTTTAAAGAACAAATATGTAAGGATAGAAATAAAACAACAGTCCGTCTGGAAGGGAGAAAGGAAAACAAATGATGTCCTTACTGCAGTAGGAGAAGGGAACTTGGATTAGGATGGAGCAACATAAATATAACACGTCAGGGAAACCAGTCTATTTACAAGGGGAAAAGTAAATCATTGTCCAAAAACAGAGTGTCTGTCAAACTGTTCAATTGTCCTTCTGGTCATCCTCTAGGACCACAATGTCCAGATCCTGTGAATCACATGCCTGCTCCGGGCTGGCCGGTGCATGGACAGGCACCACACGGGGTCGGGATACATGAGGAGTAGGGGGAGAAAGAGTGTGGGGCAACGGACAGGGGGAGACATTGACGGTGGTGTGGGAGGAGAGTTGGGACACAACAGAAGACATGACTGCACTCAGGGAAGTGAAACCGGCAGTGAGGGTGGCCAGAGCGCGTAATATTTCCTCTCGCATCATGCGCACCTCTAGACACAGTTGCAGCAAGATGCGAGAGGACATGTCTGGCTGACCCTCACATGCCCATATCAAGTCCTCTGGTACAGCCGCAGACGGAACAACAGAGGGAGGGTTTTGGGTCGCACGTGGGGGGTGTGGTGCCTCAGGTTCAGAGTCAATGTGGGTGTCGACCTGGCAGCTATGATGAGGGGGACAGATTGCAGAGGATGCAGCTGGAGGCCCCCATCGAATGGGGGCCTCAGGAGTTAGGGGAGGGGCTGAAGGCAGGACCAGGTTGCATAGTGGCCTGCCCTGTGGACACCTCAGAATAAATATGTTCGGCATGGTCCATGGGTGAGTGGCTCTCCACCCCAGCCTGGCCAGAGGTGTCCAGTTCATCACCCCCCTTCACTGTCCTCAGCCTCCACCCGGTCTGTGGCACCAGAGTTGTCCTCATGGTCAGTCTGGGTGGGCGCAATCCCCATGCCTGCTGATGTTGAGGGTCCCGCCTCATCGTCCTCTTCCTCAGTACTGGAAAGAGGTCGTAGCCGCCGGCGCACCACAGATGTCCTGCTCCGAACCCGGTCCTCTTGGCCAGCTGAGTCCACTGAAATGTGAGACAAATCATTATGTAGTTGGTGTACACATCAGGTTAAGACACATATCAAGCGTAATGACCGCTGTGGCACTAAGAAACCTCAAGATTAATATCTCTGGTCCAAATCTTCTCCCCTTAAGCAAAGTGAATCAGGCAAAACTTATACCATCAATCAGTTATGTAAGCGAAGCTATGCGATGGAGAGAAACTGAACATCTGGATCGTACAATAACAAGAGCAATTCAAATGCAATTTTGGCCTACCAGGATACACATCCCCCACACAATGAAGTCTGGAGCTCGGGATACAAAGGCAAGAGCTTGCCAGCAAAGGGCCGTTCATCAAAAGTTGGATCAGATTCAAAAGGGGTCCACCTGACACTAAACATGCATCTGTGTGAAGAACTGAACAGTAAGGTGGCATGTCCAGCCCAACGCTACTTGGACAACTCACTTAACCAACTTGGACTGCAGGAACTTTGGTAGCTACCAGCGACCATCCTCAGCTTAACAAAAAATAGTAAATGATGTGATCACATAAGAATCACTCATACAGGACAACGCTGCCCTGACAGAGCGCGCTCATGGCTGGGTCACCTTGCAGACTTACAGCAAGGCAGCACCGCAAGCCTATCTTCTTACCAGCTTTTCCAGTGCAACATAAGAGAAATTCCTGAGATTCCGCCTAGTCATACTACCATCTGCATATCACATGCCGCCCTGGCTACGCCCACAGATGCCAGCAATCTGCAGACTCTGCGGGGAGGGGAAGGAGGATATAGTGCACCTGCTGACTATTTGCAAGGCCCTAAAAGGGGAATGACGGATCTTGCTAAGACCCCTCTTCAATACGACATCCATTAGAACTTGCAGACAAGCAGTGTTAGCATCCTTTCCTGGCGAGGATGTTCAACTAACCTGCCGGCTGGTAAAATACCTATCCGATGCAGTAACTACCATAAAAAGGCAGGCCATCCAGTTAGCAGACTGCACTACAGCTGAACGGACTATGGTTCTTTGAAGGAATTGTTATTAGTCACTGCCTGTGCTGCTGCCCTATAGGGGAATTTTAGCATGTCAAGATTGGTACTTCACGCATCTTAAAGAACTGAGCAGGCGCAGCAAATGGGAACCTTGATTAATGTCAAAGACTGGCACACCATGCACTTTCAGGGTTTTGCACCAGGCAGAAAGCCCTCTTCAACTCCCTTTTATGATGCTCAAATCACCCTCCTCCAACACCCAAAGTCCCATTATCCTACTGTAAGTCCTTGTATATATCATAGCATTTATTATCCAACAATCTCCAATTAACGCACTGTTTCCTACCCTACTGTGAGATATCTGGAAAACAGTATTCTCAGCACTCATCCAGCACTCAGCACTTTACTCTGCTGCTAGTTAAGCTGAAAACTGACGTCCCTCAACAACACATTGCAGATGCCTAGCACTTTCCACTTTCTATCTGCACGAAGCAACTTATCCATCTCCACCCCTCCACTCTAACTCGCTGCCTGGCACTAGACCAACGTAGCCAGGCAACCTACGCTGCCTTTTAAAGCATGCACTGCTCCCTTGTCTCTCTCCATAGCAAGTTCACAGCCATAGCCGCCCAGCTCTCAGCTCCCCCAAGCACCCCATGGCCCTACGCGTACATCGCTTTACTACACAGTAAAACCTCAGCAAGCAAGTGACCAGTATTCCTTGTTTGCCGTTAGACAAGTAGAACACTATTGACTTTAACAAGAATCAAGCAGAGGCAACAACTGCTGCCTTGCACTCTGCACTTCACTTTATATTTTTCTTTTTCAGCTGTTTTACATCACTTGTGGGCCACATATTATTGACATTTTATGTTGTTTTGATACTGATCTGTTTTAAGTCATAGAAAATGCCAAATGATGTGATGCATGATTGTAAAGGTGTTAATTAACTGTACAATAAAATCAACTTCAAACACATATCAAGATGAGCCAAGGTCAGACTTTGTTCTCCTCTGATCACACTATCGAGTTGTGTGTGTTTACAAACTTAAATTACGTGCATGTTCACTGACATCTCCTGATTTGAGTCTGACATGGACACCTCACAAGATCATTGGTGGTTAGCACGTCTGTACTGCCAACCCTCAGTTATGGCATTGTTGTGACCTGTGTGTCCTGTCACTGCGACATGTGCAGGTTCTACAACACTGTCCACTAAAGGAGCTCAGAGAGAGTCCAGATGAAATTGGAAAAAGCCTGTGATATGGAGTGTCTGCACTTTCACGTCTGGACATATGTTATCTGCTGTGTAGTATTGGATGGGACAACAGTAAGGCCGATTGGGGGTAACACATCCATTTAGGGTTGGGGCAAATATGTTTGTTAAGTTGTGAGTCTGAGCCTTTGATATCCTCTCTCACAAGCTGACAATTCACTGCCACATATTGCCTTTGGAGGTTGAGCAGGTAGTGCTGTGCACTGATGAACAGTAGTGGCTCGTTGTTACAGCGACCTGTACATGGGAAATGGCATTCAAGCTCCTGGGGGTACGACGTGTGTCTGTGGACACACTTGTCTAGATTTGCAACACTTATGAGTGTGGCAAGGCTCTCAAAGTCTGTCTTGACTCAATGGCACATGATGATCTGTCTCTATCAGAACCCAAACTCAGCAACAGCAATGTAAGTCACAGCATACAATCCCCATTGGCCTCACAAACACACACTGGACAGTGTCTGTACCATACATCATCCAATGCACACATCAGTCATGATTCCCTTGTTTCACAGTTAGTGGTGCTGGCAGTGGAACTTTCATCAGTAATGCAAATGTGTGTCTCAAATCCCCAATTGTCATGATGACACCACAAGTCCCAGGATGCACTCAGCCAAGTCCAGAAAATGGGCTACATTGAGCTTTTCGCTGCATGATGAGTGCTGCATACACACAGATTAGGAGACTGGAGGCATGGGACTCAGAATGGTACAGCTCTGTCTGCACTTGCATCATACTTCCAGACACATTTAGCCTATAATGCACTTACCATGTCTCTGCTGCTCTTGCTCCTCCAGCTGAGCATGGAGGGTCGGAAGAGCTGCACGCAGGACCCTCCTGTACAGTGGCGAGAGGCGAGGACGATGCACATGGTGCTGGGAAGACTGGCCCAGTAGCTCTTCAGCCTTGATCCGGGCCCAGCGTTTCAGGTCCTCCCAGCGCTTGCGGCATGCCCTCGCGTTCCTGGTGTGCACGCCCACTGTACTGCAGCGCTCACCAATTCTGGCCCACAATCTGGTCCGCGCTGCATTGCTCAGCTGTTCCTCTGGCCCCCCATATAGCTGAGGATATTTCTCTATAACCCCCTCAGATAGCATGTCCAATTCCCTTTCATTGAAAGGGGGTGCTTTCTCTTCATAACCCTCAGCCATTTTGGGGGAAATGAGGTTGATGAGAGCAGCAGGATGTCACAGGATCTTATCGGTGAGAGAGGATGACTCAGAATGAACACTAAATGTCTGTCATCAACTTCTTGTGATGTATTTCCTGTCCCCCACTTCCTGTCTGTGATTTCCTATATGAAAATTAGGCTTCTGGTAAAGTTTCGGAGTTTACGGCCCGAAAACGGACTTTCCGCATGCGCAGAGTACGCTACGCTATCGCAAAGTACTCTGCGCATGCGCAGAATACGCTACGCTAGCGCAAAGTACTCTGCGCATGCGCAGAGTACGCTACGCTATCGCAGATTACGCTGCGCATGCGCAGAGTACGCTGCGCATGCGGAAATTGCGTTTTCGGGCCGTAAACTCCGAAAACTACCCAGAACCCAAATTTCATTTAGGAAATTACAGTCAGGAAGTAGGAGACAGGAAATACATCACAGGAAGTAGTTGTCAGCCATTTTGTGTTCATTCTGAGTCATCCACAACCACAGAACAAATCCACTGCCATCCTATTATTCTGTAGCAGATAACAATGTAATGACTGTGTAAGATTAATTCTTACACATGTAACAAAAGGGAGAACAGACCATGTAATGAGATTTGGGCTGGGACAAGGGGGGAGGGGGGCTGGCACAACATCACACCCCAGTTTACTTCTCAAATGCTTTGCATTATGGTACATGTAGTCCATATTTAGTGATCAACACAAGAGTTGTCTGTTGTGTTGCAGTGTATTAGGGGGTAGCAGTGCTGTACTTCCCAGACACATGGTGGTATATTCAGCCACAACATCATCACTCACGTTGTGGGACCAACATAATTGGTGTATGCTAATCATTTGGGGGCCAACTAGCAAAAATCCTATAGTCATGCACTTTTTACATACAGACTCCCATTGTCAAAAGGTACAGGAGGGTCTCTCCGAACATGTACATCTCATCCTCAGAGTCAATAGACTCCTTGGGAAATCCACTACACTGATTGCTGACATTGGCACATGACCTGAAGCACGGTCAATCTTTTGACTCATGTCAACAGTTGTGGCTGACATACAGTTAGTGTGGTTTGCAAAGTTGTCTCAGGATGGATTTTTTGGACAGAGTGGTAAATATCCATTTTTCATCATTGACAACAGACAGCAAACCACATTTTGTCCATGACACATCAGGTTGCTCACGTGAAAAACGTGGCAACCAGCTGATCACGGACTTGCATACCCTGACCTCGGTTATGTGCAATGGCCCGGTTGCCCGGATTCAGAGCTAGCCGAGGTTCAAGAGGTATCTGTAAGCCATGTGTTAAAGCAATATTGTGCAAGACACAACAGGCCATAATGATCTTGCACACAACTTCAGGGGAGTACGTCAGCACACCCCTGTACGGCTGAGACATCTGAAACGCGACTTCAACAGACCAAAAGTGCGCTCTATGATGGCTCGGGTTCGTATGTGTGCCCGATTGTACCTACGCTGAGGTACAGTGGTTGGATGTCTGTACAGAGTGCATAGCCAGCATCACCTAAGGAGGGAAGATAGGGCAATAGGTTACATTGCCAAATGAAATTTGAACAGAACATGATCTTTTCTTAGTACATGCAGTGTCTGTTGTGACCGTGTATGTGGCTTGGTGATTCTTATTGTAGAATGGTTGTTGATATGAGGTGGCATTCATTCATTACTGGGCTTCTTGACAGGCCCCTTGTGCCACAAGTGCGTCACTTTTCATATGTGATACAGTGACGTACTGGCAGCGCAAGGGTATTGTAACTGAGCCCTTTCATACGCACACATCACTCTTTTAGTACTTGGTACTTACCCAGTAACCACATGTTGCCATATTCTCCCGCAGCCAACCGCCGGGCAAGAGGTGACATACGGAATACGAAGCTGTCATGGGTACTGCCTGGAAACGCTGCATGCACATCTAAGAATCTCCCACTGGCATCACAGACAGCCTGCACATTGATGGAATACCATCGGTGTCTGTTGCAGTATATGTGTGCAATGTGGCGGGGTGGCTGAAGGGCCACATGGGTACAGTCAATTGCACCCAGCACACGTGGGAAGCCGGAGATGCCAAAAATTCCCTAGCTGCCCTTTGTCTGCTGGCCAGTGTATGGGGCATTCGTATGTGAAGGTGGGCTCTAGAATTGATGCAGCGCAGTATCTGATGCAGGCACCGGGACTGGCTAGCCTGGGAGATGCCCACAACATCACTGGTGACCCTTTGGAATGACCCCGTAGCGAAAAAATGGAGGGCAGAAAGGACCTTCAGATAGGCTGGGATTGCATGGGAGCAGCAAGTATGTGAGTCAAGTTCCTCCTCCCAATCACATACCATCTCCAAGATGACTTCTGGAGGGAAGCGGTATCTGGCCCTTACTTCTTCAGTGGACATCGCAAATATGTTGATCCTCTGTCTGAAGATCCTCTCTCTCCTCATCCTCCTCCTCAAGTCTTCTTGCTGCATGGCAAGGGGCAAAGCAACAAATACATTCAGCGACATGTTGAAAGTGTTTCTGTGTGTCTGCTCTGCTTTCATATGTGCAGCAGGGCTGGGATTGGCTGCAGTGTGTCAGATGATTCATCATGGGGGATGGTAGGCAGTTGGACAGGTGTATGGCATTGAGGTAATGCTCAAACGGCCGATATGGTGAGATTCCGGCCCGGGAGCGGAGATTCCGGGCCGGAGGCGGAGATTCCGAACCGGAGGCGGAGATTCCGGGCTGGAGGCGGAGATTCCGCTCTTGTGCCGGAATCTCCGCCAGAGGGCCGGAAATTCCGGCCCGAGTGCGGACATAAAGTTAGGATGTGTAAGTTCATTCTGTGAATACCCATATGTGTAAGTTCATTCTGTGAATACCCATATGTGTAAGTTCATTCTGTGAATACCCATATGTGTAAGTTCAATCTGTGAATACCCAAATGTGTAAGTTCATTCTGTGAATACCCAAATGTGTAAGTGCATTCTGTGAATACCAAAAATGTTGTAAGTTTAGGATTTTGACGTAAGTTAGTTCTGTGAATCAGGCCCACTTTGTGGTTGTACAAAGACACCAAAAGTGATGCATACCAGTGCAAAGTGTTGATTTGGGATTTTAAGTTGTCTAAACATAATGTTCTAAAGCCTATTCTAGACTGAGGCAGACACTTCACATAATAGCACAATCTTGTGTGAGTGGCACAAGGCTGCCAAGTAGTGTCAACGCGTGGGAAGTGAGCCGAGGGTCCATATCTCACTAGATATGACGTTGTCATGCGCTCTCCCTTTCACACAAGGCATCAGAGCATCTTTGGTTGCGGCACTGCCTTGTGTGAAACAATAGTACATTTGCCTCATGTTCCTGTTAAGCAGGTCAAGCTGTCATATTAGAAAAAGAAGATGTTTTTTATGAGCATGGTCGCTATGCTAGGAATTTCAACTGCCCCACTCACTTTACCAAGGAGCCCCTTGGAAGGTGGGCTACCCTGGGCAATTGCCCACTTTGCCCATACCGTCTCTAATAGAACCAATTACAGTAGCACTCATGAAAACAGTGGTTTGTGATGCAGTAAAGCACATGTGCCCTCTGTCGCAGAGGGTATCTATGGAAAAATGTATTAGCCATTGTTACAGAGGCAGGGAACAAAGATCCTGTCCGAAATGCGAAAATCACGCTTGAAAGTCTTTGCTAGGCGTAGTTCTCAAGCGTCCCTTTTAGAACGTTCCCGAAGCCCTGTTCAGCTGAAATGCGGAAAGCTGGCAAGATATTGCAAAATGCTGACAAATGAAATACTTCACATGGGCACGACCCTCCTTTATGAGAAATAAGTGCTTTGGGTGGCTCAGGTGACCCGGAAAAAGAGTGCGTCCGAGTCGATTTCCCTAGAACTAATGGGGCTTCTTTAAACACTTCCCGGTTCTAAGGAAAGGGAGCCGGCGTGTCGAAATGAAGTTTTATAGACCTTTCTTATGAAGTGTGGCATTTCTGAAATTATTTGATGTGCAAGAGCGACTGCATTAGTCGAAAGCTGTGCTTGAGTAATTTCTCCCGTAAGCCCGGGCTCTGAGAGTATTGCATTCGGTGTCCTCCTTATTATTAGCGCTGTAGGGCAATGTGTAGCTGGCAAGAAGTATATTACAATCATAAAATGAACAGAGGCGCGTCACTTTCCGCAGTGGTCGCGCCTGCTACTGGAATGGGGAGACGGCAATTCTCTTATTGTGTGATCACACTGCCTGCATAGGGCCGGCTCCCTGTTGTGACTGCTTCTCACATAAAGTAGAGCTGCTGTTTTTATCAAAAATGTGATTTTTCAAACTAAACTAACGTATCAAAATATTGACACTTTTTTCATATATTATTCCCTCAGCTGCTGAGGATTTTTCACCCTGATTGTGGTGAGTCAGCCCCCTTTTTTGATGTTTGGGCCAATTTGCGCTTAAGCCTTAATAACTTTTTTCAACAAAAGGTATCCAGACCGAATTTGCATTCTTTTTTCCTAAATGTTGAAGAATCTAAAGGTAATCAGGGTTTGTAGATTCTCCTGGGTGGAATTGAGAAATTAGCCAAAGTATAGCAGAATGTTGATTTTCGATAAAAGGCAAAATAAGTGCAGTTCAAGAAAGTATACATATTTTTTTCTAGCACCATCAAATAGTTTGCACTTCTAAGATAACCATATTCCCATCTTTCAGAAACCAATAGAGTTGTAAAAAACACCACTTTTTAACATTTTGCATTTTTCTAAGTAGTAGTCGATTTCTCCTGTTGTTTGTGTTTCTACCTACTTGCAGTCTGTGGTTGAAGCTGCTGTGAAATCCGTGGGAGAACTGTAAAAGCTATTAATTTCAGAAAGAGCACAAGATTCAGAATTTCGCAATGGGTTATTTGTCTTGTTTGCTCATGTTTTTACCATAAGAAAATAATCACTTCAATTAAAAAACAAAAACACAATGAAAATAAGTAGAAAAAATACAAATCTGTGACATTCTTCATCAAAATATATTTTATTAATATTGTATAGCACACAGTAAACAACGTACAATGGTCACCTAATCACTGCTCGTTACATACATAAAATAAACTCTAAGGGGCATATTCACAAGGACTCATCGCCGATTTATCCCCACCTCAACGAAACAAAAGTGGAGATAGATTTAACTCCCCATTCACAAGCGTGTGCAAACTGCAGACATCGCCAGTATTCCCACGATAACTTCCCCCAAATCTATCTCCATGGGTGACACCAACAACTAACCCTAATGAGATGCAGAGTAGGCGTTCCCGTGCAAAAAAACACAAAAACACCACTACACCACTTTCACAACGAACTGCCAGATCTGCGATGCGAGTCAAAACCACGCGATAAGCCGTGGTAGCAGCATGTATTTAACACCTGCCTCATGCTGGTGTAAAGCAGGACGACTACCTGCAGCAGGCAACGGAGCCCCGCACACAGCCACACCCGAAGAACAACCTACGCCATGGAGCTCCTCATCATGAAGCTCGGAGCCCCAACAGGGCCACAACACCCACCACCACCGCCCCCAGGACCGCCACCATCCCCAGGACCCGGACCCGCACGCCCCCCCCCCCCGGACCACCACAGAGGCAGCGCAGAGTAAGACAGCCGACCTACCGAAAATGCACCAGTCTCACAGACCTAACGCCCGAGGAAGTCATTGCCCACTACAGGCTCAAAAGGACAACCATCCTCCGTATCATGACCCACATCGGCCACAGGTTGACGGTCCCAACACAGCGGACCACCAACATCCCTCCGCAGACAAAGCTGCTGGCTGTGCTGCACCTGTTGGCCTCTGGTACCTTCCAACCAACAACTGCCAGAGTCAGAGGAGTCTCACAGCCAGCCCTATCCAAGTTCCTCACACCTGTCCTGGATGCCATCATCAGCTTCATACCCCAGTACCTTCACTTCCCCCACACTGCGCAGGAACAGCTGGAGACCAAGCAAGGCTTCTACGCCATTGCTAGCTTCCCACACGTGTTGGGGGCCATTGACTGCACACATGTCCCACTTGTGCCCCCTGCGGATACTGCACACCACTACTGCAGCAGAAAGCACACGCATTCCATCAATGTGCAGGCAATAGTGGACCACCGGGGAATGTTCACCAATGTCGTCGCAAACTACCCAGGCAGTGTGCACGATTCCTACATCTTCTGATGGTCCATCATCAACCAGCGCTTCCAGGATGGCACATATGGGACTGGTCTGCTCATTGGTAAGTACCATATCTACACACCACACACCTCAAAGCCACCATCACACAACGCACAACTGTGGGAATGCACACATGACCAAACCACATACAACATGTCAATCAACATTCCCACCTACCAGACACAACAACACAACTCCATTGGGATCCTGGGCTTCCCATGTACACAAGCCAGCTATATCATGGCACCACAGCCACACAACAGCTGAACATGTGGAGATGCGGAAAGCAGGCATGTGTGAAGGATGCAAGTGACCCATGAATGGGAATGTACACAACGACAAGTGAGGCGTGAATGTGCTGGACAGACCTGGGTATGCAAACCACAGATATGTCCATGCAGACATCAACTGCTGGTGTCTGGAGAGTAGTGAACAGTGGACACAACCATTTCACCCCAGGCCGTGGGTCAGATCGTGGAAATGTCGCTCGCTGCGTCCCCCCCTGTGTGCGTGAGCGTAGTGGGTTGGCCCGGATTACACCAGGCCTGCGCAGGGGTGTGGACAAAAACCCTGTGGCGCATAGCGTGGTGCTCTCCCAGAAAGGCCAACGTCACTGCCAGGGCGGCGCCTCTCAGTCCGCCACGAGGCCGACGCCGTGAGCAGTGGGGCCTGCGAGCCTGTGCGCCTGCTGCACCCCAGGACGCTGATACCCAGACCAGGCCTGCCTGCCCCAGCGCTCCAAGACCGCACTGCCACCTGCCGACACCGTCGTGTGTCAAAGAGGACCCACCACGTGCCGGTGCTAGCTCCAAGACCCATGCCCACGACCTTGGCAGCCTCCTCAGGCCATCGCTGTCCTCCATGACACAGGCCTCCAGGAGTCCTCATTCGTTGACATACTCCACCGCTGCAGCCGGGCTACACTGCAGTCCAGTATGTCCCACATCTTGAACTGAGTCATCATTAATGAATGGCAGAGTTCATGCCAGTGTATGCAGGGTGAGGAGTGAGAGGAAGATGCGTCTCAGTCCGGTGGAAACACAGATCACCTTTACGGAGGAGGTCAACCAGTAGCAAGGACTGACCTGGTGACACTAACCCTGTGCGCCGTGAGTGACCGTCAGCCTCCGGCCGAACATCGTTGGTGTCTGAGCCTGTGGCCTGGGGGTTGTCATCAGCAACGGGCAGGTACGGGCTTGGTGTTTGGCATAAGTCTGTGGCATTCATATCCGCCATGTTGCCGAACACAGCTGGCATGTGCCCTCTGCATCATGCCGTGGGGGTACACCTCCCATTCTCCCTGAGACACTCCGCGGAAACCACCTCTGATACATACGAGACCCTGCTCTGCCCTCATGACCCTACCCCAGTCTCCCGCAAGTCAGCGTCCCGTGGCGGTAGGCCCGTGTCGACCGCTGTGCTTCCGGGGCCACTAACTCTGTGCGACTCAAGACATGCTCCCTTGTTGTTCGGACATTGCATTTCTGAGTGCCTGATGACTGTTGGAGTTGTTGCCAGCACCAGCTACTCCCTGAGGGCTGGCTTACACTCACCCCACACACAGCCAGCACATGCGTCACTGGACTAGTGGGCCTGCCATCACATCGTGCCGAACCAAGTATTGACTCTTTTCTCTCTGCACTGTCACAGGTGATCAAGGATATGCACTCTGCCCTTGGATGATGACACCCCTCCGAGACCCGAACACACCCGCCCAGAGGCAGTACAATGCGGCCCACATACGCACCAGGGGCATCGTTGAACGCACATTTGGCGTGTTGAAGTCACGTTTCAGGTGCCTGGACGGCACAGGTGGAAAGCTCCTGTACAGCCCAGCCATCGTGTGCAAGATGATCGTTGCATGTTGTGTGTTGCACAACATCTGTGTACGCACCATTGCCCCATGGATCCAAGTTCCAGAAGTACCGGACGATGATGAGGACGATGGGGCAGGTGGCCCACATCCCACAGCAGCTGCGGCAGGAATGGCCCGTAGGAACACCATCATTAACAATTTCTTCTCATGAGCAAGTCACATTGTGGCTGTCCCTGGCAAACATGGGACAGTTCAAAATGTCCACAAGCACAGCATGTCTGAATAAATATTATTTGCAGGTTTCAGGTTGTACTTGTACATTGTCATGTCACAGTTTCCTGCTGTGCCAGATGTGATTGGCCATTTTGTGCACATATGCGGCACCAGTTGTGTCCTGTGTTCTGTTGTGGAGGTGTTGCTGTTCGTCCCAGGATGTTGTCAATGTCGAGGTGCACTTATTCTTATGTACGTATGCTGCGCGGTGGGTGAGTCGCTCCTGCGGCTCTGATTTGGCTGCCACTTATCCCTTTCATGGGGTGTGCCTTTCAGTTCTGTGCTTCCACAGTGATAAGATGTTGCAGACTTGGGTGACTTGTGCTCTTTGTCGAGTTGTGGCTCTTGGGCATGGTTTGTCTGCAGATGTGTCATTGATGTCAGGGGTTGTTTGTGCAGGTGGTTGTGTCCGAGTGTGACCTGCTCCTTTTTGGTTGTGGTCCGCACCCAGCCACCTCAGGGTCGTCCCGTGTACATTGTCATGATGATTGGCCTGCAGCCAAGCTACTCATCATGTGGTGTCTCTTGCATTGTCAGTGTGGCTGACGTATGTGCATGTTTGCTTTGTTTCACACGTGTGGATGTGTTGGTTGTGTGATTGTTGATGTGTTGGGTGGGTGACCCTTTGGGCACATGGTGTACGTGGGACTACTTGGTGTTTGTGTGTGTGCTGAGGTGTTCCCTTGGGATCAGGGACATGGTCCTGAGTCATTGTGAGTGTGCAGTGTGCTCTGCTGGATTGCACATTTGTGCCATTGTGGCCATCTCCCCCTGTCCCCCCACTCCCTGGTCGGTACGCCCCCTGTTGATGTGGTGTCGGGTCATGTTGGGCAGTGTCCAGATCCCCAACTCCTGTCACCGTCTCCCGACTGATGACTGTGGCCACCATCTTCTCCATGTCATTCAGCTCCTGGTGTTCTGCTGGCCCCCCTCCTCCGAGGTGCGTTGCTGCTTTCGTGTTGGCAGCGAGTTTCTGCTTGGTTTTGCCATTCACATCAGTCCTGCCCGTATGGTCCTCTTCCATTGTCCTCTCGGCGCTACGACGGCATTCACATGGTCCGAGAGGGTGTGCCATCTTTGCCTCTTTGTTGCCAATGACACGTTGGAGGTGACGTACAGTTGGTGGTGGTGTTCTATCTCATCCGTGGAGATAATCGGGTTTTCCTGGGGACTGTACCCCGTCTTCCTCTTCTTCTTCTCATTGCCCTTCCACGGGCCCTGGATTCCTGGGTGTTCCTCCGTGGGGATTGTGGGGTTCATGTTGTCCTCTGCAGTCGGTCGGGTGCATCCGTGGTACTCCGCAGTTGATTTCCTTTTTAGTGGCATTTTCCGTACGCTGTTCTTGTGCTTTTTCCCGCATTACGCATGGGTATTGCTGGCCTCTCGCTGGTTATCACTGTTTTATTATCGCGTTTGGACCCATCGCGTCTTTTTACGCGTTGGGGTTTGTGTTTTTATCGCCGTCGCGGTGGTTGTATCGCGGACATTGGCCGCGGTTTCGGGAGACTATCGCATGGTACCGCCGTGTTGTGAATTCCACGTTAACACGGGGTTATTTTCCTGCGATAGACTGCGATGTGTAAAGTTGCGTTAACATTTTT
Source organism: Calotriton arnoldi (assembly GCA_963921515.1). Lineage (NCBI taxonomy): Eukaryota > Metazoa > Chordata > Amphibia > Caudata > Salamandridae > Calotriton > Calotriton arnoldi. Next base: position 102,975 of record CAWUFW010009574.1, on the reverse strand, counting down.
TGGAGATGTTTAGCGCACGTTCTTGTGAATATACCCCTCAGTATCTTGAAGTAAATATACCATAGACATACTGCAAACATCATTATTCATGAGAGTAATTCCACCAAGCTCCCCACGCTTTTTTATGTTTCTGAGGGGACCACCTAGATCTATAAACAGACTCTTCCATGTTGGCACACCCATCCATACCACGAAACCATTCCACAAGCAAGAGGAGCCTCTCCGGTTGCCAGTGGTGTACAATGTCTCTCTTGTCAACTAGCAGCCCCATTGCCACAAGAAGCCTAGTCACATGGTGACCACCTTATTTGTACATCAGGCCCAAGATGCCCATTTGTGCCTCAGGTTCCACTTCTGTGCCCACAATCCTGGACAGAATCCTATATATAGATGCACAGTATTGTTGCATAACATTCCATCCCCATATTGTATGTTAGAAAGTCCAAATTCAGATCCTCAGTGCAGGCAATGCGGCTCTAGACCAATCTTCATTCTGCTCAGTCTAGATGGTCTATTGTAAATATGATGCGGATAGTTTAATTGAATAATTCTCATTCACGTAGAGACCACAAGGAACCTAGGGGCCATTCTTGCCTCTGCCCAATCTGCATCGTCTAGTGGCCCCATGACCTGAACATATCTATCCCCCAAGGCCTGCAAGGGTTCTGTGGTCTTGTGAACTAGTAAACAATAGATTTGCGTTAAATCATTGTAACATTCGCCTCTAAAGGGCTGTGTTGAGCTAGAGTGGAAGTATCCTTCATATGTGGTTCCAGGGCATGGCACAGTTGTAGATATAGGAAGAATTGTGACTTATGTATGTTATAGGAGTCAGCTAGATATAAGAATAAATTAATGTGATTGCTTACATTTTAGACCTGACAGAATTAGGGTAATCTTCCCCTCAACAATTTTCCTGCCTTCTCCACTTTTTCTGACCTCGTTTTTGCTGGCTTTAGGACTCCGTGCACTATACCACTGCTAATGAGTGCTAAAGTAATTCTGCTCTCTCTCCTAAACATGGTTATATTGGCTCATCCCCAATTGGCATATTTAATTTACTTATAAGTCCCCAGTAATGTGCACCACATGTGTCCAGGGCCTGTAAATTAAATGCTATTAGTGGGCCTGCAGCACTTGTTGTGCCACACACTTAAGTAGCCCTCTAACCATGGCTCAGGCCTGTCACTACAAAGCCTATATTTGCAGTTTTACACTGCCATGTCGACCTGGCAAAATAAACCTTTTGCCGGGTCTAAACCTTCTCTTTTTATACATATAAATCACCCTTAAGAAAGGCCCTAGACAACCCAGAAGGTAGGGTGCAATCTATTTAAAGGTCAGGACATGTACTTTTAGGTTTTACATGCCCTGGTAGTGAAAAACTCCCAAAGTCATTTTTTGCGACTTCAAGGCCTATCTCTCCCATAGGATATTATTGGGATTATCTTATTACTTTTTATAAGTGTATTTTACAAGTGGGAAGAGATACAAACCCCAAGTCTGGTGTCTCTGGAATCATAATTTAAAATCCTAACTTATGATGAAGTCAGATTTTAAATTAGAATTCAGGAGATGCCAATTTTAGAAAGTTGGCATTTTCCTTTGCTCTGATACACATCTGGGGAGGGTGGCAGCTGGGTCTTGTGTATTCTGCTAGAAAGCCACACACAATGGGAACTTAAGTGTGACTTGATGGGACATCCTGGCAAGATGGGAGGGAGGAGTTAGACCCAGCCTCACTTACACCTGAATTGGATGTATCCTGTCCCCACACAAAGGGCTGCTTTTCCCCCTGTAGTGAGTCTGGAGACAGGGCAGGAATGGAGGACCTCTGTGCGCTCATCTCTGAAGTCTCCCCCACTTCAAAGGCCCAACTGGGTTTAAGTACTGCACCTCTGACACCATGACTTCAGTACACTTCTGGGCCTGTGAAGACTCTGCTGGGAAGACGAACTGCTGTGCTGTTCAAGGACTGCCACTCAGCTGGACTGCAGCTTTGCTGAACTCCTGCCTTGCTGAGTTGCCCTGCTGCCTGCTGTTCCCCTGCCAGGGTGAGAAGGACTCGACCTGCATCACTTGAACCCAGAGTGACTCCAATGACTAGCTGGCTGGCCTCCTGATGTGAAGTCTCCAGACCATAAAAGGCCTCCAACTTTCCTGCTTCTGCTCCTGGACTCTGCCATCAGTGAGACTGCCCTCCCGAGTGGTGCCACCTCAGTCCTGGACCCTAGTAAGTGAGGCCTAAGGTGTCTGCTTCAGCAAAACCTACGCATCTTCTATTGAACCGGTGCTTGGGCGCCATTGCATGTATCAGAACTGGCACATCACCCTGGTGGCATGGATCGGAACTGGAGCAACACTCCTGTTGCGTGGATCGTGCCAGTGCATCACTCCTGTTGAATGACCAGAACCGGCGCATCGCCTCTGCTGAGTAGATCCGCCCTGACACATCACCTTCAGAACCACCACTGCACAAGGTCTCCACATCTCCATCAATGGCATCCTCGACGACAACAATGAATCTCCACATCGCAACTCTTCTTTTATCTGAGCTTATGCATCATCGCTGCCGCACGGATCAAGACCAGCGCATCGCCCCTACTGCGTGGATCAACACTGACACATTGCTTTGGCAGTGGCCTGCATCTTTGACATCGACGAAGCCAGGATCAAGGTACTTTTGTTCAGCGGGTCCAACTCGGTGCCTGTATTCGGTCCGTGCTCAATTGCAGTCGGTCTGAACTTTTGACTTTGTCCTGCTCCGGCGCAACCAGAACTCCTAAGTAAGGCTTATTGCTTTCAAGCACTATTTTTCAGTTTTTTAACCCAAGTTCTACTTATTGGATTTTTGTCATTTTGGTCTTGTTTTATTTATTAAATTAAGTTCTATGTTTCTAACCTGGTGTGGAATCTTTTTGTGTTGTGTTTTCACTGTTTTACTGTTTGAGGAGTTGCACAAGTACTTTGCACATTGCCTCTAAGTTAAGCCTGGGCACCGGTGCAATTAGATGTCGGCAACCGAATGCCAAGGTTGCAAGTCCTAAAGCAAGCTCAAGCCTTTTCAATGCACTGCTAGACACTCCAGGTCCTTTTATCTCACTCTTGCATGCTCTCGCTTTCTTCCTTTGTCACGGGTTTCTGTCTTTCTCGTCCTCTGTCTTTCTGCTTTGTTTGTTTTCCCCTCTCTTGCTCTCATTAGTACCTGATGAGGAGAAATAAGTGCAGGCCCCCAGAAATGAGTGCCGATGGCCCCACCAGCAACCACCAGTCTGTCTATATGTATCGCAACACCAAACTGGTAGTAGGTGGACTGGGTGCCAGCTCGTAATCAGGCGAGGCACAAAGAAATAGATAGAGCTACCGGCGAGGGTGGAGAAGACGAGTGCAGATGTGGGGGCGAGTCAATGTTTGTTTTATTTGTGATTCTTCTGCAGGCGTCCTGTCTCGGGAGGTGCCAACACCTCATACAGAAAGTAATGGCACGAGGAAAGGGAGCTGGAGCAAGAAGATTCCCGATAGGAAATTGATGCATCAAAATATATCGCACCGGAATGAGAGCGTAAGCCACCCTTGCTAAAGTAATGCCTGATTAAAACTGTATGGATATTGCAACAAGCTATTGAAACATTATAGAAAGTCTTCACAGAAATATAAGTTATGCCTTTCCATAGAGAACTATTGTTCTGCTGCACATCGGCATATTTAAAAAGCCAATCCTACTGTGTCATTCACTGTAGAATACGTGTTCTTTACAGAAGAAGTAACATCTGGATATAGAGGCTGTCTTTGGAGTAGGAACAGCGTCTATGCATTGTTACATTTAGTGAATGTAACACCAGAAGTTGCCACAAAATAGTTATTGTGATCTCGAAAGGAATGCAGAAGAAATCGAAAACATTAAAGTTTATTTCTTGCTACATATGGATAAGATGTTGTCGATTTGTACTTTTTTTAATTACATTACTATATCCTGACAGGGGCTGTTATTTTGTCGTGCATCATTTGCATGTCTTAAATTCCAATCAAGGGGTTTGACCTTCCGAATTTTTTTGTTCTTTTATAAAATATAAAAAAAAACGTTATTAAGGTGTTCTCGTATATAGGCATGCTTCAACCTGAAAATAATAAAGTATTTTACATAGAAGTGTATTGCTGTTCAAATTTAATGCCTTTAGGAAGAAACTTTTAATTTGTAACAGTTTTTATGATGGTTATAGCTAAGACCGTATGATAGAATTCAAATATGTAGTGTTATTTGTTTACCCTTCTGGGTAGCTACGTTTAGAAATTAGCATATAAAGTAGAACATTTGCTAAATAGACCTTATTTTGCTAGGAAAGATACACTTTTTACATGAATAACTCTGCTGTTATTGCCGTTTGGTGCCAGCATGTCTTGGCATTGGGCTACCGTGTGGACAGACACACCCGTCCAAAAAAACAGTTTTGCACTAGGCCCTCAGTGGCACCGGCACTAGTGTCTTATATGAAATCTGCTAAAAAAAAAGCTGATTAGCATGGCACCGGCACCAGTGTCTTATATGAAACACGAAGAAGGTGCCACATCCTGCAATTATTTTAATCAGGCTTCCTCCACCCAATGTCTACCACTGAAACAACGACTAGTGAGGTGGTTGTTGGACCATTATAGAGCCTACACCAAGTAGGCCCAGTGCTAAATTGAGCCAGTGGCTGCAGGTGGGTCCCATCAGCATTTTTTGGGGGGGACCACGCCTTATTTTTCCATCATTAGACATAGACCCAGAACAAGAGAGAGAAAGACAGAAATGGGGGGGGCGGGGGGGGGGAGAGGAAGAGAATAAGGGAAAAACAATGATGCAGGAATAAAGCAGGAATGAGAAAGAACCTGCAAGAGTAGGATAAACAGGCAGTGACTGTGGGTGGTGAATAAAAGAGGTATGAGGTGGAATCAAGATTAGACAGCCTAGGTATATTGCAACTCCAACATATGACAGGACGGCAGCATTTTCTGAGAAAGCGTTTGGGCACCAGCACTTAATATTTTACAAATTAAGCAACCTCGTCCGTCTCCCTCGTCACAGTAACCAAGGAGCACCCCATGATCCGGACACAGCATTCACCCAATTCAAAAGGTCCTCACCCAAGATGGTCGCCCGGCAGGAAGTACCTGCCACCTGACCTATAAGGGTGGGACCAAGACAGGAAACATCCTGTTTTTTTCTCTGTGTTCCGGCTGGAACACCCTTCTACTTTCTACTGTACGGGGCGGTTTGTAACTCCGGCTCGGTAAGTATTGTTTTTGTTTTTACATTTTCGGGGTCTGCTATAGCGTCCCTGTTTGTCTTATGCATCCGCCGCTCCCCTGGGGCGGCGGTTTTGCTTTGCACCGCTCCCGCGCCGAGCGATGGGAGCGGCTGCCTTTCATGTTTGCATCTAGTGTTCTCGATTTGCGCACATGGGTGCTTTAGCTTATTTGTGCGGCCACTGATCCCACGCTGAGCGCTGGGAGCAGCTGCCTTCCTCAGCTTGTCCGCCCCCGCGCTGAGCGTCTGGGGAGCGGCTGTGATGCCTTGTCTACCGCGCTTCCGCCTGTGCGCTCCGGTGCGGTTGTTGCCTGTAATACCTTCTGGGTTTCTTGTAGGCTTACCTGCTCCCTGCTTCATGGCTGCCTTTCGCCTGCTCTTGTCCTCGCGGGGCGGTTTCTGAGCTATTTTTGAGTCCGTTTCCTGAATTAGGGAGTGGAGCCGGTTGCTTGGCAACGGTGTTCTTGCCCTTTTTAAGGTTTTCCCCTCCTTCTTTCTGAGTGTGTTTGTGTCAGTATGGAGGGTACACGCTCTGGGAAACGTCCTCGCCGGTCTTCTGATTCGGATCCAGTGGCCCATCAGCCTGCAGGCATGGACCTTGATGTGCTCCAGTCCATGATTGATAGGGCTGTGACTTCTGCTTTGGCGGCTCGAGATGGCCCGGTGCCTCTGGTTCCTAGGGGTCCTTCTCTGCCTGATCCTGCCTCTGAGGGCTCAGATGATGAGCAGCGTGGCCGCTTTGTTAAGGGCGCCAAGTTGAAGGAAGTCCTCACGCACTTAAAGGACAATTTGGCTTTCCCGTCTGTTGCTCCTCTGGCTGAGGATGAGGATTATTTCTCCCAGTACCGCCGTAGGGAGCCTGACGCCCTTCCTGTTCACAAGGCTGTCAGGGGTCTTCTATCTCGTTAGTGGGCTGATGTTTAAAAGGCTGGTTTCCCACGGTTCCTTGCCAAGAAATATCCTCTCCAAGACTTTCTGTCTGAGTTTCCTCCTAATGTTAAGGTGGATTCTCTCATGGTGGGTCTGGCGTCCAGTGGTTCAATTATATCTGAAGACGCCTCTCCTAGTGACCCGGTGGATAAGAAGGTGGACGGTGCTGCCAGGCGGGCCTACTCCGCTGCTAACTTTTCAATCCAGGCGGGGGCCTATGCCTCGTATGTTGTGCAATCTCTGCTTCATGATTTTCAGGTCCTGTCTGAGGCCCTCCAACAGGGGGAAGACGTTAATCCCCGTCTGTCCCTTATGGAGCAACAGGTTCGTTTGTTATCTGACATCTCTTTTGACTCTCTGTCTGCTGCTGCTGCCATTTCTGGCTCCATTATATCTGCTCGCCGGAACATTTGGATGCGCTCCTGGAAGGTGGATGCTTCTCAGAAGGCCCTTCTTTCCCACTTGCCCTTCGATGGTGCCAAATTGTTTGGGTCTCGGCTTGAGGATCTCCTTAAGAAGTCTGTGGAAGATCGTAAGCTTCTGACGCCTCTACATCCTCCTCTGAGGGGTCGGGGCTTTGGCTACAGGCGTGCTTTTGGGAATCCCCCGTCTGCTGTGAGGGGTTCCTCCCAGCCCTTTCGCGGGAGGGGTCGTGGCCATGGCACCCCCTTCTCTGCCAAGTCCCGGCAACAGCCTGCTGGTCCTGCCCTCCCTGATGCCTCTGCCAAATCCTGACTATCTGGCGGTGGGCGGCCGGATTGGTCTGTTTTCTTCCGCTTGGGCTCTCGACGTCACCGATCCCTGGGTTCTTCGCCTGGTGGTAGAAGGATATTCTATCGTCTTCTCTTCTCCTCCGCCAGATCTTTTTGTCCCCACTCCCACTCCTCGGAATCCTCTGAGGCTGCTGGGGTTGCGTCGGGGGATCCAGGATCTTCTCCGGAAGGGTGCCATTGTGCCTGTTCCCGAGCCAGAGATGGGGCAGGGTTGCTACTCCCTGATGTTCCTGGTGCCGAATCCGTCTGGGGACTTTCGCCCTATCTTGGACCTCAAGACCGTGAACCTCTATGTGCCTTACCAGAGGTTCAAAATGGTGAGTTTGCAGCGGATACTGCCACTTGTTTCCTCTGGGGCCTTCCTGTCATCCCTGGACCTTTTGGATGCTTATTGCCACATTCCTGTGCATCCCCTCTCCCAGCGTTATTTGCGGTTCTTTGCCCTGGGTCAGCACTTCCAGTTTTGTGTTCTCCCCTTTGGGTTGGCTTCTGCACCTCGGGTATTTACTAAGGTCCTGGCTCCCCTGTTGGGTATTTTGCATACTCAAGGGGTGCTGTTGTTTCCTTACCTGGACGATTGGTTAATCTCTTCCTCGTCTTTTCTTAAGGCCCTGGAGGATGTGGCGCTGGTACGGCTTTGCCTGGAGTCTCACGGGTTCCTGGTGAATGTCAGCAAGTCCCACCTCTTCCCTTCACAGGAACTTGAGTTCATCGGAGCTCTCTTCAACACCAGGTTGGGGTTGGTGTTTCTGCCTCCAGATCGCCAGCTCCGTCTCCGGTCTCATCTGGAATCCCTCCTGTCGAAGTCTTCTGCCTCCGCACGGACCTGGTTGCGGGTTCAGGGAGACATGGCTGCCTCTCTCTTCCTGGTCCCTTGGGCTCACAGACACCTCTACCATCTGGTGTATCACCTTCTGTCCCACTGGGATCCGATGTCCCTGGACTACGAAGCCCCTGTTCCTGTGACTCCTGCCGTGTCTCTCCTGCTGCAGTGGTGGTTGGTGCCGGAAAACCTGGCGAGGGGTGTTCCCCTAGATCCTCCCCTTCCCTGTACCCTGATCACCGATGCCAGCCCTTGGGGTTGGGGTGCCACCCTCGGGTCTCTCTCTGCCCAGGGTGCTTGCTCTCCCGCGGAGAGCTGGATGTCCTCGAACTGGAAAGAACTGGCTGCTGTCTTCAAGGCTCTCGTGCACTTTGCACCTCGCCTACGGGACTTGTGGGTTCAGGTCCGGACGGACAATCAGGTGGCTTGTGCCTACTTGAACCATTTGGGGGGCACTCGCTCTCCTGGCGGATCAGATTGGGTCTTGGGCGGAGGACAATCTGCTGGGTCTGACGGCTGTCTATCTGCCGGGGAGGGAGAATGGGCGTGCGGATCAGCTGAGTTGCATTCTTCCTTCTTCTGTCTCTCTGTCCCTGTCTCCTCTGGTCTTTCAGGAGCTGTCGGAGAGGTTCGGGAGGCCCTGGTTGGATCTCTTTGCGTCCCCTCAGGATGCTCTTCTGCCGAGGTTCTGCGCCCTTCTGCCTTGCGTGGAGGCGTGGGGGGTGGATGCCCTGAGTTTCCCTTGGCCTCGGGGTCTTCTCTATGCCTTTCCTCCTTTTCCCCTTCTCAGCAGGGTTCTGGCAAAGATCAGGTCGGAGAGGGTGTTGGTGCTGTTGGTGGCTCCCCTTTGGCCTTGCCAGTCTTGGTATCCCCTCCTTCTTCGTCTGGCGGTTGCTCCTCCTTGGAGGTTCCCGCTGTCACCTGCTCCTCTCCGCTTTCCTCGCCTGTCTCGTCAGGCTCTCAGCCAGTTGGCGTTGGGGGTTTGGAAATTGAAAGGCGTAGGCTAGTCTCCTTGGGTTGTTCCTCTGCTGTGGCGTTATCTATCCAGAATTCTCGTAAGGGCAGTATCCTTAAGGTTTACGAGCGCCACTGGCGGAATTTCTCCGCTTGGTGTTGTTCCCGGGGGTTTCTCCCTGATTCCTGTGAGGGGGGTTCTGTCCTTGATTTCCTCCGGGATGGGTTTTTGCATAGGCTGTCGGTCTCTACACTCCGCAGCCAGTGGTCCGCCATTAAGGCTCTCCGGGGGTCCTCTCTCATTCCCTTTGAGTCTTTGGCTTCGCGCCTTCTGCGCAGTTTCTTCCTTCGGCGGCCTGTCGCCGCTTCTCCTGTCCCTCCCTGGGATCTTCCCTTGGTCCTTCATGCCTTGCAGGTTTCTCCCTTTGAGCCTCTGCCTTCACTCTCTCTGGAGTTTCTCACCCTGAAGGTTTGCTTTCTGGTGGCCATTACTTCTGGCCGTCGTTTGGGGGAACTTGGGGCCTTGCTTTGTCATCCTCCCTTCTTACGTTTTTTTCCTGACAAGGTGGTCCTTTGTCCTGACCAGGCTTTTCTTCTCAAGGTTTCCTCGGCTTTTCATTTGTCACAGGATATTGTCCTGCCTGCCTTTTTCCCTTCCCCTTCTACAGATGAGGAAATTCGGCTCCATTCCCTGGATTTGACCAGGGCTCTGGTGATCTACCTGGAGCGTACTGCCTCCTTTCGCCAGGTGGATTTTTTGTTTGTTACCTTTGGTGTTGCCCGGCAGGGTCATCGCCCTACCACGGCCACTCTTTCCCGTTGGGTTCGTTCCACTGTCTCCCTGGCCTACCGGCATTCGGGTGTGTCCCTTCCCCCGGTCATTCAGGGTCAGTCTACCCGAGTTTTGTGTTCCCCCTGGGCTTCCTTCAAGGGGGCTTCCCTGAAGGATCTTTGTGCTGCGGCTACCTGGTCCTCCCCTCACACTTTCGTTTCCCATTATAGATTGAGAATGGGAGAGGTTTTTTCTGGGCATTTTGGTTCCGCTGTCCTTGTGGCTGTCCACTGATTGTGTTTCTTGTCTGCATTGAATAAAATTCTTTTTTTTCTGGCTTCTTTGGTGTCTGTTCCTTGTTTGTCTTGAGCTTGGGTATACGCTCCTTGGTTACTGTGACGAGGGAGACGGACGAGGTTGGTAATGACTCGGTTACTTACCGGTAATGTTCATTCCTCCGAGTCATAGTCTCCCTCGTCACAGTCATATTCCCTCCCGCCCGCCCTTGCTGGTGGGGGGACGAACATTGGTTTTTTGCTTTATATTTCAGGATGTTTCCTGTCTTGGTCCCACCCTTATAGGTCAGGTGGCAGGTACTTCCTGCCGGGCGACCATCTTGGGTGAGGACCTTTTGAATTGGGTGAATGCTGTGTCCGGATCACGGGGTGCTCCTTGGTTACTGTGACGAGGGAGACTATGACTCGGAGTAATGAACATTACTGGTAAGTAACCGAGTCATTTTCTGAGAAAGCGTTTGGGCACTAGCAGTTAATATTTTACAAATTAAGCAATGAGTGGGTCCATTACTGCAACTTTAGCTGTCTGAAGAACTCAACACTGTTGATCACAATGTATTTATCTAGAGTATTCCCTATTATATATTAATTTATTCCATGGTCTTCTTTCAGATCCATCAGATAGATGAATTCAGTAATCAATGGAATAGCCAGGATCACCCCCCACCAGTCACTTGCAGTGTCTCTCAAGGCTTCAACCCACACCGAATAATTTACAGTCTTTACAAGGAAACTCTAAGGGCCATGCAGGCCAATTGAGGAGTGGTAGTACTGGATTGGTCAGTTAATGATAGATAAACCAACATCTAACATACAGTGTTGTCAGTAAAAAAAAAGAATAATGCCAGAGATTCCGTTTTATCCTCTTCTAGATGTCAGTGTCTGCTTCATGTAGAGCCCTCCAAGATTGAAGATTTCCATTCATCAATATTCAAGATGCAAAGATCAAATTCAGACCACTGCCAAGGTTCTAGAAAGCTGCTTCCACACACTTGTGCCCCGTACAACCTATCCTGACTTTCATATAAAAAAAATCAACCAATCAATCAAACAAGACTTATGAAGGATGGCTAATCACTCGTGAAGGTATCCAGGCACTGAGAACCTGCTGCTTAGGGAGGGCTCAGTTGAACAGCCAGGTCGTGAGTCCCTTCCTGAATTCCAACAGAGAGGATGAGGTCCGGATGTGAAGGGGGAGGTCATTCCATGACTTTTCAGCAAGGTAGGAGAAGGAGCATCATCCACTGTTATTTGGCGATGCGTGGAGTGTGAGCAAGGGAGGTGGAGTGCAGGTGTCTAGAGGTCTAGTGGAAGTTCAGGTGGTGGTTGATGTATGCTGGTCCTTGGTTGTGTAGGGCTTTGTAAGTATGGATCAACATCTTGAATTGACATCTCTTCTGAATGGGGAGCCAGTGGAGCTTCTTGAGGTGGGGGGTGATGTGGGTTTGCTTTGGGAGGTTGAGGATGAATCTGGTCACTGAATTCTGTATGGTGTGCAGTCTCTTCAGGAAGTGCGAGGGGACATCTATGCAGAGTGTGTTGCCATAGTCCTGCTGACTGGTGACTTGGGCTTTTGTGACATTTCATCTTATGTTGACGGGGAGCCATTTGAAGATCTTATGAAGCATGCGAAGAGTGAGGATGCAGGCGGAGGAGATTGCGTTGATCTGATTTTTCATGGTGGGCTTGCTGTCCAGGGTGATGCCAAGGTTTTGGGCATGGTCTGTCTGATTGGGGGAGGGTCCTAGTTTGAAAGGGCACCAGGTGTCACTTCATGCAGAGGTGTTGTGCCTGAAGATGAGCACCTCCGTTTTGTCTGTGATGAATTTTAGGCAGTTGTCTATCATCCAGTCGACGTTGCTCCTCATGCATGTCAGGGACTGTCCGGGACTATGTCGGGAACACAGTCAGGGACTTGGGCAAGGACTGGGAACGGGGTAGAAAACATACACAGAGAGAGGAGTACAGCGCTGCCCAGGATCACACAGGAAGTCAGAGGAGAAAAGGGATCCAAAGGGGAAGCCTGTACAAAGGAACAAGATGGCTAAGACTCAGAAAGGAAGGGCACTCACAAGGTAATTTAGCATTCAGACTAACTATACCCAGGACGGACGTGCAAGACATATATATAATACAACATTAACAATAAAGGGAATGTGTGGTAAAGCACTGAGGAGCTCCACACGGTAAGACTGAAGCTCAGTAAGTTCCTAACACACAATTGCTGTTACAGATACGGACTGAAAATACCCATATATAGGATATGTATGCAAAGGCAGGGTCTGTGGAGCTTATACCTATGGTGATGTTATAACTGTAACTCAAAGACAATACTCACAGTGAACAAGAAACACTACCTAGGTAGTCAGCTGTGCCCACGGATCCTGGCGATCAAACAGGAACATGCAAGGCAGTAACAGCAAAGGGGTAGAACTAAACACAAGCACAATAGACAAGGAGCTAGCAAGGAGGAGTGCTTAACAGGAAAGGAAGGAAATCATAGGGCACACTTGGCAGAAAGCAGGTAACAAACATACAAGGTAACAGAAGCAAGACAGCAGAACTAGAAAGACAGCAAACTAGAACTGGAACCAAGGGAATGGGAAGAAAGGCAGGGACTGGAAAAGGATATACAGAAGGGGGGGCTACAAGGGTATACTAGAATAGTGCAGGTTCAGGAATCAAGAAAACAAAGTAGCATAGAAGGCAGTGCTGGGGCAGGAACAAGAATTGAGCTAAGGCTCAGGAGTCAAGGTAGCACTGCAGGCAGTGCTGGTTCAGGAACAGGGAATTACTAAAGATTCAGGAGTCAAGGTAGCACAGCAGGCAGTACTAGTTCAGGAACAGGGAATTACTAACGCTTCAGGAGTCAAGGTAGCACTGCAGGCAGTACTTGTTCAAGGAAACAGGAAATAGCTACAGCGCAGGAAACAAGGAGTCAAGAGAGCACTGCAAGCAGTGCAAATCAGGAACAAGAAATAGCTGAAGCCCAGGAACAGGAACAAAGAATAACTATAGCTCAGGAACTCAGGAAACAAGGTAGCACTGCAGGCAGTGCTAATTCAGGCACAAGGAATAGCTATAGCTCAGGAACTCAGGAAACAGGGTAACACTGCATGCAGTGCTAATTCAGGCACAAGGAATAGCTAAAGCTCAGGAATCAAGGAACAAGGATTAACTATAGCTCAGGAATCAAGGAATATCAAAAGCTCAGGAAACAAGGATCGGTCTCACCGGAAAACAGCTACAACGACCAACACTGAGCTGAAGGGAGCTGGGGCTTAAAAGAGCTCACAGTACTCATGCACATCAGGTGTGAGCAGGCTAGCAGCAGCCAGCCACAGGTGAGCTGAATTCCTCCACCCATCCTTGGCCTGCAGGGGTGGAGACGAAGCAGTGAGCAGGGAATTCTGGGTAATGGAGTTTCAGGCATGAGAAGGATGGCTTCCACAAAACCCGGCATGGATTGGGAATGGATGTCAATTCCCAAATAGTGTCCAAATGGCTGGAAGTCAGTATGTACATGAAGGGGAGGGTCTGGAAGCTTGTTATGACACTGGAGAGTCCCACAGTTCAGCCCCCTGGTGGTGGACACGAAAACACAGGGAGCAAGTCGTGACAATGCACCTGCGGAAGTTGATCATCGTGGTGGAGGGGTCTTCCTGATAGTGAGAGGATGAGCTGGGTGTCGTCGGCGTAGGCTATGATATTTAGTCCATGGGCTGTGACGATGTTGGCCAAGGGGTTCATGTAGATGTTTAATAGTGTAGGGATGAGGGATAAGCCTTGAGGGACACCGCAGATGAGGTTCTTAGGATCCGAGGAGAAAGGCAGATTCTCTCGGTTCTTCTGGTGAGGAAGAAGCTGATCCATTTGAGGGCGTCTTCTTGGATTCCAATGTGGCAAGTGTGTGGTGGGATACGGTGTTGAAAGCTGCTGAGAGGTCGAGGAAGATCAGGACTGCAATTTCTCCCTGGTCAAGGAGGGTTCAGATGTTGTCAGTGGCAGTGATCAGGGAGGTTTGGTGCTGTAGTTGGTGGAGAATCTGGATTGGGACGGTCCAGAAGATTGTTGTTCTCCAGGTGTTCAGCGAGTTGGCGATTTATGGCCTTTTCAAGGAATTTGGCGGAAAAAGGGAGCAGAGAGATGTGATGGTAGTTCTTGAGTACACTGGGGTCAGCAGATGGTTTCTTGAGAAGGGGTTTGACCTCTGCATGTTTCCATTCTTCGGGTAAGGTGGCCGTGGTGATGGATGCATTGAAAATGGGGGTGTACCTGTTGCTGATTGTCTTGCTCCAGAGGTTGAAGATGTGGTGGGGACAGGGGTCCGTGGCTGCTCGAAAGTGGATGGAGTTCATGATGGCTGTGGTGTTTTAAGTGGTGAGCTGGTCCCATGTGGTGAGCAGTTGGTCGGGGTTTGCATCTGTGAAAACCAACTGGAAAGCGAGTAGACAGAAAAACAAACAGAAATTAAAACAAAGACAGTACAAAACTAAATAAGTTGAACACAATTGAACAGAGATGAGTTAAACAAGGTTGAGCACCATAAGAAGTAAACAATTCAGAAACCAGAGAGGTAGGAAAGCAGCAAGGGGGGAGCGGTCACAAAGGACCTGCTCATCACACCTCTCATTCAAAACACATATCAACAAAAAGAAAAAAGAGTGGCAGAGTCCGATTTTTCCAAATAAATTAAGCACCTAGACTTTCTACTTCCAAGCATCTGTGCTAGACCTCATTCAAGAACACTTAGCTAGTGGCAGTGTTCGTCTTTCAGACCTCCAAGTCACAACCTTAGCCCCATGAAAGCACTTTTTGTGCAGCTGCCTGACACATAAAAGAAACAAGATAGACTGACTACATCACCACTGCTTGGGTACTGCTGAACTCTCTACCCAAACAGCCAGCATCTTATGCAAAACTTTAAGGTGCGATTGTGTGTTTGATAACAAATGCATCGATGTACTAGTGTCAGTGCAACTACTCTGTTTACCACTACCTAGATTTCCATGTCACTCACTACCGCTGCACTGATTAGTTTACATAATTGTTTATGTTATGCAGAATTTTATTAAACTATACTACGGGCATGATGTCTTATCATATAATATGCAATTAAAATGATAGATATTTATAAGTAAAGCTGCTTATCAAGAGAAAAAAGAAGCTCTGAATGGGTCACTATTGAGCTCTTAAATACTGAGGGCTTCCTAGCCAGTGCTGAGCCCTTTTTTGATATTCGGGGTAGTTTGCACTTAAGATTTCATATCCTTTTCCCTCAAAAGATTTCCAGGCAAAATTGGCACTTTAATTGTACTCAAGAATCTTGGTTTTCTCCAGAGAAACCTGAGAAAATATTGAAAATGTGGCAAAACTTTGCTTTTAATAAAATGTGCTGTGCAAGAAAATATTGCCTTTTTCTAAAAATGGCATCAACAAAAGATCACTCTCTTCCCAGCTTTCAGAAACGAGTTGAGCTGGAAAATAATCTGTCTTTTTCCACAGTTTTGCAATTTTCGAAGTCGTATTCAAAATTTCCTATTTATGCAGTTTCTACCTACTTGCAGTTGTAGGGGAAAGAGATTTGAAATCCAGGGGTTAACCTTGAAGGGTATACATTACAGAAAAGTAGACAGGATACCGAATTCAGCAAGGGCTCATCTGTGGAGGTCGCTCAAAGTTTTCCAACAGAAACTTACCATTGTAATAAAAAAAAAAGTGAAAGAAAGTAGGAAAAAAAAGAGAAATGGGTGGCAATGATTTCTTTCTCAAGTTTTGGCACTGAAGGCTGATCTGCAAAAGTAATGTACCATTAAGTCATTTAGTCACAGAGATATAAAGTGTTTGTTGGTTGTCCAAAAACCCAATGCTCAGAGCTGTCAACTGAGTTGTTGCTTATAATGATTTTTTACTGTGTTTGTTGTGTCTCACATGTGCATCACTTTATATAGAAAAATCTAATAAATAAAAAATGATTCAAATGGAAAGCTATACATTTTTGAATTGTGTGCAGGAATCTAAGTTCATGAACAGGGGTTATTGGGATCACTATGAATGTGGAATTAACAATAATATGACGGTATATGAAGGCTAGCTTCAAAATGTATTTTATATGCAGATTAACTTACAGTTCAAAGCCAATGTAGAGAAATTCAATAGGCACCGACAAATGTCCTACCGTTATGCATTTCCACACTTCTCCCTATTATGTTAGGAGAGGGCAGAGATCACCTGAGACAGAAAAAGTCCAAAACTGCAACATGGAGACTTCAAGATTTTTCTTTTTAATTACAATAATTCTTGAAATATGGGTATCTGTGGTATTTGAGTCTGGGGTTAGTAGGACGTCAGGGAATTCTACCAAACCCTAACATTTCTAAAAACTAGATACCTAGGGCAGTCCAGAATGGTGTGGCTTTCTTGCCTCTCTTTATTTGGCTTAAGCAGAATGCCGTGTAAATACCAAATCTCGAAAAACAGAGAATATCATCACATTTCTGTGAAGCAAAGTTGCAGAATCAGTGTGGATCCACAAAAGTCCTACCATCTACCATTTCAAAACTTCTCGTAATGGTGCCCTAATTGTGTGAGTGGGCTTTTTATCTGGGACAGGGAAGCTCACTGCACACATCATGGCAACATCAAGAGTTTAGCTTTGATTTACAAATCATTTTTGTGATTTAGATTAATTGGTATTTGGGCCTAGGGTCAAGTAGCACCGAAGAAAATCTACCTACTGGAGACATTACTGAAAACTAGACACCCAGGGAGGTCCTAGTGGTGTGGGTTATATGGATTCTTTTTTACCCAGAATACTCTGCAAATCTCAAACTTTGGACAAAATAAAAAAATGTCCTCACCTTTCTGATTAGGAATGTCCTGGAATCTATGGGGATTGACAAAAGTCCTACCTCTGACTGTTCCCACCCTTCTCTCAATAAAAACAGTACCCCACATGTGCGGGTGGTCCTATTGTTAGGTACATGAAAGGTGCCAGAAAGCACCATGTGGAAACATCAATGATTTTGCTGTGAATTAGTCATTCTGGGGATACAGGTCATAGTGGTATTTGGGCCTGGGGTCATTAGGCACACAGGAAAACTTACCAACACCAGATATTTTTGAAAACTAGATTTCCAAGGGTGTCCAGGGTGATGCTGTTTGCATGGATCCCACCACATTGTTTCCCAAAAAGCCCTACAAACACCAATAACTATACCTAAAATTGGGGATGGTTGCAATCGTTGGATCCCAGATTATGCTGCACCCAGAAATCCTACAAACCTGGAGCATTTCTGGAAAGTAGAGACCCAGGGAAATCCACAGTGGTGTGGCTTGTGCGGATCCTAGCAATTGTTCTTGCCCAGAATATCCAGCAAACAATTTACTCTTTATTTCCATGTAAGGTGGCTGCAGTATATGTGTCCCAGGTCAGCCAGTATCAAGAGAATCCTACCAACCCTGGGCGTTTCTGAAAATTAGAAAACTATTGGAATGCAAAGTGGTGCATCTTGTGTTGATGCCAACATAATTTCATATCTGAAGTGTCCTGCAATGACTAAATGTGGGTGAAAAAAACTCAATTTCCACACATTTATGTGACAGAAAACTGTCACATAATTTCAGATGCAGATCTGACTGTTCAACTTCAGTCAATTTCCCTGAACTTCACCTTTGTATGTTAAGAAGTGAGCTGAGTCAGAATGTACAGGCCTGGCACAGACGGGTACTGTGCTGCTTCTGGAGGACTGACACTAATGGTGAAGGAAGAGGCCCGTTTAGGGTCACCCTGGTCACTCACGACCACCTCTCAGCTATCCATACCAAATGAAGAGTCGGTCAGACAGTAGAGAATACAAACCAATATATGTTTATTCAGATACACTCGAGCGGAGCCCCGTCTGCCCAGTCTCTTAGGGGTGCTGCAGAGAGGACTGACTTCAACGAACATGGAGATACATTATTTACAATTCGGAACCAATGAAGGCACGCCCATAACGGAATTTTCCAAGCAGTTGCAGCTAAACAAAGAAGTACAGAAGGATAGGTTTTGATTCTGAGGCCGGGCACACACTATCTCCAACCCAAGGTCACTCTGCCCGTGCCCGCCACTAGACTAGTGGGAGAAGGCCTCTATCTAGTGGGAAAGGTATGCGCTAATAAGAACAGTGTATTCATTAGCAAAGCAAGGCCCAACCTTGGTGAAATGAAACTTTCCACAACCTGTTTTCTCGAAGAGGCAAGAAGCAGTTTCGAGCATAGTTCAAAATGGCGGCTAAACATAAAATGGTGCCGCGAATGCTAACTTACATAGAACAATGTACAGGCAAAATAACGAAAACATTTTCATTCCAACAGACCCTCCTTTTATTATGAGCTAACTATTTTAGAAAATGATCAAGAAAATATAACATGTTTGGGGACAAAAGAACATCAGTATGAGGAGCAGGTCATATATTCAGTATCAGGGAGGGAGGCTGCAAGGAAAGATGTAGTCTCAAAAATACCTTCATCAATCTGCATCAAATCATCAATATCCTTTTGTAAAATAATTGCAGCATTAGTATCATGAATTGACAATTTCTGTTTGGGAGTGAGGATATTGATACAATAGGAACAACAAGCTGGGCATGGTATGCAAAGGCAACATGTGAAGAAGATACCGGCAACTAAGGCCAAGAAAATGAGGATCTTCCAACCCCAGGAAGTCAGCGTGTTCCAAAACCACCCCGACAGTGTCCAAGTACCTACTTCTTGGTGTATTTCACCGGATAGTCTATGTAATTTTTGTATAGCTGAATAAACATTGGGAGCGTTATCAGGTATGTAAACACAACAGCTGCTGCCAATGACGTGACAGGCCCCTCCCCTATCTGCAAGTATAACGTCTAGCACCATCCTGTTCTGCAAAGTGACTAATCTCGTAGCCTGGAGCTCAGCAGTGATATTTATCATTATCCCAGCAGTCGTATTGATAACCCCTTCAACAACTCTCGTTAGCTGGCGAATTTGAAGGCTATTAGCCATGGGGCCCCACTAAGGTAATAGGCCCTTTACAGCATCCCCAAATTGCTGTGCGGTGGTGTCAGTCTGATCTAAGTCTTTCGTATCCACAACCCTCTTGACTTGGGCAGAAACGGACTTCTACAATGCAGTTGGTGAGTTTTGTGATAGTTAGACTGGGTAACATATACAGAGGGAAGAAGGAAAGAGAGATAACATGTACCTGACCATCCCCTCGGGAGCCGGACGTGAGCTTGTGACCCACAAACAAAATAGACATTATGGGGCAGGATCAAAGTTGGACTATAGTCGCATTCAGCTTGTAGGTGAAATTACATTTACTCTCCCCCACTTTTATTTCCCCAGTCCCCTGTACACAAAAAGTAGCTGTCGTATTAACCACTGACACAGGTATCGGCTTATCTTTGGTAATATTGCGACCTTCGAAGGATTGAAAATACTCAGATGTGTTAAACCGTTGGAAATCAGCCATTTCCATGCGAAACCAGGCATTATCTTTTACTCTATGGTATGTTTTCAGACACGACTTTGAGGACAGTGTCCCTAGAGTCCCTTGTCCTGCTGGTCCTATGGGGGTGAACCCTTGATAAAAGCGTAAATACTCATTCGCAGTGTGAGCATCAGTGGATGTTAAATCCAAGGTAGAAAGATGAAATTGGAAGTACACCAATCGAAACAATTCGTACCAACCATTGCAGCTGCCAGTATATGACAGTGGAATTGACAACAAATTGTCGCTCTTATGAGTGACCGAAGGAAGTAACCCACTAATCCAACAATTGGTGGTATTGGACACATTATGAGAATGATGCAACATTTGTATAAATACATTGTCTGTGTAGGATTTTTTATGCGCTTCTTTGTGAGGAGCTAGAGTAACAAAAATGTGTTCAGGGGGAACGGGAGTTGTACCAACCAAGGAATGTACAGGAAATTTCTCCTCTAAAAACCAGGATATTCCAAGTATTGTTGCTAGTGCAATCACAACTATTAATATGCCAATTATTTTACTCTTTGTCGACCAACCCCTCATTGAGCGCGGCGGTGCAAATGGCTGTTCCTCCTCATCAATAGGCCGGCCAAAAGGATGCATAATTAAACAAGGAGAGAAGTGCCACAAAAATGATAGTGCAACAAAAATGATTGTAAAGGTAAGTATTCCCAGTGTCCGTCAGAGCCTCACTGGTGCAGGCTCCTATTGTTCATCAAACGTTGACGCTCCTGAGCACCGGCAGTGGAGCTTGCTCAGTCCTAAGCTCTTGATGTATCCCACGTCGATCAGGATAAGGTACCCCCAAAGGGATACCTTTTTAACTATCCTGTCCAATGTTCAAAAATAAACAGTGCACAGGTCTCACATCACCCTAAACTAATTCCGTTGGTACTATCACAAAGTACACCTGACTTACACAGTCCATCCCTATCTAATCTGACTTCTCCTTCTGTGCACCGTCCTTCAACCGAGGACGCAAATTGTACCTGGCAGCCCCAGGCACCGTTGGATCAACAAACAGCGGCTCCTTAAAAGCTCGTATCTCCGGTGGAACTGCTGCATTCAGCACTTCATCATTCTCCAAATCCGTTTGGGTCCAAGTTAGCTTTGCATCACTGAAGGGGACGAATTGAGGCACCTTCTTGCACTCAGAGTCCCCAGTGCCTTCCCTCACCCATTGGTCATAGAGCAAGGGCAAAGGGATCCTGCGGCAGTCGGTGGCGTGGATCCAGTTCTTTCGGCCGGCGACCTTCATGGCTGTACATGTGGCCAGGAGGACTTTGTTCAGGTCCCTTCCAGTGCGGCTCTAAACTCTTCTTCCGCTGGTAATTAAGAACCAAGGTAAAATCACCAGGCTGGATATCGTGTCCGGGCCCCATTGGTGCAGCTGGAAGGGACTCCCGGACCTGTTGGTGAATAGAATGCAAATTTTCAGTTAACTGGCAAAGATAGTCTGTCAGCAATGGATACTCAATATCAGAGAACCTACGAGCGCGCGGGACGCCCAAGACATTTGCCGGGCGTCCAAACATTACCTCATACGGTGACAATCCTGTCCTAGAATGTGCTTTTGTTCTTATTGACAAAAGAGCGAATAGTAAAGCATCTGGCCATTGTAACCCTGTCGTCTCCTGAATCTTTGTCAATTTTAGTTTGAGAGTACCATTGTACTTCTCAACCAAACCTGCTGACTGTGGGTGATTTGCAGCATGAAACTTCTGTTTTATGCACAAACCATCGCAAATTAGCTGAATGACCTTGGCATTAAAATTACTTCCGTTATCACTCCAAATCAAACAGGGCAAGCAGAAACGAGGCAAGAACTCCTTCAGGAGTACCTTTGCAGTCGTAACAGCTGTATTGTCTTTAGTGGGGTAAGCCTCAACCCATTTAGTAAATGCACAAACAACCACCAACACATACTTCAAATTATTACACCTGTCTAACTCTATGTAGTCCATCTGAAGGACCTCAAAAGGGAAAGTAGGTGGTGCAAAATTACCGGTTGGTGTAGGGGTACCCTTTTCAGGATTGTGCATCATACACACCATACAGTATTTCACTAAATGTGTAGCTGTTTTTGGGATGTTGTCATTCTGCCATACAGGGGCTAACAACTTGCAAATACCTTTCGCGCTGATATGGGCTGGACAATGGGCCATTGTGACCACAGGGAGAACATATGCATCTGGTAACATCCATCTCTGTTTCCCTGACTTGTCAATCCAACAACCCTCATTGTTCAATTGTGCCATGCT
Organism: Calotriton arnoldi; assembly: GCA_963921515.1. Taxonomy (NCBI): domain Eukaryota; kingdom Metazoa; phylum Chordata; class Amphibia; order Caudata; family Salamandridae; genus Calotriton; species Calotriton arnoldi. Next base: position 81,365 of record CAWUFW010009574.1, on the reverse strand, counting down.
TTCTTGCCATATTGCTAATTCTTCTATTGTAGCCTCGCTTTGTATTTCCTTCACATTCTCAAGCGTATCCTCAAACATAGTGACTTCAGGCACCCACATAGCGGGACCTGCTACAAACATTTTCTTCATTTTAGTCCGTGCCGTTTCCTTAGCTGTCTGGTCAGCAAAAGCATTTCCCTTATAGCACACAAAAGAGAAGGGGAGGGGGTACGGTGCTCACCTACTCAAAACCCCCTATTAATTACTTATACACACCAAGAGGAGTAGGGAGTGAGAAAACGTGGTGTCGTGATCTGGTGTGGACACGTGCTGTGTGTTCTAATACTGCCCTCACTCACACAAATGTGTGACATGCTTCATCATAGGGCTGCTTACAATACACCCCAGCGCAACCAATGGATGGGGTGGAGCAATAGGGTGGGGGAAGAAGAACACAACATAAAAAGAAGAAAACAATATTCCAACTTGTGACTGGGAACAATGGAGGTTAAAGTGCAGTGCAGTGAAGTGAGTGTTAAAACTAACTCAGAGGTGTCCCTAAACCTAAACTTTATTACTGGATCCTCCGGCCAGGATTAAAAACGTGAAGGATGGTGGTGCTAGGGAGATATCATGTGCTCCTTGCACCCCTCCTTACTGCCCAGTGGTCAACATGTTTCAGCCGTCTGGATGTGCCCGATACAGGGGTCACGTTGGCCTTCTTCAGGACTCTCCTGGTCCCAGTGTATAGGTTCCTACTTAGTCCTCAATTTGAGGTAGTAGGTGTTTCAAACCCTAGTCCTCACTCTGAGGAATATCCCACCAGAGTTTCCTTGGATTTTACTGTGAAAGATAAAAAGACATACAGTCCCAGGGTTAGGCTGTATATTTTCCTTGACGTGCTCTGACTAGTTAAAAAATGCTTCATGCATGCATTTCCCAAGGCGCGCTCCACACCAAAGTTACAAACACCAATATCCCAGGTGTTACACCCTGCGGACATGGCGTTGCCTCAATTAGGTCACAATGATTTTATTTCATTCTCCAATTTCGAGGTCATGCTGAAATAAGTAGGTTTTGTCACCTGTATCATTCACACACTCATCAGATAAGCCACACTTCAAGTACTTGCCACTATTAAGGGCTACTCGGGTGTAGAGTACTCACTGAGTTTACCCCTAAGTCATGCTAAAAATGGCGGTAGGCAAGGAGAGACCCCCCCTGTTGTCACACTCTAGGGAGGTATAAGGAAAAATGAGGGAGAGAGACACACATCGTACTCGTTATTATTGTCTTAACAGTAGCTGTACATGTTAGGGGACTAAAATATCATACCCTTAGTGGTTTTATACGGACTGACTAGTCAGTGCTCGAGGTCTATTTCATGATATTACCTGTACTCCCCTTATCTCCAAGGTTCATCTGCCATGAACAGGGCGGCGGCGGTTCTGTCACTGTTCGCTTGCGCCAGGTCTTTTTATAGTAGTGTAAGAGACTAAAGCCTCTGTAATGGACAATCGGCAGATAGAGGGTGCCCGGTGAATTGTGAAATCCCCCCGTTTACAAAAATCAAGCAGACAGGATTCCCTTCATATACAGCTGGGCTCCCTGACTCCTCGCACTTCTACACGGCGGGAGCAGGCGAGCACTGTCGAAGGAGGAGCACCACCCTTGGAGTAGTAAGGAGGAAATACGAGAGGGAGGATAGTAGTAGGGGCACACTCGCTGACCATCAGCTTGATTTTTGTAAACGGGGGGATTTCACAATTCACGGGGCACCCTCTTTGGCATGCGCTATCTGCCGATTGTCCATTACAGAGGCTTTAGTCTCTTACACTACTATAAAAAGACCTGGCGCAAGCGAAAGGTGACAGAACCGCACGACAGATGAACCTTGGAGATAACGGGAGTACAGGTAATATCCCTCACTACAACATTATACGCGAGGTACCTTCTGGGCATATACGAACACCACGACGGCACACTAATGCTAATTATCATGAAATAGACCTCGAGCACTGACCAGTCAGCCCGTTTAAAACCACTAAGGGTATGATATTTTAGTCCTGTAACATGTACAGCTACTGTTAAGACAATAATACCGAGTACGATGTGTGTCTCTCTCCCTCATTTTTCCTTTTTCCTCCCTAGAGTGTGACAACAGGGGGTCTCTCCTTGCCTACCGCCATTTTTAGCATGACTTAGGAGTAAACTCGGTGAGTACTCTACACCCGAGTAGCCCTTAATAGTGGCAAGTACTTGAAGTGTGGCTTGTCTGATGAGTGTGTGAATGATACAGGTGACAAAACCTACTTATTTCAGCATGACCTCAAAATTGGAGAATGAAATAAGATCATTGTGACCTAATTGAGGCAACCCCATGTCCACAGGGTGTAACACCCGGGATTTGGTGTTTTTAACTTTGGTGTGGAGCGCGCCTTGGGAAATGCATGCATGAAGCATTTTTTAACTAGTCAGAGCACGTCAAGGAAAATATACAGCCTAACCCTGGAATTGTATGTCTTTTTATCTTTCACAGTAAAATCCAAGGAATCTCTGGTGGGATATTCCTCAGAGTAAGGACTAGGGTTTGAAACACCTACTACCTCAAATGGAGGACTAAGTAGGAACCTATACACTGGGACCAGGAGTGTCCTGAAGAAGGCCGACGTGACCCCTGTATCGGGCACATCCAGACGACCGAAACATGTTGACCACTGGGCAGTAAGGAGGGGTGCAAGGAGCACATGTTATCTCCCTAGCACCACCATCCGTCATGTTTTTAATCCTGGCCGGAGGATCCAGTAATAAAGTTTAGGTTTAGGGACACCTCCGAGTTAGTTATAACACTCACTTCACTGCACTTTCACCTCCATTGTTCCCAGTCACAAGTTGGAATATTGTTTTCTTCTTTTTATGTTGTGTTTGACTTCCCCCACCCTATTGCTCCACCCCATGCGTTGGTTGCGCTGGGGTGTATTGTAAGCAGCCCTATGATGAAGCATGTCACACATTTGTGTGAGTGAGGGCAGTATTAGAACACACAGCACGTGTCCACACCAGATCATGACACCACGTTTTCTCACTCCCTACTTAAAGCATTTCCCCTACCTACTTCATCAGTAATTTTCCTATGGGCGCTACACTTCACTATTGCCAACTACTTAGGGAGCGTCAATGCAAAAATATAAGGTGACCATGTTGGATCTTTGTACCATGGGAAGTAAGGAACCCTCTCTCAGCCCAGAGTTGCCCAAAATTTTGCGCGACTCTGAAGGCTTACTGGCTGTCAGTATAAATATTGACAACCAGTCCCTCGCTCAATTCACAAGCTCGAATAAGGGTGGCTAACTCAGCTGCTTGGGCTGACTTGTAAGGGACACGTGATGTCTCTACGATGGTATGCAATGTGGTGATAGCATAAGCAGCAGTTGTAGTGCCATCTGGTAATTTGAAACAAGAGTCATTGACATATAGTTCCCCTTGTGGGTGAGATAAGGGAACATCAGTCAAGTCTACCCGTAGTTTCGTCTCTTCTTCCGTCCGGAAGATACCATCATGTTTCTCATTTTCATCATTTTCAGAAGGGAGGGGCAGTAACGTGGCTGGGTTCAGAGTGGCACATCTTTTGATCGTGATGTGTCTTGCGAACAGGGTCAATTCATAACCCGTCAGACGTGCACTGGTGAGGTTCTGTGTCTTGGTCTTATTCAAAACTGTATCCACAGCATGGGGTACCATAACTGTGAGGTCAGTATCAAGTACGAGTCCAGCCGATTGCCTTATGGAGACAGCCACAGCCGTGACCGCTCTTAGACAGCTTGGGAGGGCTCTTGCGACAGGGTCAAGAACAGCGGAAAAATAAGCACACGGCCATTGCTTATCTCCAAATTTTTGTGTTAAAACAGAAAGCGCACAACCAGCCGTCTCATGGACATATAATACAAATGGCTTGTTGTAGTTAGGCGTGCCGAGCACTAGAGCTGAGCAAAGCACACTTTTTAGTTGCTCAAAAGGCTGCTGACATTCAGGCGTCCAAGGCAAGGGCTCATGCACATCTTTAGTGGTTAGGGCGAGCAAGGGTTTGGTTAGTTAGGAGTAGTTAGGTATCCACTGACGACAGTAAGAAGTGATACCTATGAAAGCGTGCACTTCTTTCTGAGTTTGTGGAACGGGCATTTTAACAATGGTGCTTATGCACTCAGGAGTCAATCTCCTACCCTCCTTCGACAGTAGGTGACCTAAATAGGTGACATCCTGTCGACAATACTGAAATTTGGAAAGGGACACCTTATGTCCGTGCAGTGCCAAATGCAACAATAATTTAACCGTACTATCCCTGCAACCTTGTTCTGTGTCAGAAGCAATGAGGAGATCGTCAACATACTAGAGCAATACATTACCTGTAGGAAGCGAAAGGGAATACAATTGACTCTTTAAAGCTTGACTATAGATACTTGGACTCTCAGTATAGCCCTGAGTAGCTCGACAGAATCTAAAACTTCTGCCAGCTAGTGTAAAACCGAACAAATACCTGCTATCTTGATGGATAGGAACACTGAAGAATGCATTTTTCAAGTCAATGACAGAGAAGAATTTAGCAGTGGAAGGGATCATTGTCAAAAGAGTAGGTATGTCAGGGACCACAGCAAACTGGGGAACTACTATTTTATTAACCTCGCGCAAATCAATATCAAAACGATAAGCGTCTGCATGATCATCAGAGGAACCCGAAGGTGTCCATTTTAGAATGGGAAAAATAGGGCTATTACAAATATTAGCAGTCGTCTTCTCGACCACACCTTTCTCAATAAAATCCTGTACAATTTGCAATAAAGCTCGCTCTCCTGCCTGTGGTATTTTACATTGAGGGATGCGAGGCAAAATAGCATTGTCTTTAACTTGGATCGAAACCGGCGGTATCTGTAACAGTCCAACATCTGTGTCATCTGTTGTCCACAGAGTGGGTGGCACATCTTTAACCGCTTCGCTGCGGCCGGAATTCCGCCCAGGTGCTGGACATTCCGATCACGGGCGTGGCTCGGACGGCCCCCGCGCATCGTGAGCACACGCCCACCGTGACTCATGACGGCCGGGGGCCGTCATGAGCACGGAAGACATTAAACTCAGCAGGAAGAGGCGCATCTTTGGACAGACATTGCTTAACGCATACCACATCCGGACCCATTGTCATGTAAACACCTGCTGGGGAGCAGTAAATTGTAGCATGCAATTTCTTCAACAAATCCAAACCCATCAAATTTTCTCCACAATTAGATGTCAGCAAAAATGGCGAATCCACAGTGAAAGGGCCAACAGTCAATGCAAGAGGTTATGAAATGGGGCTTACAACCGGTACACCAGAGAAACCTACTGAAACATTATTATGGCCAGACAGAGCCGCCCCAGGGACCAAAGAGCAAGAAATAGAACTGTTCATTGCACCTGTAGCCACCAAAAATTCCTTAGCCGAGCCATGCAAGTCCGTAGTAACATAAGGACCGCGTTGATCTACAGGTATCGGAACTGGTCCCTCACTCTGTCCCTGGCTGTCCTAGCTGTAAGACATTCCTGTCACCTCATCTGTGTCATAGTCATCATGATAATACTGTCTGCCCGAGGGTCGTCAAAGTAATTATGATCATAAAGACCCAGTGAGGCTGCAGCATTCTAAATCTTGTCCGCTCCTCCAGCTCCACGACCCCGTCCACGAGAACCTCGTCCTCTGGGGATCGCCACCTTCTGCAACAACACAGGACACTCGCTACGCCAGTGGCCCTCCTCCTTACAATACGCACATTGATCCGTCCCTAAAGGCGTAGTATTAGACTGCCTGCTAGTGCGTGGAAGATGTCGGGCCAAACCACCACTTCCTCTAACATTCCCTCTAGAAGCCTGCTGCAACAACATCTTTGTCTTCAAATCCTTATGCTTCTTCTCCGTCCTCTCCTTATCCTCATTTTCCCTGTGTTCATAATACTGCGCCATATTCAAAATAACAGAAGGGGAAGAGGTGGACCAATTGCTCTCTAAAGCCTGCAATCGAGTCGCTATTTCAGGAAGCAAATTAGAAACAAATCTGTTGACAAACAACCGAACACCTCCCCCAAAAGACAAATCCTGCCCACTATAATCCAGAAACACATATTCGAACCGAGCGAAAAAATCAGACACACTCTCATCTTTCTTCAGCGACAAGCCGTTAACTTGTCGCAATCAACCTTTCTCGGTGGAATAAGAGAATGCTTATACGTGATAATGCGGCCTGGCAAAGCAAGTATCTCTGCTTTAGGCTTCTCACCGGGCTTCCTCTCCTGATCCCTTACTTTAATTTGATCCCATGTACCACCCAATTCCGCCACATGATCCTGTGTGTGCACTTGCCTCCAAATATCAACCGGAACCAGTAAACCAAAGAACATTTCAATATCTGCAAGCGTCATTACTGTTGAAGAGGCAGCTTCAGTCAATTCTTTATGATATGCAGTAGGATTTTTCCTAGGATCAGGTAACTGAGTGTTAAGAGACAAAACTTCACTCATTTTCCATGGAGTATAAACTCATTGTTCTTAGAAACGGGCCATCACACCCTGTCTAGTGACAATACCGTGCTCCGTTAACTCTGGTATTTCGGGGTGATATATGGGATGAACCTCCCACATCGGAAACTGAGATACTGGGGTGGGGCCCTTCTCAAGTAGTCTACCCTGGTTATCAATCAATGTCGTGATACTACCAAAAACTTGACCAGGTTCCATATTAGTAACATATACATGATCTTTAATATCATATAAAATCTGTGGGGCTGCATCTTTGAAACACTGCTCCCAAAGACTAATCAAAGTAGCAGACATATGCTTAAGGGCATGCTGTTGTACAAAAGGCGCATAATCTTTCATCACATTCCACACATCTTCTACACTGTAAATGGGGTTTCGGGCCCACTGCGCAGCCTGGTTAGCCACTACCTTTTTCTCTGCATCTCCCACTTCAGATCGCACATACGGACCCATGCGCTCTTTAAACTTTGTCCAATCTCCGTCTCCAAACCCGGACACAGGCGTCCCATCACTCATGGAAACCGGAGGATAAAAAACCAAGGAAGGAGAGGCAACCGGAGTGACAGGTATCAACAATGCTGAGGGCTGCGTCACAGGAGAAAAAGATGGCGAGAAAGATGCTGAAACAATAGGCGTAAGGGGGGTGCTAACAGTCACCGTTGCTGCTGACGGCGAGGAAGCAGAAGGAAGAGAAAGAAGAGTAGGAGCAGATGCCACAGCTGTCGAGAAAGCAGCAGCAGATACAGGAACAGAGACAGTAGAAGTAACGGTAACAGGCGGTTGTGAGGGCAATGGAACAATGGGGTACATTCTTTGTGGGGCGCATGGGGATGGGGATCTATATCTAATAACTCCTCCACGAAAGTATCTTTTCCTTCTTGGGCCACATAAGATTTATCAATATTTAATCGAAACCTCCTATCTTCACGTTCTATCCCTAACTCTTGTTTCTCTCTATCATGCGCTACAGCTTTCTGAGTCAATGTTTGCATTCTCCCCTTTCGTGCCTCCTTTTCCATCTTTAATCATCTCTGTTTAGCCTCCTTTTGCTACGTTCAAAGAGAATCAAACATAGACTGCCTTCTTCGTTTCGCAAACAACTTTTCCTGTAAAAAAACAATTTTCTGTTCGTCAAAAGTGCCCGTCAACAGCCACTGCAACTCAGCGTTGTCCCTCGTATATTTGTGCAATAATGTACTAAACATAATAGGGCCAAGACCATGTTTCACATACATATCAAAATTCGGAGTGCCTTCTGGAGGCGCCGGCTGAGCTTCTTCAAATCGAGCATCTGCAGAGCAACAACGACAACAAGAAACCAAGAATCGACTAATCCCAGGCATTTTCAAAAGGGGCCCAAATTCGTTATGTTACCTGGCAAAGCAATTGCAAGTGCTTTGATCCCAAAGACGGTCCTCAGACAGTATCAAATACAAGCCAAAATGGTACCATCTCCACAAAGAACCAAAACACTCACCTGATATATGCAGGTCAAAACGAATTTATTCTCCACTGCCGACTCTTCAGACCAAACGGTCAGATCCAAGGATTTCGCCATTCAGGACTCCAGTTGGGATGACCACTGGGCGAGGCACGGTCCGGCGGGACTGAAGGGGCAGCTGCGAGTACAGGAACTCTCTCATGCAGGGATCCCTGATCTGTCCGTCCGACCCGCCGATGGCCGCGACCTCCCCACCCGTCCGCGGAAGGGGATGGGTCACTCAGCCAAAGGAGTCCCTGTTCGGGCACCAACTGAAGGAAGTGGCCCGTTTAGGGTCACCCGGGTCACTCATGACCACCTCTCAGCCTTCCATACCAAATGAAGAGTCGGTCAGACAGTAGAGAATACAAACCAATATATGTTTATTCAGATACACTCAAGCGGAGCCCCGTCTGCTCATTCTCTTAGGGGTGCTGCAGAGAGGACTGACTTCAACGAACATGGAGATACATTATGTACAATTCGGAACCAATGAAGGCACGCCCATAATGGAATTTTCCAAGCAGTTGCAGCTAAACAAAAAAGTACAGAAGGATAGGTTTCGATTCTGAGGCCGGGCACACACTATCTCCAACCCAAGGTCACTCTGCCCGTGCCCGCCACTAGACTAGCGGGAGAAGGCCTCTATCTAGTGGGAAAGGTATGCGCTAATAAGAACAGTGTATTCATTAGCAAAGCAAGGCTCAAACTTGGAGAAACAAAACTTTCCACAACGCGTTTTCTTGAAGAGGCAAGAAGCAGTTTCGAGCATGGTTCAAATTGGCGGCTATGCATAAAATGGTGCCGCAAATGCTAACTTACATAGAACAATGTCCAGGCAAAATAACGAAAACATTTTCATTCCATCAATGGGAATAGCCTCATTAAATATGACTTTTAGTGGTAGTCAAACAATAAACAGCAGATGCAATGTACATTACCAGATAGATCAGATTAACAGCCAACTGCTTGTACCAAGAGTGAGTTTTACATACCACATTCTATGGTTAATCCAACTGGTCATCTTTGTCTACACCACCCAAATTCTTGTTATGGGCCTTCCCTATGCGACCTCCAATGTTGGACAGAGTTGTTGGGTGTCCTGGGCACCCATGAAAAAAAATATTATTGCTGGCTACTGCTGTCACCCAGGATGTTATGCCTGAAGAGCCGGCAGGGCCACGGGACTCCTCCTGCAGCCTTCAGAGTTAGACAGAGTTGTGGATGGGTGCTGACTGGGAGGCTGGCAGGGCAATTTGCCTCCCACTGCAAGCCCCAACATTAGACAGAGTTGGTGGGTGATGGGTGGGACTGTGGCACCCAAACATAAATCAATAAATACTCCCAACACAAATGTGAAATGTGCGTAGAAGACACTTATTTCATAATCTCAGCTCTTTCTGGGGAGTGCCCTAGAATGCCTGCAAGGGCTTTTTATTTTTTATTCTTTGATCTTCATGGTGCCCCTAGAAGGGATAGGAGCACCACTAACCATTTTTCAATGTTTTGGGGGGCTGCAGGAAATGCAGCGGCCCACCTATGAGCATTTTAAAAAACTCACAGTAAGTCTTCTGGGTCATTAAATATATGATCCCAGGATAGCTTGCTATAATTTTCAAAGCACTTCTAGCTGGAGCTGTTGGCTCTACAGCTGGAGACCATTGAGTCCTTGTAATTGATTCTTTTGCTGCATTTTATGACCTGAAGAGTGTTAAAGAAAGACCCAAACACATATTTATTGTTGTTATGAATAAAATGCTTTATTTTAAATACTTAAGTGACAATTATTATTAATCATTGTAATGTGTGTATTTATAAGGAAAACATTGGATTATGGTCATTGCTAAACAAAATATGGTGGCTTTATGACAAAGTCAATAGTGCTGCTTTATATATGTTGATGTGCTGACCCCCTGAAAAAGCCATTTGACCTGCCTTTCATATTTTGGTGTTCTGACCCTTTGACAAAGCCTGCAGGTTTGCCTTATTTCAAATACCACCCCTTGATATTGTTACTTTATGTTTAAAAAAACCCCTCAGAAATTCACTGCAAAAACCAAAGACTAAAGTGACTAAAGTTAGGTATAAATATCAGTTATAATGTAACATTTTCAACTCTAAAAAACACAGAAAATCACCATTTATAGTTAACTGAAATAACTATAACGTATCCCCTTGCCATGCACAGCTTATGACATCACATATTAAATCTAGGGCTCCCAGTTTTATTGTATTTATGTTTTTGACATTTCTATCTGTATTTATCCATATTTATTTTTGTTATTTTTATCAATTCAATTCAAATTAGTCTTTATTTCGATTTCTCAATCATAAAAGACAAATAACACAAAATTTAACAAGAGAATTCCATCTCTTGGCATGCTTCTAGTTTTAGTAGAGCCATTCATAAACATGAAAATCAACCAGTTCAACAATAAAAACAATTTATAAAAACAATAAATAATTCATCAATTTTAAGAACACATTACTAAAACCAGACTAAAAAAACATAAAACCCTTACCCAGAAACTCTTTTCTTGTATATTTTAATCAGGCCCTAGTGCGTTGGCTCGGATTACCCACACCCATCTGAAGAACTTCGCGAAGCGAGCACAATTGAGGCCGTTGAGTCAAACCTTAAAATCCTGAGGGCCTCCTTAGCTGTTCTTATGCCCAAGTTCTTACACACAGGTTTAATCCATTTGATCCTTGGCAAATTATAACCTGGACAGACAAATAAAATATGTGCTGTGGTCTCAATGTGGTCAGTACAGAAAACACATTTATCTTCAGATGGTTGAGCCCATCCACTAGTAAACGCTCTTATAGGGAGTGAACCCACCCTAAATTGGTGATATAATTTCCGATCGAACGGGCTGGAAATAAGGTCCCAGTAACCTTCCAGTTCGATCTCATTGTTCACTACTAGGTATTCCCTTGTCAATGTCGGCCTTGTTATTGATGAAAACTTCCTGGCTTTAACCATATCCCAATAGGCTCTCTTAAAAATCTTTTTAGAGGGAAATGGTGATGAGACTGGATCATCCCATAGGGTATTCATCCCCATCGCATACAACGAATTTTTCATGTTATTCAACCAGGAAATTTCATGTGATCGTCCCAGCCTCCTTACATCCGATAAGGCATTGGCATACTGAGAAAGCTCCGGAGTAGTCCAGAGTCTTCTCCAGAATGCCAACGGCCTATATCGTGCAGCGTCCACAACAGTGTGGCAACCCAGATCAAAGTAGAGTGGTATGAGGGGGGAGGATTGCGGGAGGCCAACTAATGACCTGACAAACCTATTTTGCACAATTACCAATGGTGCTAAGTTGTCATAACCCCAGAGTTCGGCGCCGTAGAGTATTGCTGGATTGATTTTTGAATTGTAAATTTGCAATACAGGGGCAATGGGCTTGGTGTAGGAAAGCCTATGCTCTTTAACCAATGCGCCTGCTAATTGCGCATGTTTTAAAGCCAGCATTTCTACCTGAGGTTTCCAACTCATCTTCCTACTCAATGTTATGCCCAGGTAGGTAAATGTATCTGTCTGATCCAGGGGGACATTGTTCATATATACTCTCCCGGTAATAACTTTAGATTTATGAAGCACCATAAACTTTGTTTTTTCCACGTTGACCCTCAGCTCATGATCATGACAGAACACCTCAAACCGTGACAGCGCGGCCTGCAAGCCCTGTCTGGTCTTAGATATTATCAGAGTGTCGTCCGTGAACATGAGCAGTGGGTTTTTCATTCCTGCCAGTGAAGGGGCATCAGTGGGGTAATTGATATAGTATTGGACCACCCTATTTATAAATAATAAAAACAGGGTGGGAGCCAACACACACCCCTGACGCACCCCCTTGGAAACCGGGAACCTCTCTGTAACATCCCCAGGCTTACCCCAGCGGACTTGGGCATATGTTGTGTCGTGTAATTTCACCAGAATTGCTATCAATTCCGGGGGCATCCCCATTTCCACCAATGCTCTCCATAATTTCACTCGGGGTACGAGGTCAAATGCAGACTTTAAGTCCACAAAGGCCGCGTAGATTGTGCCCCCACCAATAATGACCACCTGCCAATAAATTAACACAAACCTGAAAACCTGATCAAGAATGCTGGTACACGGCCGGAACCCCGCCTGTAGTGGTGTCAGAATATCTGTTTCAACCATCCATGCCTGGATCCTACCCAGCACTAGTCTTGCTACAATCTTCTGGATGGAGTCTAGCAGGCTGATAGGTCGATAATTACCTGGTTGCGACCGATCACCCTTCTTATATATTGGTAGGATTTCAGCGCCTGACCAGGTATCGGGAACCAAAGCACCACTAGCTACGGCATTCGCCAATAGTTTAATATAAGGTACCCAAAATTCTTTTCCCCTTATAAACAGGTCTGCTGGTATACAATCTGGACCAGGGGCCCTACCTCTCGGGATTTGCTTTAACACAGACTCGACCTCCAAATCAGTAAACCGCAGGAGATCCCTATGTGGTGGCCATCGGGGACTCTCCTCATTGTGATTAGAGGACTGGAACTGAGCCTCAAAATAGGCGACCCACTGTTCAGGGGCTACATGGTTGGCTGGTACCTGCTTTATCTCTCCACTGCCCCATTTAACCAATTGCCAAAATTGTGTCATGTTCCTTCCTTTACATGCCATCAACAGGTCTTGCCATCGTTTGTCATCCCATTCCTTTTTGCTAGCAACTGCACTTTCTTGTACCATGCTCTAGCCTTTCTGATGTTACCCATATCTTTAGACCTAATAGCCCTCGATAAACTTTTATAGGCCTGTCTGCAGGAGCTATCGTACCACGAACCACCTTTCACAGTGCATTTCTTCTTAGGAGCACTGCGTCTAACAAAAAATGTTTTTAGGTTATCAAACAGGTTTTCATGAACCTGCAATATAATGTGGTTAATATCTTCCTGTGTAGCGCAGTTGTGAATTTTAGCAGTTGAACCAATAACCAGATCCCTCATCTGTGCCAGTTCTTCCTCGTTATTTTCAATCCTTCCCCATTTGACTCTCCTCAGATCATTAGTTAATATTACATCAACCTCGCTACGCTCAGCCTTCCCAATATTCTGTTTACAGAATCCCACGTCCTGCAACTTTAGCACCAATGGGTTATGGTCACTTTCAGTCCGTTGCTGGACCTCCATATCCAGAATGGTTGACCAGTATTCTACCTTAATAAATATAAAATCTATACGGCTACTTCTTAGCCCGTTATCAAAAGTATTTGCACCATGCCTATCTGATTTAGTTCTCCCGTTTACTGCCCTCATTCCCCTTTCCAGACAGAAACCCTTCAGTTGTAATGCGGCCTCTGTCCATTTCATTATAGGGCCCAGTTCTAACTTCGGGATATTCCATTGTTCGTCTTCTTCGACGGACAGATTCCCATCTTCATGGTCCAGGGGCTCGAAACAACAATTAAAGTCACCTGCTATAATCGTGTTACAAGAGCCCCCTAGATGTTCCAAGTACCCTTCAAGGGCTGAGACCACGCTAGATCGCTTGCCACCCGGCAGTCCTCTTGCGTACACATTGAAAATCCAAAGGTCTGGACCAAAAGATGAACAAACACGAATGGCCATAATATCTGGATTGTCAATGTGTACTTCTTCCACCCAAATCCCATCCAGCTGTCTAACCCAACATGTCAGCCCCCCAGTTGGTCTTCCTCTCTGGCCCCCTATGGCGGCCTTTGAAAAATTTAAAAAACCAGGGTGATATACTTTTTCCAGGGACCAGGTTTCCTGGAATAGCCAGACATCATGTCTGTCGATTTATGAGGACCAGTCATCAGACGCCGTTTTACAAGATAACCCAGCAATATTCCATGACACTATGGTCATGTCGGTTGTGTGATTCTCCCTGCCCAGATTATTATGAACAATGGATGCCTCTTGATCTGTTACTTGTCCCTGTACTAAAGAACCACAGCTAAGAATACTGTTTGGTCGAGGGTGGCATGTAGCTCCTTTTTTTAAGGTTGAATTTGCCATGTCACTAGGGCTTGTTTCCGGCGCGGTTGAGCCTACCATCTCTTTACTAATAGGACTGCACACCTTAGCATCCTCGGCAGCTTCCTTAAATTCGGAAATCGTGGCAGTTATACAAAATGATCCCAGTCAATCAACATCCTCCAAAGAAAAGATGTCAAAACGGTTACATATAGGTACTGTGTAATCTTGTCCGGTGTGTGGCCATGCAGATCCCCACCACTCACTAGGCCTATGCGTACTCTGTGGTTTATAAAAGAACCCCAATGGGAGGATTTTTATATCATCCATCTTGGTAAAACAATGCCCAGCCATTTCCAATATGTGCTGTACCAAAATTGGTGATCTAAAACTAAGGACCACACAGTCACGTTGGAACAACTTACGTGACTGTCCAACCCAGGATGTCCTACGTACCATTTTAAACTCAGAAAATAAGTGATCTTTAATCCCCGTCCTATTACCCAACAGATATAAGGCCTTGTTCTTTAGCGACGACCAGTGTTCCCGGGCATCAATTGGAAGCCTCTGGACATTTGCAAGAACCACTGTGTATGGAGTTGCTTCCGGTGGAAGATGGAGGGACATATGTTGGTTCAGATCACTGACCTCTGATGGCCCTACTGCCCCACTCCTAGAGCCCCTCTCCCCATGCCTCGTCTCCTTTATCATGAGTGTACCCTTTTCTAAACGATTAGGAATACCTAGGGGCTCAGAGTTGGCAGCTGATACAGTGTGGAGCGGAAAATTACTCTCTTTTGCCGGAATTCCCTTTTGCACTATGTCAGTTACCCCTGCCTGGTGGGAAGCTATCCCACCAACCTTTGATAGGTAAGTAGGGTTTGAATTGCTTGGTGTAATTGATGCTGTGTCATAAATTCCCTGTTCAATCTTCTTAAGTCTGTTCTCCACCAAGCTCAACATTTTAAACACCGGGTCAATCAAAACTGTGATTCGAGCTTCTATCAGCGAGCATAATTCATCCATGTTGGACGGGGGGAATGGGGGGGACAAATAGGCTGAACTACTAATAGAATCGGCAGAGCTATCAGTTGGTTTTGCCATAATCGGATGTACAATTGATTTACCAGTCGTGGCCACCTTCCGTTTTGCGGTTCTGGGGGGAACTAGGTTAGATTTTGCCGGTACACGACCTTTCCTTTTTTTTATAGGAGGTTCACCACCCATATCCCCATTGGATTTCTTACACCTCGTGGTAACCATAGAAGCGTTTAATCGGCAATCTTCAACTTGTGGGGTGGGTATGATTACTAGTGCTGGGCCATGATTTGTCACACTAGTCTGACTACCAGACGGAGCTGGAACTGTTAAGCAATCAGGTGGTTGCTGCAAGAATTGTACAGGGGGGCTATGATTACTTAATAAAAAAGGGGGTTCGAGTGATAGTCTACGCTCCGTTAATTGAATCTCATGCATCAATGCGGATTCGGCCCTACTAAGAAAAGCATCTAGGGTACCTACTACCCCACCCCCATCTTCCGCTTGCTCATTTTCGTTGGTCCCCAACCCTGGGCCGTCAAAATACAAAGATACAATAGAACACGAGTATGCAAACTCAGTACGCCTCCCAAATAATATAAATAAGGCTTACAGTTCAAATGTCAATAATGTGGCCCAGCCCAGCCTCCTCCGGGCGCAGACGGGCCCGCCCTTGGCCCGGGCTTTGCCCGGCCATGCCCGCGTCCCGCACCGCGGGAGCCCTGCTGCTGATTTAAAGCGCCTCCGGGCGCTGCGTACTGCGTGCTGCGGGCGTTGATGGCGATTCCGGCCGCAGGGTAGCCTGGGACCTTGAGTCCTCTCCCACTATCACTCTCTGGCCGGTGGATTCGAGGGCAATGTCCTGTTTATCTGTATTTATCTATATTTATTTTGTGTTTTGTGGAAAAATGAAGCTGAAATTTGTATATTTCCACATTTATTTAACTGATAAGTGCATGCCAGGTTTCAATGCTGTGAACACCCGCAAAAGATAAATCAGTGCACTTATATGAAAATATGCAGATTTCAGTATCAACCTTGTGCATATCTACTGCTGTTAAAGCCTCTTTACTAAAAGTCCTTTCTTTTTTAACCCTCTTACCTATCAATCCACACAGCTATTGGCCTGGCAGTCAAGACAGACAGTATTTAAAATTTCTCAAAAAAGCAACCCAATTTCCGTTTTTATCCACATTTAAAAATAGATACAGACAAGAAAGTAAATGTTTTCTGTCTGTATTTATCTGCAAAAATCAGTAAAAACCAAAAACAGGGAGCCTTACTTATATCACTTATGACATATTCTACGACATCATTGATAACAACAGTTACTTCAGTGAACTATAACTGGTGAATTTTAGTAGTGTTTAGAGTTTAAAATGTAATGTTTTAGATGACATTTATACCTAACTATAATGTTACTTTAACCTTTGTTGTTTTACAATGAATAAATATATATATATATATATATTCTGCTCCAAAGGTTGTCCACCAGGTGAGTAGCACTCGATCAACAGCTTTGTTTATGATAGGCAGGGACGAGGATCCGCTTGTAGAAGCTGCTCCGTAATGGAAATGCCTGACGCGTTTCGAAGCTCCATATGCTTCTCTTCAGAGGCTTGAACGGAGACAGTGTGTGCAAACGCTGAACCCACTTCGCCATTTTCATATTGCACACCCACCAATGGGAAGCTCGAATGAGACTGTGCATTGTGGGAAATGTGGTCCGGATAGCACACACATCTTGTCGTGTATGGACCCTGCAAGTGGACTCGTCCTCAATCCTGTTAGCGGCTGCTGGCCCACATAGCCGACATGATAGTTACCATGTCGGGTGGCCTCCATAACATTACGGGGTGGTGCACACTCCGCGGCAGGACAGCCGCGTATAACATTCTGCTCCAAAGGTTGTCCACCTGGTGAGTAGCACTCGATCAACAGCTTTGTTTATGATAGGCAGGGACGAGGCAAACGCTGAACCCACTTCGCCATTTTCATATTGCACGCCCACCCATTGGTCGGTGTGCAATATGAAAATGGCGAAGTGGGTTCAGCGTTTTCACACACTGTCTCCGTTCAAGCCTCTGAAGAGAAGCATATGGAGCTTCGAAACGCGTCAGGCATTTCCATTACGGAGCAGCTTCTACAAGCGGATCCTCGTCCCTGCCTTTCATAAACAAAGCTGCTGATCGAGTGCTACTCACCTGGTGGACAACCTTTGGAGCAGAATATATATATATATATATTATCTACTGGCGGTCGCCAGTAGATAGTTATAGTTAGGACATATTTTCCATAGGAAATCTGCAACATTCTATTTGAAATAACGTTGGCGCCGGTTGATGAATCTTTGCGAAATTCTCCAACTTGTTGGGGCGCTCCGGTCCGCTCCTATCCTGAAAGTCTCGGGGTGATTCGTCAAGCGGGGGCCGAGAAAAAAGGGGGGTCCCAAAACGCGTTTTCCCCATTCATTTTTCCATAGGAACCGTTCATCGCGGCTACAGCCCGAACTGCTGAACGGAATTACACCAAATTTGGCAAAGAGGTAGCCCTTGGTTCAGACTTGTGCCTTTTGCTTAAATGGTGTAAATCCGTTCAGTAGTTCCTGAGAAAATCAAAAGTAAAGTCACATATATATCTATGGCCGAGTAGGGTCCGCGTACCCTCCCAATCACGAGCTGCATGCTAATTGACTGTCAAGTGGCTGTCAACACTCCAAATCAGGAAGTGTTGGCAGCCATTTTGTCCCTCGGTAGAACCGAGGGACAGAAACAAGTGCGCAAAGCACAAAAAGGGGGCAGGGTAGAAACACCCTGACCCCCTAGGTCTCCCGCGCTTCAATGCTAATTTGTCCCCGGGTGGCCCAAGTCCCGGGGGCATGCAGGGGTGGGTTTAGATTTTATGGGGGGGGCCTCTAAGGCCCCCCAAGCCCCGGGGACCACCACCCCCTGGGGCTTTAAATACAAAATGGTGCGGGAGGGCTCTCCGCCCTCCCGCAGCCCCGGGGACCACCACCCCCCGGGGCTTCTTTTTTTTTTTTTTAATAACCTGTGTAGGGGGCTCCAGCCCCCCCACATGCCCCAGGGACCGCCACCTCCCCGGGGCACTTAGAAAATAAATGTGGGTGTCCGTTTCGGACCCCCAAAGCCCCGGGGACCACCACCTCCCCAGGGCTGTGCAATTGAAGGGAGGGGGGCCGCGCGGCCCACCTCCTGGAGCCTGTGGTGGCCCTGGGGACCGCCACCCCCCAGGGCCGGCTCCTGCAGTGTCCCAGGGTGCCTACCCCCGGGACACTGCTGTTTGCAATGGCAGGACGGGAGCCTTGCGGCTCCCGCCCTGTCATTGCAAACTTGCTTTGCTTCATTGAAGCGAGAGCAGGAAACCTGCTCTCGCTTCAATGAAGCAAAGCAGAATTGCTTTTCCATAAGGGAGCTGCATGCCAGCAGCTCCCTTATGGAAAAGCAATGCTAGCTCCCGCAGGACGTGGGGAGCCGGCGGGACCGTGCGGGGATTGGGGACCCCCCACGGTCCCCAACTAGTGGCCTGGGAGGGGGGCCACGCAGCCCCCCTCCCCAAAAATCAAAAAATGTCAAAAAAAAAAAACAAAGTTAAGGCCGGCCTTGGGGGATGGGGTCCCCGGGGCCTTAAATGGCCACGCAGCCCCCCTCCAAATATATATTTTTTTTTTTAAAAAGAGGGCATGCCCCGGGGCCAATAGCGGCCCAGGGAAGGGGGCCACGCGGCCCCCCTCCCGTTTTGTTTAAAAAAAAAAAAAAAATTAAAAATCATCAGGCCCCGGGGGATGGGGTCCCCGGGGCCAAAAGTGGCCAAGGCAAGGGGGACCACGCAGCCCCCCTCCCATACAAAAAAAATAATAAAAAAGACTGGCATCGTGCCGGAGGCCCCGCCCCCTCTCTGCAGCAGTCTGCAAACGCGCCCCCTGGCGCGTTTGCAGATGAAACGAATTCCCCTTGAATACTGGGGGTCTCTGGGAGCCAACTAGCCCACCAGGAACCTCCAGTATGTGCCAGGGGCTGCGTTGCAGAGAGGTGTACAGAGGCCACGCCCTTTTACACCTCTCTGCAACGCAGCTCTGTGGCGCTTTTTGGAGGTACATGGTGGGCTAGTTGGACTCCAGGGACCCTCAGGATTCAAGGGGACTTAATCCCCCAACTTAAAAAGCGCCACGGGGCGCGTTTGCACAGTGGTGAAGGGAGGGGGCGGGGCTTCAGGTGACATGTGTGCAAACAGGCCCCGTGGCGCGTTTTAAGATGGGGAATTAAATCCTCTTCAATCCTGAGGGTCCCTGGAGGCCAACTAGCCCACCAGGTACCTCCAGTAAGCGCCACGGAGCTGCGTTGCAGAGTGTTGTAAAAAGGGGCGTGGCCTCTGTACACCTCTCTGCAACGCAGCCCCCTGGCGCATACTGGAGGTTCCTGGTGGGCTAGGTGGCCCCTAGGGACCCTCGGGATTGAGGAGGAATTAATTCTCCAACTTAAAACGCGCCACAGGGCGTGTTTGCAGACATGTCACCTCAGGCCCCACCCCTTCCTTCACCATTGTGCAAATATTCCTCTTAAATCAGCCGAAGTACGAATTCCGATTTACTCACCTGTTATCAGGAGAGACCTCAGTGCTGCATCTTTGAGCCCAGTACTGATCCTGAAAAGTAATTTTAACCTTACTTACCAGTAACTTGAATTTCCTTCCATAGGATATCATTGCCTGGTTTTTGCTGAAAAAGTTTCCAAGTGTCGATTTTTGAAACATACAAATATTCCTCTAAAATCAGCAGAACTACGAATTCCAATTTACTCACCTGTTATCAGGAGAGACCTCAGTGCTGCATCTTTGAGCCCAGTACTGATCCTGAAAAGTAATTCTAACCGTACTTACCAGTAACTTGGATTTCCTTCCATATGCTAACATTGACTGGTTTCACTTGGAAATTCTTCTAAGTGTGGAGTTTTGGAACTTCATAATATTCCTCTAAAATCAGCTGAACTACGAATTCCAATTTACTCACCTGTTATCAGGAGAGACCTCAGTGCTGCATCTTTGAGCCCAGTACAGATCCTGAAAAGTAATTCTAACCGTACTTACCAGTAACTTGAATTTCCTTCCATAGGCTAACATTGACTGGTTTCACTTGGAAATTCTTCTAAGTGTGGAGTTTTGGAACTTTATAATATTCCTCTAAAATCAGCCGAACTACGAATTCCGATTTACTCACCTGTTATCAGGAGAGAACCCAGTGCTGCATCTTTTAGCCCAGCACTGACCCTGAAAAGTCATTCTAACCGTACTTACCAGTAACTTGTATTTCCTTTCATAGGAATCCATTGTCTGGTTTTCAGCAGAAAAGTTTCAGTGTCGATTTTCACAAATTACAAATATTCCTTAAAAATCGCCTGTATGACTTAAACGCATTCTTTCAACTGTTTACAGGAGATGCCCCAGTGCTGGATCCAGGATCCACCTCTGAGTAAGAAAAAGTAACGATAACACTACTTACCTGCTAAGTGAATTGCCTCCCATAGGATAACATTGGTGATTCTATGTGAAAAAGTTTCTAAGTGTCAACTTTTAAAATACAATAATATTCCATAAAAATCACTACTGTAAACAAAACGCTTTTACTCAACTGTTTACAGGAGATGACCCAGGACTGAATCTAGGATCCAGTCCTGTGGTTAGAAAAGTAATCCATAAAGTAACTAATTGCATTTAACTAGAAATTCACATTGAGCTCAATGTTGCATTGTGTTTGAAATTGTGTTGCCCATTTCAACAACTTTAACTACTGTACTTAAAAGTCTATTGCCTATTTGCAAAGTATTTAAACTAAAGTAATTCATTCTGAGAAAGTATATTTTGTAATGTAATGTATAATGTAATTACAATGTAATTTAAAAAATAAAATATCTAAAAATAAATAGTTTAAAAAAATGTAGTAAATCAGTATCAAAAAAATAAATATAACAATTAATACATTTAAAAATTGTCATTTACAAAACCTTTGAAATTCACTGAGAAAAACCATAGGTTTCAGACATGTTATAGTTAGGAATTAGCATTTAAAAAACCTTTGAAATTCACTGAAAAAACCCTAGGTTTCAGGCACGTTATAGTTAGAAATTAGCATTTAAAAAACCTTACAAATTCACTGAAAAAACCATAGGTTTTAGGGACAGTTATAGTTAGTTGGACATTGCACTCGTCAAAAACCCGTGAAATTCCCACGTTATAGTTAGTTCAGGTAACTATATCTCGCGCCCCCGCAATGCACTGCTGATGACGTCACATATTACATCACTCATGACATGGTCAGTGACATCACTGATGACATCACTGATGACATCTCAAATGACATCACTGATGACATCACTGATGACATCATCCATGTGATAATTTGATGCATCTTCTCACACTCTAATATAACTTTTGATACACCCACTGTAAATTACAGACTGCCATTGTCAAAACCATAGACACTCCAACACCAATTACTATATACACACTCACTGATTCTTAGGTCTACACACACACATCTACTCACTCACCCGTACAGTCACTCATACTTATAGTCACTCAGTACAGAACTATTATATGCACTCATACACCTATATAAACACTCACACACCGCCTCTCATCCATAGAGGTACTCACACACCTAGTCAGTCATGCAAAAAATTAAGCACACACCCATTTACTCACCTATACAGTTATACACACACCAGTTCGCTTACTCATACAAATACTAGCACATTCTTATGCTCTTATACAATCTCTGATACAAGCACACACTCATCCATACAATCACTCTCACAATCACACACTCTCACTTATAGCTATTTATATACTCCAACACACATATATACTGCCTTTCACATATGTAGTTACTCACACATGTACCACTGGGACATGCATTCACTCACTAACACACTCTTACACACACTTACCCACCCATACAGTCTATCACAGAAGCACTCTTGAAACCATCCACCCAGTGAATCACCCACTCACACATCTATGCACAGAGTCGCACACACCCCACCCACACAAACCTCAGGCACCCATACAGATACTCAGACAACCAATCAATAACTCATATAGACACTCATGTAGCTATTCACAAACCCATGCAGCCACTTACACAGCAACAGACAGACGGATACAGACATTCACCCAGTTTAGTCACTAACCCATGCATTCAGTAAGATACGTTTAATCACTCACTTATAGAGTTAGTCACGCACCTACTAAATCATCCATTCAGACACTTATACACCCACTCATTCTTCAATACGCCTTTCCCTATATATATTAAACATATTTAAACTTTACAGAAACACACAGTCACTGGATGATGTCATCAGTGATGTCATTTGAGATGTCATCAGTGATGTCATCAGTGATGTCACTGACCATGTCATGAGTGATGTAATATGTGACGTCATCAGCAGTGCATTGCGGGGCGCGAGTTATAGTTACCTGAACTAACTATAACGGGGAATTTCACGGGTTTTGTACGAATGCAATGTCCAACTAACTATAACTGTCCCTAAAACCTATGGTTTTTTCAGTGAATTTGTAAGGTTTTTTAAATGCTAATTTCTAACTATAACGTGCCTGAAACCTATGGTTTTTCAGTGAATATATATATATATATATATATAACAGCAACTCCTTTCACTTTCCGATTCACCACAGAAGATAGGAGCTCAGACCACAACTTCGTGCTGCAAGTTTCTTTATTGTCTGCTCAACAAACACCAACCACAGCCATATATATATATATATGTGTGATAGCCTTCGCCACTCCAATGCTCAGCAAAACAGACGAAAACAGACCCAGTACTCGGTGCGAAGCTTTTCATTTGTTATTTAAGTGCCCTTCGTGTCCGCCATGACGCGTTTCGGCCTTTAGGAGGCCTTGATCACATATATATATATATGCACATTTTCGCCGGGATGAGTGGATCACGTAAAAAACCAAATAAAGCGTGAGCTCCTGTGCTTCATTAATTATCAACCCCCAGGTGGGCGGGATCCCAGGGGAATTTATTTTTAATAAGAGTGAGGGGTGCATGGGCCCCCCCCTCCTGGGGCTTAATATTGCCCTGGGGACCACCACCTCCCCAGGGCTTGTTGAAAAATGAATCAGTGAGAGGCCTGTACATCCTTCCCCAATGCCCCGGGGCCACAAAATGAGTATTTATTTTTAACTTGGGGGCCTCTCGACCCCCCCAACCCTGGGGACAGCCACCTTCCCGAGGTTCAGCAGAAAACAATGTGGGGGGCCATGCGGACCGCCCCCACAGCCCCAGTGGGCACCACCTCCCCGGGCCTTTAATCTTTAATGTCAATTAATGCAGGTGCCGTGTGGACCCCCTGTAGCCCAGGGGACTGCCACCTCCCGGGGCAAAATCCAAGAAAGAAGGGGGGCTGTGCGGCCCCTCTCCTGGAGTCATGAATGGCCCTGACGACCACCACCCCCAAGGGCCGGCTTAGGCTATGTCCCTGGGTGCCCACCCTCAGGACACAGCTGTTTGCTATGGTTTGGCGGGAGATTTACCACTCCTGCCAAGCCATAGCAAACTGTGCTCCACTTCCAGCAAACAAGAGCATTAAGAATGCTCTCGCTTGCTGCAAGCAGAGCAGAATTGCTTTCACAGAGAGAGAGCTGCATGTTCAGTAGCTCTCTCTCCATAAAAGAAATGCCAGCTTCCACAGATGGCGGGTAGCTGGCAGGGACGGCGAGGGCCTTCAGGCTCCCCCTGCGGTCCCCATCAGTGGTGAGTGGGTGGCCTGGGTGGGACCAAGGCACCCACAATAGATGCCGGGAGATGGGGTTCGCGAGGCTGAAATCAGCCCGGAAAGGTAGCCCCCGTCCCATTGTTTATGTAAACATAAATAAATAAATAAAAAGCCGGGCTCTGGGGGACGGGGGCCACGGCCTCTCGGCCTCCCCACCCATTACTTAAATTTTTTTTTTTTTAAAAGGCCAGGCCCCAGTGGATGGGGTCCTTGGGGCTAAAATCAGGAACGGGAGAGGGCTGTGTGGCCTGGATCCAGGGGATGGTGTCCCCAGTGTCTAAATCGACCCGGGGAAAGGGGGGCCATGGGGGCCCCTCCCCAAACAAATAAATATACATTTAAAAAAAGCCTGAATGGCAAGTCACCGGAGACCCTGCTCCTTTCAGCAACACTCTGCAAATGTGCCTCCTGGCACACAACTTGTTGGGGGATGAAGTCCCCTTGGCTGTAGAGGGTCCTTAGGGACCAACAACCCCTCCTGTTACCTCCAGTAAGTTCCACACAGGGTTATTGCTGTTAGGTGATCAGAGTCCCGCCCCTTTCTCAGCCACTCTGCAAGTTTACCTCCTGGTGCACTACTGGTTTGGGGATGAAGTCCCCTTGGATGCTGAGGGTCCTTGGGGGCCACAAACCCCTTCTGATCCCTCCAGTAAGTCCCACACAGTGGGATTGCTGAGAGGTCGTTGGAGGCCATGCCCCTTTTCTCCACCACTCGCAAATGCACCTCCTGGCACACTACTGGCTAAGGGATGAAGTCCACTTTCCTGCTGAGGCTCCTTGGGGGCTAACTAACCCTCCTGTTACCTCCAGTAATTCCCACACATTGGGATTGTTGAGAGGTTGTCAGAGGCCATGCCCCCTTTCTTCACCACTCTGAAAATGCACCTCCTGGCACACTACTAGTTGGGGGATAAAGTTCCCTTGGCTCTTGAGGGTCCTTGGGGGCCAACTACCCCTGCAGTTACCTCCAGTAAGTCTCACATAGCTGGATTGGTGATAGGATGTCAGAGACCATGCCCCTTTCTCCACCACTCTGCAAACACGCTTCCTGGTACACAACTGGTTGGGGGATGAAGTCCCCTTGGCTGCTGACGGTCCTTGGGGGCCAACTACCCCATCTATTACCTCCAGTAAGTCACACACAGTGGGATTGCTGAGAGGTCTTCGGAGGCCACACCCCCTTTATCCACCACTCTTCAAACGTGCCTCTTGGTGCACTACTGGTTGGGGGATGAAATTCTCTTGGATGTTGGGGGACCTTGGGGCCAAAAGCTCTCCTGGTAAGTCCTACTGAGCAGAATTCCTGGGGGCTGGTCGGAGGTCCAGCCCCATTTCTCCACCACTCTGCAAACATGACTACTAGTTAAAAAAACATAGCAATTCACTGGAAAAACAAACGTTACAGGGACGTTATAGTTATGAAATGGAATTTTAAAAAACCTTGGAAATTCACTGAAAAACACAAAGGTTACAGATACGTTATAGTTAGGCTGACATTTCACTCATACAAAACCAGAGAAATTCAGCAGTTATAGTTAGCTGAGCTAACTATAACTTGTGCCTCCGCATTGCACTGCTTATGACCTCACATATTACATCACTCCTGACATGGTCAGAGACATCACTGGTGATATCTCAAATGGCATCACTGATGACATCATCCACAGAATCTCTGATGCACTCACTCACACCCCAATATAACCTTTCATACACCTACTTCAACTCCCACACTACCATTCTCAAAATCATTGGCACACCCATACCAGTACTTACACACCCACTCACTGATTTATAGGTCTACAAGAACATCTACTCATTCAGCCATACAGCCATTCATAATCCAACTTATTCACTAATACTGTCACTGACCATGTCATGAGTGATGTAATATGTGAGGTCAAAAGCAGTACATTGCGGGCGTGAGTTAGAGGTAGCTCAGCTAACTATAACTGCTGAATTTCTCTGGTTTATAACGTCTCTGTAACCTTTGGTTTTTCAGTGAATATATATATATATAGATGTATATATATATGTATATATATATATATATATATATCCATATTTCATTATTGTATCCGAACAATGATCCACGGCACCCAATTGCTTCAAGCAGATTTTAATTCAGCAAATGCTCCACTCAACGCGTTTCGGGAACCAACGTCCCTTGTTCACGAGTGTTGAGTTGATGTTACAGACTGCTTTAAATAAACATCACATGACTTGTGACTACGAATAAACAGTGTAAACAGACTACATCATAGTTACAACGAAATGCACCATTAAACATGAAACATATAACCCAAACACAATATTAAATCATACTGGTTTTAAAAGTGCAATTCATCTTTTGTGCAATAGTGAGGAAAACGAGTGTCAGAGGATATAGCTAAATAAACAAGTGCCGCTGCGAGGACGGGACTGTCTGTTTACGTTTTTTTAAACGCTGCCTGAACTTTATTGTTCCTCCTACACCAACAAGGTGCCAATGGCTTATCTCCACCGCATTATTACCAATCACGGCTAGTGCCTACACACTGTTTAATGCCAGTGTTTAATGCCAGTGGTCTACAATGCTGCCGTTCTGTCGCGTGTCAGTACTCTAATGACAGCTCCTGTCCGAGCCACATTAACCGCGATACTCAAAAGAAAAGTAAAGTAAACGGAGGCCAACCCTCTGCCTATACCCCATGGTCAGGTTCCTTTTAATCATACAGGAGCTGTCATTAGAGTACTGACACGCGACAGAACGGCAGCATTGTAGAGGCCTGAGGATTTTGTTTTTAAATAAAAAAAAACGGGAAGGGGGCCACGTGGCCCCCCTTCCCTCAGCCTCTATTGGCCCCGGGGACCCCATCCCCCGGGGCATGCCCACTTTGTTTTTTTATTTAAAAATATTGGAGGGGGGCTGCGTGGCCCCCCTCCATAGGCCACTTATGGCCCCAGGGACCCCATCCCCCGGGGCCGGCCTTTACGTTTAAAAAAAAAAAATGTATTTGTAGGGGAGGGGGGCCGTGTGGCCCCCCTCCCGGGCCACTAATGGCCCCGGGGACCCCATCCCCCGGGGCCTGGCCACTCGTTGGGGACCGTGGGGGGGTCCCCAATCCCCGCACGGTCCCGCTGGCTCCCCGCGTCCTGCGGGAGCCGGCATTGCTTTTCCATAAGGGGAGCTGCTGATATGCAGCTCCCCTTATAGAAAAGCAATTCTGCTTTGCTTCATTGAAGCGAGAGCAGGTTTCCCTGCTCTCGCTTCAGTGAAGCAAAGCAAGACTCTACAATGACAGGACGGAAGCCGCGAGGCTCCCGCCCTGTCATTGCAAACTACAGTGTCCCGGGGGTAGGCACCCCGGGACACTGCAGGAAACCGACCCTGGTGGGTGGTGGTCCCCAGGGCCACCACAGGCTCCAGGAGGGGGGCCGCGCGGCCCCCTCCCCATGTCTTTAAAGCCCCGGGGAGGTGGTGGTCCCCGGGGCGTGTGGGGGGGCTTGAGCCCCCCACACAGGTTCATTAAATTAAATTAAAAGAAGCCCCGGGGGTGGAGAAAACACGTTTTGGGACCCCCCTTTTTTCTCGGCCCCCGCTTGATGAATCACCCCGAAACTTTCAAGACAGGAGCGGACCGGAGCGCCCCACTAGTTTTGAAAATTTCGCGATGATTTGTCAAACGACGCCAAAGTTATTGGGAATAGAATGTTATGGATTTGCTATGGATAATAGGTCCTAACTATAACTATCTACTGGCGACCGCCAGTAGATAATATATAAATATATGTGTACATTCCCTTTCTCTTTCTATCTTTCTCATTTAAAAAAAATCCTTTCTCTATCTCACTTAACTTGATCTGTACTAAATCCACAATTACTACAATAGAATATTGTAGAAATGAATTATACACAAATGTTATAGGAGCAATAATTGCTTCAGCCTTAGTGGATGGTTTTTTGAAGTTATAGTGCTTGACTGTATGTAATATTGGCTTGTGTTTCAATTTTGTTAATAAAGTTTTTAGTTGAGGTGTGGGTAGGGGCTTCTGCCCCTCTAAAGGGTACACTCTATACAATCTCTCTATGAACCTGTTGAAGGCTACGGCTGAAACGCGTAGGCCATTTTCACCTTTGGTGCTGGTATGTTTAAATAAATAAATTTTAGCTTCCGAAAATTAGCTCCTTGGGGGTGTTGTGTCTTTCTGTGTGTGCGGATGCTGTGAAAGGAGCTCTGATTGTTGCCTGAAGGGCGTTTTCTACATATGTCTATATATATATATATATATTTTTTTTTTTATTATTTTTTTTTTATCAATGTTCTCCCCCGACCCTGCACAGTGACTAAGTTAGACAGACTGCGGGTATGGGTACTCAATCGAGATGGGCTGACATCTGCCAAATTAGGATGTGTTTCTCTTTACATTCTCGGCTATAATGGAATCCACTTGGGAACTAGCAGTGGGAGCATGGAGGTGAAGCTGGGTGTGTACCACCGTTTGCCCTCTAAGCATCGAACCTTCCCAATTACCGGCTGAAATGCGCAGGTGAAGTTCCATTAATCTATCAGGACAGGACATTCTCTGTTGATGTCCACAGATTGGTTGGTGACTGCCTTACAGGCTGGTTATGATTGAGAAGGGGCATTATGGGACTGGTAGTTCCGCTGGGGGTGACATACCGAGTACGGGGCGGTATCTAAGCTCCTCAAATACACACTTTGTGTTGATTTTAAACTTGGTATTCAATCAGCTCCATATCGTAATCACGAGTGAAATCTACCGACATTATTTCAAGTGGTTTCCGAGCTATTACAAAGGGATAGCCGTATGGAACTTTATCTCCTTGATATGCCTAATCCCCGCATACCACAGTGTTTTAAAAAATTGAATATATTAATGTTTGTGCTATTTTGCATCAATATGAGACTGATATAGCATTTGACTAAAATTATTGCAAAGGTCACTTCGTTAATATGGGAGTTACAAGTGCATATTGAAGGTATAATTGGTGGGACCGATGACGCATTACGCAGGTCAAAGGGAGCATATTATTGCACTAAGCATTATGCATTCTTACTATTATGATTACATTTAGAATAATCATCGTGACCACCAGAGGTATTCAACACATTTCAAGTGAATGCACCTGCGTGCTTGTGTTCAATATTTAAATCTTTTTTTAAAGTGAAAGCAATACGTTTTCTATGTCTATGATTTAACATAGTATAAAAGTTTTAGTAAAATGGTGCTTGCCAGATTGAGGAAGGTTGCTGCGACAGCCGAAACGCGCCTCTCTATGTTGCTGGGTCGGAGGAGACCCGATGGAATAAAAAAGCTTTAAACCAAGCATTCTTCGTGTGCGTGCTCTCTTCCTAGTGGAGCAGGGTTTTGTTTGGATATAAATATATATATACATATGTATGAATATTACCTACTGGCAATAGCCAGTAGGTAGTTATAGTTAGGACCAAAGTTTCCATGGGAAAGCGTTTTTTGTTTTGCCAATAACATTGATGCCGCTTGACGAATCTTCACAGAATTTTCACAAAATTTCCCTTTTTTTTGGTTCAGCTGCTGTGTTGAAAGTTTCAGGGTAATTTGTCAAGCAGGCCAAGAAAAAAGGGGCGTCCCAAAATGCGTTTTCCACATGTTAAGTCTCTGGGGATTTTTCATTTTTTGAACATGACTACAGCCTGAACTGCTGAAAGGAATCACACCAAATTTGGCAGAAAGCTAGATGTTGGTTCAGAAAGCGTGCGCTTTGTGATTTGGTGTAAATCCATTCAGAAGTTTCGAGATATTCCGGTTAAAAAATATAGACTTCTGGGGGCCAAAAATCCTACTGAAATCCTACTGAAATTTGATTGGCTACCAACATTTCAACCAGGAAGTGTTGGCAGCCATCTTGGGACCAATTTACGTGATAGCACCCTATTGAAATGCATTGTAGTGAATGGCAGGTTTTGAGGGTCACAAACAGGAGAACGTACAAAGTGTGATAACAGATTTTAGTTACAATATAAATCATTTGTTGATGGTACCATACTCATTTTAGGACTTGTGTTCTATGGTGATTTTACCCTGTGGAAAAGCTTTCTCCTGGGATTTCAAGAATCATGTTTTATGATTTCCCCATAGAGGTTATGGAAGGTGCTCCAGAAGCTAAAATGAGAGCATATTTTCTGTAAATTAACACTATCTTTCTCAGTCATATGAAAAGGAAGTCTGACAGTTGACTCTCTTGTGTTTTACTGCAGCGTTCCAGAGTGTTCTAAAGAACAACTATAGCGCTAACGGTGTTACTTATGACAAAAGTATGGCACATCTGAAGTCATGGCGATTTAATCAAACTGGTAAAACTTAAAACATTTAATTTAGAAAGTAACAAAATGAGGGGGTTCAGTTTGTCATAGAAATTATAGTTAGTGCTGTAGAAAGAAAAATGAGGACACATTTTAAGTGAGTTCTCAAATATCTTCCTATTCTATTTCATTAAAACATTCTCACATGCAGACTGAAACATGCACTTTCAACATATGCACACATGCAGACTGAAACATGCACTTTCTACACCACTAGCAGACTGCCAGTTAACTCCCTACTAGGCCTGGGGGGTGAACTCCGATCCGTTTGCGGAGTTTGCAGACTTATCTGTATTCCCCGCTCCGCAGAGCTCGCAAAGTGCAGAAAACCCCTTTACGTAGTGCAATGGAGTTTTTTCCCTGCTCGCGATCACGAACAGTAAGTTCGCGATCGCGAACGATAAGTTCGCGATCGCAAACGATAAGTTCGCGAGCGCGAGCTGCCGCTCGGGTAGAATTTCTACCCGAGCGGCAGGAACACCAGTGCGAACCTCAGTTCGCACTGCACTCTGCCACTTGCAGAACTCCGCTGAGTTTTTTTTTAACTTCGTGGAGTTCCGCGTAGCAAAAATCTGCGAACTACGCCCAGGCCTGCTCCCTACCCACTCACACCCAGTTTAACTACAGTTATCTAATGAGCAACTAGAGTGCTAATTCTGAATTTATGCCAAAGGCGTAGCACAGATGAATGCCATTTTGATGGAATCAAAGTAGAAATCTGAAAGCATTTTCTACTGAGGATACTGCAGTAAATGATGAAATTAGGTAGCTTCATAACAAATAAGTCTCCCAAGATGGCCACCGGAGAAAAAAGAGCCCAAATATCGCACAAATATCACCCAAATGCAGCCCAAGTGTAGCCCAATGACAGAAGTGTGCAAAACACTTAATTATTTTGTCTGTTTTCAGTTTTTTATAGCGCAGACTTGACCCAAATGTATAGGAGCGCTTTACATGAGCATCAGTTACATTACACAAGGACACATTCATTTTGGTTTTAGGCATGGGGAGATTAAATTATTTGCCCAGAATCACAGGATATCTAGCTGATGCTGAAACTCGAACTTGGCTCTTCAATTGCAAAGACTGCAGCTCTGGCTGTAACGCCACATCCTCTCCCTTAAGTGTAACATATAATCAAGATAGCAAATTATTTCATAGTGCTTTGTTGCTATTTGAGAACTCAGAAAATATGTCCTCATTTTAGTTGTTTAGAGCACTAACCATAATTTCTATGGGAATTGGACTTTCTCATGGAGGAGGGTGCAGAGGCAACAAGTTGACCATGCTGTGCAGGCGAGAGGGGCAGTGGCAGCACAACAGACCATGAAAGGGCAGGGAAAAGGGAGGCAGGGGCAACAAACCAACCATGCAGTACAGGCAAGAGAGACTGTGGCAATATAAAAGACCATTGAGGACAGAATGAAGAGGCAGTGGCAATACAACCATACATGCCAACAGACCTCATTCAGGCACGAGACTCACAATGTTTTTAAGCCCAAAAGGCCATTATTTTATTTGTTCCTGCCATAAAATCTCCTCTTTTTAATGGAAGCCAATGTGGAATTCACCCTCTTACCAAGTTCAAAATGTTGGCAAGTTTGGTACATTGGATCACAGATGACAGGAGGAATGGAGTAGGGACACAGACTCAGATAAAAGAGGGCAGGCGGGAGATGGACAGGGGAACCACATTAAACTTACAGGGGAGCTTCAGGGGTGCAGCAGCACAATACATCACATAGGAAAAGCGGGACGGCAGAGCACCAAATGGACCATGCGAAGCAATAGGGAGGGAACAGGGCCATGCACATGGACAACAGAGAGCAGAGGGGAAAGAGGTAAGGGCAGCAAGCTGACCATAGCAGGCAGACAGGAGACAGGAGGGACAGTTGCAGCATAACATAACATGAAGGGCAGGAGGGAGGGGGCAGGGGAATAACAGCGGACCAAACAAGGCAGTAGGGAGATGATAGGGGTCTGCACATGGAAAACGGAGGGAAGGGGGCAGGAGCAGCAAGCTAACCATGAATGGCAGGTGGGAGGGTCACTGGAAGCACAACACACGGTTGAGGGCAACAGTGAGACTATGATGGAATACAAAGAGTCAATGGAGGGAAGGTAGGAGGGGGTCAGGGGCAGCAAGCTGACCACACAGGGCAGGTGAGAGGTTCTGTGGCAGCACAGAAGACTATGCATGGCAAGTGGGAGGGTTAGTGTCAGCACAACGGCCATGGTAGGTAAGAGGGAGGGGGTTGGGGCATGCACAAAAGATCATGCAGGACACAAGAGAGGGTTAGGGGCCGGACACAGGCAAAAGAGGGAAGGGACTTCACAACAAAACATGCAGTGAAGACAGGAGGAGCAGTTGCAGCACAACAAACCATGGAGGACAGAAGGGAGTGGCAGCACAATGGGACATGGAGGACAGGTGGGAGGTGATAGGGGCATAAAACCTGGACAGGCAAAGTGGAGGTGGCAGGGACAGGCAGCAGCCATCTGACCATGCTAGGCAGGTGGGAGGAGCAGTGGTAGCTCAACAGAACACTCAAAGTAGATAGGAGGGTGGCAGGTCCATGGAATATAGTGTGCAGAAAGGAGGGAGCAGAGGCATGCACACAGACACCAGAGGGCAGGGAGGAGGAGAATAGGGACAAAAAGCTGGGCACAGAGGCTAAGCAGGAGGACAATGATGCTGCATGCTGGAGGGCCGGAGGAGTGGGCAGGGACATTGATCTAAATGGAAGGCAGTGGCACCACATCGGACCATGCAGGGTAAGAGGGATGGGCTGGTGCATGGACTCGGACAACAGAGGGTAGGGAGGAGGTGGATGGGGCAGCAAGCTAACTGTTCAGGGCAGAGTAGTAGAGAAAAATGTTTCATTCAGACAGTTAGTCCTACATATGTATCAAAAAAGCGAGGCTTTCGCAAAAAAATACTATTTTGTATATTTACATTTAGAGCCCGAAAACAACAATTTAGTTAGAAAGGCAAGTATGATGTAGGACAACAAACAATGATTTTTATGCAATTGATTTATTCATTGCAGCATATAATCTCGTTTTGTTTTTTTTGTCTCTTTTTAATGATGATTATCACGATCCAGTGCTCACAAAAAGTGACAAAAATGTGCTCCAGTGGGTGAAAAACATTAAAACATGAATCTTTTCTTTAAGAACATAACACTAAGCTCCTTTTGCTAATTTTATGTACTGAACGAAGGAGTTAGGTATGTTGATGGTGTTTCAATCTCATTCAGTTGAGCTCATCATCAGGACAGGTGAGTGAGCACCTAGTATCTCTGGAAAAAAGAGAGAGAAAGAGAGAGGGGTCAGTCAGAGGGACCCCGAGTTGCCTCCTCAGTTATCTACATTTAGTCTACTTGCCAAGTAGAGGTTAATTTCAATAAGTGTCACACATCTGATGTGTACATATGGAATCCCTACTAATATAGAAAGAGGGACAATAGGATCCCTGGTGCGAAAGAGATGCAATTTTGTCAGTCCCAGGCGAGGATGAAATAGTTTGAAGATGGACTGGGTTAATAAATAAAGCCGGGTAACTTCAACATCGACATATCAAGGTTGTACGCAACTTACTCGAGAAGGGCCAGAGCAGCAGTCTATCTGAGCCATGTAGATGTGGAAATCTCTCATGTTTCGAGTGCAACTATAGTGAAAAGCCTAATGATTTACTGTTTAGGGCAGGAAGAGCAGTGTCAGTTCAACAGCCACACACTGCTGTAATGAGGGAGCAGAGGAGGACAGGAATACCCTGACACCCTAGCTGTGGTCCTGGAGTCCCCTTGTGACCCTGACAGGACCAAACAGCACTTTTGCTGTGGAAACAGGACAGATCCACAAATCCAGTGGGAAAAAAACAAGTGCGGGCTCTTGTGCTTGTTTTGCTTAGAGGAGCAGAGGAACTGCTGAATGGGGAACACAGGCATGGACAATGCATTACAAGGGCATCTTATCTCAAAGAGCCCACTCTGGCCAATTGTGTCTTAATTAGCACTACTGAGAAAGGGACCCTGGCGGGGCATTTAATTTACATAAACACTTGCAGAATTCGAAAGCAAAGCATGCTGCACTGGTGGCCTTTGAACCGCCCATGTCCAGGGCTGGCAGTGTGGGAAGGCAGGCTTTTGAAAACATATCCTGTAACAGCTGCCCCCTTCAGCAACAGCATGCGATTCCACTGAGCACCAGAGGCTAGGAGATCCAAGTATTCATGGACTGGTGCCCCCTGTCAATGTGCCCTACTCGAAAGTACAGCGAGTCTAACCTCCTAACTTCCAGGCCAAATCTCCATCTGCCACAGCAGTCCCCTGCTTGATTGCATTTGGTGAATATCTACAGGAAAATATGTGCAGATGTTGGGATACTCCACCCACACATATGCCCAGCCTAACCTGTGAACAAGGCAGAATTGGGGTAGAAGGATCGGAATTCAGTGTTTTCTGTGAAGAGTGCCTCTCTATTCCAGCTGGCACAGAGGATGGTAGGGTCAACAGGTGGTTATCGAAGTATGATGTGCGTGGAAGACAGTAACAGGTGAGGGGCTGGCGGACAAGAGGTCCACCAAGGGCACATTAACATCATAAATGGCCGAGCACCTACTTCCAGGCCACCTAGAGCAGGGCGGCCACGTTCCAGGGCCCACTACCACTGTGCACAAGCACTGCCTACTCTGCCTTTCAACACTAGGCTGGGTCAAACCAGAAACACCACGTGCAAGGCTCTGGCCATAATTCAAGCTATCTTAGGAGGATCCTGGGCAAGCCAGAGTAGTGAATCTTGTCATGTTTTTTCCTTTTCTAGTCAGATACTTCTATTTTTGTTTATCGGATAAAGGGTCATTATATTGTCCATAGACTCCATGGTCTACATGCATTCATTGATCCTGTGCTGACAAGAAAACTGCTATGATCGCTGAATGTGCCAGTCCACCCTATTTGTCTCAGATTCACAATCAGAGGTGTTCACACTTGTCTTTCATTGTGTAGGCTAAAAGGAGCCTCTTTCTCCTCAGACTTTTCTTTCTGGCGACATACTACCAAAAAACCCACTACAGCAATTATCCCACCTATTACACACAATATAGTTTCACCTGTCTTTATATAGGTTTTTTCAAAACAAATAATTTGTATTTAGCTAAGACTAGCTCTATGTGCTCCTGCACCTGCTGTCAATAGATCAAGTAGCAGGTCACATTGTGTGCATTGTGCAGCACTCAAGAAAGAGGAGATAAAGCCTCTCAGGATTGTTTTTGTGCAGGATTGTGCCCCTACCTGCACAAAAACAATCCTGCCTACAACACAGCCCCCCTTGAACCAAGGTGCAAGGGTGCCTGGGTTGGCGTTAGGCTGCCAAAACAGTTCCGGTGCAAGGGAAGAGGACAGGAAAGCGTCATATTGGATAAATATGATGCATTCCTACCCTTTCCCTGTGATTTAGGGCAGCAAGGTGAGGTGCTGTGCTGCCCTGTGCCACAATTTTCATAATATATGCCCCAAAATTGGCCCAGAAAAGGGGGAATCCCCCTAACATATACATGAAATTCCCCCAAGGACCTGGTCCACCTGGGGGGCAAATAAAAGCAAGCATGGATTAAACAGGATTAAAGCATCACTTTTTAGGGAATAAACAGCTGGCAATTACATGTTACACTCACATAGCAGTCTTCCACTATAATGTAGATCAGCCATCCCCTATTGTGAATTCATACCAGCAATGAAAAATGTGCAATAATGAGTCCACCTTTATCCAAACCCGTAATGAGTTGATAATACATTCAAAAATAGAGGGTACTCTGACAAAACATTTTTAAAGGAGACGGTGTATAAAAAAACTTGCAGTGGAATCCTGTTCAGGGACACAAGTAAAATAGAATCTAAGTTGCCAAAATTGTGTATCATTGCCACTTTCTGTACACAATCACTGGATTTGTTCACAATCCTGAACAAAAATTTGGCTATCTTGAGAACTGAAGCCACATTAAATGATTTAATAAGTACAAAACCCTTAATTACCTATTGTAGATACTAATCTCTGAAAGTTGTACTGGCAGATAGTCACTTAGAAAGTTCCATACCTACTTCTTGGTGGACACCCATACCAGATTTCTTTAGGCGTGGGCACTGCGAAGCCTTTAAACACAATGTCAACATGTCAGTGTTTACTGATCCTAACTCTCAATGGAAATGTAACAAATATAAAAATCAAGAAACATATAACTTGTAACACAGAGTACACAGTTTATGCAATATCTTGCGCATGTCCCAAATTATACATAGGAAGTACACCATTTTTGCTGATTCATATTTATTTTAGCTACAGCACAGCATAACACTTGAGAGACAGTAACAATAATGACTGGACAAATGCGGAATTCTTTTGATTTGACCATACCCCCAAATGAGTCAGAAGGGGAAGATAAGACTCTAGCACTCAGGAGGCTAGAGTCTTGTTATATCATAGATGTGAACAGCATAACTCAGTTTGGCTTGAATTGTGATGAGATGCTAGCTGTACATGATTTGGTTACAATCAAAACATAACAATGTGACTCAAGTGATATAACCTAGTTCTTACAATTAATAGTGATTGGATTTAAAGACTGTATAGCTAATTTAAGTTGCACCCTAATTCTCTTCACATTCCCTGGAATGTGTTTATTAGGTGAAAACGTATTTATCCATTGCATAGATTGGCATTGATGGAGCTGTCACAGAGTAATTAAGAACCTGAACCGGGACAAAATTTGTGTTTGATTCTAAGAACCTAACTAAACCAACTTTGGTATATTGAATGCTTTCAAACTCAAAACTTTCTTTACTCAGTCATTAAAAACAATCATGGAAAGAACAAAATAGATGTACAAACTCATTGATATGTAAATACAGTCAATGATGTCAGAATGAATATGATTAAAAACATAAATAAACCAGCGATAAAAACTCCACCTCTAAATTAGCAAAAATGAAGTCAGAAGAGCAAACTGTTATGGAAGTGGAGAGCAGATTTAGGAAATGATCCAACACTCACACATACATCTACTGTACAGAGGATACAAAGGCAAAGCAACATGGGTCTACACTTAACAAACCCTTGCTTTTTAAAAATTGGCAAAGGATATCTCTTTGAGAAGTATATGTTAAATTTGCCAAAAAACCTAAATAAAGTAACGTCTGCGGTGAATCCTCATGACACAGGCACAAGCAAACTGCCTTCCTGTTAAATTGGCCCTTCAGAAGACACAACTGACTCCTATTAATCCCAAGACTAAACCTAGTAGTAGTGTACGCTCCCAGGTACGGATAACATATTCCAAGTAGGATTCAAAGCTGTAGTAAGGTGGAGTATGATGTGGTGGTGCTGGTTAGGTTTCACCATGCAATACTATCACAGACCCAAAAGATGGTCCTTGTATTAGCAATAATAAATCCTTATCTCAGTCCTGGGAGAGTGGCAAAGAGCAGTCAAGCTGGTAAACAGACAAAATATTGAGTTGTAAATGTTGACTTGCACTAATATCGAGTGCAAAATATCGTAATACAAAAATATCGACTGTTAGAATATCGTTGTCAAGAATATCGAGTTTAAGGTAAGTAATATCGTTTTTAAAAATATCGAAGTCATTAATATCGTTTGCAAAAATATCGTTGTTAAAAATATCGTTGTTTTAGTTAGTGTTATGTATTTTAGTGTGTATTTTAAATGTATGTGTTCTATTTTTTTGTGTAAGTATTGCATTTGTTTTTTAATATATGTGTTAAATTTTTAGAAGTTATTTATTTTTTTAAGTACATTTTGCGTTTTAGTTCCGTAGCGGGTTGTGGGTTTATAGGGAATAGGGTGGGAAGTAATTTAATTATAATACATTTATTAATAATTTTTAGAAGTTATTAATTATTTTTTAATGACATTTTGCATTTTAGTTCCGTAGCGGGTTGTGGGTTTATAGGGGAATAGGGTGGGAAGTAATTAAATTATAATTAATTAATAAATATTTTTATTAATTAATATTTATGTATTTAATATTTTATATTGTTAATTGTGGAAATTAATGTATTATTAATTAGTTATTAATTGGTTGTTAATTATTAATAATTAATTGTTAATTATGTTAATTGTGTCATTTTTTTAGGAGCGGTTTGTGGGTTTATAGGGGAGTAGGGCGGGAAGTTATTTAATTATAATTAATTAATTATTATTTTTTATTAATTAATATTTATGTATTTAATATTTTATATTGTTAATTGTGGAAATTAATTTATTATTAATTATTTATTAATTGGTTGTTAATAATTATTAATTAATTGTTAATTATGTTAATTGTGTCATTCTTTTAGGAGCGGGTTGTGGGTTTATAGGGGAGTAGGGTGGGAAGTAATTTAATTAGCCCTATTGCCGTTTGTTTGCCCTCTGGTGGGGGCCAATACCAGTGGAGGCCGGAGACTGGGACCGGGAGCCGGGGAGTGCAGGACTACACTCCCCAGCGTCCCCTGCGGCATCCAGCGCAGCCGCCAATGTTCCTCTTGCGCCAGGAGGTGCCTACAAAATCTTCCAGGGGCTCCCGCAGCACGGGAATCCCTGTTGCCATTTGTTTGCCCTCTGGTGGGGGCCAAGACCAGTGGAGGCCGGAGACTGGGACCGGGAGCCGGGGAGTGCAGGACTACACTCCCCAGCGTCCCCTGCGGCATCCAGCGCAGCCGCCAACGTTCCTTTTGTGCCAGGAGGCACCTACAAAATCTTCCAGGGGCTCCCGCAGTGCGGGATGCACACAGGCGTGCCCAGGCCGCGCCTGGGCCAAGGGCAAGCCCATCTGCGCCCGTCCACGGCAGGGCGAGGCTGGGCTGGGCCATCCCCTTTGGCTGTGGACCTTGGTGATTCCTGCTAAAACTGTGAGTTGGTTTGTGTCACTGTTCTCCTGTTATTGTCTTGTCCTTGTTCTTGAAAAAAACTGGAACTGGTATCTCCTTACCCAAGTTGTGAGGGGCTAATCGTAGACCCAGCATGCTCGCCCTACTTGGCCCAGTTATTGAGTGAGTAGTGCTGGACGCAACTCTGCTCACAAAACACTGTCTTACCCCACGCCTCCTATAAGCCACTTGTATTTCTCAGTGCCTGCGAGGGAAGAGACTGGATGACACCCCTCTCCTTGGCTTGCTTTGGTCTGTTTTGACGGAACTGTGTTCAAATTGGACTAGACTTTATCTTAATGCTGACCAGTTTTGCTCATTGTGCATAGTAGCAAGTTTATTTGGACTAAAGGCCTATTCTTTTTCCCTATTGTAATTGTCATCTACATATACGGGTCTATCTGTATTTGGATGCTTGTTTTTATTTATTTTGTCACTGTGTTATTCTTCTGATTATTTGTCATCTATTGTTATCATGGGCAAAAGGAAATCCTGCGAGGGCGACATTGGGTGAGGGAAGAAGGAAAAAGTTGAAAAGGGGCAAAAGGAAAAGTTTGGTTGGAGCACAAGGGGCAGGGGAGGGGGTGATGGATAGAATAAATAATCTTTTGACTGAATGTGAGGTCATATTAGACCCTACTCAATATGGTCCCACACCCGATAATAACACCAGACAAAGTGGAGAAAGTGGGCTTACAAATAGGCGAATTCCGGATATGTTTAAAAAGACACCTAAAAGTCTTGATACCCAGGACTCCCCTAGCCCACTTGCTGCGAGCCCAGTTGTGGATATATCACCTACTCACCCTGTATCAAGTGTTATGGCTGCCTTCCCATGCTCAAATAGATTTGACATCCTGAAAGAGCAACCAGAGATAGAGACTACTCCCCAAATTGCTCTCCCCCAAGATTGCAGGGAGGCCGCATTGAGTATTTTGACCTACACCACCGAGGATATAGAAGAATCAGGTGAGGCAAATGAATCAATGGAGCTATTACAAGGTCCATCACAAAGCTCCGTTGCCACACAGTTAACTGCTATTATGAATGAGATCCAGTGTCTTAAGGCCTCCGTCTGTAACTTAGTGGACTCCCTAAGCAAGGCCCATACAGTTATTCAGCAGGTTAAAACCATGCTAAGAGAACAACCCCGAAATAGCCCAACCATAGTGGGGGATATGAGTAGTAACAGTCAGCCAGCCATCCATTGTCACGCTAAAGCCCCGATTGGTATTAACAACTATGAAAAGAATCCCTCAGCAAGCTTCACAAACACGGGACGTATTCATCTAGATAGGGGATCCAAAGTAAAATCCACAAATCAAAACCCTAGACCTCAAAATCCAACATCTTCGCTTCTATTAAATCATGACCACCTAGGACCTACAAGCCCTTGTTTGCTTAAAGAGACCCCTATTAAAACTGTAAAGAAAAACATAGTATACATGACTAATGTCCCTAAATACACTGGAAATACCTACAGGGAAGATGTGGATTCTCTTCGTAACAAATGTACACAGTGGATAAGGCATGTCAGGGGCTGTCGCTCAGTAATTAGAGAAGACATTCTTATGGCTAAACGACACTCTTTACCTGATCTACCATTAGACTATATTGCATTGACACTCCCCCATTGTTATTTGGTAGACAACCTTGTTGACTTTGATATTCGTACACACAATCTTACTTGCTCTGGTATTCGTATTAAGCTCAAGCCCCCAGAATCAGCCATATACATGGGTTCGTCTCCATTAAGGGAGATAGATTGAAGGTATCTTCCTCTCGCTGATGTTCCACTTACACATGCAAACTCATTATCTGTCAGCGAGACTACCGTCATCTCTCCTACATTAGCCAAATCAAACCCAGCCTTGTACAATTTAATCCCTAAAGATTCTGCTCTTGAGGGAAAAAAGGAGGATCTAGTAATACGAGCCCTAGTGCATAGTGAGAAAACTGAGACATCCCACACCTCCACTAATATAAGACTACTAATATGGAACATAGCTGGATTAAAGTCAAAGGGTGTGTCCCCGGAGTGGCATACATTTATAGATCAATATGATATATGTTTCTTTCAAGAGACATGGTTAGTGGAGCCCCTTTTCCAGCTAGGGTACCTAAACTATCATAGCAAGGCGAGATGTGGAGATAAAGGAAGGCCCTCAGGGGGGCTAACAATCTGGGTTAGGCAGACACTAAATTTAAAGATAACTGAGCTGCCAACCATGTGTAATGATATTCTAGCTATTAGATTGGCAGTGGGTTCCCATGGGATTATTGACATCTATAATATCTATGCCAGAGGGCTTAGTGGGGGAAAGAGTTCAGAAACTATAACTATTCTTGATGAGCCTTTGGGGATCATCCCTCTAAAGACTCCCAGGTGATAGTGGCGGGGGATTTTAATTCAACTTTTGAGCCACTCGGTATTGAGGATCATGAGCTGACAAAGGAGGAGGACGTACAATGGGGAATTCCAAGCCTTGCGCTGACACCGGTAAAGAGGTGAACAGATGTGTCAAGTCAAATCAAAGCCACTTGTTTGGGAAGAGGTCTAAGGGCGGCAAATAATTAATTAATTAATATTTTTTATATAATATTTAATGTTGTTTTATAGTGTTAATTGTGTGAATTAATTTATTAATAAATGTTTTTAATTTGCTTGATAATTGTTATTAATTGAGTAATTAATTGTTAATTAATTATGTTAATTGTGTCATGCTTTACAACATTGGTGGTGTCATTTATAGGGGAATATGGTGGGAGGTAAATTATTTTTAATTAATTAATTGTTTGCTAATTAATGCTAATTAATTTGCTGGAGTGGGAATAGTAAATTATTCCCCTCCGCTATCCAACACTTTCCATACTGTTGCACTTGCTGGAGTGGGAATAGTAAATTATTCCCCTCCGCTATCCAACACTTTCCCTACTGTTGCACTTGCTGGAGTGGGAATAGTAATTTTCACCCCTCCGCTATCCAACACTTTCCCTACTGTTGCACTCCCTGGAGTGTGAATAGTAATTTTATCCCCTCAGCTATCCAACACTTTCCCTAATGTTGCACTCGCTGGAGTGGGAATAGTAATGTTTACCCTTACGCTATCCAACACTTCCCCTACTGTTGCTATCCCTGGAGTGGGAATAGTAATTTTTACCCCTACGCTATCCAACACTTTCCCTACTGTTGCACTCCCTGGAGTGGGAATAGTAAATTATTCCCCTCAGCTATCCAACACTTTCCCTACTGTTGTACTTGCTGGAGTGGGAATAGTAAATTATTCCCGTCCGCTAACCAACACTTTCTCTACTCTTGCGCTCCCTGGAGTGGGAATAGTAATTTTTACTCCTTCGCTATCCAACACTTTCCCTACTGTTGCACTCGCTGGAGTGGGAATAGTAATTTTATCCCCTCCGCTATCCAACACTTTCCCTGCTGTTGCACTCTCTGGAGTGGGAATAGTAATTTTTACCCCTACGCTATCCAACACTTTCCCTACTGTTGCTATCCCTGGAGTGGGAATAGTAATTTTTACCCCCACGCTATCCAACACTTTCCCTACTGTTGCATTCCCTGGAGTGGGAATAGTAAATTATTCCCCTCCGCTATCCAACACTTTCCCTACTGT
The DNA here is from genome assembly GCA_963921515.1 of Calotriton arnoldi. Taxonomy (NCBI): domain Eukaryota; kingdom Metazoa; phylum Chordata; class Amphibia; order Caudata; family Salamandridae; genus Calotriton; species Calotriton arnoldi. Next base: position 38,600 of record CAWUFW010009574.1, on the reverse strand, counting down.
TGTACTTGCTGGAGTGGGAATAGTAAATTATTCCCCTCCGGTATCCAACACTTTCCCTACTGTTGTACTTGCTGGAGTGGGAATAGTAAATTATTCCCCTCCGCTATCAAACACTTTCACTACTGTTGCACTCATTGGAGTGGGAATAGTAAATTATTCCCCTCCGCTATCCTACACTTTCCCTACTGTTGCACTCCTTGGAGTGGGAATAGTAATGTTATCCCCTTCGCTATCCAACATTTTCTCTACTGTTGCAATTAATGTAGTGTAAAATGTGGTTTTAAAAAAATATATATATTTTAATTTATTATATATATATTTTATTATTATTTTTATTTTACAGGTGTATGTATATATATATATATGTATTTATAATTTTTAATATGTTTCTAACATTTTATAATTTATTAAAATAATTATGTATTAATATTATTAAGTAAATATATATATATATTATGTTATATATGTATGTTTAATTTATTTTTACATTATATTTATTACTTATAATTTTAAACATTTTTTAATAATTCTAACTGTTTTTTTTAATTATATGTATTATTTAATTTATTTTACATTATTTTTTAAACATTTTAAAAAACCAATATTTTTAACAACGATATTTTTTTCCGATATTTTTGTACTTACCATTATGTAGATAGGAGGTCGATATTTTTGACAACAATATTTTTGTCACGATATTTTTGTAGGTCGACATTTCTGTTGTCGATATTGTGTCAGTGATCCAGTCAAGCTTTACTAGATGAACATGTGTTAAGCATTTCAGAGTACCAATATAGACGATAAGTAATTAACATGACTCAATAGAAATCCAACACCAATTTATAAAAATAAAGTGTATTTTTTTCTTAGTTTAGACACCAAAATGAACGTGTTCAGATGCATATAACCGGAGGTATGGAATTTAAGAAGAAAACCTAAATCATAGCTTTTGCATTGTGGTCGATGGGAAAAAGTAGTAGTGACAATCGGTCACTTGCAGGTCGAGTTGCATGGACCCCAAGGAGGGTTAAGGAGATGCTGGACCCAGGACCAAGCCCTGACAGTCAGTTCAATTTTACCTGGCCCATAGAGTCTTGGTGCAGAGTTGTCCTGGCTGTCCTTGGTGGTGAACGGGAGCCGCGAGGGAGCTGCTTTTCATTGCTTACATGATGCTGCAGAGAATATGATGCAAAAACAAAACAACAGGGTCACTGCTGATATCACATAAAAGTCAGATGGAGTCCCCTCGAGGTGCAGTGTTGAGCTTAGGGGTCAGTTGCCAGACTGGCTACCAACAAGCCTTGGTAGCGGTAAGCACAGCAGATGGCTACTTCGATGTCTGGTGGTGCCGGGAAACACGGTAGCTGCCTGAAACCTTGTGGAATTACAGAACAAAGGGGTTATCCCAGACACGTCACTAGGACCTGGGTAAGGTACGGTACAAGAAAAAATGGCCCCAATGGACACCAACTTGAAAAATAAAATATAAATATCAACAACACCTGTTAAGTCAATTACAAACAATATTATTCATGTTGAACATATTTATTCATGTAAAACATGGATTCTCATGTTTACAAATGTCACATTCGTTAAGTACAATTATGAAGAGGTGCAGTTTCCACAATACACTGGACCATCGGGATTTGGGCAATCCCTCAGAGGGCCCGATGGCCAGCGATTCGCAGATCTAGCGATTTGTTTTACCTGCAGTTTGCATGGGACTGATGCCACTAGTCAAGGGGAGTCTGAGGGTGCTTCAGATTCTCACAGGGGTCCCTCTGTCTGAGGGAACTGAGATTTAGCCTAGGACGAGTCTCGATCAAGCATTTCTAGGAGATTTGCCACAGGTGCAGAGTAGACCTCATTTGGTTTATGCAAGTCCTGCTGTCCCAGTCACAGGTCTCTTCTTTGTCCTCTTATATGCAAGTTTATTGAGAACTGAGGTTCTGGTGTCAAGGAGGTCCCTTAAATCCTATATTTAGGGAAATTAGAGGTGTGGGAGCAAGTAGACAATGGGCTGCTAGTCCCTGCAGCTAGTCCACCACTGAGGTGACCACATCTGGGGGTGTAGGTTACCTTTTCTACCCAGAACCCACTATTCCTACCACATTTAAAAATGGCAAAAGTATTTCTTAGGTGCACAGACCTGGCAGCTCCCCAGAGAGGTGTGACTAGCCTTCTGAGGGTGTACCCTTCCTGCATATCCAAATTTCCCACCTGTGCGGGTGCAAATGTGCCTGGGACAGGTGGAGGGCTCTTTACTCCTTTGGAGACAGCATGGATGCATATCCGAGTGGTGCAGCCTTTGAAGCTCACCGTTGTGATGTGCCACTTCACTGGCCATCCTGAGTGAGAAGAGATGTGACCTTGTATCTGCTCAGGCCTTTGTTCCTGACTTCTGGGAGTGTTCAAACTGCCTGGCAGGAGGTTAGAATCCTGTCTTGGCAGCAGCAAGTGTGGGCTGCCAGCCAGAGCACAGAGAAGCTGGGGCAACCAGGTGGGCAACCTCTAAGGTAGCCACCTGGGTGCATGTCGCATCGCCCTCGGCACGAGAATCATGTCAGGGGTGAGAGGGCATGTTATTTGATGCCAAAATTGACTTATCTAGGTGGTACCATAATGGAGCTTGTAACCCCAGGTTTGCCCCAGTGCCAGCCCCTGTTATCCTATGGACTGCCTATCACTTATAGTGTACTTTAATTGTAAAGGCCACTATAGGGACATATATACTTGCACTTACATGCACACACCTTTAATATAAGGCAACCTGCCTCCTGGGTAACCCTGGGTGGGTAACTCCGCTCTGCCAGCAGAGTTTGCGGAGATTTGCCTACTCCGCGCTCCGTGGCGAACGCGGAGATAGGCAAAACTCCGCCTCCGTGGCGGAGCAGAGTTAGCCGCTCCCTCCCCCCTTCCAAATAATTTAAAAATACTAAAAAGAAGGCACTTACCTGTGTTTCTGCCGCCTCCCCTGCCTGGCCGCTCTCCTTCCTGCGCAAGACGTACAAGGTAGTGTTTTTTTAATGTAAAAGGACGTGAGGCGGCGAGGAGCGGGAAGGAGAGTGGCCAGGCAGGGGAGGTGCCAGAAACACAGGTAAGTGCCTTATTTTTTGTATTTTTAAAGCATTTGAGAGGGGGGGAGGGAGCGGAGCTATGCGTAGCTCCACTGAGTTTTTTTCAAACTCCGTGGAGCTACGCGTAGAGGCACTATGCCAGCTCCGCCCACCGCTACTCCTGGGCTCAGAAGGACTTTTTTTGGGGTGACTGACTTATATTAAAAGCAGTGCATTGACTTTGCCATTCATGGTGAGGGCAAAGTCAAAATGGAGCAGTTTACACTGTTCCTGCAGTCTGCAGTGGCAGGCCTGTTGTCAGTAGTTTACTTGGGTCACTTAAGGTGGCGCAACCAATACTGCAAACCCTGGGGAATCCTTTACCTACCATGTCCTAGGTACCACTGGTACCTCATACTAGGTAGGGACTTTTACAGGGGGTAAAGTAGTTGCCTATGCAGATGATACGCAACTCTTGTTTACCTGGAAGAAACACGAGGTTGACACATCTCATGTCAAGACCTGCCTCTCTGCGGTATTTAGCTGGCTTGCGTCGGCTCAGTTAAAATGTAACGCAGACAAAACTGAGATTCTCTTCTTTGGGGAGTTCCCCCCTCTGTTTTGGCATTACTTTTGGCCAACTGAGTCCCCCTGTCCCTCCCCTTCTGGTCATCCTGTGAAAAATCTTGGCATCTGGTTTGATGAGAAATTAAGTTTTGGTAATCAGATTGGCAAACTTACTGGCATTTGCTTTGGTATTTTAAAACTTCTCTGTAGATTTCTGCCGCTATTGCCTCTCGCCGCTAAAGAAACGGTTATCCGTGCTTTGGTCACTTCTCGCATAGATTATGCGAATGCACTCTATGCCGGTTTGCCATGCTACCTTCTGGACAGACTTCAGGTGGTTCAGAATGCCGCGGCGCGTCTCCTATTGGATCTTCCCAAGCATTCCAGTGTTAGGCATCACTTACGTAATCTACACTGGTTGCCAGTAAAATCTAGGATAAAGTTTAAGGCTATTACCATTGCTCACGCTGCACTATGAGTATGGCCCTGCCTATTTTAGGAAACGTTTTCAGTTTTACACCCCTGGCAGGTGTCTGCGCTCCTCGAATATGCTCCTTGCGTCTGTCCCTAGGTTTCGTCTGAAACGTAAAGGCGGCAGTTCCTTGTCTTATCTTGCATCAACTTACTGGAATTCCCTTCCCCTGGATCTACGCAATCTGAAGAATCCCTCTCAGTTTAAGAAAAAGTTAAAAACCTTCCTGTTCAACTAAACTGTCCCTCTCTCACTCTGCTTTTGTTCCCTCTGACGTTTTTGGCTTCGCGCCGGGACACTCTATTGAGTAGCTGCGCGCGATATAAATCCCATAAAATAAATAAATAAATAAATAAGTCCTTGTCATTTGGGGTTGGCTATTTACACATAACAGTTTTAGGGAGAAATGACTGGCAATAGGGCCTAGTTAGCAGGCTTCAGTGAACTGCCAGAGTCAAAAAACAGCATCTAATAGTCCAAATGGAGGCAAAAAGGTGAGGAACATCGCAAAAAGCCCTGTTTTCTTACAATGGACTAAAGTGGTCTGAGTCAAAATATAATCTCTCACTGTCAGATTAATGAGTTCCTTCGCCTACCACTCTACAGGTTTTCCCTGTAGAAAATGCGTAATGACCCCGGTCTTATCATTAGCAGACTGATTCTCCAGATCAGTAAACAGTGTAGGTCTACTAAGGCAAATCATAGAAGATTTTACATAATGGACCCAAGGGATAGTATGACAAAAATCACAATATACAATCTTTAATGATTTCCTTATTCAGCCCGGTGTTTTTATTACGCCAGAGAGATAACCATAACAGTAATGGTGCAAGTTTAATAATGTCCTCCACAAAACCAAGTCCCAATTCTTCATGCACTGCATAATTAGGGCTGCTCATGAGGAGTCCTAAAATGGAACAGCAGGCATGAGTTTCCTCCACTTACAAAGAACTAACATCACAATAGCCCCAGAAACCGGCTTCAAAAACCATAATGGGCAAACCCTTATGTTTATATATTTCTAAAAGGGGCATGATTGGTTTACTTCCCAGGTTTGTCACCAAGGAGAAAAGAGAACCCAAGACACAAATAAATAATTGTTTCTTGGGGAGCAAAGAGGGGCCCAAAGTACAATTGGATTAAAAAATAATCCTTAGGTATGGAAAACAAAGGGTCTTTTCAATGCCTTTTCCTTTGACAATAAAGGAACAGGACTTCAGGTTTTTAAGGCCGCAAGTCAGGGTGAAGGTCTTGGTAAAATTTGTCTCTAAATTTAGGTCTACCAGAAAGCACACAAATGACCACAGAAGCTTTTTGAAACCATTAGGGATTTTGCCATTATAAGAACATCGTCACATATAGAAGACGGGCACAGACCTAGAATTAATTACCGGTATATCCTGCCCTTTGGCCAATCAAGCTGCCTCCAACCTGTTGGTTTATAACAAAAATAGAATTGATTTTAATACACACGCCTGCTGGACCCCTCGAGTCAGGCCAAAGGAGTGAGTACTTTCTCCTTTACAATCAATATGTCGCCAGGCTGTAAATGCTTTATGCACATTTACACTTTAGGTTGAATTATGAACTGAAGTTAATAAAAAGTTGAATTGGGTCAATCCAATTGATAGGATCCTTGATAAAGACACAAGCGGTCCCTAAGTGGAAAGTGTATCCTTTGAATTTTGCAGCGATCAATATGTACCCTTCGTTAGATGGGTTTGAACAGTAATTTATACACAATTTTTATGTTTTCATTTTAGAAACATATATCAAATTTCAACCTAAACAACCTTTTTCAAAGAACAAGCTGCTCCTAATAGTGTGGTGTTGCAGTGCAAGTGACAAAGTGAATATAACGTGCACTAGTGTTATACAGATTGCAGATATATACATGTGTCTGATAAGGATAGATGGATATGCACAGCTGCACGCGTGTTGGAATCGTAAATCAAATTTTAAAAAGCAGCCCACAGTAAAGATTATCAATGTTTCGACTCAGTTTGGGATTATTTATACCCGGGTCCTCCTCAGGACAGAAATATATGTAAAGAAGACACCTGAGAATGAAAAAATCATGTATCAATCGATTGTGTGAACATTGAATCAATTCAAATGATAATAGTATGCATAATATATTGACATACCAGAAAATGGTGGCAAAGAATTGAGCACTTAAAGGTGTATGTGATGGTCTTAGTTAAACATCAGTATGGTTTGCGTCTGGATTGTCAAGCTGAAAGGAAGCAAATTCCAGTCAGAACCCCATATAATTTTGTCAATAGCAATGGTCTGGTTATGAATTACATAGACTCACTCTTTGGTGTATATAATGTATAATATATAATGTATCACACATATCATAAATAACATTTCACATCGATCAGTACAAATGACACAAAATTAGAAATGAAAAAAAGGAGGAATGAAGATGTCCATTGCAGGTAGAAATTCAAGCATTTGTACAAATGACTCATTGTGTACATCATCTAGAGTTCTCTTAGATCGTTTGTTCAGATGAAAGCTGCTTGTCTCCAGTCTTCAATTGTGTTCCGTCCCTCAGCATTTGATTCCAGTTTGTCCACCCATAACAGTTATTTCTGTGGCAAAAGTTTAGCTTTATTGACACCTTGTGGGCCAAGTGAAATCTGCTCAGTCACTGGCCATCGTATGTCATCATTGTTGTGATAATGCTGTTGGAAATGTTCCACATGCTGTACTCCAGTTGTTTTGCATTTGACTCAGCTTCTGTGTTGTAGAATCCTGCATTTTACCATTTGCGTTGTTTGCCCTACATATATTAGTTTGCATGGACACCATATCATGTAAATAACGTCCTGGTTATCACAGTTGGTAAAACCTGTCAGTGGAAATTTAACATTATTGGCAGTAGTATTTAGGCTAAATTTAGAAGCAACACATTTGTAGTGGCCTTCCACAGTAGGTAATCAACATATGGTATTGAGGGTGATTTTAGGTGGTTGACGCAATGTAGCCTTAACTGGAGCATCCTTAGATTTATGCCCTGTTTAAAAGAAAATAAGGGTTTCTCTTTTGCGGTGAGGTGACCGCCCACTAAACCCCAATTTCTTTTTCTGATCTTCTTCAACTTATTACTTGCTGGGCTAAAGGTGCTTACCCAGCCTATCCATTCCATAGTGTTGTCCCTCACCCGTGGTTCCAACAGATCCACTCAATGGGGCTGATTAGGATGGCGTGTGGATTTACGTGCGCCCACCACCCTATCGGAAAATTGAACCGCCCGACATGCTGTCGGTGGTCCCGACAGAGACATTAGAATGCGACCGCCACCACGGCGGTCGCAATGTCTATCTTTTGCATTGCAGCAGGGTTCTGCTGGCTGCAGCACCCGCCACATTGCAAAATGGGGACACCTGACATATCCCTGCACTGCGTGGTGCCTGCCACATGGTGCAGGGGTATGAGCCCCCCCAAGACCCACAGCCTAGGGCCAGGGGGAAAGGGGGCCCGCTACAGGCCTCCAAAGTCCCTTTCCACCTGCCATTTCATGGCGGGTTGACCGCCATGAAAAGGCGGGAGGAAAGGGACATCATAATCCCTACGGCGGTGCCTGGTAGGCACCGCCACCGTCGTAGGGATATGATTCCCCTCTGTTGTAACGGCAGGCTCAAAGAGCCCGTCAAATGCGTGGTGGTGAGTCTTTTTTTCGACCGCCAACTATCCGCCCGCCATGGTAATTACCATGGCGGGCGAATATCATGGTTACGATGGCGGTGGGACCGAATAGGACACTTTACTCTGCATGCATTTACAATTCGTGCCATTACCCCGCGTTTTTTACTCCGCAAAAACTTTTACAACGCAGGGCTTTACAATGCAATCCATTACAACGTATTGTCCATTACAACGCAATTTACTATTCTAACTCCATCAGGGGGTTGTAATGGGGAATGCATTGTAATGGTTTGCGGTGTAAAGCCCTGCATTGTAAAAGTTTTTGGGGAGTAAAAAATGCGGGGTAATGACATGCGTTGTAACGCATGCGGAGTAAAGGATATTTCCTGGTGAGAACGTCACCGACCGGCTGTCGGTGGCGGTCCCACCATCGTAATAATCGGCCCCTATGTTTCCTAAGCTCTTTTTTCACTTGCCTAACCATCCATCATGGGTAGCTCCTCTTGATCAGTTTTTTTATGAGGATATCAGACTTATCAAAAAAGTCAGATCTTTTAGTACAATTCCTTCTAAAGCGCATGAACTGGCCGAAGGGGAGATTGCCCCTCAGACTCCTGGGGTTGCTACTAGTGTAGTGGTGTAGAGAGTTTTTCTCAGAGGGTTTCCTGTAAAGTGAGACAAACACTTCCTCTTGTTCCACTCCAACCCTTAGGTCAAGGAAAGGGATATTTATTTGTACTGTGTTTGATGGTAATCTGTATGTCTGTGGATAAGGTATTCAGCCATGTAGGAAATGATGCAGGTCAGATAAAGAATCCCTTCAAATTAGAAAGACATCGTCTATGTAGCATATCCATTTAAGTATGTTATTATGAAATGGATTATTGGGTATGAAAATATTTTGTGTTTCATAATTAGCCATGTAGATGTTTGCAAAATCTGGTGCAAAGCCTGCTCCGATGGCTACTCCCTTTGTTTGAAAATAAAAGCAGTATTGAATTGGAAGTAGTTTTTTCTCATGACAAGTTCTGTGAGTTCCACGATAAACCAACTTGGCACACGCATCGATTGTTGTCGTGTGTCCATTATGTCCGAAGCCGCTTTGAGTGCTGCAACTTGGGGGATGTTAGTATACAATGATTGAATATCCATTGCAACTAACAAATTCATGTTAATATTGAATGCAGTACCTTCAATCATGGTAATGAAGTGCAAGCTACCCTGATATATGAGTTTGCTAAGGGTACCCAGGGTTTCTGAAACAAATCTATGTATTGACATAGTGGTTCGAGGACTGAGCCACATCCCGATATGATGGCCTCCCTGGGGGAATTGTTTTAGTCTCTTATAAATCTTTGGTAGGGTATACATTACCAGTACCCTTGACTGTTCTCTGTTTAGAAATTCATGCTCATTCTTACGTAGAAAGCCAAGTTACAAACCCTTCTGGGGTCGTTTTGGCTCTCATTGACCTTTAGATCATTGGTAGGATCTTTGTTGATCATCTGATAGCAGCTGGTATCATTCAACTGATTAAGTATTTTTGTCTCGTAATAGGAAATGTTATTTTTGAGATTCTTGATGGCAACACTCTCCTTATATGATAAGTTATACTGAACGCATCTTCTTTCTTTACTTAAGGAATCAATGTCTTTCATCACCATCTTCCCGAAGGCCAGTAAGTCACTTGACATTGTGTGTGATTGTGGTATGAACATGGAAGGTGGACGACTGAGAACCATGACCACTTCAGGTGAAAGGATTTTTTTGATAATTTAAAAATGGGAGCTAGGTTCAAATGGACTAGTTTGTTATTGGGGTGGTGCTGGGGACGTGATTGTTTACCAGGAATGCTGTTGGCATCTGGTATGCCGCTCCCTGTGTGTCTCCTGTTAGTAAATCCCTCTGCCCCTGCTTCTTTCACTGCCCCTCTGGGGTCTCCTCTCACTGTGTCCCCACACTAAAATATGTGTGAGTCAGTGGTGCTAGCTCCAGCCTGGTTTTCTGCTGAACTGGGACATGGCATCTCATTGTCTGAACTATCTGAGACAGAGGCATCTGAAAAGGTTGTGTACTTTCTGTATCCTCTGTATCCTCTGTTGATGTACCTTCCTGTCTATTCTTGTTTATCTTGCTCTCTTTAAGGACTATTAGGAGCACCTTGTCCTTGAAAAAAGTTTGTTTAGCTTAAAATTTGATATATGTTTCCAAAAAGAAGAAATAAAAATGGTGTATAAATTACTGCTAAAATCTATCTAATAAAGGTTTAATATTGAGCGCCATGGAAGTCAAAGGCTATACTTCCCCCGTAGGGACCTCTTGTGTCTTTATCAATTGTCCTACCCAGGTCTCAGGGTTACTGGGTGCCCCTTTTTGCTTGAATACTGATTCATAGGGTCCTAGCAGTTTTAGGTCAGCCAATTAACTAATTCCCAGCCAGAAGATTTCTTATATAGAGATTTCTCTAGTCTTATATGAAAGTGATTGATGTCAACTTGCCTCAATACTAATGAGGGTATGAATTGAGGGGCTTAGAAAATTGTAGGAACGTAAATGGAACAGATAGAGATTGTGTGTTGTTCGCAATAGAAAGCATTCACTCAGTAGAACAGCAGACATTAGTAATACATTCTTATCTATGATGACAATACTGTATATTTATTTCGAGTGCAAGGGGTTTCATATATTTTCACTGTGATGACTGAGCCTGTAAGAGAGTGAATTATCACAGTTATAAACCTAATTACTCATATATTAAGCGAAAGTGCATTTACTCTCAAGGAGCAATATGTAATTATTAGTTAGTTGTCAACTATGATGATGGTACTAGCATTTTTGTTAAAAGATACTTGAGATGCAAATTTGTGTTTCCTACAAATTTAATGACTTATATAAGTCCTTGATGATTGGGATTTTAATCAGAAAATAACTTAATATAATTCTTTTTTGTTCAAATGATTTGAGAACACATATTCTGTTACATACATTAATGTTTCCCATGGCATGAAATAAATGCACAAATGCACAACTCTGGAGTGGTTTGTGGGGTTGTATTGATCTGGAGATACTATTTGGAGGATATGGCGTGGGCATCCAGGAATCTCGCATACAAGCTCCATCCTCGAGGTAAGTGGTTGCTACCTGGACTTTGTGGATACAATATATACATAGGTATATATACATTTAAAAATATTACCAACACATTTCAAATGTTAAAAAATCTAAAAATATTATTAAGAGTAGAAACATTTATAAAAACATATATAACAACTCATTAAACTTAGATAACAAATATAAAAATACGATTAAAAAAACTGTTTTATAAAAATAATTTAAACCCTAAAAAATAGAAATAATTAAAAATATATAAACATACAACATTAAATAACAATTAAAAATACTATTAATGCAGGTAAACAGGCATTGCATAAAATATTTTTTTAAAAGAATCTGATTATTCTACCTCCATTCTATTAAACAGTAAGGTAAGTGATGGACTTCGGAGGGGTTATAGTTAGCATTCCCACTCCAGGCTAAGAAACAGTAGAGAACGTGTTGGAATCTGGAGGGGTTAGATTTACTATTCCCACTCCAATCTACGCAACAGTAGAGTAAGTGTTAGATTCTGGAGGGGTCATAATTACTATTCTCACTCCAGTCTAAGCAACAATAGAGAATGTGTTATATTTCAGAGATATTAGATTTACTATTCCCACTCCATTCTAAGCAACAGCAGAGAAAGTGTTGGACTCCTGAGGGATTACATTTACAATTCCCACTTCAATCTACACAACATTAGGGAGAGTGTTGGCCTCCAAAGGGAGCAGATTTGCTAGTCTCACTCCAGTCTAAACAATTGTAGGGAAATGTTGAACTTAAAGCAGGGGTGTCATCATCCCCCACTTTAGCAGATACAGCAGAGGTGCAGTTCTTGATGGGCTTCTTCTGTCTGCAACTAAGCAGACTAAATCTCATAATTAATGTGATAGGGTGGGTGGGTGACTGAGTGAAAGGATGGATGGTTGAATGATGGATGGATCGATGTGTGAGTGAAATGGTAGATGGATGTGTGAGTGAAAGTGTGGATGGATGAATGAATGTATAAAAGGATGGATGAGTGAAAGAATGGATGTATGGATGGATGGGTGAATGAGTGAAAGGTTAGAAGGTAGATTAAGGGATGGGTCAGTAAAAGGGTGGATGGATAGATGGATGGATGACTGACTGGAAAGATGGATGTAAGTATGGATGAGTGAAAGAATGTATGTATGAGTGAATGGATGGTGTAAAGGTGGATGGATGAGTCTAAGTGAAAATGGACTGATGAATGAGGGATGGATGGGTGAAAGGATAGATGGATAAGTGAAAGGACAGGTGGCTGAGCGAAATGGTGGATACATAAGTGAAAGGACAGATGGCTGAGTGAAATGATAGATGGATGCATAAGTGGAAGGGAGGATGGATGGAGTGAAATGGTGGGTGGATGGATGGAGTGGAAGGATGGATGGATGGATGGATGGAATAATGGAGTGAAAGGGGTGTTGAAGCACAGAAAATGAGCAGTAACATTTCCAAGATTTGTTTTTGTAAGGTTCAGTCAATTTGCTGTAAATTAATAAGTAACAGAGGGAGAAAGAGGTGGAGGAAGCTATTAAGACTATATTCTGGAGAACACCATTTTGCACAAGATTAATATTGTCACATGTAATGCCAATGGGATGCTAAATAAGCGTAAAAGTCATTCTATGATGAGCTTGCTGTGAACATTTAAGCCAGAAGTTATTTTTCTTCAGGAAACTCATTTTAAGGATAATAATCCCAAATCCTTTATTCCTAGAAGATATTCACATTTATGTTATGCAGCAGCAGGGGATGCCGTGAGGGGAGTAACAATTTTCTTGGCAAACAATATTGGTTGGCAAGTATGGGATGTGATCAGAGATGGTAAAGGGAGATGGTTGTGGTTCAAGGTGTCGGTCATTGGCACCTCTCCAAACTTGGTGAATTATTATGGTCCTATTAGCAATGACACAGAGCCCCTAGTATAATTATACAATCTAGCAATGGCCGCAGAGGGAGCAATGATCTGTGGTGGTGATTTCAACTTCATTTAAGACTAGATACCTCTAACAGGGCAGAGAAACAGCTTAAGCCTCATGCGTTAGAAGTCCTCGCAGTGTTAAAACATGACTTCTCATTGATTGATCCACGGCGTGCGGAACATCCACAACATGCGCACTATTCTTGCTTCTCACTACAATTTATTATTGCTTCACGTCTGGATTTCTTCCTTCTTACTCACTCAATTAAGTGGAGAGCAGCCATTATCTAGGCCAATGTGTTTTCAGAGCATTCTATGGTCTCGCTACAACTTCAGTTAATTGTCCACCAAATAGATAGACCTAGATAACGATTTAACAACTCTGCTTTCTGACTAACGTTGGTTAGAAAATACGAGAACTTTTATAAATGAGTTTTTTTTAGATCAACCGAGGTACAGCTGACAAATAAATAGTGTGGGAGGCTCTCAAGGCTGCCTTTCATGGCCATGTTGTAGCCTATCAGGCCCATAAAAATAGAGATTATAATGCTTAAGTCTGTACATTGCAAGCCGCAGTTGACAGTGCTGTAAATCCCAATAGGTCTCTAGGGAAAATGGATCAGAGAAAAGAACTGCTGGCCAGAGAAAAACAGGAGCTGCAAGACTTCTTCCTATTGAGGAGATTAGTAGTCATAGATCGTATAAACAAAAACTCTATGAGGAAAGCCAACATATTGGTAAATTTCTTGCATGGTCAACAAAACTTAGAAAGAATAAGTAGGAAATAGATATGATTGAGAACCCTGATACACATCTTAAAGTCGAAGAAAACAGCGAGGTGGCTTAGGTATTTGTTCAACACTATTGAAATGTGTATGAAAAAATGGAGTTTGTTCCAAGATCCAGGCTAGATCAGTTTTTTAACACCCTTGAATTACTGCAAGTTGTTAGGGAACAAAGAGAGGCAGTCTTGAAGGGGATACAGGTTGCAAAGGTAGCGCATGCATTCCAAAATATGCCTAATGGTAAAGCCTGTGGTAGCGATGGTATACCCCAAAGAAGTTTTTAAAAATGTTTGCCAAGGAACTGCTTCCATTTTTAGTCAATTTGTTTAATCAGTTTTGGAAGGGCATGGCTAGCCCCAAATCTTTCAAAGAATCAATAATTGTAAGTTTTCTTTAAAAAGATAAAAGTGTAACAAATTTCAATTAATTTAGACCAATTAGTCTTTTGAATTCAGATTATAACCTGTTTACTAAAATATCGACTTTGCGTATTATTCCACTGGCTAAAATTTGATACATAAGGACCAGAGTGGCTTTTTACCAGGTTGGCAAATATCTGCGAATACTAGTTTTTTAATTCAAGTGATTAACTATTTTTCATATAATATGGAGAAGGCAGCCATCTTCATGATAAACGCACAAAAAGCCTTATTTTTGGTCAATTGGGATGCTATGTTTTTTGTCCTTGGGAAAATCTGTTTTCCCAATCAATCTTTGTTAAAAAATGTTATCAGGACGCTGAGACCAAAGTGATTATTAACTCAAAAGAAGCAGGTGTGACAAAAATCAATAGGGGCACTCATCAGGGTTGCCCTATGTCCCCAGTACTTTTTACCTTTTTTATTGAACCATTAGCAATGAGAATATGCAATGATGAATTAACAGCCCCACCACTAGCTGGGACGCCCAAAATAAAACCTTTTACTATCGACATCATACTGTATTTAAAAGCTGATAAGGAAAATATCCAGAGGATGATGAATTGATTATGGAATATGCAGGAGTAGGGTGGGAGGGGCGATAAGGTGAACCAAGCTAAAACAAAAATGTTACTGTTTAATTAATCTGAAGTCTAAGTTTAGACCTGAAGTATAACTTTAGACCTAAAGTCTAAGGGGCTCATTACAATGACGGACGGAAGCCCATCCGCACGTGGTGGCGGTCGCGGAAAACGTCCATTTCCCCGCTCCGGATGGGGTCACTGCGACCACCAAATTACAATGGTCCAACAGAGGCCATTTTCAGTCTGCCGCGGTCTTTCAGGCTCCGCGCGTTTTTTGCGTACGCAAGGGTGGTGGATGGAGCCAACAGAGCAAGACCGGCGTGCAGAAACACGTTCCATCCGCCAACCAGAATACGATGTTGCAAACAGCCCTTCCCACCGCCGCGTAAAAACCACCACGTTGTGGATGGCAGAAACACAACGGAGAGGAAGAGCCGATACAGAACCCATCGAAACCACCAGAGCCGCCATGGATCCTGCGCTACAGGCCTTCCCGCTGCTCTACCTGCGGCAGCTCCGGCAGACAAGACGCCGCCGCGCTCAACAGCAGAGGTACGTACCAAACATCTCCACGCACGCAACCCCTGAACAACTACAACTCCCAGCAAGCGTGGCGGCACCACAATGAATGTGGCAACCTGCCAAATGCAAAGTGCGAGGCCGACCCAATCCTCATGAGTGACCCTCGGTGCCCCTAAAGGAAATTGGGGTCAATGACGAGCCCCGCAGTTGCAGAGCGCGCACACTGCAATATCAAAAAATGTACGCCGAAGGCTCCCATTGGCTGCTGGCTCATTCGCATAGTGGTGCCACACCGCGGCGGCCTGGAAGCTGCGACCGCAACTCTGCATCATTCAATCGGGGCCAATGCGTGTCATCGCTGCGGATGCCAGCTTCCGCGCATGCGAACACATTCTGCATTTGCATTGGTGCCATGCGAATTACATCACACCTCACAACTCATTTGCCTAAAGTGATTGGTGCACCCCATGTGTAATGTTGTGGGGCACGATGCCCTCATGCATATAAAGTAACCACACAGACACCATACATGAAAAGGAGAACTGGCCCAGGGCACGTGCGTCCGGCCCCGTTTGTTGGCAGGGTCACATGTCCAGTGACGCCTGTGCTGGGTGGCTGTGGGGTGGGGGGTAAACCAGCCCTCCGGGAGTGGCTGGTACATCCGAACAACTAGAACAGTGACCAGCTGGTCACTACACTGTGAAGGTATGAGAGAGTGTGACCTTTGAGTCAAGTCTTCACACACATGGTATGTCCAAGAAAAGGAGAGTAAAATGACATACATTGTCATGCCTCATGGCCAGCATGGACTGAAATGAGGGAAGGAGTCAAAAAGGACAAAGGTCTCTCGCACTGTACCAATGTTGTGTAATGAAACATCCAACCTGTGAACATCGCTTGTATATCCCTTGACATCTGACTGGCGTCTCTTGGCCAGGGGTCGTCTTGTGAAGGGCCAGTGATGTAGGCAGACAATCAGAGGTGTCCATTGTCTGCAAATCAGACATACTTGTAATCCCTAGCACTCCCAACACACGTACTGGTGTGGCGTGCAGTGTGCCTAGCTGTCATTGCCTGTAAATGTTCTCACACACGTCATAGGAGTGCACATGTGGAACAGACAAGCATAGCTCTGACCGACATCATCGGTCATTGTCAGCCATGTGGGCATGTATACACAATCCATGTGCATTTGTGCCTCATTCAGGTGAACATTGCAATGTCTGTAACGCAAATTCCTCATACACTCACGCAGGACTGACCCCATAATGTCCACATGTGTCTGTCCACCGTGCTGTATATCCATGTTGCGTTGTCCAGATGACACTCACTGCCCTCATTCCGTAATGTTGTTGTGTATTGTGGGACTAAAGCTTGCGGTCGTGAAGTGACAGCAGCTACATGCAACTCAGCACTGATGCTGGGAAACATAAGTGCTGTGGCATCCAACCACAGGACAGCTCATCCTTGATGTAGCAGTGTACTATATGCCATACACATCGACTTCTTCGGATGTCGTAGTGTCAGTATGTCGAGTGAGTGAAGAAAAACAGCGTCTGAATGCAGGTCACTTGTGCATTTCATGTGACCATGAGTCCTGTCAATGTTGTGATTGTGTGAGTCTCTGGGTAAGCTGTTCACCACATCTCATCTATAACTCAGCTCATGCTTGTGTACCCTGACATATGTAGGAGGAGACCACCCATCTTTTGACCTGTCCCCGACCTGGCGACGATGGAGGACATCGAAATCATCCGGAAAATCCGTTTGGATCTCCGCATACTACGAAACCTATGTGCCCAGTTGGAGCCCCATTTGAAGCCCAAAAGAATATATCCGGCTGCATTGTCTGCTACAGTGAAGGTTATAGCTGCACTGCATTTCTTTGCTACTGGGTCTTTCCAGTACACTGTGGCCAGCGCCGGTGGGATGTCACAGCCCATGTTCAGCATGGTGTTGCGTGACATCCTGTCAGCATTGATGCTTTACAAGGACAGACATGTCCACTTCCCGAGGAGGGATGAATTGGCAGCTGTGAAGGGGGAGTTCTATGACCTGGGAGGCATTCCAAATGTTGTGGGAGCCATTGATGGTACCCACATTGCCCTCGTTCCACCACAGCTAAGTGAACACATCTATAGGAACCGCAAACACTACCACTCCATCAACGTGCAAGTGGTATGCCAGGCGTATCAGATCATCTCACACGTGTGTGCAAAGTATCCTGGGTCGGCACATGACTCCTACATCTTGCGGAACAGCACCATGCCCCAATTGATGGCCAATCTGCACCCCGAGCGGGCCTGGCTTGTTGGTGAGTGGGCTGTGTCAATGACTGTGATGTATGTGTGACATGCTGCTCTCCTCACATATTCAGATTACACTGCTTGCCTGTTTGTCTCACAACTAGGTGACTCTGGGTATCCTAATTGTCCGTGGTTGCTGTCCCCACTGCAGAATCCAACAATGCCGGGGGAAGTCCAATACAATGATGCACATGGGAGGACACGTCGTGTGGTGGAGCGCACTTTTGGACTGCTGAAATCAAGATTTAGGTGCCTGGACAAGACTGGTGGTGCACTTATGTACTCACCACAGAAGGTATACCAGATGGTAGTCACCTGCTGCATGTTACACAACCTGGCCTTGCGCAGAAGATTCCCCCTGATTCGGGACGATGATGAACATCAGCAGCCCCCCGCTCCCAACCCACACATGCCCAGTGACGGAGACAGTGGGGAGGAAGAAGGCCTTGACCAGCGCCAACAGCTCATCGTCAACTACTTCCGTTGAGTGTAAGTTAACAATGAGCGACTATGACTGTGTCTGTGTGCCTTGCTGTTGTCTCACAAACCTTAGAATTGTTGCTGGCATTTTGTACAAATACAGGACTATGCGCAGGATTAGAGAACTTGGGCAGGCAGGGACTGAGCACCCAGAAGCACCCAGAAGCACAGGACCCAATTGCTATAGTGCCTCACTAGCTCTCCTACTCACTCAGAGGTATTTAAGCGCCTGTACACAAGTAGATAAGTTGAAGACAAGAAACGCTTTGAAATGTGCATTTTTTACTACAGTGTCAAAACATGCAACATACGTGCCACAACAAGTTGAGAATGCATGAGTACAAAAACAGTTATCATAGTGACACATCCATATCACATGAAGCAAGATGTCATATCAATAATCCCTCTGGACGAAGACCCACGAGCATATCCCCCCACCCCTTGCTGGAAGGAGTTGTATGAGATGTCCCAGGTCTATGGGCATTGTCAGCAGACCCCATTCCTCAGCCAATACATGGTGAAATGTACATTCCATGTGCTGTGTCGCTCTCATCACTGGATGGATCACTCTCCAAGTGTGGGGCAACTAGCCTGCCTTCCCATGACATCTAAAAGGCACCCATGTCCTCTAGCAGCTGTGACACTTTGTTGAGTCGGGGTGCTAGGGCCTGACCAGAACAGAATGACAATGGACAATGTCCTCCGACCACGGACAGAATGTTCAGGTAGTACTCCTGGACCGCGCAGAGAACAAGCTCTGCGGACACTTCTCATGTGACAGACATATACTAATGTACTTGCAAAACAACTACGCCATGTAAATTTCGTGCTCTACAGCTGCATGATGGAAGCCGGGCTCATGCCAGTCGACAATGTCCATGACGGTCAGATTACAACCTCCCCTTGCTCAGGTCTGTGGTACCAAGCGAAACAGACCGCAGAGGTCAGCAGAGTCAAAGCTAATGGAGACAGGGCAAAAGTCAGAGAGCTGAATGACAATTCCTGTCAGTAGGCGTGAAAAAGGTAAAAGGATATTGGATTAGTCACCAACAGTTCCTGTTGCTGTTAAGTAGTTACGAATCCAAGAAGGCACAGGCAGCTTCGAAGGCAATCAGTTCCAAAAGACGATCTAAATCATCTTCAGCAAAAAGGACCGCAATCCAATCCAGCAGTATGAAGGAACAGATGTGCTCCTCGCACCACGAGGATGAAAGGAGCATCCCATTGAAACCTGGGAGAGGTTCGATGTAGGCATGGCACAGGAGCCATTGCGCAAACGCACAGGCGCAGCTGGCAGCCTGTCTGACACATTGAAAGGCATCCCACAAACGTGTATCACCGTAGCAGTCCTGGTCATGGACCAACAAAGGACTCACCCACAGCTCATGATCCAGGGCAGCAAGGGATGTGTTGGAAAGGCAGACATCCATGGCCCAGTGAAAGGGGCATCGGCGACAGTAGAACACAGGTTGCACGCAGGTGAAATAGGCATAGCGGAAGGTTAGCCTATAACTGATGCATAGCACAGCTAATGGGACACATCCAAAGAGAAGCTGCATGCGGTCACGGTACAATTGCAACTGCCCGGGGTTTGCCTGGACCACAGGATGGGCAGACATGGCGTGAGAGCACTCTTAGAACCAGCGCTCAGCTGTACAGCCACAAGTAGTGATGTCAAACTACTAAATGCAGTCTGAAAATTGGAGGAATGACACCCAGTGGTACTCCAAAAATAGCATAAAATGAAGGGACAAGTCCAGAGCCCTCAAGTTTGAAAGAAATGTGCAACGGCCTTCAGTATCAGAGGCTTTCGATAATTTTTGTGTCAGTTCCCCGGATAAAAATGGGAGTGCCGTGTTCAGCAGTGACTGATCGCGCGGGGCGGTCAAGGCACCTGGAAATCGAAGGTTTCAGGGCTGATGTGTGAGCGACCACTTATTGAAACAGAAGCCCATTGTGCCTGCACACTTATTGAAGTATGCTTTCGCTGTGGGAATGTGAGGCCACAAATGACTACCCACAATCACATATGGGGGAGTAAGGAGAACATTGCTACAGCAAGGAACACGGCATGCAGCAGTTCCTATATACGTGATGCCTGCCCTGTAACCGCAGCAGTTGTGCTCATTCAGGAGAAGATAACTTTGGTTGTAAAACAGATTTAGCGTGGGTATGTTGTCAGGGACTGGTGTTCATGTGGGTAAACATGCATAGATTGCACATGTCACATGAAAATCCCTGGGCAACAGTACTTGAGTGTGTGAATGCGACAATGTCACCATCGTCCACATGACAGGATGTGTTGTGATGCTGGCTCTTGTGGGCACACTGCTAAGGATTTCATTGTTCTGCGCTGTGTGATCTGTGACAACTTCCGTCATGTCCATGATGATGTTATTAGGGGGATGGGAGCACACTGCTTCACCTCCCGCACAGTTCACCCCTTAGCATTCTGGTAAATGCAGTTCAGTCGTGATGCTTACTTGTCATGTGACTGAGGTGTTTCACCTGAGTTGGGCAGGGAGAGCTACAGAGACCCGAGTAGATTGTGGCAGCTTCCTCAGCAGACACCGATCACAATGTATCTTACCCCTACTGATGTAGGAGGATAACGCGACACACATGTGTCTAGAGATTCACAGCACTGACCTGCACCAACCTTAATGACACACGACAACGGTAACAGAAGTAAGCTTTTCAACTGAACTGCATTTACCAGGATGCTAAAGGCTAAACTGTGTTGGGAGGTGAAGTCATGTGCTCCAGTCCCCCTGCTGTCCATGTTGATGGTGTTGGCCGGTGTTATCTGTAATGCATATTGTACAGTGTTGCCTAGTGGTGTGCTTTTGCGGTTATTCCATAATATGTCAACGCACTGTTATTTCCTTGTGTCTTTCCAGGTTCCTCCACTCTCTCAATGGATTTTCGCTTTTACATATTCGGATACATTGCAATGTGAGTTAACATGCTACTTACTGTAATGAAAATGCTCTTGACACAAAGGCATACTGTTGCGAGTTGTGTTCATTTTGCAATGAGTGACAGGTGAGGGGTGAAGTAGAAAGTGATGGTACACGGATAGTTAGGGTAGAACACACAATGGTAGAGTTCCAAACTCCAACCGAACACTCCCATCCTTGTGGCAATGTGGTTTCGTATTTACAACAAAGTCAATGCCCGGTGTTACAGTGGTGACATCAGCGGTTGCTCCGAGAACTGGTACGGCACGGTGCTGTGCCACGTGATCCTCCCGGGGTCTTTTTCAGACGCCCCCTCTGCCGTTTGGCCGGGGGGGAACGTGCTGCATGCTCAGAGGTGTCTGAGGATTTGCCGTGGTGTGACTCACCCCTCCCTGTGGCCGCTGCTGAGGTGGTGTGACTATCATCCGACTGGCCACGGGGGGGGGGTTGGCAGCGATTTGAGCTGCATGCATGTCCCTCAGAACACCCATAAGCTGGCCCATGTACTCCACGTGTTGTCCCAAGCGAGTGTCCATGGAGCTCTGCAGCCGGCGGAGTTCCCGCAGTTCTTCAAGGACCTAGCCCATCTGTCCCTGGTTCTGCTGGTATGCACCAAGGACAATTACCACGGTGTCCAGGGCCTCTGTCTCATTGTCCTCCTGTGGCTGTCCCCCAGTTGGCCTCCCACCTGCTCTGCTGCCACGGACCTGTGGCGGTGCCAGGCGCTGCTGCCGCACACCGTCCCCAGCATCCCCGGTCTGCCTGGTGGTATTCGCAACTGCTGGCAAAGGGACAGTGTTGGAGGCAGCAGTGGTGATGGTGGAGGTGGCTGCCACACAGGTCGTTGCTGCAGGGGTCTGCGTTGGCGGTGCAGCTGTTGTGGGAGTCGTGGTGGTGGTGGGGACAGTGAGGGCCAGAGACTGAGCTGTCCTGGGCACGCCGGAGGGGCCAGGTCGGTCCTCCTCATCCGAAAAGACCAGGGAGTTTGCATCCGAGGGTTCACCTTCCTGGGGGGGAGACTGGCTGGGCTCGCCCATGGCACGGTCGCCTGCTGTTGCTAGTGAGTCACCTGTTGAAGAGAGGTTATATTGTCAGCATGTTCAGTACACAGCACAACTTTGATGTTCATGTTTAGCACATTTCATTTGAGATGGCCTTACTTTTTACCTTGGCATTACTATGCATTCATAACAGTTTGTCAGCAGTCGAACGTTATGTGGAGGTACATACATTGCTCGTTAGCGATGTGACATGGCTGAAGAAACAAATTCATATGTACAGATATTGTATTTCCAAGGACATGTCCTCTGGTACCAACTTGTTGCTCATCCAATTCAGTTCATGCTTGGACATTTGTGTCTTTTCTATGAGTATCTGACTACTATGCAGCAACTTCATGATTTGTGTTATGCTTTTTGTACTTACCTCCTGTGGGTTGTGAGGTTTGACAGAGTTTCCATGCATGTGTTGTGTTGACCCGAGTCTTTCTGCTTTGAGGCACTGGGACTTGCACATTGGCCTATGTCCGTGCGCGGCGGTCAGACGCAGTGCTTGGTCCGCCATCTCCGCATTTTCATCGTAATTAGCTGTGCGGGCATGCCGCGGCAGGAGCGGCCTTTTCAAGCCATTGAACAGCTTACCCCGTCCGCCGCGGTCGGATTTGCAGCTTTTCCGACCATGGTGGACGGTCTTTTGTGACATCCGTTCGCCGGGGTCTGATTTTGCGTACATTGCATCGTAATTTGACCGACGGAAATGCCGCAGGTCATGCGGGGGGATTTTTTCCGAAACCATGGCGATCGGAAGGCTTTTCCGTCCGCCATCGTAATTGGGCCCTAAATTTAGACTTCGGGTGTAAAGTTAGACTTCAGGCCCAATTCACAAAGTTAAAGTAAGACCAAATGTCTAACTTTACTACTTTTTGGTACTCACAAAAGTAAGAGATTACTAGTAAAATTACTAGTAGTAAAGTTACTAGTAGCACCTTACCTTTGTGAATACTGAAAAGTAGTCAAGTTAGACTTTTGGTCTAAGTTAGACTTTTGATCTAACTTTACCTTTATGAATCATGCCCATGAATGCTTTCATTTAGTTCAGGTGGTGTGGGATGTGTATTGGTACCAATTTTGTGTGAGTTCCTGTGATCTTTAAAAGGTCATCTCGCAGTTATCAACTGATGCACATCCTTTGTCACTGAGGTTTGAAAGGAAAATTGAGAAACCACACATGCATGTTTATGTTACATCCGCATAGAGGTCGAGGCGCTGTGGCACATTAGATTGCGCCAGTTTAAAAAAAAAAATGTATGTCATAATTGTGGTTAAATGGGACATAACAATTGGAGATGTTACTGTGGAAACCACTCTGAATTGGCCAAAATCAGTATTCATGACAAGTGTTCTTCAAAATTAGGGATATGTAATGGGAGGGTATTGTTGCTGATAGTAGGAATGTGGCAAACAAAAACATATTTAACCACGAGGGGCTTCATGAATGTTTAGCAATGCATTGTTTGACTGCTTTAAGACATTTTAAGCAAAAGGTAGAATTAGTTGGAGTGAGTGTTCCAAATTGCATGTAGGGGTATAGATAATGGTCATTTACTATTGGAGGAAGGAGGAACTGATAAGGTGTTATGGAAAAATGTTTTCGGGGTGATAAAAATACTTTCTGATTTTAATTGTGATTTTTTTTATTTGTTGCTATGTCTCTGGTGTGTTTTATGGTTAGTGTGGAGGTGTAGAGTACACATTGTGCACACATGAAAGAAAAATCATGCCATTCAACCGTTTCTTTAAAACAATTGCAATTTATGCAATTCGTGTTGGCAAAATGTGTAAAAACAACATACAGGTGTGAATAATGAACGATCCTAGCCGTAAAATGCAACTGCTGTAGTTTACTCAAGTTTCTGTAAATCGGGACCTTTAAATAAGAGGAAATTTGTAAAGCAAGACAACAATTTATTTTTAAACCTGTCACTAACTAGTGACGTTTCTTCTCCTTCAGTTTCAGATGTCAGCTCTTAACTTCATTAAAAAACATGCAATTTGTAGGTGTCTATTGATAGCGTGAAAAACTTGTTAATGTATTGGTTTCTCAGGACTGCTAGTGTTCCCATCCACTTGTACAGTATTTCAATCAAGAGTGTGCATCCTACATATGCTTCAGATAAAAAAATGACCATTTAGTCATTTGAGCGTGTAGGTTCAATTTATACATGCAAATGGCTAGGTCTGCTACTGCAAAATATCCACAAAACACAAATCTCAACTCATATATCTTGTTACTCATGCTCACTCTTACTCCGTGATGGTGTAATATTGCTCGTGTGTGGATCCTATTCCAGGGAAGGGGAGTTGGCACACCAGGGTGGGGATGTTCTGGAATTTTGGGGACACATCGATTGTGGGTATTTTCAAACCTTTCTCCAAGCTATTTCCACCCTCTAAAAGGTTAGAGATTTACTCCTGCCAAGGGTGGGAAGGGAACATTCTCAAAATTACCCATGTGCAATTGTGTATTGTGTAAAGTAGTGCATGCAAAGCTTCCTTTACATAGTCGCAAATGCTTATTTACAAATGTTTGCCAGAAGTCCAATTGTGAATTTGTAAAAATACAATCAGTACAGGTTTTTGTGCCTGTGGGTGGAGGTTTTCCTCTTCTTTTTATAATTAAAGTCACTTATAAAAATGTATTATAAAAATATATTATAAAAGTTTTATTATAAGTATTTTTTTCTTGCATTAATCTTAGTTATTAGCATTTACTAGAGACTGCATTTCAGTCGATATTATTTACCCACTGTTCCACTCCAGACAAGAACACCCTCATGCAAATCAGCCTTGGTTTTACTCCATTTGGATCATACCAGTATAAACTGACAGGCTGGGATAATAAGGAAATCTAGATCAATCTTGACCTATTTGGGGCTCCTCAGTGAGGTGTAGCTTTATTCCTATCACAGCTATTTGTTACCATGCATTTCATTCATTTTTTTTAAGTTTAAAAAGTAGTTTATTAAACAAATTTGCAACAAGTTGTACACGGATATATTAAAAAAGTACCAATATTAATTTAACAACAAGTTAATTAAAAGTAAGTATCTTATCTTGTCGAAGTAAAATAGGTTGCATATAAGTAATTGATAGAATAACAAAAAAATATATAAATGTCATCTGTTAAAAATTAAATAAAGGAGAGTGAAATAAAAGAGTGTAAATATAATGACATTGTAAACATATCATCAAATAAAGTTATAAAAATATAATGTATACAGAATTTAATTAAACCTATTTATAGGGATTTAGGGACCTCTTCCAAGAGAGGTTGGTGTCAAGAAACAGATAGAGCACAGGTATTTAAGAGAACTGTAGTAGGTGACCAAATATTATTTCTCTTAATAACAAGAGAAATTGGGCTAACATATGCTCTAATTGGTGATTATAAAAGACACTATACAACCAGGCTTGAAAAGAAAGTTGAGTAGATTGTCTCATGTTCTTAGTAATTTGTTGAAAGGCTACTTCAATTAACAAATCTAAAATAGTGATTTTATATGTATTGTTCCACCAAACCTATGAAAGACTTCACAGAAAAATCAAGGATAGTGAGTAGGGAATGTCTGCATGAAAAATAGAGTTAATTTGTGACCACACTTTTAACCAAAATTGATGGGTAGACAGGCATGAGAAAAAAATATGATATAAGTCTACACAACGGTCATTACATGACCAACAATTTGGTGAAGAATCAGAGTTTAACTTGTGTAAAGGGTTCAGGGTTATCATGAATCTGTTGTATACGAAAAAGAGAGTTTGGATGGTATTGACAGATCTTGATGTTTTACGTAATTTCAACCAGATTTTATCCCAAAATGTGGGAGACCATGAAATCTGGAAATCTTGTTCCCATTGGATTTCAACTTCTGTTTTATCTCTGTGTTCTGGAATTTTGGTGATTATTCTATATTTGGATGAGTGGATAACACTGGAAGAAGCTGGCTATTGTTGGTTGGGATAGGAGTATGTGATGTTAGTGATGGCAAAATAGAAGTGATACTTCAAATGAAAGTATTGAATTTATTACAAAATGAGTGAGGGAGATTGTATAGCAATTGGGCATGTCGAATGTAATAAAGGAGTCATTTGAACGTAGCTGGTGTAGCCAAAGTAGACCTTTATTCCTCCATAACTTCCAAAAATTAGGTTTATTAAGATGTGAAAAAAAGTATTGGTCTTAAAAGTTTATAGCTAGTATTAAGAATAAGGGACAATAAAAATGTGTTTTTGGAAAAAATGAGAGGAATTCTTTAAAAGAAAAGGGAGATAAAAAGGATAATTCAATATCTTTATAAATGGGTAAACTCTGTAGAAGCGTCTGGTAGACATTTGGAAATTTGTTTAAGGAGGATAGCTGTGTGGTAGTTTAGGAAATCAGGGAAGTTTACACATCCTCGATATTTACTGCGCTTCAGTTTGAGTAGTGATTTACAAAGTTTTTATAATTCCAAAGAATGGAGGAAAGAAAAGAATAGATCTTTCTTTAAATATAAGCAGGAATAATGAGGGGATTGGCAGAAATGGGATACAAAGCTATAGGAGCGAGCATCATTTTAATAGTGTCAAGTCTACCCCACCATGAAAAATAAAAAGGATGCCATTTAGCAGCTAAGTTGGATAAAGTGGCAATAACAGTGCTCAAATTCAAAGATATTGTATGTTTAATAGAAGGTAAAAACCAGAGTCCGCAATATTTAATCTTATGAGGACTCCAGGTAAAGATGGAAGAAGCGAATTCCTTTTTAACACAAAAAAATGTTAAGGGGAAGGATTTCATATTTAGCATGATTTAATTTGTAACCACATGGAGAAATATCAACATCCATAAGAAAAAGCAGGAGTGAGGAATCAGGTTTAGAGAGAAATAATAGAATGTCATCAGTGTGGACTGACATTTTAGGGGCCGATTCCGATCTCGGTCGGAGGCGCACCCAATACCATTCGGTCGGGAAAAAAGCCATGCGAAAGCCTGTTTCCCGACCGATCCGTACAGCACACCGAACGAGCAAGTACGATGCGCACAACAGCAAAGATTCCGGCCGAGCCGTACTCACCCAAACCAGGTCCTGTTCTCCGACCGAGGCGATTCCGGAAACGCCGAATCGAGTCGCACGGAAGGAAAAATGCAGCCCCGTCCGGCCGGACAAGTACGATGCGCTTTCCGTACGCGCCGAACCCGTCGCTACGCACGGCACGTCAAAGCATCCGGGAGAGGCGCACATAAGCTCCGATTCACGCCACAACACGATCCACGGCTACGAGGCGAACACGCCAGCGACGAGGACGAGGCGAAGCGACGAGGACGACGCGAAGCAACGAGAAGGACGAACGACACGAACCAACCATGAATCCCTTCGTCCCGATCATACCAATATTCTACATCTACTACCGGAACAGGCACGGACGCGTACGGCGCAGAAGGTAAGCCAGACACCAACCACAAAAAACATAAAACACGTACACGACACATCACACACACACACACAGGGATGCAGAATATACTTACACCAGCAACAGCAGCACCATAGGGGCGGGATGCCCATCACCAATGCCACATATGCACACAGGGGCCTGAATGCGCACCACCACCCCTACCCAGGGGTGGCATGATGCCTACCACCACTACCACCCTCACCCAGTGGGGGCAGGATGCCTACCACTACTACCACCCTCACCCAGGGGGGCAGGATGCCTACCACTACTACCACCCTTAGCCAGGGGGCATGATGCTTACCACTACTACCACCCTCACCCAGGGGGGCAGGATGCCTACCACTACTACCACCCTCAGCCAGGGGGCAGGATGCCTACCACTACTACCACCCTCACCCAGGGGGGCAGGATGCCTACCACTACTACCACCCTTAGCCAGGGGGGCAGGATGCCTACCACTACTACCACCCTCACCCAGGGGGGCAGGATGCCTACCACTACTACCACCCTTAGCCAGGGGGCAGGATGCTTACCACTACTACCACCCTCACCCAGGGGGCAGGATGCCTACCACTACTACCACCCTCAGCCAGGGGGGCAGGATGCCTACCACTACTACCACCCTCACCCAGGGGGGCAGGATGCCTACCACTACTACCACCCTTAGCCAGGGGGCAGGATGCCTACCACTACTACCACCCTCACCCAGGGGGCAGGATGCCTACCACTACTACCACCCTTAGCCAGGGGGCAGGATGCCTACCACTACTACCACCCTCACCCAGGGGGGCAGGATGCCTACCACTACTACTACCCTTAGCCAGGGGGCAGGATGCTTACCACTACTACCACCCTCACCCAGGGGGCAGGATGCCTACCACTACTACCACCCTCACCCAGGGGGGCAGGATGCCTACCACTACTACCACCCTCACCCAGGGAGGCAGGATGCCTACCACTACTACCACCCTTAGCCAGGGGGCAGGATGCCTACCACTACTACCACCCTCAGCCAGGGGGCAGGATGCCTACCACTACTACCACCCTCACCCAGGGGGCAGGATGCCTACCACTACTACCACCCTCACCCAGGGGGGCAGGATGCCTACCACTACTACCACCCTTAGCCAGGGGGCAGGATACTTACCACTACTACCACCCTCACCCAGGGGGGCAGGATGCCTACCACTACTACCACCCTCAGCCAGGGGGGCAGGATGCCTACCACTACTACCACCCTCACCCAGGGGGGCAGGATGCCTACCACTACTACCACCCTCACCCAGGGGGCAGGATGCCTACCACTACTACCACCCTTAGCCAGGGGGGCAGGATGCCTACCACTACTACCACCCTCAGCCAGGGGGCAGGATGCCTACCACTACTACCACCCTCACCCAGGGGGGCAGGATGCCTACCACTACTACCACCCTCACCCAGGGGGCAGGATGCCTACCACTACTACCACCCTCACCCAGGGGGGCAGGATGCCTACCACTACTACCACCCTCAGCCAGGGGGGCAGAATGCCTACCACTACTACCACCCTCACCCAGGGGGGCAGGATGCCTACCACTACTACCACCCTCACCCAGGGGGCAGGATGCCTACCACTACTACCACCCTTAGCCAGGGGGGCAGGATGCCTACCACTACTACCACCCTCACCCAGGGGGGCAGGATGCCTACCACTACTACCACCCTTAGCCAGGGGGCAGGATGCTTACCACTACTACCACCCTCACCCAGGGGGGCAGGATGCCTACTACTACTACCACCCTCTGCCAGGGGGGCAGGATGCCTACCACTACTACCACCCTCACCCAGGGGGGCAGGATGCCCACCACTACTACCACCCTTAGCCAGGGGGGCAGGATGCCTACCACTACTACCACCCTCACCCAGGGGGGCAGGATGCCTACCACTACTACCACCCTTAGCCAGGGGGCAGGATGCTTACCACTACTACCACCCTCACCCAGGGGGGCAGGATGCCTACCACTACTACCACCCTCAGCCAGGGGGGCAGGATGCCTACCACTACTACCACCCTCACCCAGGGGGCAGGATGCCTACCACTACTACCACCCTCACCCAGGGGGCAGGATGCCTACCACTACTACCACTCTCACCCAGGGGGGCAGGATGCCTACCACTACTACCACCCTTAGCCAGGGGGGCAGGATGCCTACCACTACTACCACCCTCAGCCAGGGGGCAGGATGCCTACCACTACTACCACCCTTAGCCAGGGGGCAGGATGCTTACCACTACTACCACCCTCAGCCAGGGTGGGCAGGATGCCTACCACTACTACCACCCTTAGCCAGGGGGCAGGATGCCTACCACTACTACCACCCTCAGCCAGGGGGGCCAGGATGCCTACCACTACTACCACCCTCACCCAGGGGGCAGGATGCCTACCACTACTACCACCCTTAGCCAGGGGGCAGGATGCCTACCACTACTACCACCCTCAGCCAGGGGGGCAGGATGCCTACCACTACTACCACCCTCAGCCAGGGGGCAGGATGCCTACCACTACTACCACCCTCACCCAGGGGGCAGGATGCCTACCACCACTACCACCCCCACCCATAGGATGGACAATGCATGACACAACCAGCACACCACAACCTAGGGAATGCAAGAAGAAGACATCCCCCAGCACCATGACAAGCGTGTGTAGACTGTGTCAAATGCCTACAACACCGAACATGACTTCTAACATACAATGTGACCCCTAGCACATGTGCCACACAAATATGTGTGTGGCACACACAACGCAAGCAGGCCATGACCATTGTGGCAATGGGGTCCAAACCCCCATCATCACAGTGACCAAAAGGTAAGTGTGGGGTCCATAGCTGAAGCACCTTTTGAACATTGTGGCAATGGGGTCTAAACCCCCATCATCACTGTGACCAAAAGGTAAGTGTGGGGTCCATAGCTGCAGCACATTTTGAACATTGTGGCAATGGGGTCAAAACCCCCATCATCACAGTGACCAAAAGGTAAGTGTGGGGTCCATAGCTGAAGCACCTTTTGAACATTGTGGCAATGGGGTCTAAACCCCCATCATCACTGTGACCAAAAGGTAAGTGTGGGGTCCATAGCTGAAGCACCTTTTGAACAGTGTGGCAATGGGGTCAAAACCCCATCATCACAGTGACCAAAATGTAAGTGTGGGGTCCATAGCTGAAGCACCTTTTGAACATTGTGGCAATGGGGTCTAAACCCCCATCATCACAGTGACCAAAAGGTAAGTGTTGACAAAGAAAGAGCTGCAACTGCCAAACTGCATGGATGATTCCTGGTCACAGAACAAAAAACACATCAGTGGCAAAGTAGTGTATGTGTCCCATTGCAACATGAATTGGGTGAGCCAAATACTGCAGTGCAAATAAGACATACCTTTGGCCATGTGCAGACAAACCACACCCATGGGGGCTGACACTGTCAACATTCATCAATGACACAATAACAGAAGTGACCATCAGAATGCAGACCCACATATTTGCACCAATGGGCACACAAATGCAGATACCCTGTGGAGACTGCAGATGTGAGGTGAACAGATACCATACCATAGCAGCAATGGGACACACAAACCATGATCATTGTGCTGACCGATGACCTAGGAGTCCCAGGGACAGCAGGGGAAACCCACCAAACTACATACAGCCAATGGCACACCCAAGATATGCCAATGCAGTGGTGCAGATGCACAAACACAAACAGGCAGACCCACACTGCACATCATACACAACAGGTGTGGGGGGGTGCCAGTGTCCCCAGGCAACCACACAACACATGAGGAGACCTGAATATCAATCATACAGATGTGCATACAGTGCCACACAAAGGTAACTCATGGATCCAAATCCCCTATGTGGGCAAGCAGGCATTGTCAGATGAGAGGGAGCACAAATCACACATGTCACACAGGCACGTAGGAACAGCAACTGACACAGCAAGACACAGACACACCACAGCACCACCCCCAGGGCCCCCACAATGTGGTGACCCTGGGCTGCATTACAATCCCACTCTGATGACAAAGCTAAATGTCGTTCACACTGTGAACCACATTCATGTGTCCTGAGCAACAAACTACCATCACACCTACACAAGCACAAATCAATCAGCATGGCCAGTAAGCCAAGGCCAACATGGAGGCAGGGGCCTAGCCGGGCAACAACTCTCATCTGCACACACTCAACACCACACCCCTCGACCTCCAACAATGTGCAGCAGTGAAGCACACATGCACTGGTGACATTGCACATGCACCCATGACTATTCCAGGGTGGTGGGTGGGAACCAAGGTGCAGAAACACATCACACATGGACACTCAACAAGACTCCTGAATGTCTGACACACTGCACACTACGCTGTACATGGACATGACGGCAATACCACACCAACCAATGGGATCCCAGCCACAGTCACACACCAATGAAGAAGCCAAGGTCACCCACAAAGAAAACACATAGACAACAACCAACATTGCAGCCCGGACCCTGAGGAGTGCCAGAAGTCACACACACAACGTGTCACAATCACTGAAAGATAACACAAACTGGAAATCACATGACAGGGGCAAACAACAAGTGCCAAGGGGAAACCTGACTGTGACCCATCTGCGTCTGCACACAAACTCAGCCCTGACAGCAAACACACCTATGGGTGACACCCTGATGACCAGTAATGTGCCATGCACCCACATCACAGAGAACCCAGGGAGAAGACTTTGGGGGAACATAGGTCAACTCAGCAAGCATCACAAACAGGTACAACACTAGGGATCACAGCATGCACAGCTAAACGGAAGTGAACACACAGACATGCACATACAACACACACCTTGGGCGCAGGCAATGTCACAGGAGTACACACTGCCATGAGGGGACTCCACTCCTGTGTGAGGAAAGCTGTGCCATATGTTGCCTCAGTAGGGCCCCATCATGTCAGCTGAGAACTTGGTCACACAATCAACAATTAGCACCAAATGAGGGATCCCGTCACATCAGCCTGGTCATGGAAGTGCCAACGGAATCATCAGCACAGATCCAACACACATGTATAGCAATGTTGCACTGACTACACGGATGAGTCCTTCCCCATTGATGCCCAAACCTGCATGTCCAGTGGAGATGGCCACACGGTCAGGGAAGTAGACGAATTGAACAATGGCAGGCACAACAGATGTGCAGGGGTGGAAGCCACAGATGTGAAATAGCTAATCTAAGTAGGAAATCCCATTGCCAAATACTGAACACATGACACCCTCAGATGCTGCTATGGATGACATGGATACACCACAGGATAGGACACATAACCCCTGGACCACATGGGTTCCTGCACAGTAACACTTCATAATCATGAGACCAAATATCACCATCACTGCAGCAAGGGCATTGTTAGCATCATCAACATTATGTACATCAGAAGCAAAAGCACTAGAGAACAGAAAGTTGCTTTATTCAGCATATGTGGCATTAAAAGTAGAAGTCCGGTAGAACATAAACAAAGGCCAATGGCCAGTCCATCAACAAAGTCACAAGTGGGTGACAGTGGCAGATGCCACCCTACACATGCCTGCACAAAACCAGGGACAATCCACTAGGAGGGGCAACCAGGGGGGGTAGGCCAGGCACCGCAGGGACAGGACCAGGAGGAAGCAGGGAAGGGGTGGTGGGTGCTGGAGATCCACTGACAACTGCAGTGGAGTTGTCTGACATGGTGTGTGCCGGCACAACTGGGGGGCATGGCTCAGATGTTGTGGGTGCCGGCACGACTGCAGTGGACCCTGCAGATGGAGTGGACAGGTCCGCCACTGCAGTGCCCAAGTCAGACAGGGTGGTAGTGGACTCCACTGCAGTGCCTACCACCAGGGGAGGAGAATGGGGAACAGGCAAGGTGGGCTGGACAGAGGGGAGGACACCCTCACCACATCAGTGGCACAGACAAGCGCAGCGGGGGTGTGGTGCCGGGAGAGCAAGTGGCAGGGGGAGAAGGCCGGAGCCTCTTGGGGATGGTATATCTGTGGGTGGGGGAACCTGGGGCAGGGTGTGGCGGGGGCACCTGTGGAGTGGGGGCCTGAGGGATGGAGGAAGGTGACCTGGTGCTTGAGCTGCAGGGCGGCGGCGGGGTCTTGCTCTTACCACTCCGGGGGACTTGCGGGTGGGGGCCTCAGTCTGTCTGCGCCTGGGGGAGGGTGTCCGGGGCGAGGGGCACTCTGCTCCGTGTGGGGGCTTCCTCTTCCCCCTGGATGCTGGGGCAGCTGGATCGGAGGGGAAGAGGCCGAGGTCACTGAGGAAGAGGCGCTGGGTCTTTGGGGTTGCAGGTGAGGCAAGGGAGGGTGCTTTGGAGGGAGAGGCAACTGAGGACTGTGCAGTGCCCGTGGATGCGTGTGTGTGTACCAGGGCCCCATCCCCTGTGAGTCTGGTTTCAGTCCCCTGAATGTGCGTGCGTGTGCGTTTAGTTTGTGGCGTGTGTGTCTGTGTGCTGGATGTGTGTGTGCTGGTGTGTGCCTGTGCCGGTGTGTGTGTGCTTGGGACGGGCAAGGTGCTGGGGAGTGTGGATGGAGCAGAGGCAGGAGGGGTGAGGGACTGTCTGAGGAGGGACACTGCTGCCGTCAGGGAGGAGTCCATGGACCTGTTGCCCCTCTGTAGGTCAGACATGCCCGATGAGATGCCCTCCATGAACGACACCAGCTGAGTCAACAGTGCGGTGTGCGCATGGAGGACACTCAGCATGGCTGTCTGCCCTACATGGAGCTGGCGAAGGAGGTACACAGACTCCTCACTCAGGGCAGCAGGGGACACTGGGGCAGGGGGTGCGGTGCCTGGGCCAAAGGAGACACGCTCCCTAACATGGGAGCCTCCACGGACCTGGGGAATGGGAGCCGATGGGAGGGCGGTGGTGGTGCTGGTGGTGGCGGGGACAGCAACACTAGCTGGGGTGTGGTGGCTGCTGACACCCGCCTCCACAAGGGAGTCATCCTCCGAGTTGCTCTGGTCCTCAGCTGAGGTGGATGGTGCTGAGGATTCCTCGGTGTGGCTCCCCTCGCCCTCCGTGCCACTGGGTCCCTCCAACCACTCCTCGGCTGCTGACCCAGTCTGGCTCTCTGGCTCCTCCTGGTCCGTGGAGCTGTCCCCTTCCGTGGCCGTGGATGTATCTGCAAACAATGGGGAAACAGACAGACATCAGTCACCTGCACCAAACGCACACACCACTGTGAGCACAGCACATTACAGAGCAAGCCCTGGCATCATTAGTTGTACATTGCTAAAAGTGCCCTAACTGAACAGGAGAAGCCAATTGTCAGTCTGATGCCAAGCATGGCACTCACATCCCACATGGCCTTGCACCCATCTGCCTGGTGTCTGTTGGATTGCAACACCCCAGTGTGGACACATGCACCAAGTACACAGTAGTTGGACACTGCAGAGGACACGGTGTGGACACATCACAGCTCTTGCCACTGAGTGAGTACAGGTTTCCGGATGAAAGGGATGCCCAGAGTCAAATAGGAAATGCATGTGATGCATACCAGCGACAGACACCATGATGCACCCATGTCCTGATAGCCAGCGCCACTATGGTGTGCATGTAGCACATGTCACTCCCCTGCAGGACCACAAATAAGTTGACACATGCCATGGCAGAGGCATGACTGCTAAGTCATACATCACTGTCTCAGTGATGTATGACTTGGCAGCCAGACAACAACACTATGCACTGTGTCACAATAGTAGGTCATGGGGAATGCAAGTCCTGGAGCTGCACAAGTGCACATGTACATCCCCCACACAACACATCATCTCAACCCTCATCTGTCCAGGTCACACCTATTGGACATATGGGAGACCTGTGACACTACCCTCTGAACCTGAGCCCCTCACAATTTGCTGTGAATGGGGAACAGCTGCCTGAACATCACATTCGCACACCCCAGTCTGCACGGGCAGCTGATCAAACACCTATGTGACACACAAGTATCGTCTCCTATGGTCACATCTCCAGGGGCATGCTGAGCCCCTACCAAGAAACACCCCAGCAGTCCTGGCAACTAATCCACAGCACACTGACACAGAGGCAGACACCGGAGGGGTCAAATCACTGTGCACAATGTGTCAGCTGATACACGGGAGTGGGAGTACAGAGTGCATTGCATGGCCTGGAGTAGGCATGACTGTCCTGCTCCACATGAATGAGGGATGTGCCCTGGACAGTGGACAGCTGGCTATGTATGTGTGACACACGTAATCTGCACACTCCTGGGGCCCAAACATTGTTCCCACCCGCTGCATGGGCGTGTGCCACATACCCCAGGCACATGTGGGGGCTCAGCTCAGCAAGTGGACCGCATATCAAAGCAACACGCAGATCACATGTCCAAACACAGGCGTTGTGTGAACAATGGACCCACACATGATGCCCACAACAGAGTTAGTGAAACAGATGCTGTCCCCCACCTTTAGTGAAGCAAACTGCAAGGACACAGTCCCAAGTGACACAATTCCCTGACTGTAAGGGCCACACCTGGGTATCAGATGAGCAGTGGGCAGTGCACAATAGAGGGACATGGCTCCTGGACAACATGACTGCTGCACTGTGGCAGTTGAACCAGGCCAGAGGAGGGCACAAAGCATGTAATACAGAGTTCACAGTGCAGTCTTTGACTCACCCCTCCTTGCTGCTGTCTGGCCTTCAGCTGCCCATCCAGGTCTGGAAACACCACTGCCAGGATCTGGAGCATGTGGGGGTCAGGGTCCGTGTTCCACCCCTCCTGCGAGGAGGCGACAGCTTCAGCTGGACCCGTGCAATCCTCCGGGTCCAGCCCCGAAGGTCCTGCCACCTCTTCTGGCAGTTGCGGATCCGGCGCTTGTAGACCCCCACGGACCGGACAGCCCGGACAATGTCCTTCCAGATTTCCTGCTTCCGATGGGCATTAACCTGTCAGGATGACAAAGTGAAAAGGCCATTACCACACATGCAACATATCCGTGCATGACACAGTTGTATATACATGTCTCAATCACAGGGGCACATGATGTACACAGGCAGTGCAAAGCTGCCCATGGACAGTTTGCCAGACGTCACTACATGGTATCATTGCATGGGAAGTAAAACCATGTTCAAATGCACTGTCACTGCACCATACCTGTCCAGTGCAAGTCACTACACACTATGGGGGTGACAACTACTCAGTGAGCCTGCTAGCCAGTGGCGTGCAGACTCCCAGCCTTGCTAGTCAGACAAAATGCACATTCAGAAAGGCAGTGCACAGAACACTCACCTGCTCCCCTGGTGTCCCATACAGCTTGCTGTACTGTGGAAGTAGGCTGTCCAGCAGGGCCTGGTTCTCTTCAAGGCTGAAGGCTGGGGCTCTCTCCACAGTACGTGCCATTGCAGGGTCCAGAGGGGCAGAGACAGCAGCAGTGCAGTGGCAGATGTCGTCCTGGAGCATGTAGTGCAGGCAAGTGGGCTCTCAGGGGAACAGCCAGCAATATATATGTGCTGGAGAGGCAGATACTGTCCCTTGTGTCCAAAGTGATAGGTCCAAGTCGTTTGCATCTTCTGAATCTGGCCAATCCATGGAATAGCAGCACCAAAACACGCCCACAGCATCCTTCAAATCTCCAACTTCATGACATACATGATTTTGCAACATTGTTGTGGGTGACCAACTGATTTTCCAGCAACCGACTCGTACGAAATTCGAAAACGCGTCCGTTGCCAGGCAAGGCCATTGTCAATGGGTGCGCACCGATCGGTCCATTGCGGTACAACGCGCACAGGGGTACAACGCGTACCCGCACACATTGAAAGCAATGGGCCGGCCGGAGGCACCGATCGGTCCATTGCAGTTCAACGCGCACAGGGGTACAACGCGTACCCGCACGCGTTGAAAGCAATGGGCCGGCCGGAGGCACCGATCGGTCCATTGCTGTTCAACGCGCACAGGGGTACAACGCGTACCCGCACACATTGAAAGCAATGGGCCGGCCGGAGGCACGGATCGGTCCATTGCTGTTCAACGCGCACAGGGGTACAACGCGTACCCGCACACATTGAAAGCAATGGGCCGGCCGGAGGCACCGATCGGTCCATTGCTGTTCAACGCGCACAGGGGTACAACGCGTACCCGCACACATTGAAAGCAATGGGCCGGCCGGAGGCACCGATCGGTCCATTGCTGTTCAACGCACACAGGGGTACAACGCGTACCCGCACACATTGAAAGCAATGGGTCGGCCGGAGGCACCGATCGGTCCATTGCTGTTCAACGCGCACAGGGGTACAACGCGTACCCGCACACATTGAAAGCAATGGGCCGGCCGGAGGCACCGATCGGTCCATTGCTGTTCAACGCGCACAGGGGTACAACGCGTACCCGCACACATTGAAAGCAATGGGCCGGCCGGAGGCACCGATCGGTCCATTGCTGTTCAACGCATCACTGTACATGTGACTGGCATATGTCAGCATGCCTGTCTCAGATGGACATATGCCAGCCACAGATAGCTCCCAGGGAGTGAGGGGCACACCTACATCACGACAGCCTGTCCAAACTTTATCATAAGGCATGTAAGGCTGCATTTCCTATTGTGTGTATGTTGGTGTACATGTTGTCCTGTGGGTGTCACCTGTGGGCAGCCACCCCAAGGCTGTGCACGTGTTCATGGGGACAGGATCCTGGGTGTTACGTGTACGTGACCACTGTGATGTGCAACTGTTCATATCTGTGCATGTGCCATGGTCACATTTCACAGTGGTGTATGTGTATGTCATGTCACATACCCCGTGAGTCCCATGTGGGACGGTATGTTTGAGCCAGGGTGTCCCAGTGGCACAATAGTGATGGTCCTCCACAGTCTGTGTGCATGTAGTGTTTACAATGTCTCTGATTTCATGTGCACAATGGGAGACAGTCTCCACATCCACGTTGTGTGTGCATGGACTCTGATGTTGTGCGTGTGTGTCACAGACGTCCATGTCTGTCCTGCCGTGGCAAGTGGGGACACTACCTGTGGGGGTCATGGTTGTTTTGCTGTGGTGTATACATGATACTCCATGTAATGCCAGTGTCCATGTGGCATTACAGGGTCCCTGGGAATGTACCTGTCGTTGAGCCGTGGTGCCTGGGGCACATCTGTCCTCACATGTCCCTGTGGGGGGTTATTGTGACACGGCAGCAGGAGATGGGAACTGTGACACGGCCTCATGATGTCCAATGGGCCAACC